>MU827311.1:845534-1568805 GCA_029204205.1 Desmophyllum pertusum
GAATATGGAAATTTCAAGATTTGGCATGCAGAATATGGAAATTTCAAGATTTGGCATGCAGAATATTGAAATTTCAAGATTTGGCATGCAGAATATTGAAATTTCAAGATTTGGCATGCAAAATATTGAAATTTCAAGATTTGGCATGCAGAATATGGAAATTTCAAGATTTGGCATGCAGAATATGGAAATTTCAAGATTTGGCATGCAGAATATGGAAATTTCAAGATTTGGCATGCAGAATATTGAAATTTCAAGATTTGGCATGCAGAATATGGAAATTTCAAGATTTGGCATGCAGAATAAGGAAATTTCAAGAGTTGGCATGCAGAATATTGAAATTTCAAGTTTGGCATGCAGAATATTGAAATTTCAAGATTTGGCATGCAGAATATGGAAATTTCAAGATTTGGCATGCAGAATATTGAAATTTCAAGATTTGGCATGCAGAATATTGAAATTTCAAGATTTGGCATGCAGAATATTGAAATTTCAAGATTTGGCATGCAGAATATGGAAATTTCAAGATTTGGCATGCAGAATATGGAAATTTCAAGATTTGGCATGCAGAATATGGAAATTTCAAGATTTGGCATGCAGAATATTGAAATTTCAAGATTTGGCATGCAGAATATTGAAATTTCAAGATTTGGCATGCAGAATATGGAAATTTCAAGATTTGGCATGCAGAATATGGAAATTTCAAGATTTGGCATGCAGAATATTGAAATTTCAAGATTTGGCATGCAGAATATTGAAATTTCAAGATTTGGCATGCAGAATATGGAAATTTCAAGATTTGGCATGCAGAATATGGAAATTTCAAGATTTGGCATGCAGAATATTGAAATTTCAAGATTTGGCATGCAGAATATGGAAATTTCAAGATTTGGCATGCAGAATATGGAAATTTCAAGATTTGGCATGCAGAATATTGAAATTTCAAGATTTGGCATGCAGAATATTGAAATTTCAAGATTTGGCATGCAGAATATTGAAATTTCAAGATTTGGCATGCAGAATATTGAATTTCAAGATTTGGCATGCAGAATATGGAAATTTCAAGATTTGGCATGCAGAATATGGAAATTTCAAGATTTGGCATGCAGAATATGGAAATTTCAAGATTTGGCATGCAGAATATTGAAATTTCAAAATTTGGCATGCAGAATATTGAAATTTCAAGATTTGGCATGCAAAATATTGAAATTTCAAAGGTGGCATGCAAAATATTGAAATTTCAAGATTTGGCATGCAGAATATCGAAATTTCAAGATTTGGCATGCAGAATAAGGAAATTTCGAGATTTGGCATGCAGAATATTGAAATTTCAAGATTTAGCATGCAGAATATTGAAATTTCAAGATTTGCCATGCAAAATATTGAAATTTCAAGATTTGGCATGCAGAATATGGAAATTTCAAGATTTGGCATGCATAACATTGAAATTTCAACATTTGGCATGCAAAATATGGAAATTTCAAGATTTGGCATGCAGAATATGGAAATTTCAAGATTTGGCATGCAGAATATGGAAATTTCAAGATTTGGCAAGCAGAATATGGAAATTTCAAGATTTGGCATGCAGAATATGGAAATTTCAAGATTTCGCATGCAGAATATTGAAATTTCAAGATTTGGCATGCAGAATATGGAAATTTCAAGATTTGGCATGCAGAATATGGAAATTTCAAGATTGGCATGCAGAATATTGAAATTTCAAGTTTTGGCATGCAGAATATTGAAATTTCAAGATTTGGCATGCAGAATATGGAAATTTCAAGATTTGGCATGCAGAATATGGAAATTTCAAGATTTGGCATGCAGAATATTGAAATTTCAAGATTTGGCATGCAGAATATTGAAATTTCAAGATTTGGCATGCAGAATATGGAAATTTCAAGATTTGGCATGCAGAATATGGAAATTTCAAGATTTGGCATGCAGAATATTGAAATTTCAAGATTTGGCATGCAGAATATGGAAATTTCAAGATTTGGCATGCAGAATATTGAAATTTCAAGATTTGGCATGCAAAATATGAAAATTTCAAGATTTGGCATGCAAAATATTGAAATTTCAAGATTTGGCATGCAGAATATGGAAATTTCAAGATTTGGCATGCAGAATAAGGAAATTTCAAGATTTGGCATGCAGAATATTGAAATTTCAAGATTTGGCATGCAGAATATTGAAATTTCAAGATTTGGCATGCAGAATATTGAAATTTCAAGATTTGGCATGCAGAATATGGAAATTTCAAGATTTGGCATGCAGAATATTGAAATTTCAAGATTTGGCATGCAGAATATTGAAATTTCAAGATTTGGCATGCAGAATATGGAAATTTCAAGATTTGGCATGCAGAATATGGAAATTTCAAGATTTGGCATGCAGAATATTGAAATTTCAAGATTTGGCATGCAGAATATTGAAATTTCAAGATTTGGCATGCAGAATATGGAAATTTCAAGATTTGGCATGCAGAATATGGAAATTTCAAGATTTGGCATGCAGAATATTGAAATTTCAAGATTTGGCATGCAGAATATGGAAATTTCAAGATTTGGCATGCAGAATATTGAAATTTCAAGATTTGGCATGCAAATATTGAAATTTCAAGATTTGGCATGCAGAATATGGAAATTTCAAGATTTGGCATGCAGAATATTGAAATTTCAAGATTTGGCATGCAAAATATGAAATTTCAAGATTTGGCATGCAGAATATTGAAATTTCAAGATTTGGCATGCAGAATATGGAAATTTCAAGATTTGGCATGCAGAATATTGAAATTTCAAGATTTGGCATGCAGAATATTGAAATTTCAAGATTTGGCATGCAGAATATTGAAATTTCAAGATTTGGCATGCAGAATATTGAAATTTCAAGATTTGGCATGCAGAATATGGAAATTTCAAGATTTGGCATGCAGAATATTGAAATTTCAAGATTTGGCATGCAGAATATTGAAATTTCAAGATTTGGCATGCAGAATATGGAAATTTCAAGATTTGGCATGCAGAATATTGAAATTTCAAGATTTGGCATGCAGAATATTGAAATTTCAAGATTTGGCATGCAGAATATTGAAATTTCAAGATTTGGCATGCAGAATATGAAATTTCAAGATTTGGCATGCAAAATATTGAAATTTCAAGATTTGGCATGCAGAATATGGAAATTTCAAGATTTGGCATGCAGAATATGGAAATTTCAAGATTTGGCATGCAGAATATTGAAATTTCAAGATTTGGCATGCAGAATATTGAAATTTCAAGATTTGGCATGCAGAATATGGAAATTTCAAGATTTGGCATGCAGAATATGGAAATTTCAAGATTTGGCATGCAGAATATGGAAATTTCAAGATTTGGCATGCAAAATATTGAAATTTCAAGATTTGGCATGCAGAATATGGAAATTTCAAGATTTGGCATGCAGAATATGGAAATTTCAAGATTTGGCATGCAGAATATTGAAATTTCAAGATTTGGCATGCAGAATATGGAAATTTCAAGATTTGGCATGCAGAATATTGAAATTTCAAGATTTGGCATGCAGAATATTGAAATTTCAAGATTTGGCATGCAGAATATGGAAATTTCAAGATTTGGCATGCAGAATATGGAAATTTCAAGATTTGGCATGCAGAATATTGAAATTTCAAGATTTGGCATGCAGAATATTGAAATTTCAAGATTTGGCATGCAAAATATTGAAATTTCAAGATTTGGCATGCAGAATATGGAAATTTCAAGATTTGGCATGCAGAATATGGAAATTTCAAGATTTGGCATGCAGAATATTGAAATTTCAAGATTTGGCATGCAGAATATTGAAATTTCAAGATTTGGCATGCAGAATATGGAAATTTCAAGATTTGGCATGCAGAATATGGAAATTTCAAGATTTGGCATGCAGAATATTGAAATTTCAAGATTTGGCATGCAGAATATTGAAATTTCAAGATTTGGCATGCAGAATATGGAAATTTCAAGATTTGGCATGCAGAATATTGAAATTTCAAGATTTGGCATGCAGAATATTGAAATTTCAAGATTTGGCATGCAGAATATTGAAATTTCAAGATTTGGCATGCAGAATATGGAAATTTCAAGATTTGGCATGCAGAATATGGAAATTTCAAGATTTGGCATGCAGAATATGGAAATTTCAAGATTTGGCATGCAGAATATGGAAATTTCAAGATTTGGCATGCAGAATATTGAAATTTCAAGATTTGGCATGCAGAATATGGAAATTTCAAGATTTGGCATGCAGAATATGGAAATTTCAAGATTTGGCATGCAGAATATTGAAATTTCAAGATTTGGCATGCAGAATATTGAAATTTCAAGATTTGGCATGCAGAATATGGAAATTTCAAGATTTGGCATGCAGAATATGGAAATTTCAAGATTTGGCATGCAGAATATGGAAATTTCAAGATTTGGCATGCAGAATATTGAAATTTCAAGATTTGGCATGCAGAATATGGAAATTTCAAGATTTGGCATGCAGAATATTGAAATTTCAAGATTTGGCATGCAGAATATTGAAATTTCAAGATTTGGCATGCAGAATATGGAAATTTCAAGATTTGGCATGCAGAATATGGAAATTTCAAGATTTGGCATGCAGAATATTGAAATTTCAAGATTTGGCATGCAGAATATTGAAATTTCAAGATTTGGCATGCAGAATATGGAAATTTCAAGATTTGGCATGCAGAATATTGAAATTTCAAGATTTGGCATGCAGAATATTGAAATTTCAAGATTTGGCATGCAGAATATGGAAATTTCAAGATTTGGCATGCAGAATATGGAAATTTCAAGATTTGGCATGCAGAATATTGAAATTTCAAGATTTGGCATGCAAAATATTGAAATTTCAAGATTTGGCATGCAGAATATGGAAATTTCAAGATTTGGCATGCAGAATATTGAAATTTCAAGATTTGGCATGCAAAATATTGAAATTTCAAGATTTGGCATGCAGAATATGGAAATTTCAAGATTTGGCATGCAGAATATTGAAATTTCAAGATTTGGCATGCAGAATATGGAAATTTCAAGATTTGGCATGCAGAATATGGAAATTTCAAGATTTGGCATGCAGAATATTGAAATTTCAAGATTTGGCATGCAGAATATGGAAATTTCAAGATTTGGCATGCAGAATATGGAAATTTCAAGATTTGGCATGCAGAATATTGAAATTTCAAGATTTGGCATGCAGAATATTGAAATTTCAAGATTTGGCATGCAGAATATTGAAATTTCAAGATTTGGCATGCAGAATATGGAAATTTCAAGATTTGGCATGCAGAATATTGAAATTTCAAGATTTGGCATGCAGAATATTGAAATTTCAAGATTTGGCATGCAGAATATGGAAATTTCAAGATTTGGCATGCAGAATATGGAAATTTCAAGATTTGGCATGCAGAATATGGAAATTTCAAGATTTGGCATGCAGAATATGGAAATTTCAAGATTTGGCATGCAGAATATTGAAATTTCAAGATTTGGCATGCAGAATATGAAATTTCAAGATTTGGCATGCAAAATATTGAAATTTCAAGATTTGGCATGCAGAATATGGAAATTTCAAGATTTGGCATGCAGAATATGGAAATTTCAAGATTTGGCATGCAGAATATGGAAATTTCAAGATTTGGCATGCAGAATATTGAAATTTCAAGATTTGGCATGCAGAATATGGAAATTTCAAGATTTGGCATGCAGAATATTGAAATTTCAAGATTTGGCATGCAGAATATGGAAATTTCAAGATTTGGCATGCAGAATATGGAAATTTCAAGATTTGGCATGCAGAATATTGAAATTTCAAGATTTGGCATGCAGAATATTGAAATTTCAAGATTTGGCATGCAGAATATGGAAATTTCAAGATTTGGCATGCAGAATATGAAATTTCAAGATTTGGCATGCAGAATATTGAAATTTCAAGATTTGGCATGCAGAATATTGAAATTTCAAGATTTGGCATGCAGAATATGGAAATTTCAAGATTTGGCATGCAGAATATTGAAATTTCAAGATTTGGCATGCAGAATATGGAAATTTCAAGATTTGGCATGCAGAATATGGAAATTTCAAGATTTGGCATGCAGAATATTGAAATTTCAAGATTTGGCATGCAGAATATTGAAATTTCAAGATTTGGCATGCAGAATATTGAAATTTCAAGATTTGGCATGCAGAATATGGAAATTTCAAGATTTGGCATGCAGAATATGGAAATTTCAAGATTTGGCATGCAGAATATTGAAATTTCAAGATTTGGCATGCAGAATATGGAAATTTCAAGATTTGGCATGCAGAATATGGAAATTTCAAGATTTGGCATGCAGAATATTGAAATTTCAAGATTTGGCATGCAGAATATTGAAATTTCAAGATTTGGCATGCAGAATATTGAAATTTCAAGATTTGGCATGCAGAATATTGAAATTTCAAGATTTGGCATGCAGAATATTGAAATTTCAAGATTTGGCATGCAGAATATGGAAATTTCAAGATTTGGCATGCAGAATATGGAAATTTCAAGATTTGGCATGCAGAATATTGAAATTTCAAGATTTGGCATGCAGAATATGGAAATTTCAAGATTTGGCATGCAGAATATGGAAATTTCAAGATTTGGCATGCAGAATATGGAAATTTCAAGATTTGGCATGCAGAATATTGAAATTTCAAGATTTGGCATGCAGAATATGGAAATTTCAAGATTTGGCATGCAGAATATTGAAATTTCAAGATTTGGCATGCAGAATATTGAAATTTCAAGATTTGGCATGCAGAATATGGAAATTTCAAGATTTGGCATGCAGAATATTGAAATTTCAAGATTTGGCATGCAAAATATTGAAATTTCAAGATTTGGCATGCAAAATATTGAAATTTCAAGATTTGGCATGCAGAATATGAAAATTTCAAGATTTGGCATGCAGAATATTGAAATTTCAAGATTTGGCATGCAGAATATGGAAATTTCAAGATTTGGCATGCAGAATATGGAAATTTCAAGATTTGGCATGCAGAATATGGAAATTTCAAGATTTGGCATGCAGAATATTGAAATTTCAAGATTTGGCATGCAGAATATTGAAATTTCAAGATTTGGCATGCAGAATATGGAAATTTCAAGATTTGGCATGCAGAATATTGAAATTTCAAGATTTGGCATGCAGAATATTGAAATTTCAAGATTTGGCATGCAGAATATTGAAATTTCAAGATTTGGCATGCAGAATATGGAAATTTCAAGATTTGGCATGCAGAATATTGAAATTTCAAGATTTGGCATGCAGAATATGGAAATTTCAAGATTTGGCATGCAGAATATTGAAATTTCAAGATTTGGCATGCAGAATATTGAAATTTCAAGATTTGGCATGCAAAATATTGAAATTTCAAGATTTGGCATGCAGAATATGGAAATTTCAAGATTTGGCATGCAGAATATTGAAATTTCAAGATTTGGCATGCAGAATATTGAAATTTCAAGATTTGGCATGCAGAATATGGAAATTTCAAGATTTGGCATGCAGAATATTGAAATTTCAAGATTTGGCATGCAGAATATTGAAATTTCAAGATTTGGCATGCAAAATATTGAAATTTCAAGATTTGGCATGCAGAATATGGAAATTTCAAGATTTGGCATGCAGAATATTGAAATTTCAAGATTTGGCATGCAGAATATGGAAATTTCAAGATTTGGCATGCAGAATATGGAAATTTCAAGATTTGGCATGCAGAATATGGAATTTCAAGATTTGGCATGCAGAATATGGAAATTTCAAGATTTGGCATGCAGAATATGGAAATTTCAAGATTTGGCATGCAGAATATGGAAATTTCAAGATTTGGCATGCAGAATATGGAAATTTCAAGATTTGGCATGCAGAATATGGAAATTTCAAGATTTGGCATGCAGAATATGGAAATTTCAAGATTTGGCATGCAGAATATTGAAATTTCAAGATTTGGCATGCAGAATATGGAAATTTCAAGATTTGGCATGCAAAATAAAGGAAAGATTTGGCATGCAGAATCTTGAAATTTGAAGATTTGACACGCGAAATCCCAGCACATTTATTGTCGGAGTACGGAATCTCAGCAGTTTTCCTTGTTTTCTTTGGCATTTTCCTGTCTCGTCTGTTATGGATAACCTGGATAACTGTGAAACAGTTTCTGGTAGCGAAGAAGAGTCTTGTACGACAAAAATAGTGTGTCCCGAAGGAAGTGTGATGCTTTCAAAGGAGATGAAAAATACCTATGCACAGGCATGTGCACCCAGCGCGTCCTCTATTGATGTCGTTGCATGGAGTACTCATGTATCTTGAGTCAAATGGGCTTCGAAACTAAAAGAAAGGAAATATAATGATTGATAAAAGCTGCCTGAGCCCTCAACTTATCGGTTTCAACGCTGCAAACTGATAGGCAACGACCTCTTCGTGTGTTAATTTCTTCATAATAATTATTGTTTTGTTATATAGAATGGGGTAATCTATCAGCTTTTTTATCGTTTGAGCTTGGTTTAGCAGTTATGTAGGGAATCTTGGATTTTTTTGCGGAGCATATAACCACCCAACTCACAAGATGACTCCAGCCAGTACACTTGTCTCAGTGTAAAACTCTTAATCAATAAACTCTAACTTATATTTCGTTAGGGACGTGAGTAACACAATATAACGTCGCAGTGTGCGTTGTGTGATGTTAGAAAGGCCCAGTTCAGACGCCGTACTTCACATGAGCCGAATCGAATTCGAATTGAGGCCGACCCAAATTAATTTAGACCGGCTGAATTGATTCAGACGCCGGGCTTAATTCAGCCGAACTTAAATTAATAGGGGAAAATTGCTGTTATACTGAAAAATACATTATTGGTGGTTTGCATCAATGTTACCAAGACTGTTCGCTTGCATGAACAATATCAGAAAATTAACAGCTTATAGAGCAGGCAGAAAGAAACGTTCTGTCCAAATTATAGCTTTGTATCGTTTTTCATAACCGAGTTATTACGAAAATAATTTTCAGAAAATTACAGTATTTAGTATGCAGCCGCCATGTTGGTGCCCTTCTTTGGGACACCAATATGGCGGCCATAAAACTGTACACGAAGTAGAGTAGATTCTACCATCAATATCATTAGCTTTCACTTCAAAACTCTTTAGATATCACTTATAAATTATTGTCACGTATAAAAATTTAAAAATGACATAAAATACCCGTTTTTGTGACAGTTCAAAAACACGTTCATCCGGGACATCGTAAATTTCAAAATGCTTTATTTTCGAAACGAAGCACTGAATCGATACCAATCTTTGCATAGAGATTAATGTTTTGTATGTGTAGAATATGTGAAAAGAATAGCTTTGTAGAATTAACAGTTTAGATTTTAGAATTTTGATGACATCAGATGCAAACCAAGAACAAGAATTTTCGAAGAAAATATAACCGGGCTTTTTTTATCAAGCAAGCAAGCCGTTTTACCTGCTTTCTTGCTTGAAATCTATCAGATTAGTCACGGCAGTCACGCTGAAGTCTGATGTTTGCGTATAGTGCCTACGTCAATTTTCTTGCCTCTGAGCAGTCTTTGAAGATCATTCCTCAATATAAAGCCAAAGTTGAATAAGAGGAAAAAACACGACAACATAGGTACGAATCGGTGTTGAACCATCAATCGCAGACGTTCCGCGTTGCACCATCATCATTCGCAGCTATTCTAGTCACAGTTCGACAAATTGCGTGAGTCAAAATGTGATATTGTAACGTAATGGTTGTTATTTATAAATCTTCTGCATACAAGGAAGTGAATTGCTGCACCAACACGAAAAAGTCATGTATTTCACACTAAATAAACAGCAGAGTATTCATGTTCAAATCAAAAGTAATAGCTTGATATGAAATTTGACCTAACGGCAACCCTGGTTTATCACAGACGTTGACTCATGTGACCCCATGACGTAATCGTCCTTATTTATAAATCTGCATTTCTCAGCAAGTTTCTGTTTTTCTCAGAAAATATACGGAAAAGATATGTATTTCACACAAAATGACAATTATTTAACAGGACAATATTCATAAAATATCATTTAGGCAAAGGATGACCCTGGCGAAATCTAACGTAGCCTTGATAAAAAAATTGATCTAATGGCGCTTCCAGTGTATGTGATGTACGTACGCACCTCACAGACAATCTCTTCAAGTCACGATTCGACGTGACCCTATGACGTAATCGTCCAAATATAAATCTGCACGTCTCAGCAAGTTTCTGTTTACATAAATCTGCGAGTCTGGGCAAGTTTCTGTTTTCCTTTTCAGAAAAGAAATGTATTTCACACAAAACAAACAGGACAATATTATGACCCTGGCGAAATGTAACCTAGCCTTGATAGAAAATTTGATCTAATGGCGCTTCTAGTGTATGTGATGTACGTACGCACCTCACAGACAATCTCTTCAAGTCACGATTCGACGTGACCCTATGACGTAATCGTCCAAATATAAATCTGCACGTCTCAGCAAGTTTCTGTTTACATAAATCTGCGAGTCTGGGCAAGTTTCTGTTTTCCTTTACGGAAAAGAAATGAATTTCACACAAAACAAACAGGACAATATTATGACCCTGGCGAAATGTAACGTAGCCTTGATAAAAAAAAATTGATCTAATGGCGCTCCTAGTGTGTCCACCTAGTAGTGAGTACAATGATTTAATATTTTGACGAGTCAAACTCACCGACGTTGCGAAATCTGTACGCCGCTCCGATGTGTTTACGCGGTCCTAAATTAATATCTATTTGGACCAGTCCAACTTTCACATAGGCTCGATTTCCGCCGCTCTATCGAGTCCGGGCTTCGTTCTTCCCCGAGAAAATCTTTCACAAGGCGAATACATTCATATATATTCATACTCAGCCCTAGCTCTCCTCCTAGCACTTTGGCGGAGTAGAGGTATAAGAGATCGACGACAAAAAAAAAAAAACAGAAGCTATTTTATTAACCGGGCTGGGCCCCAGGCCCACGTCCGGTTAATAATAATTCATGCATTTGTTTCGGCTCATGTGAAGTTCGGCGTCTGAATCAAAGCCGGTCCACAGCCGTTATTCGCGGCTGAGCCAGGCGGGAAGAACGGCTGAGCCGATCCGAATTCATTCAGCCGTTCTGAATTGATTCAGACGCCGTACCTCACATGAACTTAATTCATCGAATTCGATTCGGCTCATGTGAAGTACGGCGTCTGAACTGGGCCTTAGCACGTAACTGTCGATAACTGTCTATATAACGCGGGAGGTAATGGGCTCCTGCTAGCGTATAGCTACTGTTATGAGTGTTTGGTTGATTGATTCATTGATCGCTTAACCTTAAAAATTATATTCCACTGTCGGGAGAGATTGGTATACGTAGGCGGCTTGTGTTCTTTCGAACGCTTCGGATCCATCTTTCACGCATGTAAAATGGCTGTCTGCATGCAGAATTTTGAATTTCAATATTCTGCATGCCAAATCTTGAAATTTCAATATTCTGCATGACAAATTTTGAAATTTTGAAATTCTGCATGCCAACTCTTGAAATTTCAATATTTGGTAACTCACATGTAATTAACTCACTGTGATAACTCACGATACGTAACTCACCAAATTGGCGGACCGGTGTTCTTATCTTATATCAACATGTCCGTACATGTTTTAGCTTTTTGTTTCGTTTCCTCAGAAACGAAACGGTATTGTTTTTGATCCGATGTGAACTATTTACACAGTGGGGCTACTGTCCAATCAGAATAACCCTCGTAGCTTGCAATGTAAACATGTTCTAGCCAAGACAAACAAACTGGCGAACACATGTTGTTCAAGTATCGATAAAATGATCGCCACGGAGACAATAAGAAATTCAAATGTATTACAAATAGAAATATTTGACGACTGAAATGCTTCAAAGTTCGATTAAAGCGATGTATTGGCGAAAAATACAAAGATATCTGTTTCCGTGTTTAATTGTAATGTAAATATTCTAGCTGTATTTTCAACTTTGTTATTGACTTAATATCTTGGCTATTTCTAAAATAGGGAACCGAGAATGGGGAAACGGGGAACGAGGAACGGAAAGTTGAGGGAAAGATGTTTACGGGTTAATTGCTCGGGCCGCACCGAGCTTTATTCGGATGTTTTTCGGGCCTCTCGGCTGGAATCGGTCGTCTTCAACGTCCCATACGAAAATAACGCCTGGCCAACGAGTACATGTATGAGCTGACGCAAGTTTTCACTAGGTAATTTCAAAAGTTTAAAGACTAGGGAGGCAACTGCTAGACTTTGATTGTCGATTGTGAGCCAATTCCACACTCGCGACCGTGAAGCCGTGGACCCATAATACTCACACCCTTGCCACAGGATATTCTCAGCAAGTACTAAAACCCAGGTCTCCCCAAAGTTTCCCGACCTTCCAATCGTTCCGGAAACGAAACACTATTTCTTTTTGAACAAGAACCCCTGAAGGGATTACAAGCGGCCGATTTCCCGGGGGGGGGGGGGGGGGCACTTCCTTATTTTCGCTATATAGGAACGTGCAGCTGGACAGGGTATGGTTTTTGAGCATTTTGGTCTGGAACAGGGTATACCAAAAGGCATTTTTGGGTATCAGGGTATCAGTTTCCCAGGAGTTGGCATGAAGATCGGTAATTGATACTCTGGCATAGGGTAGATGAAGTAGTCAGACGAAAAGAAACGCGTAGGAGTGTTAAAAAAGCTTTACAACTACAACTCGCAGTGCTGCTTAGTAGTTTAGCCTTTTGGGTTAGAAAAAAATCGTTAAGAATCGTCCGGAATAGGGTATCTTTTTTCAACATTTAGGGCCTGTTTACACGGAGGGAGGGTGACCCAGGAACCCGGGTCACCCTCCCTCCATGTAAACAGGCCCTTAGTCTGGAACAGGTTCGCAAAATTAGGGTTGTTATAGCCCAGCGGCACACCCCCACCCAAATTTTTTGGGAGAACCCCCCCGGGCCAATTTCACCTTGAGGGGAGAAAGAACAATGCACCCCTCCACCCCCTCGGTCAGTTTACTCTGAGGTTCTCCCGCCAAATCTAAGAGTCAACTTCGAACCTGCGTGACAAAAAACGTGACTGGGTGATGCAATATTTTGGCTAGCGTAAGTTTGAGCTTAGGTCAAGTTTACTGTGTAGAAAACTTTAGCTAATGTCAATTGCATCATAATCAACAAGGGCACAGATGTGTTTTCTCTCAACGTGAAAATAAATTGTGAATGACATATATGCTGTGGAATTGTGTAAGAAAAACTGTTATGTTTTTGGGACCGAGTTTTATCGTTCGTTTAATGAGGTAGGGCTAGCGACATGAAAAAAAACCGTCCATTTCTTGAAGCGGCTCGATGCCCATATAGGGCATCGGGCGCTTAATAAATTGAACAAAAAATGATTGATTAGTTAAAATACAACTCAAATACGTGGCAGTTGATAAAACAGTTGTTTTTATTATTTTGATAGCTCACTTCCGATTCAAACAACAAAAGGGAACTTTGTGACAAGCTCAAGAAAGATCACAGACATAATCCATTTCTATGATTCAACAAAGTTTATGTCGTGTGTGGTGCTTTTTTGAATTCGTTTCCATCCATATGTAAAGACTGAGATCAGGAAGCTACCGTATGTAAACATTTTCAATATTTTCCACAGGCAGTAGAGGATCAAAATTGGACTTTTTCGAGTTTCGATTTATATGCTTTATACGATGACCTTTGTGAGTCGATCTATTCGGCTTTATACGCGGTGTATTGCGTTACTACATTATTCGATCATTAAGTACCCGCTGGGACGACAAAGAGAAAACAATAACAAGATCGAATAACGCAGTAACGCAATTCGACTCCTCTGCTCCCTGTGTCATTTCAAGTCATCAAGTTTCATTTCTGCTGAAGTAAGAAAGACGACTTTTTGTTTGTTATCCAACTACATTCTGAAACTCTGCATCAGCACATACATGATCAGCTTCACAGATTAGTATTAAAAAGAATCACTGTTCTTATGCACATATTTTTGATTTCTCCACCTCAAGTATTTGAATTATTCATCTCTTGTAGGAAAAGACGATTAATAAGCTTATTCCTGACTTCATAGGTTAACTTTAAGATGCTCAGCTTCACAGATTAGTATTAAAAATAATCACTTTTCTTATGCACACATTTTTGATTTCTAGACAGAAAGTATTTGAATTATTCATCTCTTGTAGGAAGAGTGTAAATGTTAAAACCTTTCACGACAAACGATTAATAAGCTTATTCCAGACTTCATAGGTTAAATTTAAGATTACTGTGTAGAAACTGAAATATATATCTAAATGCCATCAACTAATGACAAATAGTCATTTGAAAACATACCTTAATTTATCTTAATACCACTAATCCAAGGACACTAATCACGTTTACAAAAACATATACCACGGGGTATCGTAACTGCGATCAGGAAGAGAAATCCCAATACGGATTGCTTCATGCTCATAGCACAATACCTCTATTGCATCATCTTTACATGACCAGAGATTGCGTCATGTCAACCGTGGGATCGAATAACGAGAAAAGGTCACACAACAAAATTTAGCACATTTTGCAACAACACTGCTGTTCGCTGCTGTGGGACATTTGTCTTTGCTTTTTCCAATGCGATTACTGTAATAAACTAAATACATCTACGCACTTACACGACACTACAGAAAGAATGTGGAAGAGAAATTCTCTACTGGCTAATTTTAGATCGAGATGCGATAACATCATGTCAACCGTGAAGAGGACTAAGGCTAGCGACACGAAAAAAAAAGTGCATTTCTTGAAGCGGCTCGATGCCCATGATGCATCGGCCGCTTAAATAGCTCCTTGTTGAACATACGATAAACAACTCAACTCATTAGCGATTAGCTGGTGGCTATGTCTAAAACAAGGAACGGGGGAACGGGGGAAACGGGGGAACGGGGAACGGGGGAACGGGGGAACGGGGGAACGGGGAACGGGGGAACGGGACGGGGGAACGGGGGAACGGGGGAACGGGGGAACGGGGAACGGGGGAACGGGGGAACGGGGGAACGGGGGAACGGGGGGAACGGGGGAACGGGGGAACGGGGGAACGGGGAACGGGGGAACGGGAATGGGAATCCTCTAAAAGGAGGAATCTCTAAAATAGGGAATCCTCTAAAAGGAGGAATCTCTAAAATAGGGAATCCTCTAAAAGGAGGAATCTCTAAAAGCGGAATCTCTAAAAGGAGGAATCTCTAAAAAGCGGAATCTCTAAAAGGAGGAATCTCTAAAAGGAGGAATCTCTAAAAGGCGGAATCTCTAAAAGGAGGAATCTCTAAAAGGCGGAATCTCTAAAAGGCGGAATCTCTAAAAAGAGGAATCTCTAAAATAGGGAATTGTGTCTAAAATCGTTATCCGTTTACTGAAACGTTGAGAAATATCAATATCACCGCTAGATATACGACTCGTGGTTGTCGTCGCTTGCGGCAATCATTTCGAGAATAAATAAAGACCAAGGGACCACACACGGCAAGAGGTATTCAGTTCGGGATTACCTACAGCAATATTCTGAACGAAGAAAGAGCGGAGATCGAGGAATCTCTGAATAATCATCTATACAAGCTGTAGATTCGAAAATAAATGCGGGCCCGCCGAGAAAGAAACGTTGTTAGTCCAAAACTTCAAATTATGACCCGGGTTGTGAGCTCTCTAATGGGCTAAAAACGCTGTCTTGCAGCCACTTCCCACCATTCGGGTGACTATTTTGGGAGAATTCGCCATTTTCGACATAAAAAGCAGCCATTGATCGTATATTCTCACTACTAGTTTAGTTGTTTTAAAACATATTTAGCAGATGTCGCTGATAACATCACAGATAAACACTGACCCCTCTAACTAATGGGCTAAAAACTAAAAACGCGTTGTCTAATCAGGAGTCTCTAATAATCTTTTCAAATTGCTCGTATATTAAAAAAATAGGCCCGCGAGGCGTGCTCATGGCTACTGCATTTTTTACTCAGAGAATGCGCATACATGTAGCCCATGAGCCGATTAAACGAAATGGGTTAGGGACTCTCACGATTTCAATCAGTAAGTTATATTTTTCTCTACCCAGCAGTCATGAATCCACATCATCCCTTTATAACATGTATACTAGACATACTAGATATAAACATTTCCACGCCAATGGCTTTCGTTAACTCTCACCAGACCTCTCAATTGATAATATAGGTCAAGACTTCGTTCTCCGAGTTGTCGCCGTTGAGGATAGTGCAGTAACTTTGTTGGTTTTGTTATTTTTTCTTTGGTGTATTGCATTTGATAACCCTAGCCCTAAGGCAACATCTCTTGCTTTGGCTAACTACACTAAAATAATCAGGCCCGTAGGGCGAGGGATGCGACAGGTGCGTCCGTGGACCGATGGCTGTCAATAAAGTGAATGAAAAGCTCTAATTCGCTAACTGGTGTAGTCTGGAAATGAAGCCTGAATCAACGAAGATAACATCGAAGGTCCGCCATTTGTAGATTTGCTGGGTGACATATTAAATTTTGGACCAGATCTTGAGATTCTATAAGCTGAATTTAACGTTAACGATAAATTCGACCTAAAACCCTCATACGGAATTTTAATCCCCAGGATCTCAAAATGAGAGAAGACTGGGTACCCCAATAATGAACTGCAAAAGGGCTCGGCATGTGTGTCAATATTGGATAAAATGGACCAAACAGAGCCAGAGGTCACAGAAGAGCGAAATAGAAAGGCCGCAGCAAAATCCTGTCAATCGATAGATACATTTGTCCGTAAATTGTAAATTACATGTCACATAAAGTTTCTTGCAATTGTTTGTCATTAATCCATTTTGAATTTAAAGAAGCTTTACAACTGCTGCTTACTAGTTTAGCCTTTTGGGTTAGAAAAAAATCGTTAAAAATCGTCTGGAACAGGGTATCTTTTTTAACATTTAGTCTGGAACAGGGTCGCAAAATTAGCGTTTTGTAGTCGGTACAGGTTAAGGGGTTTTATAGTCCAGCGGCACACCCCTACCCAAATTTTTTGGGGAGTACCGCCCCCCCCCCCCCCTCCCCCTCCCGGGCTTCGCTCCTCGCGCGTGACGTGACTCTGCTCATATCCTAGCTAACTGAACTGGGTAATTACAGTACACTGCACGATTCACGTTTAACGTAACAAATTTATTAGGTCACTTTTAGCAACACTTTGCTCTCGTAAACTAGCTCGCCGACTTCTCAGTTGCGGACAACAAACTCTGTTCAGTTTATTTACCTTCATGTCATTTTGATCAGTACATCTAACAAGACTTGAAACCCAAGCTAATTTGAATACAATCACCCACTGTTTTCTTAAAACAACGGAAACTGTGCTCAAATGAGATGATCTTATCTTTCGTCTACAAACCAAGCAGATAAGTTCGTCTTAATTTTAGAAGATATTTTCATATTAAAATCATTCCTCGTTTCGAAAAAAATTTAACACACTTAACAATAGTAGATCTAAAATCCATTTTCTAATATCATTTTGTCACGATGTCCAACGTCAGACTCCCGAAAGCGCGGTGAATTAATTTTCTGCAATCCAGCACGCGGCTTTGATCTTTGTCACAACAGCATTCGCAGCATTCATGCTGACATAACAAAATTCTCAAATCACTCATCACTCATACTCTTCTGATTGTCGTCATACTGTAATATCTTTGTTTACACAGCAGCATTCGCGCTGACATAACTGAATCTAAAAATAAATTGCATATCAGCCTTTCAACAACTGAAGCTCTGAAAGATTTTCAAAGAGTTGTAAATTCACGCTAGCATAACAAAATTATTTGGTCCCTCAGCAATACTTTCTTCTCTGACTTCACCCCTCGCGCGCGCGTGTGACTAAATGAGTAGATAATAAATAAATAAAATAAATAGTTTCAAACTGAAGGCGTTTCAAACAGAAGAAACGCGTTTCATTGCGTTTGAAACACAAAAATAATTAATTAAGATGTGCATAATTATTTCCATTACAGAGGTTAACGGCCATACGCCGGCCAAATTTATAACAGAGCCGGACAACTAGGGTCTTTTTTTGTAGGGAAGCTCGCGCACGAACTATTAGACGAATGAATAGAAAAAGTTTTGCAGAACCGGTTCAAGCGTGATGGAAACAAGTCCTATTAATAAATGCTAAAAGCGGGAACTTTATAGCTTTAGCTCAAAAATAGTATCCGATATACGGATAGCTTCGAAGGGGCAGCTCATAATCATGGATTAAACGTAAACAAAATATTAAGAATCGTTGACGTGTAAAGTTTCTAAAATTATAAAGTTCATTCGTAAATCTTGTATGCATCATCGACGGTCGTAGCCTAATTTACATTCCGTAGATTATTATCTGTTCTCTGGATCATGCTGGATACATGACGCACGCAATAAAAAACTGCTAACAGCTAGTAGAATTAACACACACAAAAATCCATAGAGTGCATTAACTGAAAAATTGAAACAGAACTACAAACGTATGTAAAAATCGACCGCCACTTCCTTCATTCAAGATACAAAAGAATGTCGCGCTTTTGTGAACAGATGATCGGCGGACTGATTAAACTAAAGATAACACTGACGTCTTCGACCCGCAAGAGTTACACTTGAAGTATGTTACAGAGGAGTTAATACATTGAGGTAAATTGTTGTAACATTACAGGAAAGAAAACGAGGAGTTATCGTACTGTGTTGGTTTCACTTGGAATCGAGGCATAGAACTGATGGGCCTCCGTGACAAACGTCAGTGTTGCGTGCGTTATGCTCGATCTGCGGTTAGAAGTCTTGTCTGCTGTCGATGTCATGTCAAGCCTTGTCCGAGCGTTTCTGTTTTAGGTGCACGCTCAATGCATTGCGAAGTGTTTGAAAAACGTTGCAAGATCGTCAATTTATACACAGGTAATGATGTTTATACTGTGTACGTGCTCGCTTACACGTTTTTAGAACAAGAAATACACCTGAACATTCCTGTTATCTTTCTTGATATCTTTCGCGTATTTATACACGTAAACATGCTTTTAGAACGAGGTTATTCCCCAGGATTATTCCAGCGTCTTTAGAACACTTTTACGCGCTGTTCTCTTATTAAACAAATTAATTACTAGGTACATGATGTAGGCGAGTTGACTTCAGTGCGGGCGAGTTAACTTGTTGGCGAAGCGACCGGCTTCGCATACGGAACTTGATTGACTTTGTCCAAATATTGTACGAAAACCGAGTGGAAGGTTTTCGATGGTTGCGACTCAGATGAAGCTTAAATCAACGGAGACGACGCTCCAAGAATACTAATTCATGCATTGGAATGTCGTACGATCTTGAATTCATACTCGAAAGGAAAGGTAATTACAGAATTACAGGAGTTGACAAATAATGTCATAGCTTGTTCACGCATCATATTTGTTGACATTTCCGTTAATTTTGAGAATACTGCTATGCACTCTATAAAAACTTTCTTGTTGTTTATTTTATTGATCGACCTAACGATGGAATATTACTGAACTTTTAATCAAAAGTAAAAAGTGTGACTGCACCACCATGATTTATCTAGCTTTTTTAAATTTCATTAACGACGCCTGAAGTTACCGTTTACCATCTTCAGTCCAGCATTTGTTGTGTTGTCGAATAATTATGCTTCAGTCAGGTAATAATAATGCAGGTTGTTGGCAGATGGGCGTTTCAAATGCGTTTCTCCACGTTTCAAACGCTGAAAAAAGTAAACGTTTCTAACACTGTTTGAAATGTGTTTCAAACGGGTTTCAAATTATTTCAAACGGGTTTCAAATGCGTTTCAAATATAAACGCCTTGAAACGCTGATGCGATAAGCCCCCTTTTCCTATGGAGGGTCACAGTCTGTTAACGAATATCACGTCACACGACAACCTTTTACCTGTAGAAATTTCATTTATCTCTTCAGTTATCAATTGCTCGTTTTAAACAACTGAAGCTGTGCCGGAATGAAATTCTGCTCCAGTAAACTAGCTCGCCGTCTTCTTTTCGCGGCTTCGCCCCTCGCGCGTGAGGCTTAAACGTAAGTCTCCTTGAAGCCTAGCCAAACAAACTGACAGCTCCCACATAAACATTACTACCTATTCCCTTTTTAGCAACTGATCATATTTATTATCTTTATTTCAGGAAACTTCAATAACGATAGTACAACTCAAACAAATGAATTGTACGAAGGACTCTAAAAGACCGGCGGTTACTCAACAAAAGCTTCAACAATGTGACTCAATCAAACGCGACCCTGTTCGTGCAGTTGTCAAAGAAATACACCTACGTAAATAAAAACATTTAAAAACAAACGTGTCTTTCATATTTATTTTGCAACGCAATTTCTCTCCATGTAGCTCACTAAATATGCCAATCTTCTTTTTGAGCATTGCACTTGACACCACTGTCAATGAAGCGAAACAATCGAACAATGCCATATCATGTTCAGTTATTCAAAGAATTGTTACAAAAAAGTCTTACGAAGGAATGTTAAGAATGCTTCGACGACGACAATAATGGGCACTTGCGCAAGCGCAGTACCCATAAAAATTGAGACGAAAAACTTAACCAGCTCTATAATGCCTCTCAAAAATGGTAACAAACACGTCCTACAGCGAAACTGCGAAAGAAACGTTGTCTGGATATAAACACAAAGCCGCTTAATTATCTTATGGCTTTTTATTTAGCGTCAGTTCCACTCCACTGAACATCATGTAACCTTTGATTCCCAATTACATCATGTTTTTGCATCACAACGCTTATGCAACCACTCACATCATGCAATTTCCCCGAGCTTAAAGCCATTCTGCAGGGTCGGCCAGGGTTTTTGGGTATACGGTATACAAGGTGTTTTTAAATCGGGTATACGGTATATTTCAGCTGAAATATGGGTATTTGGTATATCAGGGTTTTTTTAATTTCAGGTATAAAGTATATTTATATTGTGATTGCATTTGCCAAAATAGAGTGGTTCACCGGCTAACAATTCAAGTTTTTAAAGGAACACTGTCCCGACGTATTTGCTCAAAACTGTTATAAATGCACGAAATGGTCCCCAAATCTATAAAATAAGGACTTAATTCACCTCATTCATAATGGCCGACAGCGCAGTTAAGCCTGGTGACGAGCGGCATGAAAGCGAGGCTGTAAAGGCCTCATGTTATTGCAAACGTTTCCGCTTCACGAACTGAACTTGTAAAGGTCACAAGATCATCTATTCTCATGCTAATATTGAATTCCACTTAAACTAATTAAGTATTACATATCTACATTGATTGCGGATTGACCAGGAAGGATAAATCAGTTCTCCAACAGAATGCCGACACACTGTTGTGTCCCACAGTGCATGATAAAAGGATACGTTGAAGCAGATGGAAGCAAAGTTTCGTATACACCTCATTCATAATGGCCGACAGCGCAGTTAAGCCTGGTGACGAGCGGCATGAAAGCGAGGCTGTGAAGGCCTCGCTCCAGTTGTATAAATGGCGTCGCAAGCGAATTCCTCTAGTGTTGCTTTTAAAATTGCAGAAAACGATATTCCAGGTGCTTCTCTTGCTGGTCGAAAACCAGCAGAACTAAAGAATGAAGAATTACGGTTCTGGTTAAAGTGTCGAGGTGATCCGGGGAAAGGACTAAAAACAAAAGCAGAGCTAGTAAAGAGGTAGGAAAACTGTAAACAAATCGTCAAAAATTATATGCGAACATTCTCATATATTCTCTATACTTTTCTTTACAATTAGAGTTGAAGAATATATAGAAACTGGGCGAGATCAAGATATTGTCGACCCTGATCCAAATAGCCTTTACACACGAAGGAAGGAGCAACATCAATCTTCAAGCAGCGTGTCGTCTGATAGTGGTCAACAGCGACGTGTGAAATTCCCCGAAAGTGGCTGGAGTACTTCTCTCACAAATATGCCAATGTTTACAAGGGCCGAAATGAACAACCATGTCACTAAATCAGGAAAGAGTATTAGCAATCAAGACCACCACTCAGTTCCGACAGGGTTGAGAAAGGCCAAAACATTCCTCGAAGATGAATATCTGCACGAGATCGAAGCAACAAGCGATCAGCGATATTTCTATTTCCGTGCTAAATGTTGCCACAGCTTTCGTAAGAATGACCCACCTCATACTCTGAAGATAGCGTTATGTATTATCACCAGAGGGGTAACAAGTGCTTGCTGTTCATGTGTAGCTGGGACAGTTGGATTTTGCAACCATGTATTGGCACTCATGTTGAAAAGTTGCAAGTACACTTTGTATGACTGCAAATCCACGAAGGATCTCTGTCAAGATCAAGATCAAAACCCTGGTGTGGCCTGTACTTCAGAGCTGCAAAAATGGCACAACAAAGGCGGAGGGAAAAACATTGTTTCTCAACCTGTGATGGAAGTTCAAGTTAATAAAACTCGGCTTGATGAAGCTAGAACAAGACCTGGGGTGAGGTCCCTTCTCTATGAGGCTAGAGTCAACAATGTGCATGACAAAGAGAAGGAACATTTGTTAAAGACTAAACTGAAGGAATTATCTCCGAATATGGGTCTGGCACAAATGGCTGACGATAATGTTGATGAGAACCTTGTAGAGACAAAGTTTGGAAAATGCCAAGTTGGATCTCTGTTGTCTTATCAAGTTGCCTTTACAGAGTCCAACTTCACTGCTACAGCAGATATTAACACAGTCCCAAGACAGCAGGGTGTGAATTGCCAGGAAATGAACTTTCCAAGATTCCCTTTGAGAAATGAGTTGGACATGGATATTCCTGATAACCTTACAGATGCGCAAAAGAAAGTTCTGGATAAACTTATGATCGATGAGGACAAAATCAATGAAGTTGAAAAGGCAACACGACAGCAGGCGGAGTGTGATAAATGGAAAGATGAACGTTGTTATAGATTCACAGCTTCTCGATTTAATCTAATACGGAAGCGTAAGAGGAATCATGACAATTTTGCACAGACCCTGATGCATCCTAAACCATTTACTTCGAAATATGTTGATCATGGCAGAAAGTACGAGCCTGTTGCCCTCCTGGAGTATGAGAAATTTATGCAGAGTAGAAAAACTCCAGTTAAAGTCCTACCCAGTGGATTAGTGATATCAAAGAGCCACCCTATTCTTGGGGCTACACCTGATGCCAAGGTTGTAGACATAGGATGTATGGATCATTTTGGTTTGGCAGAGGTTAAATGCCCTCAGACAAAATTTAATGTAACTCCTCTAGAAGCCTGCTCTGATCCAGATTTTTGTATGGAGAAAACCAGTAATACAAGTTGTAAGCTAAAGGAAAACCATGCATATTATGCACAAGTACAGGGTCAAATGGGAGTAACTGGTGCTAGATGGTGCGATTTCATTGTTTATACTAAGAGAGGACTTTATGTACAGCGAATTCCCTTTGACGTTCAATTCTGGGAACAGCTCAGAGGCGAACTAACCAGATATTATGTTGACACTTTCGTCAAATTTGCAGCAACTGATTTATTTGGTAATAATATATAAGTAATTTCCTATGAAAGGAATAGAGAAAGTGGTAAATTCAAATATTTTCAGGCAGCTCCTTGTGTCTTACTCACAAACAATTAGACGAGTGAGCACTAACAGTTTTTGAATGACCATTTAATAGCAAACAGTATGTAAGTGGTATACGTTATCATAATTAAATACCAGAGCGGAACTTCTGGCCCGCCATGCCTGTCTGAATATAAACATTGTGCTGCTGAATTGCAACAGTCATAATTAACTTTAGAGGGAATACTCAAACTCGTAACAAACAATTCATTATTCTATGGTATATACAGTATATTATTCTTGTGTTGTGCACACAATCCTGGTAAATTACCTAAACAAATCCTTCGAAACTGGAAATATTTACATGTATATATTCTAGGAAGTAAGATTTTCTAGAAATGTATAATAGTACATTTATATAACTGTAAAGACTATGTACATGTACTTCAGTAGACATATTTACAGTAAATGACCAATGTTGCTCTAAAATGTATCAGATTGAAATTATATTTTCTTGAGCATTGCAAAGAAACCCACAAACTGCCCACATTTGATTTACAATACCCATCAGATTCAAGGGTATGACTCTATCCCAGATGTGGAAGTTTTTAATTTTATTGATAGCTCTTTCTATGTGAATTCTCAAACTTGCAATTTGTTGAGTTCGCAGAACATCCGATTCGGGCATTTGGTCTGAACTTCCAAGGAAGGGAGGGAGGTTTAATGTCACTCCCAAAGGCAGTAGATCTTCAATAGTAAATCCTTTATCTGCCATAACAGTGTCTGATTGGTCAAATGGGAGATTCAACATCCCACTTCTTATCACTATTTCTCTGTCTGAGATACAACCAGTATAAAGCTGGCTCAAGAATGTGACTGCTCCTCCGGGAGATATTCCTACAAGGCCTTTCAGTGTTGTATGATTTTTATACGAACTGAAGAGCTCCCCATTGAGGTGAAGACTGCTTGGCATTTCACACCTCACTTCAGTACAGTCTATAATAATTCTTGTAGAGCTGTATTGTGCCTTAAATGCTTCAGGCATAGTTTTATCAATGATTCTGCGTGAAGGCCAAATGTTGATGGAGCCCACGGTCAAAAACATGTAGTTAATCCAGCTAATAATAATTCTACTAGCAGTTGACTGTGAAATATTGAATAGGTGGCCCAAGTGGTTAACTGGGAAGCCTTGTCGCAGCCTGCACATAACTAAAAGAAACTCATCCACAGGCTTCAAAACTCTTGGCCTACCAGTCCCTTTATTTTCTGAGTAAGTTTCCTGGTTTCCAGAATTCTCTCAGAATTGAAAAGGCGACTCTCAAAGTTGTCCTTTTGTCGTTGAAGCAAGGCATATTTCTGTTCAAGTTCATCTATTTTATCATTCAGTTTGGAGAGTGTTTCTGTTGCCTTCATTAAATCTTCTCTCAGGGCCTGAGTATAAATGCGAAGTGTCTCCGCCTCACCGGAAATGTCGCTGGTAGTCTGAGTCATTGATTCTACCGTTTCACATACTGGAGTCTGAGTACTTGCATGTACTTTGCATGTTGCATTTAAATTTCTCCGTGATTTGGGAGCTGGGGGCAAGGGGAATTCTCGAGCTGCTGGGAGTTTGCGCTTTCTTGGAGATGTACGAACCCACGTAAATATTGACGGGACGGCTCTTGGCTTTAAACGCACATGGCCCGCAAGCGTTTTCTTCATGTCGTCCTCTTTAAAATGCCTTGAGCATACCTTAGTCGTAGGAATAAGTTTGAAATCTTTTCCCTTTTCTCTCCGTATGGCATGCAGCCATTTCTTCTCTAGCAATTTGTCGGAACTAAATGATAAAAAGCAATTTCTTCAAGAAATTCCATACTGCAACACAATGTTTGCAAAATTTCAAAGATTTCCGAGCCAAACTTGAAACTTTGAAAAACTGACATCCTGACGTTTTTTCAAAAATCCATATTGCAATCCATTTCCATCCTCGCTGTCGTTAGTCATCCTCACTTCCTAATGGGTTCCTGTCATTTCTCGAGTGCTATTCTACAGAATCAAACCATTATTGTTCAACTTCCTATGATCTAGATATGTTTCTGAGCTTCCCAAAATCATGCTAAAATGAGGACAGTGTCCCTTTAAGTCTGAGTCGTGCTGAGCCGCAAGGAGACAACGAAAACGCGTACATGACATTGATCTCTCTTTCCAATATGGCTATGATTAAATGTTTATCAAGCCTCGTCTCCAAAGGAAGAAGCTGTAAACTTCAATACGCTACTGCAAGATGCAAACCACTATCAAAACAAGGAAAGCGAAAATTCTAGTAAGAAGAGGAAAATTGTGCAACCCCAAGGAACATATGTGCTGTATCCGCAGAGGTGTAGACCAGTTCTTTACGAACAAGTTCATTTTACATAGTGAAACTACTTGAAGCCCTGCCCGGTGATTACCATGTTGCCCATGTTCGAACAGAGTGGTACAGTCAGGACCTTGTCGATCCCCTTCTATTTAGTACAAACGGGAACGAAAGAACACATAGTCCCCAAAGATGGTATGAAAGGAACTGTCAAAGTAAAGTCCATTGAAGATGATACAATCGATCGCGAGATTGAGGAAAACGATTATTACGTTTTTTTGGCGTCATTGCACTCATCAGAGGACAATGTTCTCTCTCATGAAGAACCCAAACTTACCGCTGATGACGATTTGAGTGAAAGAGAAGAAGAAACTAAAACAATCTAAAAGACCCAAAAGGAGAAGGAGAATAGCATCACCTGCAGGTGACTTTCTATTTTATTAAGGCAAACTCGCACCTCGGGCCTAGGTGGCCCACACAATCCCCAACGATGAGGATCAAAATATACAAACGATGGCCAACCATGACATGACATGTGGCCATGGTGACATGTGACCATTCTACTGTGCGATCTGTTACCGTGAGAAAGAAAACGGCAGACAGAGAAACCATTATTTTGGTCCGGCCCAGTGCGGATTGAAATGAGCTTAATGAAACGGATAACGAACGATGCATGTCTGTTTTTTGTTGGTGAAATGATAATGAGGTAAAACCTGGCCAATGAAGTGCTTACTTTGCTTGCTACTAATTTCGGGTATACAGTATACTTCGCTTGATTTAATTTTGGGTTTATTGAAGGGAATTTTAGGTATTTTTAGGTATTTTGGGAACTTTTTTTCGGGTATAATGGTATACCACTACCCCCCTGGCCGACCCTGATTCTGGCTCTTTTTCAACATAAAAAGCAGCCGTTGAGCGTATATTCTCACTACTAGTTTAGTTATTCATGTCATTTTAAAACGTGACCACACACAATGAAAACATATTTAGCATGTGTCTCAGATAACATCACAGATAAGGTGAATTTTTTCGTGGCTTAATTTGTTTGCTTCTTTTACTAAAATTTAATAACGCAGTGTTTGTTACCATTTTTGAGAGGCATTTGAGAGCTGGTTAAGTTTTTCGTCTCAATTTTTTAATACGAGCAATTTGAAACGGTCATTTTTTATTAGCCGCAGGTCAGTCGTAATACAAACAAAACAATGTCAGCGAATTTTTGGACTGATTACAGATAAGATAAGATAAGAAAAGCGGCCTTGTCCAGTTATCCAGACGTTTCTTTAGCAGTTTGTTTTGATTATTCAGAGATTCCTCATTATTTCTTCGTTCAAATTGCAACGAAAATTACAATCTAGTGACGTGCACAGAATTGATTTTCATACCAATGGGCGTCTGTACAGACTATTTGTGTGGTCCCTTGGAATAATTAGACGTTTTTGAGCCACGCACGTCAACCGGAAGTCGAATATTCTCTTCTTTGGCGCGTATTACCGACTTTTTGTCAGTAACATCAAGTTGTAAATACTAAAACGAGGGCTTTCCAACTCATTGGCGGGGTGAAAGGGCACCAAAAACAAGAACGTTCGCCTTCCGGTACTGCCGTCCGTGGCTCAAAAACGCCTGTGCATAAGCTCTCTATTGTCGCAAGCGACGACAGCCATGAGTCGTATATCTAGTGATATTGATATCAACGAAAACTCGCCTTTTAGAGATTCCTCATTTTAGAGATTCCGCTTTTTAGAGATTCCCTATTTTAGAGATTCCGCCTTTTAGAGATTCCGCCTTTTAGAGATTCCTCCTTTTAGAGATTTCGCCTTTTAGAGATTCCGCCTTTTAGAGATTCCGCCTTTTAGAGATTCCGCCTTTTAGAGATTCCTCCTTTTAGAGATTCCGCCTTTTAGAGATTCCCTATTTTAGAGATTCCGCCTTTTAGAGGATTCCCATTCCCGTTCCCCATTCCCCCATTCCCGTTCCCCCATTCCCGTTCCCCCATTCCCCGTTCATTGTTTTAGACATAGCCATTAGCTAGTGGCCTAATAAGCCTCATTTGTTCGAGTATAAATAAAGTATTATATATGTATATGTAACTCACTCTTTCATGACCATGGAACGGCCAAATCGGTATCTATCATTGACAGGACAAAGACTTGACAATCGCGGGCGGAAATTGATCTCATAATTAAGTGACATTTTGTTTTCTTTAACGAAAAGCAGAATTCTACAAATCAATGAAATCAGTAAGTTGTGGTCGGGGGGGGGGGGTACTCCCTTATTGCGTTCGACGTTAGGAGAACGCACACTAATCCTGTCAACATGCGAAGAAAATCGACATTTATGTTTGTGGTACTCGATTAGCCCCCCCAAGCTTTTTTGCAGGGGCTTCCCGGTAAAGGCCCTGGGAACGAAGTTTTCCCGGTAAAGGCCCTGGAGACGAGGTTGAACGGTTTAAACGACGACAACGATGCACATGAACAAGTTTCATTTCTAGAATTCGCAGATCAAGAAATTTAAAAGCAAACTGAACGACATCTTCAAATGCTATCCCAAATTTTAGTGACAACGCGCGATTATTGAATTTTTTTGAACGTCAGGAAACCGGTTTAATAGACCCTGGAGTGCGATCGTTCAGTAAACAAATGACAGATCTGCTTCACTCGGAAAACGGATCAGCGACAGAGTTCAAAATCTGAACTGATGAAAGAGAGAATCCCAACTGGCGTGACCAGAGGGATTTTTCCCGAGGGGGGGGGGGGGGGGGGGGGGGGAGCACACAGGGTATATGAGACAAAAAATACCTAATAAAACCTCGCATAGCCCGGGGTGGGGGATAGGGGTTGTATAAAAAAAACATGTTTTATCCGTTAGATAGGGATTTATCAAAATAGTAACACAATCCATTCTATGAACAACTGGACCCAGGACGAGATAGATAACTATTCGAACGCATTCAATAATCTATGATTACCACTAGTATAAGCTATATAGGTATGTGCGGCCCCAAAGGGTACGATTTTTGAACCGTTTTTGTCTGAAATAGGATATAGATTTTGACCATTTTGGTCTGAAATAGGGTATGTTTTGTGCCCTTTGGCCTGGAATTTGGTTTGGCTTTTAGACGAAACTATTTTTCCCATTAACATCGGGAAATTTGAAGCCCTTTTCATGCCACAAATGTTTGCGCAAATGGAACCCATTCCTGGGTAGCTGAAGTCATGTGTTAGACATGTACGTGTACTAATTTTATAGGTCTGAAATAGGGTATCGATTTTTGGGTCAGGTCTGAAATAGGGTATGGAAAATCGCATATTTTGGTCTGAAATAGGTTAACGGTTTCAAGAAGCAGGCCGCACCCCCCTACCAAAAATTTCAGGGAGTACCCCCCCGGGGAGGGGGGGTTGTGGTATGTTCAGAGTTATCTTTCCTCGTCACAGCAAATGAGTCTGTTGTTTTTAACCTAAGTCCAAGTTCTTCCAAGATCTACAATAGCACTCTCTGATGTAGCCTTCCTCTAGTCCAATCCCGTAAACAGGAAATTGTGCTGGACAGACATCAAACTGTTCGAATACAAAACTACAACAATACCCCGGGTGCCAGAGGGGTTTTTCCCTTGAAGAGGAGCGCTGAGGCCACGAACGAGAATAGTTTTATTTTTACTCCGCGGGTTTTGTCGTCGCGGCTTGCCGTTCACAGTTTACGCAGAGTAAAAAAAAACTCTCACCCAGGGTACTATAAAAAATACTTATATTACAGTACATTCTACACAGGACGATTCACATCAACATAAAAATTGTATTATAGGGCACTAAGCAATACCCTGCTCTCTTAAACTACAATAGCTCGCCGACTTCGCGATCCTTCTCGCGGACAACAAACTCAGTTCACTTTACTATCGTGTCATTTTGACCAGTATAAACAAAACTTGAAACATACCCTTCTTTGAATACAATTACAATCACCCACTGTTTTCTTTACAAAACAACGGAAACAGTGGGATGATCTTATCTTTCGTCTACATTCTTAATGGTTCTCGAAATTTCTCACAAACCACTGAAGCAGACAAATTCGTCTACAATTTTAGAAGATAATCATTCCTCGTCTTGAAATTAAAAGCCTATAATTTTTGTCACGATGTCCAACGCGAAAGTCTCGTGGCCCATCAGCAAAAAACCCATATTTTTGTTTATACAGCACCATTCGCGCTGACATAGCAAAATTCTCAAATCAGTCGTCATACTAATAAATTGCACCTTCAACCTTTCGACAACTGAAGCTCTTAACGATTTTCAAATATTTAAAAAGTCAAAAACTGACACAGCACCACTGATTCCAAACATATTTGGTCACTAAGCAATACTTTCCTCTCGTAAACTAGTGGCTCGCCATCTTCTTGTCGCGACTTCACCCCTCGCATGTGCGGACTGTCGTAGCCTAGCCATGCCAAGACAAGCTTAAAGAATATCAGGTCACACGCTAACCTTTTACGTAGCTGTAAAATTTCATTTATCTTTTTATCAATTGCTCGTACGTTTTGAAAAACTAATTGTACATGTGATGATACTGTTTCATCATTTAACAACAGTGAATGATTTTCAAAAGGCAATTACAGGTCATTCAGCAATACTCTGCTCCAGTAAACAAGTTCGCCGCCTTACATTATCGCGGCTTTCCCCCTCAAGCGTGAAAAATGGCCAGCGCCTTCGCGACAAAAGCTTCAAGACTGTGGCTCAAACGCGATCCTGCTCGTAGTTGTCTACACCTCCCATGTAAACTTGTCTTTAATATTTATTTTGCAACGCAATTTCTCTCGTGACACCACTGTCGATGAAGCGAAAGTCTCTGACAGTTGAAACCTCATACCAACCTTTCAATCGAACAATACCATTTGTCTTCGCAGGAATTCAATTGTTACACAAAAAGTCTTACACAGGAATGTAAAGAATGGTTCGACGATGGCAATAACTGGCTGCTGCGCACATGGAATATACTTAGTGTAATTTTCCATTTTTCCATTTTTTGCCTTAAATTAGAAAAATGGAAACATGAAATATACTGAGCATAATTTTCCATTTTTCCATTTTTTAAGCGGCCCATGCGCAGCGGCCGCTTCAAGAAATGCACTTTTTATGGGTACTGCGCTTGCGCAAGTGCCCATTATTGTCGTCGTCGAAGCATTCTTAACATTCCTTCGTAAGACTTTTTTGTAACAATTCTTCCTTCGTAAGACTTTTTTGTAACAATTCTTTGAATAACTGAACATGATATGGCATTGTTCGATTGTTTCGCTTCATTGACAGTGGTGTCAAGTGCAATGCTTAAAAAGAAGATTGGCATCTTTAGTGAGCTATATGGAGAGAAATTGCGTTGCAAAATAAATATGAAAGACACGTTTGTTTTTAAATGTTTTTATTTACGTAGGTGTATTTCTTTGACAACTGCACGAACAGGGTCGCGTTTGATTGAGTCACATTGTTGAAGCTTTTGTTGAGTAACCGCCGGTCTTTTAGAGTCCTTCGTACAATTCATTGTTTGATTAGGGCCCGGCCGCACTAGGCGAATTTTTGTTTGTTTTGCAAAAATATCTGTCATCAGTTCCGTTTCACAAGTGCGAACGGCGATTTTTTTCCTACCAAAATTTTGTCAAGCCTTACCAAACTTCAAAGGCGCCGTCATCCTGCCCCAGAGCAGGACAAAATTTTGTCAAGCGTCAAAACTGACAGATTCGTCAATTCACACACATTAATCTCAAGGTTACAGCGATGATTATTCGCTTGCCTCGGTACAACTTGTACCGGTCCAAAATTTTACCTGCTAGCAGCACCTATACTGATGTTTGAGTAGCACAATTTGCTTTACAAGCAGTGAACAGTGCACGTCCGATCGGGTACAAGTTTGCGCTAAAAAGTGACAGTGACAGTCGGGAAAAGCGGCAAGAAACATGCAAGTCGTTTAAAATTTCAGTCCGAGAAGAAGAAATATCTAGTTAATCAGTTTGTGTATCATACCACGAAGGCAGGAGAGTAAAAACTTTAGAAAGTACTGGTTTTAAAAGATTGTCGAGGAGTTGAATGCAAAATTTCACAGCAACAACAGAGGTTTTCGGTTTCTACGTGATTGATATGTTGTGGTTCGCCGCAGCGGCTCGTTGGTCACTGATGTTCTTACCACATTTTGACGTCTTCTGTGATCTATTACTGAACAGACCCACGGCAACATGGAATCTATTTGTTTTATATAATTTTGGAGATATTCGCTTCGGATTTTCACTTGAATGTACGCTAAATAAGCCGATAAAAATTATGTCAACAAACATCGAGTTTTATAGGCCACAGTGTTTTCATGCACTCAAATAAAACTTTGTGAAAACTAAACGGCTTAAAATAAACTACAGCTCAACTCAGCAAATGTTTCGAAAAGCAAATATTTAGAGACTAACCTCTATTCCGTCCTGATATGAGGAAAAATAATCTGAATTATTCCAGTCCAAATCCCGTTGCAAGTCGCTTATAAACGGCGAACGATAAGCTTAATCCCGCTAAATTTATCGGATTCTGTTCACAAATTATGAGCTAAAGGACCATCATATTTTCCTCCAAGTTCTAGCCAAGCTTGAACAGCCGATTTAAAATTCGTATCAATTGAACAACATTGAATTTCCTACGGAATATTTCCAGTTTGACGAAAATATTTCTCTGTTTTGAGCGAAGGATTTGTTGGAGCAGGCAGGGCGCCCGCGCGTTTTCCCGCTTCGTGACGTCATTCGTGCGTCTGTACTCTAATAGATAACAGTTCTAAACCAATCACGGCGCGAGTTTTACACAGTGAATTATATAATTATTTTTAGATTCTGTTATGTCAGCGCGAATGCTGCTGTGTAAACAAAGATATTACAGTATGACGACAATCAGAAGAGTATGAGTGATGAGTGATTTGAGAATTTTGTTATGTCAGCATGAATGCTGCGAATGCTGTTGTGACAAAGATCAAAGCCGCGTGCTGGATTGCAGAAAATTAATTCACCGCGCTTTCGGGAGTCTGACGTTGGACATCGTGACAAAATGATATTAGAAAATGGATTTTAGATCTACTATTGTTAAGTGTGTTAAATTTTTTTCGAAACGAGGAATGATTTTAATATGAAAATATCTTCTAAAATTAAAGACGAACTTTATATCTGCTTGGTTTGTAGACGAAAGATAAGATCATCTCATTTGAGCACAGTTTCCGTTGTTTAAGAAAACAGTGGGTGATTGTATTCAAATTAGCTTGGGTTTTAAGTCTTGTTAGATGTACTGATCAAAATGACATGAAGGTAAATAAACTGAACAGAGTTTGTTGTCCGCAACTGACAAGTCGGCGAGCTAAGTGTTGCTAAAAGTGACCTAATAAATTTGTTACGTTAAACGTGAATCGTGCAGTGTACTGTAATTACCCAGTTCAGTTAGCTAGGATATGAGCAGAGTCAAGATGAGAACTGTTCTTTGATGGATTCTTGTGTAATAATTCGTCGTCTATTTATAATATGTCAATAATTTCGCGGCGTGTAATTGGTCGGGTTATTACACAATTACAGAGATAAAGGCAAATAGCTTTGACAGTTTGCAGGGGGTTTTTTGGCAGGTTTTTTTTTCAGTTTCGTGAAGTCAAATCCCTTTGTTTTGACTGTGATTGAAACGCCTCGTATGTACAGTGGAACCCGGATAAGACGGACACGAACAATTGTCCGTATTAAGCAACGTCTAATGACTGCAGTAAAAGACCAAGGAAGTGAAACTTTTGTGTTACGCCTGCCACGCAGCACAGTGAGCAAGACAGTTGTCAAACATGTCATGACAATATACAGTGCACAGATAAGCGAGGTTAACTTTGTATGAGAGCGGAAAAGTGACCGTTGTAATGTAAGATAAAATATATGAGCTTTTCGTCGGGACAAACAAAACTGTCCGTAATAAGTGCGAAAGGGGAGGGGATAGCCTGCGTGCAGATGTCTCCTTTTCCTTGCGCGTACTAACTTTCGAGTGCCTCCCGAGTTTGTAGGGGGGTACCGCCGGGAAATTTTTGATACAGTCGAACCTCTACTAACGGCCACCTCTCCACAACGGCCACATCTCCACAACGGCCACTTTCTTTTGTCCCGGCGGACAGTCCATACATTCACTCTTGTTTTAACCTCTCTACAACGGCCACCTCTCCACAACGGCAACGGCCATTAAAACCCTATCTTTTTTGGCGTACAGTAATAAAAGGTCACGCAACTTCATCTGTACCACGCATCGTCGGGCAATACAGTATCTTATATTGCGGCACGTGTTTAGCCACTGATGGAAGAATCACACAATACTAGAAAGTACAAGGCCCCCATTTTTTTCTATTTTCCATTTTTTTACGCTTTTACAGTACTGTATTTTTATTTCAGTCGTAAATCGAGTACAGCTGATAAGGCTCTGTGTTTAAATTGCATTGCGAAATTGAAAAAAAAATGCCTGGTGGCACAGTAAGTCACATTAAAATAGAACCTCGCAGCCACTCACTCAAGCAAACAACCCTTGACAACTTAATTTCACGAAAGAGAAAGTAAACGATGTACAAACTGATGTACTCACTGTACTTTACTAGCTTTGTTTTGTTAACATTCCTGTTCTGAACATCATTTTGGTTTCTGTTTTATTGATACATTTTGATTGTGTTACGTATTCATATGCTATAATAAGCATTTTAAATAAAAATGTTGTCCCCCAAAAAAAACAAATGGTGTCATATTACACCCCTACCTCCCCATAACGGCCACCTCTCTACAACGGCCACTTACCTCTGTCCCCAAGGTGGCCGTTGTGGAGAGGTTCGACTGTATTTCGCATTTCGTGCGTTTTGATATGAAACCAGGCAGCAAAAAGCAAACGTATAAACATAAAAATTTCTTGCACTTTTTAAATTCAAAATGGATTAATGACAAACAATTGCAAGAAACTTTATGTGACATGTAATTTACAATTTACGGACAAATGTATCTATCGATTGACAGGATTTTGCTGCGGCCTTTCTATTTCGCTCTTCTGTGACCTCTGGCTCTGTTCGGTCCATTTATCCAATATTGACACACATGCTGAGCCCTTTTGCAGTTCATTATTGGGGTACCCAGTCTTCTCTCATTTTGATAGAGCCTGGGGATTAAAATTCCGTATGAGGGTTTTAGGTCGAATTTATCGTTAACGTTAAATTCAGCTTATAGAATCTCAAGATCTGGTCCAAAATTTAATATGTCACCCAGCAAATCTACAAATGGCGGACCTTCGATGTTATCTTCGTTGATTCAGGCTTCATTTCCAGACTACACCAGTTAGCGAATTAGAGCTTTTCATTCACTTTATTTTCAGCCATCGGTCCACGGACGCACCTGTCGCATCCCTGATTATTTTAGTGTGGTTAGCCAAAGCAAGAGATGTTGCCTTAGGGCTAGGGTTATCAAATGCAATACACCAAAGAAAAAAATAACAAAACCAACAAAGTTGCTGCACTATCCTCAACGGCGACAACTCGGAGAACGAAGTCTTGACCTATATTATCAATTGAGAGGTCTGGTGAGAGTTAACGAAAGCCATTGGCGTGGAAATGTTTATATCTAGTATGTCTAGTATACATGTTATAAAGGGATGATGTGGATTAATGACTGCTGGGTAGAGAAAAATATAACTTACTGATTGAAATCGTGAGAGTCCCTAACCCATTTCGTTTAATCGGCTCATGGGCTACATGTATGCGCATTCTCTGAGTAAAAAATGCAGTAGCCATGAGCACGCCTCGCGGGCCTATTTTTTTTTTCGTGTCGCTAGCCTTTAGTCCTCTTCACGGTTGACATGATCTTATCGCATCTCGGTCTGAAATTAGCCAGTAGAGAATTTCTTTCCACATTCTTTCTGTAGTGTCGTGTAAGTGCGTAGATGTATTTAGTTTATTATTGTAGAGCTAGACTTGACCTCTGTAATCTGCCGTGTTTTGCTAATTAAGTTTCGCTTTGGCTCATCTCTCTTGCAAGACAAGATTATGTTCTCTTAATTTTCTCTCTGGATAGACTGAATATGAAATAGTCCGTGTAAGACGTTGATTTCTTGCATTTATTGTCTTGCTGGGCCCAGCATGTTTGATTAAAATCTGTTGCAATATTTCGTTGTTGATCTGATCACGGATATCATATTCTTGTCAGTCTAATTTCGTCAGATATTACTGTAGCTTGCAAGAAGCTATTTCATTTCGAGAAGAGAGACATTCTTTGTATGAGGCTAGCTAGGGCTCATTTCTTCACTTGCATAAATTCAATCGAGCGTTATGTCTTTTATCTGAGCTCGATATTCCCATTCTTACGCCAGTCTTTCGACTGTTTCGCGTATTGCATTTGCCACTATATGGTTTTGTTCAGGCAAGACCATGGTTTCGATCCTCCATTTGAGTCGTACAAGAAGATGCAGATGTAATACCTAATGAATAAAGATGAGAATTCCGTCATAAATTAATTTAACCTTGTACATGGTGAGTTTTAAATTGCAAATCGAAGATTTACTTACCTTCAATGTTTTTATTCCCACACGGAACTTCTCCATTCTCTTTGAGGATCACGGGTTCTAAACAAAAAATGTAATGTGTGTCAAGGCTTCGTCTTATAGCTTGTAGATTTCAACCCAGCTCAAAATCGTACAGCGAAAGCTTATAAGCTCAGAAGAAAAAAAGCTCACCTTCGTTTTCACGTTCTTGTCTCTGTTCCTTTATACTCGAGGATTCCTCGCTGCTTTCAGTTCCTTTTCTTTTCAGGAAATGACGAAGCTTTTCTCGAATGCTCATTGCGCTCGGGATGACAAAACACACTGAGAAACGCGATCCCATCTTTAAATTTCGAATTACGATTTCAGATATAAATGGCAGCACGCGCGACGGCGAGAAAAATCTTCGCAATGACATCTGATCTGCTGATCATTGGCCGCGCGACCATGGGGACGAGAACTAAAATAACTTTCACAGCATGGCGGGAATCTTAAAATAGATTGAAAAAGACTATCATGGGGCATGGGGATGTGTTCTCTTAGATCATAGTCTCTTGAGTAATCGCATTGGAAAAAGCAAAGACAAATGTCCCATAGCAGTGAACAGTGGTGTTGTTGCAAAATGTGCTAAATTTGGCGGTGTGACCTTTGCGTGTGAGGGGTTTCCCCGTTACATTGTAAACGTAGCCAGGAGACATGCAAATAAATAGCCACAAGAGAATTTCTGTTCTGTTTAATACATGCACCTCAACCAGTAAACGAACGATAAAACCCGGTCCCAAAAACATAACAGTTTTTCTTAACACAATTCCACAGCATATATGTCATTCACAATTTATTTTCACGTTGAGCGAAAACATATCTTTGCCCACGTCGAATATGATGCAATCTACATTAGCTAAAATTAACCACAAGAGAATTTCTCCGGCTTCCGGAGCATGATGCAATATATTACATCAGGCAGTCACGTTTTTCGTCACGCAGGTTCGTGTGTTGACTCTTAGGATTTGGAGGGTGCACCTCAGAGTCCAGTGACCGCGGATAGTTTTCGTGTCGTGTAAGAGCTCTTTTCATGTAAAGAAACAAGCGAAATATTTAATTAGACAAGGGAAAATAACCTCAACTACTCGAGAAGAGCCACTACAGAGCAGGAAATGGAGGGGTCCGTGTCACGAAGTAACGAAAGTTAATTTTATATTTCTTATATTTATATTTCTCGTCACGCATGTTCGTATGCTGACTCTCGCTCATTTTAGGGGTGCACCTCAGAGTACAGTGACCGAGGGGGAGTCGGGGGAGGAGAGATCGATTGTTGTTTCCCCCATTATTAAGGTAATCGGCCGCTTGTAAACTACTTTAGGAGTTCTTGTTTTTACTTAAATTAGAAAAATGGAAAAATGAAATATACTTAGACCTAATTTTCTATATTTCCATTTTTTAACTAAAATTAGAAAAATGAAATTTGATACTTGGGATAATTTTCTAATTTTCCGTTTTTTTACTTAAATTAGAAAAATGGAAATTACGCATAGCTATATGTAATTTTTTCATTTTTCATTTTTTGACGGCAAAATGGAGAAACTCCATCTGATTAATACGATGGCCCATAAGTGTCACGTCACGACAAAACGAAAAAACGCCAACAGAACAACGCCAATCCTCGTAGAACAACGCAAACTCACGGCAGAACAACGAAAGTTTGTCACGGCGGAAGTGAAATACCACGGCGGCAGTTCACTGACATAAAGACCATAATATTGTTACGGCTGCTAGCTTATTGCTAGCTTTAAAACAAGACAAGGGGAATGGTAAAACGGGGAACGGGAAATGCGAACGGGGAATCTTTAAGACGGGCCACGGGAATCTCTTCTCCTAATGTAATAGCTTCTTGGAAGCTGTGCAGTACTCTCTGACGAAATTTGACCAAGAAAAATATTATATCGGTGATCAAAGCAAAGCAAAGCATCATAAATTACGGAGGATGGCAAAAGCCTGACGTACAGGCCTGAAACCAACATGACCTCGCTTGAGGGAACAGCCTAAACACAGTCGAAGGCATGAAATTCATCCTCATAACTGCAACATATATTTCAAATATTGCCCATTAGTAGTATATATAAGGGGGGTAGTGGCACACTTCCCCACCCCGGCGGGCCCCCCAGCCATTGCTCAGCCACATTGCTGAGCAATAGCCTCAAGCGAAACGGCCCCGGCGTACATGTCTTTTTGCTGCCCGGGCCCCAGGGCCGGTCCACACCCTCGCCGGCCCTCACCCCAACCCCAGTCCCTGCCCTGCTGCCCGCAGTTAAAGAAACGTGGGCCATGGGAAAAATCCGCCGGCAACATGGTGACTATGGATGACCTCATAGAAGAAATGCCCGTAGAGTATCAAGAGCTCGATTCCCCAGCCCTACCCACCCCAGTCCCCAGCAGTGAGCCCGTATCCACTCCAAGGAGGCAATCCACGTGTGATATTACCGAAGCAATCCAAGCTAAAATCCGTCAGCGCGTTGCCATGGGATGGAAAGCGATAAATGCATTGTGCCCCATGCATCGACCTGAAGTGTGCCTGGGGCGGCAAATGTGGGTAAACGGGCAGGTATACACTTATCAGGTAAAAAGGTAAAGTCTTCACCAGCCTAGTTCAGTGCCCACAACTACCGGTGCTTATCCCGGTTTCTGTAGCATGAAGCGACTAGGAGTATTGCTACTCCCCTGGATAGGATACTAGTCCATCCCCCACATTTTGTCGCCGGTACCCATTTATACTCCTGGGTGAAGAGAGGCACTATGAGAGTAAAGTATCTTGCCCAAGAACTCACAACACAGTCATCTCGGCCAGGGCTCAAACCCGGACCGCTCGGAACGGAGTCGAGCGCGCTAACCATTAGGCCACCGCGTCTCCCAGTACACTTATCAGACATTTCTATAATTGGAGTTAATAAGCGGACGCCAATGAAATCTTCGCTTTGCCTGTGGCAACCAGGATAGCCAACTGCTCTCTAGGATCGTCCGGCGCCATTCCTGTGGTAGCCTGCGAATACAGTCGCCTTTCAATTCCAAGGCGGCTGTATTCGCAGACTATTCCAGTGGCCGCTGCTTCAACGGTGTTGTCTCCGCAAGCTGTAGCCGTTCCGATGGTGGTAGCGGGAACCGTGGCTGCGTGCCCGCCGTTCCAGCAGGGGCTGTCTGCCCACCTTCGAAGAGCATGTCTCAGCTGAAACAGCAATACTCTAATAGGATGTCATAAGGGTACCGGAGGCTGAACACGAGGCGAGAGTACTTCTGTACTTTCAGGTTTGATAGGAGTTCTTTCCTCACTGCTGGGCAGTCGCGGAAAGCTCTCCAGCGTAACTTTCGAATATAGCCGTCATGTCTTTCGAAGAGGCCGTGTGGAACAACACGATCGTAGCGATGTTTTCCTACAGGATCGCGGAACCACGCAAACACAAAAAGTGGGACATAAGACGCACCTGTCATGCCTAGCTCCAGCGGGCGCTAACGCCAGTAGAGCCCGGGCCGGTGGGACCTCAAAGTCGCCGCAGTTCTTGCTGGCCTGGGGCCTCCAAGTAGCTACAGTTCCCGCTGGACATCGCTTGCTCGCTCACTCACTCTCTCATTCTCGTCATCCCAAAGTGGGCAAGGCGCAGGGACCACGTACTCCTCGTCACAGAGGGCAAATATTTCTACGTCGTGCCAGGCACCTACCCTGTGGTAGCATGCAACACATTTGACGCCCCATGCCCCAGGCACACTCCATTTTGCCATCAAAAAATGAAAAATGAAAAAAATTAAATAGAGCAACGCGTAATTTCCATTTTTCTAATTTAAGTAAAAAAAATGGAAAATTAGAAAATTACGCCAAGTATCAAATTTCATTTTTCCATTTTTCTAATTTAAGTAAAAAAAAATGGGAAAGTGGAAAATTATGCAAAGTATATTTCATTTTTTCATTTTTCTAATTTTAGTCAAAAAATGGAAAAATGGAAAATTATGCAAAGTATATTCCATTTTTCCATTTTTATTACTTGGCTCAATAAATTAAAAAACAAAAAAATCGATAAAAATCGATTTACAACCATAAATAAGATTTTCTAATTTTTGTAATCAATTTCATATTAGAAAAATGAAAAAATGTTTCATTTTTGGTGACCTTTTTCTAATTTAATATTTTTTCTTTTAATTTTAAAATGACTAGATACTGTCTAGTTGAATAAAATTTGCTTTTTCTATTTTTTGAGAAAAATGAAAAATTGGATTGGCCGAACCGTGCACGGACCAGAATGGTCCGTGCACGGTTCGGCCAATCCAATTTTTCATCAGTGGCAATTTAGATGGCAAGGACCTGCCGAAAACTTGAGATCTCAGGGACACAAATAATACACGGTACAATCTTGTGTCGGGACGTTTAATGTGCTTTACCTACTGTATAATATTGGAACACGTTCTCTTTAGTTTCCAGATCGCTTGAACGCGTTCCCCTTAATATATATGGAACGCATTAGGGACTGTGCAATAATTATCAGGAGGGGGGGGTTGGAAAATGGGCTTCATGTAGCCAAATATTAGGTAATACCCCCCCTCCTGAAGGAGGGAATTTAGTTATTGCCCCCCCTCTAATCAGTCAGAAATTATGTACGACCCCCCCTCACAGTATACACACACCTTTATACAAGTACGCTACATTTTCTCTACATGCACCTGTGGATTAAAATCTTATAACAGAAAGAAGCATGTTTAATTGTTGGACATCCGCGTCTGGAACAAACATCACCTCCGTAGTAATGTTCAACAGAACCATAGCAGAAGGAAAAGAGCATGTGTGTTATTTTGTGGTCCGGTGAAGGCTAGCTCGGAAAATTTTTCGGTCCCCACCTTATAAATAAGTATGGATACGCCAATGTAATATGTACTTGAAATAAAATGTTAAGCCCCCCCTCTCTTGAGTGACTTATTTTACCTAGAGCCCCCCCCTCTCCTTGCTTTGATTTTACTTTATGCCCCCCCCCCCCTCCTGGTAATTATTGCACAGTCCCTTATTAGCGTTCCTTTAGCGTTCCACTTTGTGTTCCCTGACTTCCCTTAGCGTTCCTTTTATACCCGGGTTTTATAGTGCTCCACTTTGCCGTTCCTAGAACGCGTTCACTGTTGCTACAAGGTCCGTGCACGGTTCGGCCAATCCAATTTTTCATTTTTCTCAAAAAATAGAAAAAGCAAATTTTATTCAAGTAGACAGTATCTAGTCATTTTAAAATTAAGAGAAAAAATATTAAATTAGATAAAGGTCAACAAAAATGCAACATTTTTTCATTTTTCTAATATGAAATTTATTCCAAAAATTGGAAAATCTTGTTTATGGTTGAAAATCGATTTTTATCGATTTTTTAGTTTTTTAATTTATTGAGCCAAGTAATAAAAATGGAAAAATGGAATATACTTAGTGTAATTTTTCATTTTTTCATTTTTTGACTTAAATTAGAAAAATGAAGAAAATGAACTATACCTGGCTTAATTTTACATTTTTACATTTTTACATTTTTTGACTTAAATTAGAAAAATGGAAATTACGCATAGCTATATGTAATTTTTTCAGTTTCCATTTTTTGACGGCAAAATGGAGAAACTCCATCTGATTAATACGGTTGCCTATAAGTGTCACGGCAAAACGAAAAACGCCAACCCACGGCAACACAACGCCAATCCACGGCAGAACAACGCAAACTCACGGCAGAACAACGACAGTTTGTCACGGCGGACGGTGAAATACCACGGCGGAAGTTCACTGACAATAAAGACCATAATATTGTTACGGCTGCTAGCTTATTGCTAGCTTTAAAACAAGACACGGGGAATGGTAAAACGAGGAAAGGGAAATGCGAACGGGGAATCTTTAACATCGGGAACCCAGGCATTGCTCAGCCACATTGCTGAGCAATAGCCTCAAGCGAAACGGCCCCGGCGTACATGTCTTCTTGCTGCCCGGGCCCCAGGGCCGGTCACACCCTCGCCGGCCCTCACCCCAACCCCAGTCCCTCGCTGCCCTGCTGCCCGAACACCCATTTAGTGAAACGTGGGCCATGTGGAAAATCCGCCCGGCAACATGGTGACTATGGATAACCTCATAGAAGAAATGCCCGTAGAGCTAGAGTATCAAGAGCTCGAGTCCCCAGCCCTACCCACCCCAGTCCCCAGCAGTGAGGCCCTATCCACTCCAAGGGGGCAATCCACGTGTGTATTACCGAAGCAATCCAAGCTAAAATCCGTGAGCGCGTTGCCATGAGATGAAAAGCAATACATGCACATATACGGGCTGCCCCTGTATGTGCATGGCGGGAGCGAATCGTCCATGCATATGCATGCACATTGTGCCCCATGCATCGACCTTGAGTGTGCCTGGGGCGGCAAATGTCGGTATACGGGCAGGTATACACTTATCAGGTAAAAAGGTAAAGTCTTCACCAGCCTAGTGGCCCACAACTGGCGGAGCTTATCCCGGTTTCTGTAGCATGAAGCGACTAGGAGTATTGCTATTCCACTGGATGGGATACTAGTCCCGGCGAAGATGATCCGACGATGTGCGATGCCGAAGATGGGTTTGGAGGATTCAAACCAACCTCGTCCCCAGGGCCATCTCCGCTTTCAAGATGGCGGGTGGGCGCGAAGAAGACCCTGGCGAAGAGCAGGTCACGTGTCTCCAAAAATATTGGAGATTTTAATTGTTTCAAAATGGCGGCGGGCTCGCGATTGGCTAATTTTGTGGTCACGTGACCTGCTCTTCGCCAGGGTCTTCTTCGCGCCCACCCGCCATCTTGGAAGCGGAGATGGCCCTGGTGACGAGGTTGGATTCAAACAAGAGACCAATCTCGTTCCCAGAGTCCTCGTTGCCCTTGTCCAGCGGTGGAGCGGCCAACAAGGACCGCTCCACCGCTGGACAAGCGTAACGGGGACTCTGGGAACGAGATTGGGCTCAATACATACATACATACATACATACATACATACATACATACATACGTTTATTATAGCTCCCTTACTAGGGCTGTTCCGCCACAATATCAAATTACAAATCAAATATTTAAATAAAAATTAAAGATAAGAGAAAGCAGGGCAATAATAAAAACTATACTAGACTAATTATTTACAATCATACATACATATCATTCATTCATTCAATTGTTTACAGCGTCGAATTAAGTTGGTTCAGTATTCCCCTTTTGAATACCTTTGTGTCTGTAACTTTCTTTAAATCTCCGGATAGATCATTGTATAGCTTGGCCCCCCGAAAGGCAAAAGACCTTTGGCCAGTTTTCAGTCGAAAATTCGGAAGATTTAAATCACAGTTGTTCCGAGTAACTCTGTTATGTATACTGGATCGCCGTACAAACCTATCAGACAGATAACTTGGTACCTGATTGTGTAGGCATTTGTGTACCATTACAGCGTCTTTCAAGAGAAGTTTATCCCCTACATCGAGCCAATTAAGCATTTTCAATGTCGTAGCTATCCTTGAAACGTCTTTGTGAATACAATTTGACTGTCGATCTACATGGCGAAAAACTATAAAAACAATTATGCCTCTCATGTCTGGCTCGGTACATTTTTTGAAAATGAATTTGTAAAAAAAATTTATAGTTTACCCGTATGTGATTTAAAATAATTTTTTTCTGTTGTAATAATAACATATCTGATCTTAAAAAAATAATCAAAAATTTAATCGAACAAAATAATCAGTTATTTAAACAAAATAATCAATTATTTAAACATAATAAACATATTCAACAAGAATATGATAATAAATTTAAGTTATTAACACTAGAAATTGATAACTTAAAGTATAAAGAAAGACCCGTTCCTCAGGTAAAAACTAAAAATAAGAAACCATTAGTAATTAAATTAGATGAACCTCAATTAATAGAAAGACCTATTCCTCTACCAAGAACTAAGAACTTATTAAAAATAGTTAATATTAAACCCATTCTTACTCCAAGAATTAAGAAATTAATAGATAAATATGAAATATTACAAAAACCCATCCCTGTACCAAGAACTATAAAATCTAAGAGTTATAACACAAATTGATAATGCATTAGAAAAAAATGTGAGGCAATATAAAATATCAGTTGTTAATACTTATAGTCCTTTGACAGAATTAAAAACAAATATTAAACCAATAATTGATTTATTGAAAAATAATCTTGATGAATTAAAAGGTATTAAATTTAATAGAGGATTAGAAATAATCAAAGGCTCTGATGAGCCAGCTCAGAATGTAATTGATATTAATGACATTCATCGAATGCAGTTGTTCGCCCTTCCCAGTGAAAACCCTTGAATTGGAGGCTTGATAAATAGGGATTCCACTGTATTTATATTGGGCAACAGCCCAAATCTGACAAAAGGGAATTATTTTGAAGCTCAAATGCGTCTGTAGGTTCCACTATTGCATACCAAAATACAATAACTTAATAATTATTGATTAGTATTATTTGTAATTTCTGGTTTGACTCTGGTATTTACTCTGGCATTTAGGAGGGGGGAGGCTGGGCATATAAGGAGCATTTGACCTCCATTGCTGTCCCCACCCTCTGGAATTTGACATGCTAATCAATGATTCATAAATACACAACCAATACTTTTATACTTATAGGGACATAATGTAGTCTGCGGTCTGCATTTGTCGCACACCGTATAATTTGCCAAAGGTGGGGGAGTTTGATCCGATTTGAAATGCAAGTGCAAGTAGAACAATCAAAATGTTTTAATACTTGTGCTTCTCAGTTTACATGTAATATGGACACTTGCACTTGTGTGCCAAGTAAAAACCAGGCTTTAGATGTGAAGGTGCATGTAGGCTTCTTAGTACAAATATTATCTACAATTCATAATTATATGTAACAGAGGTAATGAATGTTTTGTGTTTATAGACTGATTTCAGAAGCTTATCACCTAGAAGCGTATAAGTTCGATTCAATGCGTGGGTTTTTTCCCGACCAATCAAAATTAACTTCCTTATATGGAATGGCAGATGCGGTTTAACGCGCGTGTTCGCGTGCGGGATTTTTTCCGGGAATATTGTAATCGATTTTCCGGGAATCTTGTCTGCAATTCTGAGAATCAACCAGCTTTATTAAAGTATACACACTCATTACATATCTTTTCTAGCAAAACATATCAAACATCAACACCACAGTTTAAAAAGCAAGTGTTTTATTGTGTACTACAACTTCATGATACGATATTTTCTAGCCACAAAATTTCGAAAAATTACGAGTGGAAAATTCGCTTGCCGCAAGACAAATTTAAAGCGACAAGCTCACTAAATACGGCTAAATAAAAGACAATTCGGTAAAACGTTAATATTAGTTTAGTATATGTTAATCAACTTTTTAAAGTGTTAAAGGTGGTTTTTGGGTCGGAAGAACTGCTCTCAAAGCGCAAGCAAATGCATGAAAAAATGCAATTTCTTCCCCGCGTGATCGACAACAATCTCAAAAACTTAGCAAAAAAACATTGTACAATCGTTACCCACGAGAAAAAAACCCACATTTTTGGATAAGGAAAGCTATCTGGTTTTTCTGAAGCGATACTGTCGATAGTTTGATCGAAATAACGGTTGTTTTCTTGTTGGGAAAAGTCTTATAGCTACTGACAGCGAAAGAAAGCTTTGCGAACACAAATCCTCAGCTACAAGCTCGTGAAATAAATGAATCATCGACTTATATAATTCAGTTGTACATTAACTAGACAGGTTAAACAACCCATTTCATGCTTAAGAGGTTGTCGGCTCTCAAACCTTGCTCTTTATATATAAACCAAACTTGTAAACAACAATAGCTTAATAATTATCATCCGCGCGTTAGATCGATCTAGAACTCGTTTAAAACACAACGACAAACTTTTTACAAATTCGTTTGCAGTGAAATACTCCACATTTTTAGGTAACTGAATAGCTTTCTATTTTGTTAAAGCGATACTGTCGCTACTTTGACTGTAAGTTTTAAAATTATCTTTCTCAGAAAAAATCTACAAGAGAACTTGAAAACAACCACATTATTACCGCACGCTATTTCTGTCGGCAAACACGCTAAGTAAACACCAAAACATATTTACAAAAATACTCATAACTTTCGGATAAAGGAGTAGTTTTCTTGTTTCCTCGATTGATACTGCCGTCATTTTGACTGTAATAATGTCCTCTTGCTCAAAAAATCTGCAAAAAGATTTACTTGCGGTTCTTTGAAATCAACAACTGTTGACAGCGATCAAAAACATAACACAAGATCCTTACCCGGCGATGGCATTTCCTCTACTGTATCTCACATAATATCCCGGCTAGCTGGCTAGCTCTTCAACTCGTACCACATGCGGGTCTTTTTCTTTCCGAAAATATAAAATCAAAGAAATCCTGAAGCACAGCGTATTTAGAGTATCCCGAGAGAACTTTTAAATAAATCGAAAAAATTGTCACTTTCCATGCATTTCACCGATTCGAAACTCATTGGGACAAGTCGAAATAGACCTTCAAGGTTTCTGTCAACTCACCGGGAACTCTTCCAAATAATACTTCGACACTTAGCGCTTTCCCAGCATTACAAATGTCATAATATTTTCTTCGGGCGAAAAGTTTCCTCACGAAAAAAAAAAAGTTTCCTTACAGATGTAGTTCTCGCGAGGAGCCGCGAGGAGCGCGCAAATCCTAGTTTCCATATAAGGGCAAAATTGATTCAGCGATTCTGATTGGTCGGGAAAAAACCCACGCATTGTCCCAAACATATAAAGAGAAGTTACACGCTTCTAGGTGATAAGCTTCTGCTGATTTAGATAGGGACTTTATTCATACAATATAACTTAATACAACTATAGTAGAAAAATCCATCAAAGAAATTTAAAATGATATGTTCTATTATAAACACAAGCCTCAGATCGATGAAGCCTGCTTTTCTCCACGAAAACTATGAATAAACTTAAGGTCTACACAATAACAAGCAAAAAGGTTTTGCAGCCAAAATATTTAAGCTTATTCAAATACCTTACATTTTATTTGTTTTCGGTTCAAAGCCTATCGATCGATGATCGATCGATGATCGATCGATCGAATTGTACACCTTCGAATGCCAAATTACAAAAGTTTAAATTTATATTGAAATTGGAATCAAAAGATTAGTTCAGTTAAACAATAAGCAATAAGCTTAATTCATTTTTGCTATAAATCAAACTTAGAAATATAAACATTTACCGTACATCGATGTTTTCAATGAAAACGCCAAAGATCAGTTGAACGCTTCCTCTTTTCGGCAATGTAGTTTGCCTAAAATATTCCCTGCTGGAACCGTCCTGTTCCCGGTGCTTCATTGAAGTTGTATAAACCCCTTGATTCATCTCCAAATGTGTCGATGCACTTCGAAAAGAAACATGATGTAAATTCGTGAAAGAAGGATTTCTCAAACCGAGGAACGAAAGAATTGCAGAATTTATGCGTTTGTTGGCATCGGAACTCCTAAAAGGTCTATCTTTTAAATGTGTAAGACGAGAAAATTCAGAGAAATACCGTCTTGAAAAATCGTAAGCAATCCGCCATTTTGTTTCGTTGTGCGATCGGGCTACTACCCCGACCCACCCGACCCCCAATGACTACCAAATATTGCGCCCGCAATGTTGTTTAGTGTTGTGATTTCCCATGCATTATGCCCTGGTCAGCGGAATTACCAAGAAAAGTTTACACCTATAAACTCTAAACTAACACATTTTTCCCCAACCATAACAATCAGCTCATTCTTCGCTAAAAATGGTAAAATATGTAAATGATGATAAAAATAAAGATATTATAAAAAATATAGAACAAATATTTTGGACTAAACCTGTTATTTTAACTTCTGAACATGATATGAAAAAGGTATTAAATGAAACAATTGATGAATTAACAAAAATAATTCATGGATTCTTAGCAGAAGGATCTAACTGGCAAATACAAAACATTTATGATCAATATTTAAATATTCATACTTATAAACCATTAGGAGGTAGTTCTTATATTTCACTTCCAAAAGAACTTCAAAATCCAATGAAAGGACTTATAAATATTCAAAATGAAGATAAAAAATGTTTTATGTATTGTCATCTCTACCACTTACATAAATATAAAATTAAAAGTGATCCACAACGTGTTTCAAAATATAAAAAATATGAAAATGATTGTGATTTAGATTATACAGATATTGAATTTCCTGTTAAAATTAATCAATTTAATAAAATTGAAAAAATGAATAATATACGAATTAATGTATTTGGTTATGAAAATAAACAAGTATTTCCATTGTATATAAGGGATGTACAAAATACAAATGAAATGAATTTATTACTTATTGATAATAATGAAGGTAAAAGACATTATGTATATATTAAAAAATTTGATAGATTAATGTATAGTAAAACAAAACATAAAAAATATTTTTGTATGTATTGTTTACATTGTTTTTCAACAGAAGAAATATTAAATAATCATGAAGATTATTGTTTAAAAATTAATGGAAAACAAAACATTAAAATGCCAGCTGAAGGATTAAATATATACTTTAAAAATTTCTATAAAACAAGCGAATCTCCGTTTGCTATCTACGCAGATTTTGAATCATTACTTGTACCACAATCAATAGAAATAACACCAAATTCACCTGTAAATAGTTATACAAATAAATATCAAGAACATAAAATATGTAGTTATGCTTATAAAGTTGTTTGTTGTGTTGATAAACAATATACTAAACCAATAAAAATGTCTAGAGGAAGTGATGCAGCATATAAATTAATTAAAGATATATTACATGAAGAAAAGAAAATACAAAAAATAATTAAAAGAAAATTTAATAAACCATTAGAAATGACATCAGAAGATATAAAAGATTTTAATGAAAGTGATAAATGCTGGATATATAATAACAAATATATTAAAAATGATATTCGAGTTAGAGATCATGAACATGTTACTGGAAAATACAGAGGATCAGCTCATAAAATGTGTAATTTAAAATTCAGACTCTCAACTAAAGTTCCAGTTATATTTCATAACTTACGTGGTTATGATAGTCATTTTATAATTCAAGAAATTGGTAAATTTTATGAAACAATAAATGTTATACCAACTAATACTGAAAAATATCTAAGTATTCAACTTGGTAAAAATATTATATTTATTGATTCATTTCAATTTATGTCATCATCACTTGATAGATTAGCAGGTAATCTTCCTCGTGATAAATATATATACACATCAGAAGATTCTACAAATATAAATTTATTGAAAAGAAAAGGTGTTTATCCATATGAATATATGGATTCTTTTGAGAAATTTAATGAAACACAATTACCTGATAAATCTAAATTCTATAGCTCGTTATATGATAATAATATAAGTAATGATGATTATATACACGCTTAAAATATATGGGCAACATTTCAATGTGAAACACTTGGTGATTATCATGACCTTTATTTAAAAACTGATGTATTATTGCTTGCTGATGTATTCGAAAATTTTAGAAAAACATGTTTGAAATATTATGGATTAGATCCTTGTTACTACTTCAGTGCACCAGGATTGGCATGGGATGCAATGTTGAAAATGACTGAAATTAAATTGGAATTAATAACTGATATTGATATGTCTCATATGATACAATCAGGAATGCGTGGAGGTATATCATATATATCAACACGTTATTCTAAGGCAAATAATAAATATTTGAAAGATTATAATCCAAATGAAACTGAAAGTCATATAATCTATTTAGATGCTAATAATCTTTATGGTTGGGCAATGAGTCAACCATTACCAACAGGTGAATTCAGATGGTTGACACAAAATGAAATTAATAAAACTGATCTTGGACGTTTACAATCAAATAATAAAGGATTGATACTTGAAGTTGATCTTGAATATCCTAAAGAATTACATGATTTACATAATGATTAATTGATTATCCACTTGCTCCTGAAAAAATAGCAGTTGAAAATGATATGCTGTCACCATATTGTAAAAAAATATCTGAAAAATTTAATATTAAATATAAGGTATTTAATAATTAATACAAAAAAACAAAAAAACGTTATGTTTTACATCAAGAAAATTTAAAACAATATTTAAATCTTGGTATGAAATTAATAAAGACACAGAGTATTGGAATTTAAACAATCGTGTTGGTTAAAAAAATATATTGATTTTAATAAAGATAAAAGAACGAATGCTGTTAATTCATTTGAAAAAGATTTCTTTAAATTAATGAACAATTCAGTATTCGGTAAAACCATGGAAAATCTTTATAAACGTTGTAACGTAAAATTAATTACTAATGAAGAACAATTAATAAAAGAAACAGCAAAACCAACATTTCAATCTTCAAAAATATTTAATGAAAATTTAGTCGCGATAAAGAAAATAAAAGAATCATTATATTTGAATAAACCATCATATGTAGGAATGTGTATACTAGATCTTAGTAAAACATTAATGTACGATTTTCATTATAATTATATGTTGATTGAATAAATATAAACCAGATAATGTAAAACTACTTTTTACTGATACTGATTCACTTTGTTATAATATTCAAACTCATGATATTTATGAAGATCTTCTTAAAGAAAAAAAAAAAATTTGATAATAGTGATTATGATTCAACATCAAAATTATTTTTCAAAGAAAATAAAAAAGTTATTGGTAAAATGAAAGATGAATGTGGTGGAATACCAATTAGAGAATTTTGTGGATTACGTAGTAAAATGTATAGTTATCTTAAAGAAAATGAGATATGGGATTGTAAGGCAAAGGGTATTAAAAAGAATGAAATAAAGAAACAAATTAGATTAAAACACTATAAAGACACATTGTTTAAACAAGAAATACAACGTCATAAAATGAATATTATACGGAGTAAATCACATAACGTAAGCACTTACGAAATTAATAAAATTTCACTTAGTTGTTATGATGATAAACGATATATATTAGACGATGGAATAAATACATTAGCATATGGTCACGTTATTTAAATTCTGATGCCACGCCTCGGTTTTATAAGGCAGCGGCTTCGCCTTCCAAGATTAATAGACACGGCTAACCATTGAAATAAGATGTGGTTAAATCCCAAGGTCACGTGATTATAAGACTCGTTTATAATTCCGAAGTCACGTGATAATAAGGCGCGGTTACAAAGTCAAGGTTATGTAATTATAAGGCGCGGTTACAAAGCCAAGGTCACGTGATTATAAGGCGTGGTTACAAAGTCAAGGTCACGTGATTAAAACCCAAAATAATATATATGAGGGTTCCGGCGCAGTTTGTGTTGAATATTTTCTGGCGCAAAATATTTGAATTGCGTCAGAACCCTCATAATACATTCATCACCCGCGTCCTCAAAATGCAACAGTTAGGAGGCGCCAACAGTGTGGAATTTCGCTGTCTGTTTGGTTACTGGACGTCCAGTTTGAAAGCTGAAAACACGCGTTATAAATCGCGTGTGAAGAAGGCAAGAGTAGATCCCAACTTGGTCAAAGCCTACAGCATCATTCAGAACTATGAAGCAATAGTTCAAAGTCGTGTCAACAAAGATACTAACAGGAACCTTACTACTACAGTGGAACCCGGTTAATACGGACATCAAAGGGACATGAAAAAGTATTCGTATTATCCGGGTGTCCGTATTAAGCGGGCTGATATAAGAGAAAATATATGTCGTCGGGACAAACAAGACTGTCCGTAATAAGCGGTTGTCCGTATTAAGCGGGTGTCCGTAAAGCGGGGTTCCACTGAACTAACAACGAGATGCAAGACCAGTCCAACTTTGTCGAGGACTGTAGATGCCTACCTGAGTCCTTACAAAGTAGACCACTACTTGACATACAATTTAATTTTCTTTGTAAGTGGGTTAATGTCCAAGATTCTTTCAAGTGCCGATTTCATTGTCGTCGACGTTGCTTTTCCATCCGTTGTTGACTTCCCATACCTCCTCAATATTGTCGCCTTCAATCACCTTACGATGGATTGATCTGGAATAGATGATTTGTGGCAGAGCAAACATGGACCGAGTAACAGCAGAGGCGTATCAGGTGGCTTTCAGCAGCATATTGAATTGCGTCAAGAGCTACTACCCAGAATTTGATCCAAAATAATCTATTCAGGCAGTCATTGTGGACTACTCAGATGCTCAAGTTCAAGGAATGTTAAGGATACATTCTGTACAAAAACAATTCGATAAACGGTGCTAGGAATACAGTCGAACCCCGGGGGGGGAGGGTACTCCCTTATGTGGCCTATACGGGGACGTGCCGCTGGACAGGGTATGGTTTTTGGCCTCCCAGCCCTGAACAGGGTATATAATTTCATGCGAGTCTGTCCTAAACAGGGTATTGTTCCGGGCTATTGTTGCACGGAGACGTTTGCCGGTCTTTAGCAGCTCATCACTCAACATCACATCATTTTCAAGACAAGATAAATGCTATTGTTGACGGTATCCTACACTTGTTTTAGAACAAGAGAGTGTGTATTTTGTCGTTTGCCCTAAACAGGGTCCTACAATGGAGGGTGTTGCCCTACACAGGGTGGGTATTTTAGGTTTTGTTTTGCCCTAAACAGGGTCAGGGTTTCAAACCCTCAGCGACACCCCTATACCCAAACATGGGCCAAGTACCCCCCCCCCCCCCGGGAGTCGAACCCCTATTAAGCAGTCACCCTCGGGGAAATGGCTAGTGGCCGCTTAATAGGGGTTCGTCATGAATTAGCATTATCTGTCATCAGCTTTTTCAAAACAAGACAAACTACGTGCGAGTGATGGCCAAAGCGGCATGGAGGAGGAAGAAAGCTTTCAACACCTCAGACAAAAGTGGTCCTCCAGACACTAATTAACCTGCCAGAAAATAGTACAGAAAGTGGCAAAAGACCAATTCCTAATCAGTAGGAAAACAGCCGCAAGATGGTTTGATGCTAAAAATTGAATCCCATGGTAAAGGACTGGGATATCTTTTGCGGTTTTTGGTTAACGAAAACGAATACATATATGCGAAAAAAATGCCAGCCAAAAACATTAAGCTTTTGTAATGTGCACTGCCTGTGCACAATCGTTGACTTAAGTTTAGACCTTGCAAATATAGTTCAGTGGACATGCGTTGAATTTCTCCTGTTACGATTCCTGTTATTTAATTATTTTATAAATTTGAAAATTATTTAGGGTTACCGTTGCTCAAGTTGAATGACATCAGTTAGAGTAAGTTAAAGCCAAAGCAATTACATGGCCATTCACAACAAACGCAATGAACCAATGAAAACTCGAAGCAAAAATGCGCGGGAAAATGCGTACGACCAAGTCGCGATTGGTTTTGGCTTTGCATCTGCATGATTGGTTGAGTAGGTGGCGCGAGTTTTTTAAACCAATCACAGAGCGTAGAAAAGCAACACCAAAGCAATTCAGCGATTACTTTCGACACCGACTCAATTGAAAACCACCGTACATACAGGAATGTTTACTAGGTTTAATGGTTTTTCGTTGCATGGTTGATTTTATGCTTCTAAGGAATGTCGAGCTATAACACATTAAAATATAGACTGAAAATTTCGCGCGCTCTGATTGGTTAAAAACCATGTTTTATCAGAGCATAAATCATAGAAAAGCGTGTTTTATCGTTTCGCGCGCGTAAATCTATATTTAAAGCACATAAAGAAGCCAAAACCATGTATTGTACTGTCATAAAACACTCCGGGAATTTGAGAACACTTGAGAAATATGCCTGCGGCTCGTGTTTTCTAAATTTCTCTCGTGTTCTCAAATTCCCGTCGTGTTTTATGACAGTATAATACATGGTTTTGGCTTCTTTATTTGTTAAATAAAGGATGGATACACAGTTGAGTATTAATAACAGTTTTATTACTGTTATTAAATCCCTGGAAATATGTTGCGCTCGCACCATAGAGGTTGTGGAAGCGAGACATTTCGCTTCTTGTCGCCCATTGGCTGTTTGAAGCGATACGTTTCGCTTCTTTCTCCTCAACAACAAATATATATATTGTGGGTGTGGAAGCGAAACGTTTCGCTTCTTTCTCCTCAACAAATGATGTATATATTGTGGACCTGGAAGCGAGACGTTTCGCTTCTTGTCGCCCATTGGCTGTTGGAAGCGAAACCTCTCGCTTCTTTCACCTCAACAAATGATATATATATTGTGGGCGTGGAAGCGAGACGTTTCGCTTCTTTCCGCCATTAGCAGTGGAAGCGGAACGTTTTGCTTCTACGCGCACAATAATGGAACGCACGATTGGCTTCAAAAATCACATTATGTTAGAAGGAATTCTTTTGCATATTATGCCAACTGCTGATTGCCCGAAAAGTTGTAATAAATAATGTGAATTAAAGTGTTAAAACCTCACCTGTTGTCTTTTCCTGTGTTTTTATCTGAAGTGTAGCAGCTGTCGGAAGCTATAATTGTTATAATTTGTATTTTAAAGTTAGATTTTTATCATTGTATTTTAAGCATTTTTATTGTAATTTCTTATTAATTCAGTATTGTAAATAGTATAAATATAATTAGTTTTTAGAGTTTTTTATTAGAGGGCCACAAGTTTATTAGCCTCGCTATTACGTGCTACCCTCTATAAATAAAGATACTACCTACCTACCTACCTACCTTCTAATTTCATTGGCCCTCTGTGTGTAGCAACCTCGATTCCAGGCTCTCTCTCCATTTCCTCCCTTGTCGTTGAGTAGAGAGACCCTGCTTGCGGCTGGTCACGTGACCACCCAAATTCTGGGTGGTAAAAAAATATATTTGGAGGGAGGGATGGTAGAGTGTAAGAGTTGTTGCTGTGACAAATCTACCATGCGAGGGTGAGAGCGTTGACTCTGAGTCCAAACTCGCACATGCAGCAGGTCTTCAAAAACAACTCGCAAGAAAAGCAAGCACCAAAAAAGTTTGTACATAAGCTTACATGCGCTTATTCAAGCTTCTACAGGCTTTGCCAGGCCGTTTGCGAAGATCACTGCAATAATCTTTTCTCGGAAACCGCTTGCGATAATTCTCAGAACTACACAACTACGTCGGACGTTTTACAACGGAATTTTGTCCACGGAAGAAAGCCGATCATTTCAGTATGTGAACAGCTTTAAGGTAATGAGTTTAAGTGATCGTTAAATTGTATTCACTGCAAAAACTGCCTACGGGCTCGTGCAATTTTGTTAGTCTTTGAAAAATTTACTCGTGCTTATTTATTCCAAATTGCACTCGAAATCATGCGATTACCTATACTTATCACATTGCGTTATCAAGCCGCAAAGTTTTTAAAATCTATGCAATTTTTTAGTCAATGGCCAGGAAGTAATGAAAAACATTTGATTTATACTTCAATTCTTTCGCCAAATTGTTTATTTTCTTATTTATATTTGTGAAAACAGGGTGCTTGGAAAGCTAAAAACAGAGGTTTTTAACCCATTGAGCATGAAAAATATGCAAATACAGTGGAACCCCGCTTTACGGACACCCGCTTAATACGGACACCCGCTTATTACGGACAGTTTTATTTGTCCCAACGAAAAGCTCATATATTTTCTCTTATATTAACCCGCTTAATACGGACACCGGTTAATACGGACAACGGACACTTTTCTGTGACCCGAGTGACACGCTCTCATACAAAGTTAACCTCGCTTTACGGACACTGGTTATCTGTACACTGTATATTTTCATTTTTGACGATTATGTGCTATAATAATTGTACGCTGTTAGAAAATGCCGGAAAGCTTGACTAAAGGTTATTGCGATTTTATTACTAAAACAGTAGCACAATAGCGTGACGTGTTTGACAACTGTCTTTCTTCCGGTTTGACCGTTTCTGCTCACTGTGCTTACACAAACGTTTCACTTCCTTTTACTGCATCCATTGCTTGTAGCCTTCTTCCTCTTTGACGTCTTTTGCCTGCTACATGTGTCCGTGACGTGTATTCTGAGAGCCCGCTTAATACGGACACCCGGTTAAAACAGTCCAGACTATAGCCAGACCCAGAGACTCAATGGCTAGTGCAAAGTGTTTAATTTAAATTTGCAAGTTAGTGGACAGTCCAGTGTCCAGTCCTTATTTTCCAGCCGGCCCCGGGGGAGCCCAGGGGACGAGAAAGAGTTAATCGATTATTTTCTCCGCTTTTCCATCGAATGAAACCACCTCACTTTTGTAGGTAAAATCTTGTCTTACCATTTTTGCATTCAGCGGCGTGGCAAATTCGCATCTGATCACTCAGAATATCGAACAATTGTTTTCAGACGCAAGTCGTCAAACAAGCTGTGAACGACTACAGAGAAATTCCTGAGTAGTCGTTCTTGTTTCTGTGTAGATTGTGACGGCAGTGAGGGTGATATTAACTTGGATACTCAAAGGGTAAGTACAGAATGTAATCACCCACTTATCAATATACATGTAGGTGACTAGTAAATAGTGTATTTTACACCCTTGTATTGGAAAGCCTTCAAATATTCATGTAAATTTCATTGATGACCTTTTGACCCAGACATGCTACAAAATATTTATTATTCATACACTAAAGTGCTTGAATTTAACAACAGTTCATATAGCAGAACACTCACAAACTTCAAATACTTCGATTATCTTGTAGAAAAAAAACATTATTGACTTCAACCCACAGAAAAACACCATCTGATGTAAAACTCAGAGACTCAAAGGAGTAGTACAGGATGTAATTAATGGCACCCCCTCCCCTCCCCCCAATCAATATACATGTAGGTGGCATGTAGCTGCCAGCCCCCCTCCCCCCACCCCCCTCTACTTCATTCCATCTCAACCTAAGGTGGTGGGCGAGAGTACAAACCCCCATTGCTACAAAAATATGGGTCTGATCAAGTCGTTACATACTTCTTCCCTATATTTGTAGACTTGCCACAAGTCGACTTCTTTTAAGCGACGAAGTCGCGAAAGCGAGCGACGAAGTCGCGAGACGAGCGGCGGAACGCCGCGAGAAGTCGACCGTTTTCCGACTGACTGACAAAATCACCAAAACGCGGAAAACGGACTTTGAGAAAGTCTACTATATTTGCTACTAGACAAATAAACAGATAAGAATGCGTGACAGCTGAAACGAACATGTGCGTTACACGGGACAATGTCAAGAAAAAATACTTTTTTTCAAATTTAAAACATTCACCCTTTTAGTTCTGGTTTACCAAGAAATATTCAGGGTAACAGTTTTAAAATGGGTGGTAAATAGTGAATTTTACACCTTTGTATCGGAAAGCGTTCCTGTAAGTCTGCTTCAAATACTAAAGTGCTTGAATTTAACAACATTCAATACAACAGCAGTACACTAAATAAAATATTCAAACACTTCAATTATCTTGAAGAACTGAAAACAATTAATTTTTTCTTGACTTCACTGCCCACGGAAAAACGCCATCTGATGTTAAAAACGCAGTTTCACTCACAACCAGTTTAGCAAATTCCACAAATGAAACAGGTTTTACAAGACAGAGCAATTATTTTAACGAACTCTTTGTTTAGAATTTAGCAATTTTATTCGTAAGCAATATCACTCACTTTCCGTGCATTGTGGCGTTCTCCTCGTCTTGTGTTTCTTGGCTAGCGCTTTGGTGAAATGTGAACCGTGGGAACAGGTGAATTTAATTGGCTCAACTTTAATATAATTGTTAAAGGACCAAACCAAACAAATACATTTCTAAATCGAGCGGTGAACGTAAACATCGAAATAACCGATGGAATTAAAACAAATGCTTTGAATCGGATAAAAATAGTTCTGAATCGAGAAGACAACAATAATTATTTAGAACCCATATTCTTAACTTACCCCTATTTTAAAATAGCAAATATGATACTTTTGTTTTTCTTACACAGGAATGTAACATGATACTTTTGTTTTCCGTACGCAGGAATGTAACATGATGCTTTCGTTTTTCGTACAAACATCCCGATAAGCTCGAACCAAAAGTCGTTTCTTTTGGATTTGTTTCACTGTAATCTTAACCCGAAATTTCGAACTCCCGATTTCTCCAACTAATTTTCGTTTCCTTGGAGAAATGAAAAATTCTCTCCCGTGAAATTAGAGGTGCCTCAAAGTCTAATTTAATTAATTTGCGGTTTTACTTGGCGTCACAGACTTTTGTTGAGAAGTGTGAACTTTTGAAACATTTTCTTCCACAACCTGTGAAAAATCTCGGAAAATATAGATAGTTTGAATTTTTTTTGGAGAGCTACTTATTAATGGCGCATGCCAAAAATTATAAACAGCGCTGCTTACCAAAAATTCTCTCCCGTGAAATCAGAGGCGCCTCGAAGTCTAATTTAATTAAACTAGGCGTCACGGGGTCTGCAGTAATATTTGGTGAGAACATTTAAAACATGTTATGCTAAAATCAGTGGAAAATCTCGAGCAAATGTAGATAGTTTGAACTATTTTTTCTGTTTGAACTGCTCACTGGAGACCGGAGAGAAACGATAACTTACTTTCTTCAATACCAAACTGTTTTGTTATCTACCTCATTTACATTGTACTTGTTGTTAGTAATGCACTACAGAGCTTAAGCGCATGCGTAAAACGGTGAATTTACATGTAAGCACCTTATTCTAGAAAGAAAGCTACCACAAGGAGAGCAAAGCGTTGCCAGAAACAAATATATATTTTGCTAAATACTAGTAATAATAACGCAGATAGATAACCCACGTTTTGCGTGGTGTACACACGTGCTCCACGCAAGAGTTATATAAACAATAGCCTCCATTTGGCTTCAAAAATATGCTCGGATATTTGTCCTTGGACATTATCTGTTCCGAGAAGCGAACAGTTTTCCGAGAGCGAAGCTCGAGGAAAACTGTGAGCTTCGAGAAACAGATAATGTCCAAGGACAAATATCCGAGCATATTTTTGAAGCCAAATGGAGGCTATTGTAGTTATTATCCTTCAAATATTTTTTCACAAGGCCGCTCTGTTTGCCGTGGAAGATCTCGGTCGGCCAAGCTGTTAAACATCAAAATAATTATGTTGGCGTTCAAAAATATTTCTAGTCTGTTCAAAACAATCAGTTTTATTTAATTTAGCAATTTATTTGAGACGAAAACTGAAGCTGCGAACGTGAAACGCAAATTTTCAAAACTGGGGAATATCACTTGGGGAATATCACCCGAATATTCCCCAGTTTTGGCTGCGTCACGTGACGTGTTTAGACCAATCGCGCGCGAGAAAATTTTTTGATGGATTATAATAATTAATATTAATTAATTAATCGATTATCAAAGTTTACGGCTTAGGGTGTTAGGGTGTTAGGGTGCAGGGTGTTATCGCGGACGACTCCACAATACATCTTCACAATAGTACATCCTGTACTAAAAACATCTCTGGTTTTAATTTAATTAAAAAATTGTTTTAATCTCATTAAGTTGTTTTGACCTCTTGAAAAACAAGTATCTCATTTCATTTTGCTTACAAGGTCCATATTTACAAGGAACCGATTAAGCCGGAAATAAATAGAAAGTGAAAATCCTGCTGAAAAAATTGAAGATATTTTATTTCATTCAAAACGTAAACTTTCAATCAACCGAAAAACAACAACTAATTGAATTATCAAATCGTCACGGAACAGGACATATTACTCCGTTGCGATAAGAATATGTGAAAGCTGAAACGAACATGTGCGGGAAAGAATAGTTGCTGTTTGAATCTGTGTTTGAAAATGTGTACGTGAGACGGGCGTGAGACACGTCGCAAAGTAGTAATATGCAAATTTCGTCTAAAGTGTAATATGACACGCATGAACGCTTTCGTGAATCTATTTTTAGTGTAACACGATGTGAATTTTGCGCGTGGACCGGAGATGCGAACCAAACGGTACAAACGTTTTTACAGGCTGAACGAAACGCTAATTTCGAACACTGATTACTTCTAATTTAATTTAAATTTCGTTCAAAAATATCATTGTAACGCGAGAAATTCAGTTTTATCTCTGGCCTGCGAGCAGACAACAGTAAATACGCGGAAAATGAAAAGTTGTCCCATTCATTGACAATTATAGCTAAGAGTGCCCAATAGATACGCCATACTTTCGCGATCAAAATTTTCCTTTCTGAAAATTCCTTATGATCCCAAATTGTTTCGAAATTTATCATGAAGCTTTTTCTTTTAGGCCCAGTTCAGACGCCGTACTTCACATGAGCCGAATCGAATTCGAATTTAGGCCGACCCAAATTAATTTAGACCGGCTGAATTGATTCACACGCCGAGCTTAATTCAGCCGAACTTAAATTAATAGGGGAAAATTGCTGTTATACTGAAAAATACATTATAATAATTCATGCATTTGTTTCGGCTCATGTGAAGTTCGGCGTCTGAATCAAAGCCGGTCCACAGCCGTTATTCCCGGCTGAGCCAGGCGGGAAGAACGGCTGAGCCAATTGATTCAGACGCCGTACCTCACATGAACTTAATTCATCGAATTCGATTCGGCTCATGTGAAGTACGGCGTCTGAACTGGGCCTTAGTTACATTGCGTGAAAAAATAAATCAATTATATCTGCGATGTACTTGTTATTAGTAACGTACTACAGATCTTTAGCGCATACGTGAAATTTACATGTAAGCAGAAAGCTACCATAAGGAGGGCAAAGCGTCGTCTGAAACAAATATATATTGCGCTAAATGCAAGTAGTAATAACGCAGATAGATCACCCACGTTTTGCGTGGTGAGCACGCGTGACCCCCAATATTTATTAATTTGTATTAATTAATTAATTGATTATCAAAGTTTACGGCATAGTGAACTAGCGAACTAGCGAACCAGCGAACCAGCGAACCAGCGACTTATCACTTATCGGCTCTACACATAACCATACCTATAGTGCACTTTGCACTAAAAAATGGCGGACGAAGGCGATGCGAAAAGTTCGTAAGTTGTTCTGTCGTTGTCGCGATCTTTTACACAAATTGAGACTTCATCCGTGTTTAAAACTTCAAAAATGTGAATTAAACCTCGTTGAGGATTTCAAAGATCAATTTGCAGAATCCACGCACCTCAAACCCGCTGCCGAAGACGAATGTTGTTGTGTGCAAATTATCGATCTCTGAGCAGTGCAGTGATGAAGTATTTAGCGATTTGTACAAACGAACAGGAATTATGAAAACGCAGGTTAGCGTTTTTTTCTTCACTGGATACTGCACTTTTGGGCAGAGAGGAAAATCGAAACTCTTGACACTATAAATTATATATACATGCTATTCTGTCTGCTGAAACTGATACCAAAGGAGAGCTGTTTGGGGAAAGAAAGGAACTATAAACTGCGCTGCTGAAATAAATTACGCTGTTGCGTTATGTTGGGGAAACAACAAATACAAGCTTTCAACATTTGAAGTGAATTTTATTCAGTTTAAAAGTATTGTCAGTATTTTGCTTTCTTGCCTGAAGAGTGTATCTGAAAAATGAAAAAAAGATACATTTTTTGGTAGTAATTATTTGGTAGTAATAATATTGGTTAGTACATGTATATTTTTATGCTGATACTAATAAATTGAATTTGTTATAGTATATTAATTGATCTATATTGTGTGCACTGAGCAGTTTAAAATCCAGCACACAAGTGGATGAATTTTAGGGCCTGTTTACATCTGACTATGAGCAATCCCTCATTTTTCTCAGGGATAGTCGAGTGGGAGAGCATGTGAGCGTGTGCGAAAATCCCACTCGACTATCCCTAACTTCAATTAAGTTGGACTGTTAGTGTTAGGAATGATACATTTTGATGGCATTTAGTTCACATGTAAGTTAAAAATATACACAAATTATCCCTGCTTAAGCTGGGTTGATCCTGGTGCGACTTTTACATGCAAAAACATAGTCGCCTAGAAGGGTTCCCCAGCTAGGCGGGTTTACAGGACGCTTCTAGGAGGGATACCCCTTCTGGCATGTAAATAAATAAATAGAAAAACACAATAGACCCCGGTAGCCCTTATAGCCAGGGCACCCTATCTCTGTGTAAGGTGAAGCCATTCGGGGCCAAACTGGCCCGCACTGCTGTTGCTTATCCTGGTTTTGGTAGCATGAAGCCGACCAGGAATATTACTACTCCACCTGGGTAGGATGTCCAATGCCAGGTTACTCCCACCATTTTTGTTAGGTTGCCCAGGAGTATAAATGGGTACTAGCGAACTGTTATGGTGGAGGGAGGCATTGGACGGAGGGCCACTAGCTCGTCAGTTGAATTACTGTTATGTGTCACCCTCCCCAAATAAAGTTGATTATTATTATTATTATTATTATTATGGTGTGCCCAAGAAAACAGTGACCCTGGCCAGGGCTTGAACCCGGACTGCTTGATCCGGATTCCATTTCACCAACCATTAGGCAACCACGTCTCCCACCTCTCAAAGTAAACAGACCCTTAAAGGGCATGTAAACCCGAAAATACAAGTTTATTTTATCTTACGTAAAAAACGTCAAGAAAAACGAATTCGGTATTCATTTTGCTCAATTCGATTTCTTTGACGCGAAAAAACGGCATTTTCGATGAAAAGTCCACTTCCGGTAAAAACAATAGCGAGCGCTCGTGACGTAAGCGGTGGAATACAAACATTGCGCAACACGATATCCACATAAGAATTATTATGGCGGCTCGAAGAAGTAGCAGTAGTTCGGAGGATGTTCTTTCGGACGAGAGCGGGGCAAATGAAGTAAATTTTTATGGCAGTGATATAGGTAATGGCAATGAAACTTTGGAAGACTCTGGGCCTCTTCCGTATCGATTTGAGCCACGCAGACGACAACGCGAGCAGCACGAAGAGAGTGAAGAATCAGAGGACAGCGAAACTGATCGTCTGGGAAACAATGACTGGTATTTACTTCATTTTGTGATCTATTTGCAGTTTAGATGTATATCAGAGAAACTACATAATAAAAGTTTAAAAAGGACGTTTAATTTTATTTTATTTTGGCCAATAATACTCTTCTGGCCTGTAGACCTAAAGCGGTAAATATGCTGAACTATTTAGGTGCGAGTGCGGCACGTGCCAGCCAATGCCTACTGTACACGAAAGCGTTTGCTGCACTGCACCTTGAGGATTTTAAGCATTCGCAAGGTCTGAGAGATCATGCTACCGGAGTAAAGAATAGCAGCTGATAATAAAAGATTTCCAGCAGGAATCTTTTTTATGTATGGTTGGCTTCTCCAAACCCTGGCATAACTGCAGATCGTGCATTTCTGAGTGACATGGATCAGAGTTCCGACCACAGTAGATACTTCAGCTGTAGCAGGCTCGGAGCAAAGAGGACAAAACTCGAAGAGCTGCATTAAACAGGACAAGAACACAATGAACTTGCTTTCACTCTGTGGGGTCGCCTGATCCTCTTTCCTGTAAGGTACCCTATGGCGAAAATTTAGTTACATTAAAACAGGAAAATGACAAGGGGGCGAACTAATGAAATAAACTACTTTTTTGTACCTGGACTGATCTTCTTTAACGTCATCCATTTTTTCCTCCATGTCTTCATGGTCAGCGAATGACAAATTAGCAGGAATATAGTCCAAGTCTCTGTCATCGTCGGCACTGCGACACCCAGCACTTTTAACAGGACTACACACAATTGTACTTCAGCCTCATCTGTGACGGTTTCTACTTGTATTCCTGTGTAGTGAAGAAAAACATCACGCTATCTGTGTAACGGCTTTCAAAGAACGGATAGAGTATTGGTCTAATAATAAATTCATTTTTTAAGGTGTCGCCTTACCCACACTTGCCACAGTTTTACATTGAAAATCGAACCATCTATCAAATCCCATATCACATTGGATGGCTGCATCACAGAATTCCTTTTTCTCGGTCTGAGGATGGGTTATAGGCATTAGTTCACGTACGTCAGTATCTGTTACGGGTTCAGAGCAACTGGCTTCCTCGTAATCTTTCAATAACTGAGAAAGAAAAAAGTGTTTCTAAGTCAAGGGATTAAATTATCAGCTATATAATATTATTGCTAAGTTTAGCTAATAAACCGATTTTTTACTTACCCTGTTGACCTCCAACTTGTGAAGAGCTCTACTTTTTCTTGGCCTTTCATCAGCACTATCAACCACTTCCGGTTCATCACTGACTACAGTTTCTGCTATGGGCCGCTTTCGTACTTCAGAGGAATTAGATGCTGCTTGGGACTGAATCGTCGGCACTGCTCCAGCAATTAATTGCTTTTGCTTTTTAAGGCCCATTTCCGTCATGTAACTTTTCTCGTAACAATCGGAAGAAAAATGACTGCTACAAATTACAGAATGCTCCGACGGTTCTACGAAATTGGCTCGTTTGACTTGAACAAATTTAAGCCACTGTCGCTTCAAATTTGCATCTTTTGGAAACTTATGCATAACATGACCTGTTTTGATTGAATTTTCACAAAACTGAACGACGCAACGCTTTACCATTTTCGAGAAATGCAAGGATATATTTCAATAGAAACGACGTGGACATGTGCGCATTTCACAAGGCCGTAGAGGGCGACTTTTGACTTCCGGTAACGAAAGATTCCACCCGTGACGTCACGGGCAAGATGGCGCAATCCAAGATGGCGGACATTTCGAATTTGGATCAGCTTTTTCAACATGAAAACGGGCTTCTGTTAAAAAAAGAATTGCAGATCTGGCATTCATGATATATGTACTAAACAACTAGAATTTGTAAAGTGGGCGTCCTGGAGGCATGTCCCCCAAAAAATTTGTTAAAGGTTTGGTGCATTTTTCATCATTTTCTCCCAGGATTGGGCGTCCACAGGACACCTGGACGCTCTTCTGGCTAAAAGCTTAAACCCAAATCACGTCTTTAGTTGCTTTGTTGATGATGCCGCCGGCCATCATCATTATGCTGAATGGTAACTGTCTATTTCCATCAGAGTTTAAATCAATTTGAAAAATTACTTTTTTTTTTGTTACAGCTTGTGGGGAATATGTGACCAAAAAGTGGTGGTTTAGGGGCATGATTGTTGTGCCCCTAACCACACTGGGGCTTCAAAACAATGCACTGGTTTCCTAAATTAATAGTTGTGGGCCACCAATGCAAGTTTGGAGAATCAAGAAGTACTGTTGTATTCCAATCATTGTGCTAATACCTTCGGCAAATTAAAACCTGAACGAGCGAGAGTCTGTACCAAAGTTTATTCCACAAATGCTACAAAATATAGAGTTCAACTTTTCCCTGCAGTGAAGCGCGGCGTAACTAATCGATAAATCGATAGCCCAATAAAATCGATATTAATCGATTCTAATCAATCGATTTTTATCGGAAATCGATAAAAATCGATACCATTTTCGGTTGTGACTATCGATTTTATCGATTCTAATCGATTTTCATTGATTATTATCGATTTTTATTAATTAATATCGATTTCATTGGTTTTCCTCTCCACTCGTGTATATCGTAATTATCTGCTTTTTTCTGTTGTCAACAAGATGTTTATTGTTACTCGAGGACATTGTCATGTATTAATTTATTTCAGCAATATGAGTGAAACAAGAACATAGAACAAGTATCCAAGCCTGGTATTAAGGCATTTTTAACAACATAAAAAAATACCACAACACTACCAACTATTTGTAATATTGCAGAAGTTTCATCCTTCTAGCATGGACCAGTTCACGGTATAAAATTCTGACATTTTGAATTAGGTACAAACGTGGTGAAATTACTGTGTGATGTCCAGTTATTACATGGGGATGGCAAACGGTTAAAATCCAAGTCCTCCAAACTGTAACGGTGCATCTGATTATATCATTGCGAAGGCAACAACAGCATAATATTTCGCCCTCTATCTTCTACTGGGCTGGTGGCCACTTTGCTTGTGCCGTCAAATTCGGGAATTTCTGGCAATCAACCTTCTTTCCAGGACCTGAATGAAGCAAACATTCTTCGAAATACGTTTCTCTGTATTGTTATGGCAAGTCACTATCTGCCGCTAAAATTTCACGGCATCCTGAATAGTTTTGCTGAGCTCCTGGCTGAGCGGGAATCGAGAAAGATCTTCGAATAATTTATCAATTTTAGGCCATTTTCTGGATCCCTTGAATCTGTTTTACACTACCTACAGCAACAGTGTTTGGTATCTACCATTATTCAAGCCTATCAAAAGTCTAGGCCACAAATATTGCCTTTTTCGCCTTTTTTTCTTGTCTATACGTTGCGTTCATACAAAACCTTTAGCCTAACTACAATTTTTGTCTGAGTCATGTGGGGGGGTCTAAGGTGACGTGATCTATTTTTGAGAACCGAGTCTATAGTGCTATTGGGGCCCACGCTCTTCTCGTTAATAATCGATAAAAATCGATACTGTTTGGAGTGGAAAAGTTGTGACTATCGATTTTTATCGATTACCGATATTAATCGATAGTAATCGATAGTAATCGACCGCTCTGATCGATTAATATCGATTTATCGATCAGCTTTCCGATGATCGATTTTGATCGATTAATTAGTTACGCCGGCAGTGAAGGTAAGCTTACATTTCTGCCGGAAACAAAAAATTCAGGTTTTGAGTACGCAAATACTTCATCCGTGAGTGAAAGCAGAAAATTCGCAACAGATACTCGATTTTCAAAAATGGTCTACCATAAACTGAAATGGTCTACCGTGTCCAGATCTCGAACAAAGATGGAACATGAACAGAAGAATTCAGCAAAATTGTTCATTTCCCTGTCAAAATTCTGTGAAGAGCACAAAATGAAATGAAAGATATAATAGACTTACCGTAATGTACATAATCAAAATGGCGGCCACGCCGTCGCGAGGACGAAACTCAAACGCTTGTAGAACTCTTCAAATACAACCTTTTCGCCCAAGACTTCGCCATGTTGCTCGTTGACTGCATTCCTCTCGAAAACATACAAAGAAGTTCCCGGATGTATAGGACAAAGGTCGCAAATGGACTGGGAAACAACGATGTATTTTTCAGCGAATATTTGTTGTGATTTTTTCGTATTTTCTCTGAGAACAATGGTTTCGTTACGTCACGCGTATAGCCTTTTCTGGATATATTCTGGACTGATTAACCGGGTTCCACTGTATTTGTGGTGATTTCTTGTTGACATTCAAACAAATCTTGGAAATCATGGAAGATGTGAGATGATTACTTTAAAATCTTTCACAAAAACAGCACATCAAATCTTCATTGATATTTTGGAAAAAGAGCATATTTGATGGAAGGTCATGGAAAAAGAAAGACGTTTCGTGAACTAACATTTTGGACAACTGAAACCCCATATGGAATGTTTTAATTCAGACGTGCATTCAAGCATGTCCACAACAACAGTGAGAAATAATGCATTTTCGAAAGACTTTTCGCGTTTTACTTAATTCATGTGTACAAACAAGAATTTTCGAAGAAAATATAACCGGGCTTTTTTATCAAGCAAGCAAGCCGTTTTACCTGCTTTCTTGCTTGAAATCTATCAGATTAGTCACGGCAGTCACGCTGAAGTCTGATGTTTGCGTATAGTGCCTACTGTCAATTTTCTTGCCTCTGAGCAGTCTTTGAAGATCATTCCTCAATATAAAGCCAAAGTTGAATAAGAGGAAAAAACACGACAACATTGGTACGAATCGGTGTTGAACCATCAATCGCAGACGTTCCGCGTTGCACCATCATCATTCGCAGCTATTCTAGTCACAGTTCGACAAATTGCGTGAGTCAAAATGTGATATTGTAACGTAATGGTTGTTATTTATAAATCTTCTGCATACAAGGAAGTGAATTGCTGCACCAACACGAAAAAGTCATGTATTTCACACTAAATAAACCGCAGAGTATTCATGTTCAAATCAAAAGTAATAGCTTGATATGAAATTTGACCTAACGGCGACCCTGGTTTATCACAGACGTTGACTCATGTGACCCCATGACGTAATCGTCCTTATTTATAAATCTGCATTTCTCAGCAAGTTTCTGTTTTTCTCAGAAAATATACGGAAAAGATATGTATTTCACACAAAATGACAATTATTTAACAGGACAATATTCATAAAATATCATTTAGGCAAAGGATGACCCTGGCGAAATCTAACGTAGCCTTGATAAAAAAATTGATCTAATGGCGCTTCCAGTGTATGTGATGTACGTACGCACCTCACAGACAATCTCTTCAAGTCACGATTCGACGTGACCCTATGACGTAATCGTCCAAATATAAATCTGCACGTCTCAGCAAGTTTCTGTTTACATAAATCTGCGAGTCTGGGCAAGTTTCTGTTTTCCTTTTCGGAAAAGAAATGTATTTCACACAAAACAAACAGGACAATATTATGACCCTGGCGAAATGTAACGTAGCCTTGATAAAAAATTTGATCTAATGGCGCTTCTAGTGTATGTGATGTACGTACGCAACCTCACAGACAATCTCTTCAAGTCACGATTCGACGTGACCCTATGACGTAATCGTCCAAATATAAATCTGCACGTCTCAGCAAGTTTCTGTTTACATAAATCTGCGAGTCTGGGCAAGTTTCTGTTTTCCTTTACGGAAAAGAAATGTATTTCACACAAAACAAACAGGACAATATTATGACCCTGGCGAAATGTAACGTAGCCTTGATAAAAAAAAAATTGATCTAATGGCGCTCCTAGTGTGTCCACCTAGTAGTGAGTACAATGATTTAATATTTTAACGAGTCAAACTCACCGACGTTGCGAAATCTGTACGCCGCTCCGATGTGTTTACGCGGTCCTAAATTAATATCTATTTGGACCAGTCCAACTTTCACATAGGCTCGATTTCCGCCGCTCTCTCGAGTCCGGGCTTCGTTCTTCCCCGAGAAAATCTTTCACAAGGCGAATACATTCATATATATTCATACTCACCCCTAGCTCTCCTCCTAGCACTTTGGCGGAGTAGAGGTATAAGAGATCGACGACAAAAAAAAAAAACAGAAGCTATTTTATTAACCGGGCTGGGCCCCAGGCCCACGCCCGGTTAAAAAGCGAGACCTTGGTTATAAATGAAGGAAGAATATTTATTTGCTTAAAGCAAAATATACTGACTGTTCGTCATCAAACACTGACCCCAACGTGTTTTGTACTTCAATGAAATTACCCTACTGGTACTGTAGTGGTCTCCTTGTCTTGAAAAATCCATTTGAAGTGCGTTGGTTTCTGCTACGCCGTCTTGGGAATCGTAGCCTTTCAAACGCGGACGCGAAAGATCGAACTCCAAAAAGGTATACTTTAATTGAGAGAGGGAATAAATACCGTCTTGAAACTTGATTTAGAAGCGAGCATGTGAGATCGCATTGTGCGAGCCTGCGTCTTCCTTGTGCCTGCGGTAATTTAATATAAACTTAATATAAGCTTGCCAGGTTACCAAGTTTAACACTGAGCGATCGAGTGGCAATTTTTTCCCAACAGACTGCAAGAAGTCGTTTTTCAGGACTTAAAAATGACCACATCTGGACACAATTTGTGAAAAATGAAATAAGCGCCCCCCGCCTTGTCCTAAATTTGAAATAAGCGCCCCGGGCGCTAATTCGAGTATTAACGGTACATGAATCTCATCAAATGATAATTTTTTGAAATCTATTTTTAACTTCTTGTCTATTGTTGTGCTGATTGGTCAGTTCGAGTAACGTGATGTCGGAGCCTCGATCAGAAGGAAATAAAAATAACTGCCACAGCATGGCGCGAAACTATTAATAAATTTTCAACTCAGAGTCCCAAAGGATAGCACAGAGTGACGTCTGCCTGAAAGCCCTGGTCAAACGGCACATGATAGTCGATGTCCATGATAGTGAAGTTCGCGCTCCCGTTTGACCACCAACTATCATGCACTAGCATCGACTATCATTCACTTTGAACATGTTCAAATTCTCCATGATAGTCGATGATAGTTTTTCCCATTTGACCACGCGGCGCATGACAGTTGATGATAGTTGATTATAGTTTATAGGTGAGTTGAACTATCATCGACTATCACGCGCCGTTTGACCAGGGCTTAACAATCCATCCCAACCTAAAGTGGTGGTGAGAGTACAAACCCTGAATGTGTGGTTCCAGCAAATAATCATACCCCGATCACGGAGGGAATTGTTCCAGAGAGGTGGGGGGTTAAAGGTCCAGGAAACCCGAAATATTTAAAGAAAATAACACTTTCTTCTTTCACGAAAAGCAATTTAAAACTTAAACCTAGCAACAACAAAAAAACGTCAGCGAACACACGCATGAAAGGTTTCGTCTGCTGTTTGTTTATTTTCCACAAGATTTAATCAGTGTGTAAAATATATCATTTTATAAGACGTTTGAATGTTGCAACAATTATAAGGAAAAACGAACATTAAAAATACATTTTTGGGCTAAAGCTATAGTTCAGTGTCCGTTCACGCTTTTAGCAGCCACCAAGAGAATATGAAGGGTAAGAGAGGTAATGTCCCATACATGGGTCATTTCTATGATAATCCATCTGATGCTATTTTTAGATCAGCTACGCGTTAGTCAATAGCCAATCAAATTAACCTATTTATGACACGTGATATCTTCTCTTTTTTTCTGCGTGGATAGCCGCGCGATCGCGCGTGGAGTACACGTTTCTTTCGCGAAAACAAAATGGCGGAAGATGCGGAGATCCGTTTTGTCGATGAATCTCAGTATGGTAAAGTTGTTTCAGCCACAAAAGCAATGGGAAAACGTTCTCAAAAGAATTCTCCGACATGGCTGATATTAAAAGAACGTCACGAAGATGAACTGCTGAGTTCTACGTTGAGTTCTACGTGAACACACCATTCAAAATTGCCCTTTCAAAATGTTATATATATCCCTAAAAACGTACCGGATATCAGTCTGTACAGTGTAAATAAATTAATTTCAGTACAGTGTTCAAGACTGGATGTTATGTTGATGATTAACTTATATTATTTCACTTATAAACTGTTTCACTGAACACACCATTCAAATTATTATTTTACTTGTGAACAGATTTCACTGAATACACCATTCAAAAATTATTTTCAAAATCTTATATCCCTAAAACAGGATATCAGAGTCTGTACAGTGTAAGTAAATTAATTTCATTGCAGTGCTAATACTGGGTATTATGTTTATGATTGAATTATTATTTCACTTATGAACAGTTTCACTGAACACACCATTCAAAATGTTATATATATATCCCTACAAACTTACAGGATATCAGAGTATGGACAGTGTAAATAAATTAATTTAATTGCAGTGCTAAGATTGGATATTATTTTTATGATTAAAATATTATTTCACTCGTGAACAGTTTCACTGAACACACCATTCAAATTTTTTTTAAATCTTATATACAGGTTATCAAAGTATATACAATGTAAATAAATAAATTTCATTGCAGTGCTCAAGACTGGATATTATGTTTATGTTTAAATTATTATTTCACTTGTGAAATTTTCACTGAACCGACCATTCAAAATATTAAACTTACAGGATATCAGAGTCTGGAATGTATATTTATCCCTAGATTGAGGTGGATCATTGGGTCCATTATCTGTGAAATAGGCTTTAGTAATAAAGTCATGATTATGCATACAAAAATAATTCCATTGGGATATTAAGACAGATAATTAAATTTTCATAATGTGACTATTAAGAGAGGATAAACAGTATTAATTATCCTACAAAATGTTAATAGATACACAAATAAATGAATATCCTCAGGATCTGTCATCGTGATCCATTTGTGGATGTTAATATAATTTGCAAAATATTTTGGACCGCAATACAAGTGGGTTGAAAATAGATTTACTATGTGACAAATTAGAGGTGGATCGAAGGAAGGTAGTCAACAAGAACAAGATGTGCATAACAGAAATAACTCTCAGGTCAGAGAGTTTATTCTTCTCTGCTTTGGCTGGATAAGATTTCTCCTAAAGCAAACCAGAAATGTCCACCGGCCACACAATATCCCCACGTTTTATTAAATCTCTTCTAAGAAAATTGCAGGTATATTATCAACCTCGTTTCAGGGTCAGGGGGCGGGAAGATGAGAGACCCTGGGAACGAGGTTGGTATATTATTTGCTCCATAATTTATATGTCCTCATGTTGCTCTGAATACTGCTTTTCAACTGCTGACGATAATGACATAAAGCCGGGCAGATGCCAGATGCTTCCAGATGCAACAAGTTCTATTTCAGAGTGAATTCCCAACTGAAAACACTGAAAACTCAATCAATCGTTTGGCCAAGAAAATTATTCAAGGTCCGGTTGTCTTCGTTCGTACGCTTCCACAAAATTCAAAGCTGAGGATTTCTTCTCCAGTTTTCGCATCAACAGTGTGTGGAGTTTTTCGCTTCCTTTTCTGTGGAAGTCTAGGAGATCTTTTTGGTATACTGTTCAGAAAAATAGGAGCTGTGGGCAACAATAAAAGTAAAGTTATTTAGAAGTCGTTTAATTATAGAAAGAGGTTTACTGAAAACTATAAGCTTATTAAGCTTATAAAGTCCACAAGCTTATACAGTAAGTTTATGCTATCTCGAACCTATAAAGGATCTATAAGCTTGAATTATCTTACCTTCAGTAAAAAAAATACTTCACTAGAACATTCTCCTTCACAGAAACTTGTCTCTTCCTTTCTCCGTTTCGAATTTGCTTCCACAAACCGAAACGCTTCTGGAGTGTACTCCTCATTTCGCCTTCATGTAAGCACTGCACGAAACACCCATATTCTCTTGCAGCCACTCAGATGTCGATTTTTTTTTTTCGCAATCTGTTCATTTGAGATTATAAATTTGGCGCCTAATATACAATACAGTTGAACCTCTCTAATACGGACACCGAAGGGACGGAGCAAAGTGTCCGTATTATAGAGGTCACGAATATGACGTCACTTGAAATGCTCCACTGACGATAAGAAATCTCGATGATAAACATGATAAATGGGACCAAATGGCAATAGCATGTCGATAAACTGATTGAAAACAAATGCTACTTTTATTGTATGGGCAATGGGCAATGGGACACTTGATTAACTTTGATCTGTAACCAAACATGAAATTGTATTGAATAGGAACTATTATCACTGGAGTGTCCGTAATAATGAGGTTAAATTTGTATGAATTTGCTCTCTGGGGCCGATATTTAGTGTCCGTTGTCCGTATTAGAGAGGATCCGTGTTATAGAGGTTTTCTTTATAGAGAATATATGGGCATTTTGCCGGGATCAAGGGAACTGTCCGTAATCGAGAGGTGTCCGTATTATAGAGAGGTGTCCGTAAGGAGAGGTTTGACTGTACATGGGCACGTTGTGTTGTCTTCACGGAATATATGATTTTATCTAAGATACCGATGAGGTTAGGATTCTTAACATCAGTTGATCAATCAAGACAAACATCTTCAAAAACTAGCTGAAATTTGCTCAAAATATTAAAACCAGAAATGACCAGTTCTTATCTCTAGGTGTCTCCGGTGTTCCTTCAGCTTGAAAGACCCGAGGATTTCAACTAGAGTTGAGTTAATATATATTTGTGGAACGTTAACACCGTTCATTAAAACTACACTGCAAATAAATACTTATTACATATGAATATTTTCAACAACTGTGTGTTCTACGCTTCTCTTTTCCCCAAAAGTAAAGTTAGCGTACCGTAACGTATGATGCAATAAAAGAAAACGCAAGCGCCGGTCACGCACGCTTATTATTGTTTTGATGTCGCTCAGTTCGAAATGGTTTTTATCTGATTCAAAGTAATGGTTTTTTTTATCAGTTCTGTTTCATGATTTATTATCAAAACACTCAGTTCTGAATGTTCAGAAATATACCGCAAAGACTTCACGCCGCCAGCTCACTCTCAGGTCACAAATAGACTTGCAAATGTTCAATGCGTGACAGACATAATGTTACGCGACACAATAAAATTGGAAACTTTCGCTCGCATGACTCATGTTTAAAAAAATTAAACTTTGCTTTGTTTTCCAACTCCGTGTCTTTAGACGTGTTATCTTCGAAGTTTTCCGTGTCAAGGCAAGAAAGATTTTCGATACCCGGATGATCGAAAATGACGTGAAATTTGACTACGATAGTTTCAGAATTTGCATATTTTAAAATTACGCAGTGAAGACCGTACAATATAAGCGCCCCGCCTTTCCCTCGAAAACTATGGGAGGCCATATCATTCAAAAGTGGTACGAGTTCACGATCGGTGATTGAGAACACGATCGCTATGGTTGAGATTATCGATTGGTGATCGAGAACGACGATCGCTATGGTTGAGATTCACGATTGGTGATTGAGAAAGACGATCGCTATGACCCTTTTCGCAAAACATTTACATATAATTCCATACAGTATTAGTATATTCTAGTTTCAGGCGCATAAGGAATAAATAGGGATAAATTGGCGATAGATATAAGCGCTAGATTTATATGACTCACAGGAGTGTTCTTTTGTTAAGCGTGAGTTGTCGATATCTACTCGTGAATTCGGAACACGAAAAGTACACGAAGCCACTTACGTCATATTCGGGACCAAATAAATATGCGCGTTTGTCGACGACCATCTCCGAGAAAACTCCGAGAAAACACGCACGCATCGATACGAGCTGTGACAAACAAGAAAATACAACTAGAAGTTCTCAAAGAGAAGTTTAGTGCTGCCTCCGCAAATGTAAGTTGATAGTCTCGACTCGATCCTCGAAGTTTTCGAGAATCGAGTTTCGAGTGACTCGAATAGGGATTTCGAGGAAACGATTTATTTCTCGAAACAGAAAACAGAAACAATAGCGATTTCGCGCGGCTTCTTTTTATTCACGCAAGTGTGTTTCGTACTCACGTCCAAATTGTTGGTCGGGAGGGAAACTCGTCTTTAGTATACTGACCTACATTCGCAGCAAAGTGTAAACATAGGCACGCAATGCGTGCAAGAGCTATTTTTTGGAGTGGTAAAAAATGGTGTTATTGATCATGAAAAGATTGGATTGGAAACTGTAGATCATGTTGATTGTTTTGAGTTGGCAGATGGCTTTAGTATACAACAACATGTAGTGTATTTTAAGTTATCAAAAATCAAGCGCTGTGGCTTGTTTTCCCGGCAAACAATTTTGTGCTGTACACTGATTATATTCAATGGACGATCGAATGTTTCCAGTCAGAGAATATTCAAACGTTTTTTATATTTTATTAATTTTACTTGGGTGGTTTAAGGTTACTGTAAACCTTCGTGACCATGTTACGCAAAAGGGCTCGCAAGCGCACAGTTTTAAATTAAAGTACCCAAATCTATATATCAATTTAAAGCTTATAGAATGAAGAAACATGGAAGATAATAATTTCCCCAAGAAAATAAAAATTGTAGCTGCTACGGCAATTTGAACACAATTTGACCGGTGTTCATAAACGTGAATTACCCGCGCTTCCATTTAGCTGTACGAAAATTCCAGTTATTGCATGATATTAAGCAGATGTTGACTGCCAAAAGTATGTTTCTTCATTCTATAAGCTTTAAATTGATATATAGGTTTGGGTACTTTACTTTAAAACTGTGCGCTTGCAAGACCTTTCCCGCAACGTGGTCACAAAGGTTTACAGTAATCTTAAGGTTTCCATATACCTTCAAAGGACAGAATTGGTCCAAAAAACATTTTTCGCTTAGATATGTAGTTTACATGATGACCTTTCATATAATTAAAATTCTATGGAAATCCGATAATTATTAACGGAGAAATACAGTGCGAGAGACTTTACCGGAAGTGTAGCCTGTTCACAGACGTTTATTTTTTTTCGTAAGATACTGGCGCGCGCGCGTCAGTACCTTACGGAAAAAAAATAAACGTCTGTGAACAGGCTACCGGAAGTGAGGTGTGAGTGGAGTGTGAATACTTCTCCCGCTGTTTTCTCGAAATCTATTTCGGACCGATAGAGGCGTCTTAAAGAGTTACAACTCAAAGACCCTCGTATTCAGACATCGCGAAAAATTCGACAATTCATTTTATTACATAATGGTTAGTATATTTAGATAGCGAGCTCTATAAGCTTTAATTTGATATAGGGTTTTAGGTATCTGGAGTTTAATCCAGACGCGCTACATTTTTTAGACTTGAGACACCCCTGAAGGTACACGGTAACCTTAAGTTTTAAAATTGAAAATAACGTTTGGTGTCGTCGATTAGAAAATAATGCAGTTCTTGGATGTTAAAAGCGTAACATGAGAGATTGGACTGCATTGGTGTTTTGAGATAAAGAATATTTTCCAAACATTTTGAAAAGTTACATTTGTTACCGACTGGTCAAACTCAAAGACTCGAAGGGTTGAATGTCAGAGCAGTCAGCTACCCATGCTCCCCCAGTCCGCGATTCAGGTGGAGAGGATTAGTGCAGCAGTTTGGTGAAACATTTTGAGTGAATTGCTCATTTTGGAGTACAAGCATGAAACTTGGCAGAGTGATAGAGCTTCGGGTATTGAGTAATTCTGGATGTGGAGGCACTTCTCTGGAGAGAATCTTCCGCGTTTAAAGCAATGTTACAAATTGCCAAATTAAACCCCCCGCGAAGAATTTTCATTTCTACATTTTAATTCTAAGATACTGATAATTGCTGACAACTCGAGCAGCAAAATGAAGTTTTAGAAGTTGTTGTCTCTTGATCTATTGAACACGTGATGAGTGATGTCCGTCCCAGTAACTGAACAATATGCTCAGTGTAAATAGGTACAAATTATGCAAATGAAGGGCCCGGATTTAACAAATTGTTGTTTTACTTCGGTAATCTGCAACTGGAGTGAGTTTTGCTAGGGAATCACAAATAACTGTGGAAATGGTGAAAATAGAATCACTGTCATAAAATAATGACTTAGTTATAATTAGCCTTGTCATACAGAGCATATAAGGGCATTCCGTTTTATTGCTGTGCAAGGAATCCGTAAAGGCTTTGGGGCCTGAGAAAGCTCTAGCGATGCCAGCATTTAATGCATTCATGGGATGGGATCAGACCTCCTATTTTGCTGGCAAAGGAAAATTAGCCATGCTAAATTAGATGCTCCTGAATAAATATTGTTGTAAATAAATAAAATATTTGCCTGCAAATAGGATTTTTATGTCTTTTCTCTGCAGTAATTTTGTTCATTTTTATATTAATATGATACTCCTGGGGAGGAGTTATGGGTATTAGGGGAACCCCCCTCTCATGCTCGTGCGTGGGTCACGTGACAATCCAAGCCATGTGCTCGTCATTCGTCTCGCGTCAGCCGCGGATCAAGACGTGTTTATTGATTTATTGCGGTAAGCTGAATTAATTTGAGCTATTTTTGCCATTTCAGAGGGGTTTATCTCAATTAATCGGTTATCTATAAGTTACTTGTATTCCCACTTGAAGGTTGTAATCCCTTGGGGTTTATTACGGCCTTTTTCATTCATTGTTTATAACTGAAGTCGAAGCCATTGTTGGGCATTGTTTTTCGCTTCATTCTTAGCTTTATCATGTGCTTATAGTTTATTGTTTATTTCAATTAACTTTTCCCCCTCCCACAGTACTTGTTTCTTTTGTTAGGAGGTTGAGATACGACCTCAAGTCAAGTCGAATTTCCATCCGCGAACGGACGAGACGTTTTAATAACGATGTCATGTCATATGCATGCGGTCACGCCAAAACGCAGACCGTGCGGACTGCAGACTGCAGACCATGCAGACCGTGCAGACTGTGCAGACTGAGTACTTTTTTTTTTTTCACCTTGATCTCAATCTAAGGTTCATTTTTCTTTTTTTTACAAACAGCCGTAGACGAGTAAGGAATCTGTTTCTAGAATAAATTCTCCAAACCACTGATCAGTTTCCCGGTAAATGATGCCCTATTCTAGACCGAAACTCTCTGATTTCTATATCTTATCTCGCAAATTACGCTAACGACAAGGCTGTGTTAACAATCGAAATGCGGCGAATAATATTACTTACAAGTTATTGTGGTCCTGAGCCAAAACTCGAAAACACTGCACTTCAAACATGGCTAAACTGCTCACAGAGCATGAATTATGCGTCATCGTTACTAACCAGTGGTAATATCAAAATGTACTTAATGTAACAATCATGAAGCTTACACGCTCCCAAGCAAGGCAAGTACCACGCAAAGTTGAGTTCACCAAAACTCACACATGTGTTTGTATCAATCTACAACTGTATGTAAACACAGATGTAAACACTGGCAGGCGTGTTTTATATTTCTTGAATACAATAACCCACTAATTGAAGCCTTGAGTCTTGTCTTTCCCGCCTAAATTAATTATAATAATTATTTTGGCTCCCCGCAGAGGCGAGTAAAGTTTTGAGTTTTGTTCGACTACGACCTGACGTTTTGGCTCGGTGTAGCTGTTCACCTGGTGGATATTACGTTGCTCAGTGAAGTAACTCTAAAGTGTAGTCGGCCGTGTAACTCGATAGATTTGAAATTGATACATGGGTTCGAACTTTCGTTTGTTGTTCGTGTGTAAGTTTTAACTGGCTCACTCTGATGTATAAAATATATAAATGAACTCTATTTTGATTTGTCCGAGATAAAATTGAGAACAAGGTAAAAAAAAAAAGTACTTAGTCTGCACAGTCTGCGTGGTCTGCACGGTCTTCGTTTTGGCGTGACCGCCGTACGGGTGCCGTACGAATAGGAGTGTTCACTGTTGATCAACATTACGTCAAATTTGTTTTGTTATTCAAATTTGCCAACCATTAAACAAAAGAACTCTTTGTTTCAACAGCCAATAGTTCTCTGGTTGGCACATTAATAACAATAGGTGACGTAACGAGAAACATCGCTATAGCCACTGCGTTGTTTATAAGCCTGGTTGGGGAGTGTGTGGAATTTGATTTTACATGCCGCCAAGAATAAAGGAAACAAGAATACAAGAAACAATGAATCTAAAAGAAGTACCCCTCTGTCCACGAGAACAAGGAGAACTACATAAGAACAACATATATAAGTCGTGACGTCAGTTGTGAGGTTTTTACACCGAGGTAAAGCTTTACCTCGGTGTAAAGCTTTACCTCGGTGTAAAAACCTCACAACTGACGTCACGACTTATATATGTTGTTCTTATGTAGTTCTCCTTGTTCTCGTGGACAGAGGGGTACTTCTTTTAGATTCATTGTTTCTTGTATTCTTGTTTCCTTTATTCTTGGCGGCATGTAAAATCAAATTCCACACACTCCCCAACCAGGCTTATAAACAACGCAGTGGCTATAGCGATGTTTCTCGTTACGTCACCTATTGTTATTAATGTGCCAACCAGAGAACTATTGGCTGTTGAAACAAAGAGTTCTTTTGTTTAATGGTTGGCAAATTTGAATAACAAAACAAATTTGACGTAATGTTGATCAACAGTGAACACTCCTATTCGTACGGCACCCGTACGGCGGTCACGCCAAAACGAAGACCGTACGGACTGCAGACCGTGCAGACCACGCAGACTGTGCAGACTAAGTACTTTTTTTTTTACCTTGTTCTCAATTTTATCTCGGACAAATCAAAATAGAGTTCATTTATATATTTTATACATCAGAGTGAGCCAGTTAAAACTTACACACGAACAACAAACGAAAGTTCGAACCCATGTATCAATTTCAAATCTATCGAGTTACACGGCCGACTACACTTTAGAGTTACTTCACTGAGCAACGTAATATCCACCAGGTGAACAGCTACACCGAGCCAAAACGTCAGGTCGTAGTCGAACAAAACTCAAAACTTTACTCGCCTCTGCGGGGAGCCAAAATAATTATTATAATTAATTTAGGCGGGAAAGACAAGACTCAAGGCTTCAATTAGTGGGTTATTGTATTCAAGAAATATAAAACACGCCTGCCAGTGTTTACATCTGTGTTTACATACAGTTGTAGATTGATACAAACACATGTGTGAGTTTTGGTGAACTCAACTTTGCGTGGTACTTGCCTTGCTTGGGAGCGTGTAAGCTTCATGATTGTTACATTAAGTACATTTTGATATTACCACTGGTTAGTAACGATGACGCATAATTCATGCTCTGTGAGCAGTTTAGCCATGTTTGAAGTGCAGTGTTTTCGAGTTTTGGCTCAGGACCACAATAACTTGTAAGTAATATTATTCGCCGCATTTCGATTGTTAACACAGCCTTGTCGTTAGCGTAATTTGCGAGATAAGATATAGAAATCAGAGAGTTTCGGTCTAGAATAGGGCATCATTTACCGGGAAACTGATCAGTGGTTTGGAGAATTTATTCTAGAAACAGATTCCTTACTCGTCTACGGCTGTTTGTAAAAAAAAGAAAAATGAACCTTAGATTGAGATCAAGGTGAAAAAAAAAAGTACTCAGTCTGCACAGTCTGCACGGTCTGCATGGTCTGCAGTCTGCAGTCCGCACGGTCTGCGTTTTGGCGTGACCGCATATGCATGGCGTCGGCTGACGTATTTTGCTTCCTGTTATGACATTTGCTCCAACATGTTAGTCAGGCGTTGTGACTGTAAATTAAACCGGCCATAGAGCAGACAGAAAGAAGCATTTTGTCTAAATTATAGTTTTGTAGCTTTTTTCATAACCGAGTTATCGCGAAAATAATTTTCAGACAATTACAGCTCAGTATGCTGTCGCCATGTTGATGTCCTTCTTTGTGACACAAATACGATGGCCATAAAATTGCACAAGGAGTAGAGTAGATTCTACCATCAATTATCATTAGCTTTACCACGTCAAAAAAGTTAAAATCCGTTTTTGTAGCAGTTCATACACACGCTCATTTGGGACATCACAATTTTCAAAATGCTGTATTTTCGAAACGAAGCACTGAATCAATATCAAAATTTGCGTAGAGATTAATGGTCGTACATCTAGAATATGTGAAAATAATAGCGTTGTAGAATTAACCGTGTAGATTTTCGAATTATGAAGACATCAGATGAAAACCACCTAAATACTGTATTTCGTAGCTGCATTTGCCAATTCTGTTGATAACTTGAGTTTTATTGAGGCTTATTTTGTCAGTATTCGCAAATTATTTTCCCGTGGATATCACTATGGTTAGTATAGGCAAGGGCGACTTCCTACTGGGTTAATTTTCATTTATTAATGTTTGTTATACATATACTCCCCTGTCGCTCATATTTATTTCTTAATTTACATGTATATTTTATTAGTGAGCTCATGTTATTTTGTATTATTATGCTATTTATTATGTATTTGTTGCTCATATTTACTGAGGCCATTTTCCTCGGTTATTTATTTTGAGGCCAGTATAGGACTTGCTGTCACGGCGACAATTTGTCAGCCATGCTTGTTCCTGCCTCTTTATTTTTATTTTGTTTGTATGTTTATATGAGCTTATGTTGCTCATGTTTGTATTTTATGGAGCCCATGTTGCTCTAATTTTTATTGAGCCAATGTTGCTCATATTTTGATTGGGCCCTTGTTGCTCATATTTTTATCGAGCCCTTGTTGCTCGTAGTTGTTGAGCCCTGTTGCTCATATTTACTGAGGCCATTTTCCTCGGTTATTTATTTTGAGGCCAGTATAGGACTTGCTATTGCGGCGACAATATATTTGTGAGCCATGCTCGTTCCTGCCTCTTTATTTTTATTTCATATTTATGTTTATATGAGCCATGTTGCTCATGTTTGTATTTTATGGAGCCCATGTTGCTCTAATGTTTATTGAGCCAATGTTGCTCATATTTTGATTGGGCCCTTGTTGCTCATATTTTTATCGAGCCCTTGTTGCTCGTATTTATTGAGCCCTGTTGCTCATATTTACTGAGGCCATTTTCCTCGGTTATTTATTTTGAGGCCAGTATAGGACTTGCTATTGCGGCGACAATATATTTGTGAGCCATGCTTGTTCCTGCCTCTTTATTTTTATTTCATATTTATGTTTATATGAGCCTATGTTGCTCATGTTTGTATTTTATCGAGCCCTTGTTGCTCATAGTTATTGAGCCATGTTGCTCATATTTACTGAGGCAATTTTCCTCGGTTTTTTATTTTGAGGCCAGTATAGGACTTGCTGTTGCGGCGACAATTTGTCAGCCATGCTTGTTCCTGCCTCTATTTTGATTTTATTTTATATTAATGAGCCAATGTTGCTCATGTTTTTATTATTATATTGAGCCCAAGTTGCTCATGTTATTATTACAGGGCACCCAACGACAACATTTTCTTGTAGGTGTCGGAACGTTTTTTACGTTGTAACTGTGCTTTTTGTGCAGTTTAATGCTTATTTTTAATCGCTAAGAAAAATGTTTCTTTTCGGATACGTTAGCTGAACTTTCAAACATCAGAAAATTTTAGGGATTGAACTCTTATTGCCGAATTTACGAGCTGAATTTGCCTTTCCGAAAATCCTAGCTGACATTTTTTTGTACCCAAAACGACATTTTTATCTCTCCGAAAACAAAAGGCATTAATTTTCATATACGAAAGTTTGAGATGACATTTCCCTAACCGAATATATGAGGCGATTATAGGCCTTCCGAACAGATATTCCACCGAAACGATCCGTTGGGTGCCCCTGTTATTATTATTATATTGAGCCATGTTGCTCATGTTACTATTATTATTATATTGAGCCATGTTGCTCATGTTATTATTATACCGAGCCCAGGTTGCTCATGTTATTATTATTACATTTTTATTTGAGGCCCTGTTCCTCATTTTTAGATGCCTGGTTCATCGTGTTTATTTTTATTGAGTTCCTCAGGTTTTTGTTTGAGGTAATTAAACCTTCTGTAGGTTCGGATACTTGCTTTTATTTGTTTTAATTCTTCAGATACCTCCTAGACAGTCCCAGTGCCAGAAGCATCTTCTTCACAGGCCTGAGTATTTCCACCAGGGCGGCATTAGAGGCAGTGGTCTCATCCAGCAGATTGTTATGCTGCAAGCCCCTTTTATAGAGCAGGACACCCCTAGGAATGGCTTAGGAGTGCCTGGTTTTGATGCAGGAAGTGCAGCTCTTTCCTTACCTTTGGCAATATTGATCACATCGCTGACTTGGTTACTAAGGTGACAGCCGTGGTTTCCAAACAGATACCACCCTTGCTGACCTTCCAACACCTGGCACAGGCTTACATGCAGCCACTTAATTGGCCTAATATGTAGCTTCATTTTTACTGCGGTCAAGTCAGTAACTATAAACGTGTGTGGAAACTGTTTACAGCAAGTAATCTTATGTTATCTTAGCATCTACTCAGTTTTATCATTCTAATCAGTTTTATCATTCTAATTATTTTTTATCATTTATCAAGTCATGGTCCTGTTCAATCTACATTATGCCCCTTCTAATGTCAATACTTATATTTCCGCCCTTGGCCACAGTGTAGTTATAAGCTCATGTTATGTTTCTCAGATTTCAAGGGCTATAATTAAGTAGGTTTCTTTCTAGATAGCTGTCTACCCATCACACTTCCTATTTTGTACCAGCTGATATTGGGCTCTCCCTACCAGATTGGTCAGTTCCCGGAACTGTGTTACCTGGCATTTCATGCATAAAATGGCTCCCAGGTATGGCTCAACTTGCCAAATGGCTGAACCCAACTGGGGACCTAATGGGTTTTAAGGTGATGCTTGAGAATTTTATGTATAATTATAACCAGCATCGATCCTATAGTGGTCTCGCCAGCTTCGTTCGTTCTGTTGAATTTCAACTGCTTGGCTATGAGAGGAGCCCAACCGGGTCCTCTTTTCATTGTAGCAAATGGGTTGCCCATTTCCTGATCTACTTTTCTCACCATCCTTGACTGGCAATTCAGTTATGTGGCCTTGCCCCCTCCTTACAAGGGTCATATATTTTGGATGGGTGCGGCCTAGCATGCGACAGATCAGAGATTCTTTTGATACCCAGTTTCGCTTGTTAGGGCGATGGAATTTTAATGCTTTCCAGAACTATATTACGTAACGAGATAGTCAGGCTGCCATAGCTAGGTAAACTGGCATAATTCTACATTAGTTGGCCTGGTGGGTCAGTTTGAAGTGGCGACTGCTCCGTCAGGTCATGTATCTACTGAGCCTTACATTAACTCATCATAATAAGGTAGTCAGGTTGGCCTAGGAGTGCAGCTAGCAAGGGCAGCTGTTCTGGTAGGCTCTCCTGTCATAGTTAGGTAACGTGGCACAATTTTACACTGGTTGCAGTGTTACCACTTATTTTAGTTCCAGTAATTGGGGGTAATTTCTAATTTTTAAGGGTCTCCTAGGAGAAAGGCATTTGAAGTGATATACACATCATGTAATATTACATGAAGTATTGACCGCTGACCATCTGTTCGCGTGATTATTGCCGCGATTCTTGCTTCGCTTTCAAATTTACAGCCAAATTTACAGCCAAATTTTCAGTTTTCAGCCTGGAATGGTAATGAAAAGGTAAAGGAAACTAGTAAAACTTTCACATTGTTTCTTATGTGTATTTTATATCTTGAATAATCCTATTCCTCTCAAGAGTAGACCAAACTATGAAAACATTTGCAATTTTGAGAGCTTATTTTACGCACTGGCAACAAACTGTGCGTCCTTTTTATTTTTAGTGCGTCAAATACACACAGCGTTGTGTAAGTGGGGTTAGTTTGCAGGGGCGACTCACCTATCTAGCCATACATTAACTCATCATACTGAGGTAGTCAGGTTGGCCTGGGAGTTCAGCTAGCAAGGGCAGCTGTTCTGATAGGCTCTCCTGTTATAGTTAGGTAAACTGGCATAATTCTAGTCACTAGTTGGCCTGGTGGGTCAGTTTGCAGGGGCGGCTGCTCCATCAGATCACGTATCTAGCCATACATTAACTCATCATAATGAGGTAGTCAGGTTGGCCTGGGAGTACAGCTAGCAAGGGCGACTGTTTTGATAGGCTCTCCTGTCATAGTATAATAATAGGTAAACTGGCATAATTTTACTTTAGTTGGCCTGGTGGATCAGTGTACAGGGGTGGCTGGGGGCTTACTTAAATTCATTAATCATCTAGCCATCCTCATAATGTGGTAGTCAGGTTGGCCTGGGAGTGCAGTTAGCAAGGGCGGCTGTTCTTCTCGGCTCTCCTGTCTTAGTTAGGCAAGTTGGCCTATTTCCACACTAGTTGGCCATGTGAATTACTGTGCATGGGCGGCTGCTCCATCAGGTCATTTATCATACTACTGTGTTGTAGGTTGGGCTATTGTTGACCTTGTTGGCACAGTTAGCAAGGGCGGCTGTTCTATCAGGTTCATTGATTGTAATACTTTAAACATGTTTGGCCATCTTCTGGATAGTTAGCTTGGGTGGATGTTCCAACAGGTTCGCCTTTGGTGCAATCATTGCTTGTTTGCCGTTTAACCCTTCATTACTTTATTTGTGCAGTTAGCAGGGGTGACTATCGTATGTTGTACTCTTGCACCACTCTATAGCATGGTTCACTTTTTCCTTTTAGGTTATTAATTCACACCTTGTGACCCTTCTTGTTAAGTTTTCTACAGCAGTTAGCAAGGGCGGCTGCTTAGTGCTACCCTTGATGCTGCTCTTGCCTGGGGTGGGGCAGCATATGTGCTTGCACCCCATATGCATTTTGGCGTTTTCAGTGCCCTCACCTTTACTGGGCCAGACTATGTATCAATCATTTTTCAACGAAATGTGATATTTTAATAAAAGCGGCTATGGGCCTTTGTCCATAGCCATATTAGTCCAAACAATATTGTTTGATCATTGCCCAGTAAACAGAGCTCAGGCAAGGCAGCTTTGGGGTTAAGTTATTTAGGGTTAAAGAGAAAAGGCATAAATAAAATATTTGCCTGCAAATAGGATTTTTATGTCTTTTCTCTGCAGTAATTTTGTTCATTTAATATGATACTCCTGGGGAGGAGTTATGGGTATTAGGGGAACCCCCCCTCTCATGCTCGTGCGTGGGTCACGTGACAATCCAAGCCATGTGCTCGTCATTCGTCTCGCGTCAGCCGCGGATCAAGACGTGTTTTTTGATTCCCTCCTCCTCCCCATGCCTTGTCCACTTGTTTCATTGTGTGTAGTTAAGTGTCTGTTTTCAGTGCCCTCACCTTTACTGGGCCAGACTATGTATCAATCATTTTTCAACGAAATGTGATATTTTAATAAAAGCGGCTATGGGCCTTTGTCCATAGCCATATTAGTCCAAACAATATTGTTTGATCATTGCCCAGTAAACAGAGCTCAGGCAAGGCAGCTTTGGGGTTAAGTTATTTAGGGTTAAAGAGAAAAGGCATAAATAAATAAATTCATCGGCGTTGGAGGCTTGGATGGCACTTGACAAGGTAACATTAGCAATTGCAGCAATCAATAACTCTCCAAGCAAAGAAGTGATTGTAGAAAATGTATTAGACTTTGAGAGATATGTAGTTCTCCTTTATGACAGAACGAGCACATGTCTTACAGTAAATCAAGCACGCAAATTCCTGTTTACTTAAAAGGGGAAGACTATGAATGCCATTCCACCAACTTCTGCTGCACTCTTCCAGCACATCAAACAGGATATTGCTGGGAACAGGCATTGGTTCCCAAGCCATTTCTTCCTTCGCCCTCTGAATGGGGGTGGACAAAAACAGGAAACGAGCGATGGGAGCTAGTGTGGACCCCGCTACCTGAAGCGTTGAAAGCATGTTAACAGCTAACTGAGTGAGCTGTCAGCGACATAAGGGGTGTAAGGGGAACTGTAAGTGTGCCAAGTAAAGGCTTACATGCACCGCCTTGTGCAAGTGTGGGGGTGCCTGCGAGCATAAATAAAGGAAACATAGACCAAATTATGAAAACATAGTCTGTATAAGCGCATTTAGGTCATTACACAGCACAGACCAGCAGCAAAGAGGTTGACGAAGAACACATATGGCGGTGCCAGGGTTGTCACAGAGCACAGACAAGTCAGTTGCGCAGATATATTTTAAGAACATAGACTAGTTGCAACGAAATCAGAGTAGAAGCAAGAATGGGTGGGGGTTCATGTTGCAAAGCAAAGACGTGCGGAAAGCTGGAGACTGAGCCTACCCCACCCTGGGAGTGCAAATCCCCACCTCCAGTCCAGTAGTTGACTACTATAAAATAAAACCGGGTCTGTGAGGGGCAGTCGTTTTTACATCTTCCTTTAACTACCAGGCAAAGAAACAGTTGGAAACGAATGCGTGACAATTGAACAAACCTGCGTTACACATGACAAGTGTCAACAAAAGTATTTTATTTAGGTATTAAAACATTAACCATTTGTGTTGTGGTTCATCAAGAAATATTTGTGCCAGTACAATGTGTTGTTTTGAATAGTAAATTGTACTCCTTATCATCATTTACATGAATGTTTTTACGCAGACCTTTAAAAAGGTCTTCGTAAAACATTCATGTAAATTTGATTGATGATCCTTTGACCCTGACATGTTGTAATGCATTTATTAATCAAATACAAAATGCTAAAATTTAATGACAATTCACATAGCAGAACACCAAGAACTGCAAATTGTCACAGTACCTTGAAGGAAAACAATTTCTTGATTTCATTCCAAAGAAAAACATCATTTTTATTAAAATTTAGGCTCTGAGCTACAAGTAATTTAATTTAATTTACATTTGAAAACAAGTATATCAAATTATATTTTGTTCTCGATATCCATATTTCTACTGCAGCAAATTTGTACCAAACTGGAAATAAATACCATATATTGAAAATCCTTGTGATAAAATCGAAGAGAAAAGATTTTATTTTATTCAACAAGCAGATATTTATCCAACTGAGAAACAAGAACTAATTCAATTATCACGAGCGTTTGTACGAAAACAAAAGTATCAGGTTACATCCTTTGCATGAAAAACAAAAGTATCAGGTTACACACGCCTTCATTACAACCAAAAGTATCACATTACATACATTTCTGTTTTACCGAAATTAAATGGTTAACATTGCAGATAAAACGTAACAAGTTCTGTGAATAAAATCAACCCAAGAATATTTACCGAAAGTCAACTATTAACAAAAAGACAAGAGAACTTGCGTAAGCATATTTCAACTTTTCTCTTCATAATATCTGCTCACGAATTTACCACTTCCCGTGAAAATTTCTGCGCTCATCAGCAAAACATCGCAATAGCGCATGTTTAGCAAAAATCAAATTCTGTTTGGCATGATTCGTCACCAAATCCTCGAATATTCAAAGTACAGGTTACTTTAGCGCTGAATTCTCAACCGGGGAAAATAATAGACTTCTGGTAAAATCTCATGAATGAACATAACAGTAACAATACAAAGGATACTAGGTCTTAGTTTTCGAGGGTCGTAGTTTTCGTAACACCCCTATTTCTTCTTCTTTATGTTTGTTCCTTCGTTTCTTACTGCGTGCTGAATCGGCGTCCATTCATACTTTCAAATAGGTTTTCCTTTTCTGGCGCTAATCACCAGCTTAGGTTGCCTTCATCTTCTCGAAGGGATCGATGTCTTAGTTATATGCCGGCCTTCACACACAAACAAAGATGGCAGTCCTAAAATTGCTCTTCTTCTCAGAACCACGCAGCTTTACAAACGGAAATTTCATTGGTTGTTGAACTAAGTGTTGTTGGTGGTAGTCCGATTTTGATTGGTGGGACAAACATACATACCTCACTACATCGTCCAACACGATAACTAAGAAGCTATTTTTCTAAAAAAAAATAGCTCAAAAATGGAAAATTGAACGGCTGCTGCGTGAAATGCTATTTTTCTGAGAATTTCAGCACCGCAACGTCCGCGTCTCCCGTTATATAAATAGACATGTGTGAAATTTGCACATACGGCACGATGCGTAAAAACCGAAATCTTTTTAATCAAAACCTCAAAAGAATCCCATGATATTTGGTTATAATTCACGAAAATCAAACGAATAACATCCATTACTGCCGAATTACTTTTAGTTTTTCTTTCCATCAATTTTTACGCGTAGATTAAAATCTTGTGCAATGTAAATAAATCCGAAATAAACACAAACACATGATCGTCCTGGTTTGAGTTTTATTTTAAAGTAAGCTGCTTTTCGTGAAATAAAAAGTTATTATTTTATTTCAATCTTTTGGTTTCTATTAATGAAACTGACTATGCATTAAAAATGTTTTAGAAGGAAATTTCCTTCGACCTGGCTTCACACGCACGTAATCACGTTCTATGAAACAAACATGTATTCTGTCACGCACGCATTGAACTTTGCATGCAAAGTCTTCGCTTTCCATGAATGAAAACTTCCTTGTAAAGCGCTATGAACTGATGAAGAGCAACTGACACTCAAATAAAGTCTGACTTTGACTTATCACAAAAATGAGTTTATCTGAAATAAACATTTTACAATATAATTATCGATCGGTTGAAGCCCAAAATGACAGATGACTATTTCGCTCAAAAAGTCCCGTTCTCGTTTTCATTTCATGACGGATACATCAGTGCACATCAGTTTCTTCTGCCATATTGAAGCCATATTAAATTTTATAAGCTTAACGAAGATATTTATGGTGCCATGTGATCACATCAAGCTCTGATCATAACATGAAAAGAGCTCAACTTTGAGAGCACATTTTGAAAATGTAGCCCTGGTAGCGACTGTTTGAAACTACTTAATTATCTTCATAAAAGCGTTTTGGGTAAGTATAAATGACCCTAAATAATAATTTGCAACACGCTACATGTAAACCTTATGTTCGCAGAAATTGACATGATATTATTATATGACCAGCAAGCAACGGTTGGCATATCGTTCACTGACAGCGACTCTGCATCTGGAATATCGCCATCTATAACTGCATTTAGGTACATTCTGTCTCCTTTCAATACTCAGAGACTCAAAGGAGTAGTACAGGATGTAATTAATGGACACCCCCTCCCCTCCCCCCCAATCAATGTACATGTAGGTGGCATGTAGCTGTCAGCCCCCCTCCCCCCACCCCCCTCTACTTCATTACATCTCAACCTAAGGTGGTGGGCGAGAGTACAACCCCCATTGCTACAAAAATATGGGTCTGATCAAGTCGTTACATACTTCTTCCTATATTTGCTACTAGACAAATAAACAGATAAGAATGCGTGACAGCTGAAACGAAACATGTGCGTTACACGGGACAACGTCAAGAAAAAATACTTGTTTTCAAATTTAAAACATTCACCCTTTTAGTTCTGGTTTACCAAGAAATATTCAGGGTAACAGTTTTAAAATGGGTGGTAAATAGTGAATTTTACACCTTTGTATCGGAAAGCGTTCCTGTAAGTCTGCTTCAAATATCCATGTAAATTTTGTTGATGACCTTTTGACCCAGGCATACAAAACATTTATCATTTATATACTAAAGTGCTTGAATTTAACAACATTCAATACAACAGCAGTACACTAAATAAAATATTCAAACACTTCAATTATCTTGAAGAACTGAAAACAATTAATTTTTTCTTGACTTCAATTCACTGCCCACGGAAAAACGCCATCTGATGTTAACTCAGAGTCCCGAAAGGCAGCACAGAGTGACGTCAGCCCCGAAAGCCTGGTCTAACGGCACATGATAGTCGATGTCCACGATAGTGAAGCTCGCGCTCCCGTTTGACTACCAACTATCATGCACTAGCATCGACTATCATTCACTTTGAACATGTTCAAATTCTCCATGATAGTCGATGATAGTTTTTCCCATTTGACCACGCGGCGCATGACAGTTGATGATAGTTGATTATAGTTTATAGGTGATGTTAAACTGTCATCGACTAACATGCACCGTTTCGACCAGGGCTTAACATTCCATCCCAACCTAAAGTGGTGGTGAGAGTACAAACCCTGAATGTTCCAAGATTTGCGATACCCGGATGATCGAAAATGACGTGAAATTTGACTACGGCAGTTTCTGAATTTGCATATTTTAAAATTACGCAGTGAAGACCGTACAATACAAGCGCCTTTCCCTCGAAAAACCGTTTTCAATGCATAGTCTATTTCACTCATAGAACCCGAAAGATTAAAAGAAAAGAATACTTTCTTCTTTCACGAAAAGCAATTTACCTTTAAATAAAACTTAAACAAGCAACAAAAAGTCTGCGAACACGCGCGCGAAAGGTTTCATCAGCGGTTTGTTTACATTCCTGACTGATTGTAATCAGTTCTTTCTCGAACCCTCAGTTTCTCGAACCTCCTGATAACTCGACCCTTGTATTTGCTTGCCGCTTGTCAACAAAGGTACAGAATCCTGTGAAGTAATAATTTCACGTCGGGAAACATAAAATTCCTTTAGCTTCCTTTAAAAGCATCGCGCTTGGAAATAAATAAATTAGTCATTATAAAGGTATACCGGTGATTTGATAAATGCGAATTTTGTATTGACCTCACTCTACAGAGAGAATTTAAATTTAGCAAATAAGTGAATCTGTATATATAATAATACAGACGCAAAACTTCGCCGTTAATTAACGGCGAAATATTTCATCTGCATATAAAGATGCACCAAAAACTTCGCCGTCAATTAACGGCGAAATATTTCATCTGTATATAAGGATGAACCTAAAACTTCGCGATTAATTAACGGCGAAATATTTCATCTGTATATAAGGATGAACCTAAAACTTCGCGATTAATTAACGGCGAAAATATTTCGTCTGTATATAAAGATGAACCTAAAACTACGCGATTAATTAACGGCGAAATATTTCATCTGTATATAAAGATGAACCTAAAACTTCGCGATTAATTAACGGCGAAATATTTCATCTGTATATGAAGATGAACCTAAAACTTCGCCGTTACTTAACGGCGAAATATTTCATCTGTATATAAAGATGAACCTAAAACTTCGCGATTAATTAACGGCGAAATATTTCAGGGAGTATCTAATCTGCGCGGGTCGCGTATCGCGGGTAATTTACGCGGGTCGCGGGTAATTTTACGCGGGTAAATTTAAGAAGGTGGTATATCAAGATATTTTCGTAGAGCCGTAAAATCCAAAGTTATTTTACGTGAAACGGGAAATGTGAAATGAATATAACCAAATGAAAATGAAATGAAATGAAAATGACACACTGTAATAGCCGTAATTTTCCAAAATTATTTTCCGTGAAATGAGAATTGAGCACTTAATTCTTCGTGAACTGCGATCGCGGGTAAATAAATTGTCGACCACAAGTATATTCCGCATTTATTATATTTTATTTAAACACAACAAGATAAACTATGTCATGGTACACATGTATAGTATAACAAACGTGGTTGAGCGTAAAATAAAACATATTATTGTACCATATTATAAGTATTACGAGTTAAGTTCAGTTAACGCTGAGTAAAATACTGGCAAACCATCTTGCTTAAATTTGTTTAACACTGCCTCGTCAATGGTATTTTCAGCTGTAATGTTAGTAGGGGGCCTAAGGTTAGTCCACGCTGGAATTTTTTTTACACAGTCCACATTGGGACAGAAATAAAACATGGTTTCTGTTACGAAAGTTTGTTCGTATGGAACATACAACCCCTTTACTGAAACAGTTAGATCGCCTTCTTTGTGCTCTTTACGGCATGCTCGGCACCTAGGTGTCATTCCTTTCTTCTTCTTTTTTAAACTTAAAGTCCAATCCTGGGAATTTTTATTTATACTATCTTATCCAAAAGGTCTTGCACTATTTCCCTTCTGGTGCGGGACTGATTTGTATTATACCGGAATTTTAGCTCTTCGGGAATAATCGTGGGTGAGTTTCCCAACACTGTCGATACTTCATTGTATGATATGTTTACATAGCTCTTTTCCATCGTTTTTATTGAAATCGGCACAATTACACGAGGGGCTTTTTCCTAGTATTATTCTATAAACTGATGAATAGGTCCCACTTCCACTTACAACTGTATACGTTCGACCAAGAGATGACAAAGTACTATCTACAATTTTAACCTTGATTGACTCTTTTTGTTCTTTGGCTCTCTTGAGCCTGTCCAGGAAGCCCTTGCTTCGTAACGGCCTGTATCGTCCACTTCTTTCTCCGTCCTTATAAAATGTTTGTCACGTTACAGGTCACTAGATTTCGCCAGTCAAACAAAGCAATTCAACAAGGTGATTTTAATAGACTGGGCACGTGCACACAAAATACAAAATCGCACTTCACGAAGAATTTTAAAAGTGCTCAATTCTCATTTCACGGAAAATAATTTTTTGGAAAATTACGGCTATTAAGTCATTTTCATTTCACATTTCCCGTTTCACGTAAAATAACTTTGGATTTTACGGCTCTACGAAAATATCCTGATTTATTATTCTACTATTACGCCATTTCACCATATAAGGTCAAGAGAACACGTAAAATATGAGACGGTATTGACTACTATGGAAAATAGTATAATAGTCGGGAAATTTTGCAGTAGAATAATAAATCCCGTATTCGATGATTTAACATATAATACGAGCGGACATTTTGCTCATTGCTCGCAAAATATCCGCAACTCGCAAAATATCCGCGCGTATTATATGTTAAACCATCGAATAAGGGGTATATACCACCTTCTTAAATTTACCCGCGTAAATTTACCCGCGACCCGAGTAAATTACCCGCGACACGCGATCCGCGCAGATTAACCGCGAAGTTTTATGTGCATCCTTATATACAGATGAAATATTTCGCCGTTAAGTAACGGCGAAGTTTTTGGTACATCCTCATATACAGATGAAATATTTCGCCGTTAATTAACGGCGAAGTTTTAGGTGCATCTTTATATACAGATGAAATATTTCGCCGTTAAGTAACGGCGAAGTTTAGGTTCATCCTTATAAACAGATGAAATATTTCGCCGTTAATTAACGGCGAAGTTTTAGGTTCATCCTTATATACAGATGAAATATTTCGCCGTTAATTAACGGCGAAGTTTTTGGTCGGTAATATAAATAAATATTTTTAAATTGAAAATTTTTACAGAGAAAGTTAAATGATAATTTTCGAATTTTTTCTGTAAATATAAGTTAATTAATTGCAAATTTTTTATTTATATCAATTCCCGCTACTTAATTCTTCAGAAAAAAATATTACGAGGAAATTATTCCACTTATTAGTTCATAGAACTATAAAAGAGTTTTCATTCACTGGGCATGAATAGACTTGCAAATGTTCAATGCGTGACAGACATAATGTTACGTGACAATCAAATTGGAAACTTTCGCTCGCATTACTCATGTTTTAAAAAAGTAAACTTTACTTGGTTTTCCAACCCCGTGTCTTTAGACATGTGTTATTTTAGAAGTTTTCCCTGTCAAGATAAGAAAGATTTGCGATACCCGGATGATCGAAAATGACGCGAAATTTGACTACGGCAGTTTTCTGAATTTGCATATTTTAAAATTATGCAGTGAAGACTGACAATACAAGCCGCCTTTCCTTCGAAAAACGTTTTCAATGCATAGTCTATTTCACTCATAGAACCCGAAAGATTAAAAGAAAAGAATAATTTATTCTTTCACGAAAAGCAATTTACCATTAAATAAAACTTAAATCAGCAAAAAAAAGTCCGCGAACACGCGCGTTAAAGTTTGTTTACATTCCACAAGATTGTAATCACTAATCAGTGCGTAAAATACAGTGGAACTTCGATTTCTCGAACCCTCTGTTTGTCAAACCTCCCGATAACTCGAACCAAAAGCCGTTTCCCTTGCATTTGCTTCACTCAAACCCTATAATTTTACTCCCGATTTCTCGAAACTCCCGCAAACTCGAACCAATTCATGGCTTGATTAATAAATATCGATTGATTATCGATTAGTTTACACCATAGATACCATATAGACATATTGCCATAGTGAATGTAATCTCCCTAAACCATTCAAATACCCCAGAGTTACATTTCGTTCCACTCTGTGCTAAAAACAGTTTCACTCACAACCAGTTTAGCAAATTCCACAAATGAAACAGGTTTTACAAGACAGAGCAATTATTTTAACGAACTCTTTGTTTAGAATTTAGCAATTTTATTCGTAAGCAATATCACTCACTTTCCGTGCATTGTGGCGTTCTCCTCGTCTTGTGTTTCTTGGCTAGCGCTTTGGTGAAATGTGAACCGTGGGAACAGGTGAATTTAATTGGCTCAACTTTAATATAATTACGTTTGTTGACTTAACAAAAGGACCAAACCAAACAAATACATTTCTAAATCGAGCGGTGAACGTAAACATCGAAATAACCGATGGAATTAAAACAAATGCTTTGAATCGGATAAAAATAATTCTGAATCGAGAAGACAACAATAATTATTTAGAACCCATATTCTTAACTTACCCCCATTTTAAAATAGCAAACATGATACTTTTGCTTTTCTTACACAGGAATGTAACATGATACTTTTGTTTTCCGTACGCAGGAATGTAACATGATGCTTTCGTTTTTCGTACAAACATCCGATAAGCTCGAACCAAAAGTCATTTCTTTTGGATTTGTTTCACTGTAATCTTAACCCCGAAATTTCGAACTCCCGATTTCTCCAACTAATTTTCGTTTCCTTGGAGAAATGAAAAATTCTCTCCCGTGAAATTAGAGGTGCCTCAAAGTCTAATTTAATTAATTTGCGGTTTTACTTGGCGTCACGGACTTTTGTTGAGAAGTGTGAACTTTTGAAACATTTTCTTCCACAACCTGTGGAAAATCTCGGAAAATATAGATAGTTTGAATTTTTTTGGGAGAGCTACTTATTAATGGCGCATGCCAAAAATTATAAACAGTGCTGCTTACCGAAAATTCTCTCCCGTGAAATCAGAGGCGCCTCGAAGCTTCTGTTTGAAACCGCTCACTGGAGACCGGCGAGAAACGATAACTTACTTTCTTCAATACCAAACTGTTTTGTTATCTACCTCATTTACATTGTACTTGTTGTTAGTAATGCACTACAGAGCTTAAGCGCATGCGTAAAACGGTGAATTTACATGTAAGCACCTTATTCTAGAAAGAAAGCTACCACAAGGAGAGCAAAGCGTTGCCAGAAACAAATATATATTTTGCTAAATACTAGTAATAATAACGCAGATAGATAACCCACGTTTTGCGTCGTGTACACGCGTGCCCCACGCAAGAGTTATTAATTAATTAATCGATTATCAAAGTTTACGGCTTAGGGTGTTATCGCGGACGACTCCACAATACATCTTCACAATAGTACATCCTGTACTAATCAAAGGCACTATGTGCCAACTCGTGAATGGAAAAGTAAATAAATTAATTAACATAGAAATATGCAGTAGTACCGGGTAAATGTAAGTTGACAGTCTCGTCCTCGATGCTTTTGAGAATCGAGTTTCGAGTTTTGAGTCTGACTCGAATAGGTATTTCGAGGAAACGATTTATTTCTCGAAACAGAACAATAGATTCCGCGCGGCATTCACGCAAGCCGGTGTATTTCGTATTCACGTCCAAATCAGTGTTGGTCGGGAGGGAAACTCAAACGAAAAGTCTTTAATCACTGATATTCGATAATCGCCAACTTTATGGGCCGAATATTTTTAAAAACAAGGTTTACACAGGGTTTAACAAAACCATGGCCTAATACGATTTCAAACTGACTGGCCAACTTAACTATATTAAGCCTATTAACCGTACAGTAAACCCCGTTTATAATTAGAAGGTGTATATAAACACAGACCAGAGGTCTATAACTAGTTATAGACCTCTGCACAGACTAAAAAAACATTTAGCGACTTTAATAGACTGACCTGCATATAAGTTTATTTAGACCTCATTGACTAACTTTTTAGACGTCGTTTAAATATTCGGCCAATATGTTCGAACTGGTTTGAGTTTTATTTGAAAGCAAGTTGCTGTTCGTGAAATAAAATATTTCAATCATTTCAAAACATTCTGATCTTGTTTTGTGTAGTCTGTGCTTCGCACGCACAATATAAAATTAATTTTATATGTAAACATTCATTCGTCTTCAGTTCTGTCATACACGAAACTCTTGGACAGAAAAATACTACAGTTATCTATGAAGTTGCAATTCTTGGACTAAAATTAGCTACAGTTAAATTATCAAAAATGGGTTTGCTCTCCGATTAAAAAAAACATATTGAGATACTATGAAAATAAAAGGTAAATCTTATGTTTTTGTCCTCCGTCACGCAATGCTTCCTCGTTCCGATAATAATATTTTAAAATTATTTCAACCATTCATGCAACTAAAATAACATAAGCTTAAGCTTACATGCGTATGATATAAACATCGTCCATCGCGCTGACTAAAAGAGTCCATTCGAGTCCATTCGCGGAGGCCAAGGAAATATGGAGATTGAGCAAAAAACACTGTCGAGCGTCTAAATAGATCCATGAATAGAAAAGATGAACATAGCCACTGAAACCAGTCATTTGGTGAGTAAATCAAGCCACTTCCAGCTCAAGACAACAGCAACTCGGTGTCCTTGGTAGGTACTTTAAGTAGGGTTATTAAAGTGTCTACTTAAAGTACTTACCCAGGGCTCTTGTCGCTCCCGTCGCTCCCGTGTGTGTCCCCCGTGAGTCAAAAAAGGAATCTTGCATCATCTTTCAGGTATCGAAGGTCGCGAGATCGAATCCCAGTGGAGGCAGGTTTTTTTTTTTTTTTTTTTTTTTTTCCCGCAAGTATGAGAAACACAGGTACTAATATCAGTTCGCTTTAAATATATACGCTGGAAAAAAAAGCATTGAAGGGTTTTTAAAGTTCAGACGCAAACAAAATAAAATATCATAGAATTCCATACCATAGTGGTACAAAAGAAAATATAGAATGATTCAGATATATTAGATTTTATTCATACACTTGGTATAAAGAAGATACAACATTTAACATACTTAGTGTTTTCCTAAGTCTTGAAGTCCGTAGCTTGGTTTAAGTTTCGACAGCTTGAGCCTTGATCAGCCTTGCAGCCTTGAATCGATCGAAGAACTTCAAACGTGACTCACTTTTAATATTCTAAATGTCTCCTCTTTGGGCGGTCGAGTATTATTTAGGGTTATTTCTTTCAATTTCGAACTCCAAAAAGGTGTCTAATTGTAATTGTAGGAGTGAAAATACCGTATGAAAAATAGAAGAGATCCGCGCCAGACGCCATTTTGTTTACTGATAATGCATAAATTACCGTACTACGCATACATTAAAGTTTACAACCTAGTGGCCATCGACCGAGGGATCGAGGGAGCGAGTGAAATTTGTCCGCTATACGCTATAACTTCGTTCATGCAAAGCATTCACTCGTTAAAAATGGTATCAACTGTTTTAGAAGTACATTGTATCATAAGTGATGGAAGTAATAAAAGTTAAAGTTATTGTTGAACGGAAAACACGCGCCCACTTAACAATGCCGATAAGCACATTACTTTCCTCTTGACACGTCGCTAGGAGAGACCTGGGTTTGAGAAATTGCCGAGATCCTGGTTTCACGGACTCAGGGCTCACGGCACTTTCCTTTGCAGAAACTTTCGTTGGTTTATAGCTCCTCATAGCTAGTACGCCGTTGGCTGGGTTGAAGACGACCGATTCTAGCCGAGAGGCCCGAAAAACATCGGAATAAAGCTCGGTGCGGCCCGAGCAATTAACCCGTAAACAGCGTTCCCTCAACTTTCCGTTCCTCGTTCCTCGTTCTCCGTTTCCTCGTTCTCCGTTCGGCCATTCCCTGTTTTAGAAATAGCCATGATAAAGTCAATAACAAAGTTGAAAATACAGCTAGAATATTTACATTACAATTAAACACGGAAACAGATAACTTTGCATTTTTCCACAATACATCGCTTTAAACGAACTTAGAAGTATTTCAGTCGTCAGATATTTCTATTTGTAATACATTTTAATTTCTTTTTTGCTCCGTGACGATCATTTTAACGATATTTGAACAACATGTGTTCGCCAGTTTGTCAGGTTTGTTTGTCTTTTCCCAGAACATGTTTACATTGGCAGCTACGAGCGTTATTCTGATTGGATAGTAGCCCCACTGTGTAAATAGTTTCACATCGAATCGAACACAATACCGTTTCGTTTCTGAGGAAACGAAACAAAAATGCCTTTTGGTATACCCTGTTCCAGAGCAAAATGCTCAAAAACCATACCCTGTCCAGCGGCACGTACCCATATAGCGTATATAAGGGAGTACCCCACCCCCCCCCCCGGGGGTTTGTTTTGGAACGTGACAGCCAAAAGTCTCGCCGCGGCCGCGAAACTTTCGCTTTCATGTAAAAATAAACGGTTGCTTCCAACCCCGTGATTTTATACATGTGCTATTTTGTTTCTAAAGAAGATTTTCTGTCGTGGCCAAAGAAAAGAAATATTTACATTACATGTATCATACCCGCCGGCGGAAAATGCAGTGAAAATTTGTAGCATCTGAATGTCTGCATATTTTATTTTAAAATTTCGTGCGTGTGAAGCCGGTCGAAGCGCATTTCCTTCGAAAAACATTTTAAATAAAGAGTCTATTTCACTTATAGAAACCGATAGATTAAAATAAAACAAGAATTTTCGAAGAAAATATAACCAGGCTTTTTTTATCAAGCAAGAAAGCAGTTTTACCTGCTTTCTTGCTTGAAATCTATCAGATTAATCACGGCAGTCACGCTGAAGTCTGATGTTTGCGTATAGTGCCTACTGTTAATTTTCTTGCCTCTGAGCAGTCTTTGAAGATCATTCCTCAATATAAAGCCAGAGTTGAATAAGAGGAAAAAACACGACAACATTAGTACGAATCGTTGTTGAACCATCAATTACAGACGTTCCGCGTTGCACCATCATCATTCGCAGCTATTCTAGTCACAGTTTGACAAATTGCGTGAGTCAAAATGTGATATTGTGACGTAATGGTTATTTATAAATCTTCTGCGTACAAGGAAGTGAAATGCTGCATCAACATGAAAAAGTAATGTATTTCACACTAAATAAACAGCAGAGTATTCATGTTCAAATCAAAAGTAATAGCTTGATATGAAATTTGACCTAACGGCGACCCTGGTTTATCACAGTCGCTGCGAAATCTCTTCAAGTCACGGTTAGACGTGACCTATGTGACCCCATGACGTAATCGTCCAAAAATATAAATCTGCGCGTCTCGGCAAGTTTCTGTTTTTCTGTATACTGCGCTTGCGCAGTCAACACTATGCACTTATACCGTAAAATTGTAAACAAAAGAAATGTTAACAATGCTCTATTGTTAACATCAAATCGATAAACAAACCACAGGCAATCGATCAAATCAATAACAAACCACGGTTTCCGAATTTTAATGGCCGGCGCTTCGATACCATACACAATAATGTAAATCAAGTCGATACAATAGCAATGAATCAAGCCTTCGATAAAATGCGCAATAAATCAAGCCTTCGATACGAAATCCTCCCTTCGACGCGATCGCAATGAATAATAATAATAACTAATTTATATAGCGCTTATTCATCGCTGTTCTAAGCGCTTTACAAAGTATAATGGATAAAAACTAATGAATCAAGCCTTCCTTCGATAGGATACCCAATAAATCTAGCGTTCGATGCGATCAAAATGAATCAAGCCTTTGATAAAATACGGGATAAATCTAACCTTCGATACGATCGCAATGTTTCAAGCCTTCAATAAGATACGCGATAAATCTAACCTTTGATACAATACATGCATACATACATCGATCACAATGAATGAAGCCTTCGGAAAGATGCAATGATCTAGAATTGATACGATACGCAATGAATCAAGCCTTCGATAAGTTACGCGATAAATCTAGCCTGCGAGCAAGCTCTCTTGGCGTTTTTGGAGGGAAAATAGAAAGAGCGGGGGAAAGAGAGCTTGCACTTTTGTCTCAGAATTTGAATGCCGCCCCTCAAAACCCCCGCCGTTTCCAGCTGTTTGAGCTGTCAAAATTTGGTCAATTGAAACTTCGTGGTCGTCTCAATTTTCTACGTAACGCAATGCCTTGTATTCGATCTCACACGCTCGAAAGTCGTTTCTCGAAAATTACTAAACGGATCGAATCGAAAAATATCTCTATCGAAAGGGGTTTCAAAGCGCAGGACAGCTAGAATATTTGTTCCCCGTTTGTTAGAAATTCCGCTCTGAAATTTCTGTTGCAAGATTTTGCATATTTAATTACAAAAGCCAGTGTGTAGTATTTAACCTTCGATACGATGGTAATGAATCTAGCCTGCGTCACAGACGGACTTGACCTGCGACGCAGGCTATAATGAATCAAGCCTTCGATAAGTTACGCCATTAATCTAGCGGATCGTTTTCTGTACTTGCCAGTAAGTTTTACCCTGGTTCTGTCAACACGTTTAACTACATGAACATTATTGCTTGTTTATACATTGGACCTTCGGTCCCATCGATTTGGCAACGGATCGTAGATAAAACATTTGACACATACGCCATTGACACGCGAGGTGTCACTTGCGAGTATATGCCGGCTCATTGACTCTCGCGAGAAACGAGAAACGAGACGAGACTCGCGAGAAACGAGACGAGACGGTGTTGTCTATAAGATTCCATGTGAATGCGGCAAAGTATATATCGGTGAAACAGCGATATCGATGCGTGAAAGAATAAAGGAACACGACAGAGACATGCAGCTTGCAGGTACTCAGAACTCCGCAGTTTCGGAATATGCCAAAGAGACTGGGCACCTTCCTATTCTCGGTTTTCACCGTCACGCCATAAATAAAAAAAATCAAAACCGTTCAATGAATGAAGTCAAGGAATTGACATGTCATAGATAATGAATAAATAAGGAATCAGTCCAAGTCTCAGGTCTGTGCGGTATTCCGTACTCGAGTTATTTGTCAAAATGTTCCACACAAATTTATAGAGCTCAGTATGGAAACGCCACACTTTTAATTTAACATTACTTTGTTCTTTTTGGTTTTAACTTGGCTTGTGAAGTCAGTCACTATCTCAAAATAATGAATTGATACTTTTTTCTTCAAGCTTAACATAACTGATCAGTTTTGAAAAAAAAAAACAATTATCAATACAGTTCAATTCACATTCCTCAAGTCTTACAACTCTGTTTCTGTAAATTACATTCTTCATATTTATTAAGATTAGATAAATAATAAATTTATCTGGCAAGTAAAATTAACACAGTTTGTTATGATGTGAATTTTATTTTTATACACCCTTCCCAGTTTCTTCCCTTCTATCCCCACCATCCTTTCCAAGCTGGCTAGTGTATTTTGAGTAAATCATATTTAGTGACAAAGACTTTACCACTTCCAAATGATAAATCAACCTAGGGAAAACCTTGCAGTACACACATGTACGCGTTGCGTACCTATTTTTATAAATCTGCCAGTCTCAGCAAGTTTCTGTTTTCCTTTATGGAAAAGAAATGTATTTCACACAAAACAAACAGGACAATATTCATAAAATGTAATTTAGGCAAACGATGACCCTGGCGAATTGTAACGTAGGTTGATAAAAAATTTGATCTAATGGCGCTCCTAGTGTATGAGATGTACGTACGCAACTCACAGATGATCTCTTCAAGTCACGATTCGACGTGACTCTATGACGTAATAGTCCAATTATAAATCTGCTTGTCTCAGCAAGTTTCTGTTTTTAAATATGCTCATCTCAGCAAGTTTCTGTTTTCCTTTACGGAAAAGAAATGTATTTCACACAAAACAAACAGCAGAATATTAATAAAATGTCATTTAGGCAAACAATGACCATTGCGAAATGTAACGTAGCTTGATATAAAATTTTATCTAATGGCGCTCCTAGTGTGTCCACCCAGTAGTGAGTACAATGATGTAATATTTTGACGAGTCAAACTCACCGACGTTGCGAAATCTGTATGCCGCTCCGATGTGTTTACGCGGTCCTAAATTATTATTTATTTGGACCAGTCCAACTTTCACATAGACTCGATTTCCGCCGCTCTCTCGAGTCCGGTCTTCGTTCCCCTCCGAGAAAAACTTTCACAAGGCGAATATATATTTCATACTCTCTCCTAGCTCTCCTCCTAGCACTTTGGCGGAGTAGAAGTATAAGGTGAATCACGACAAAAAAAAAAACAGAAGCTATTTTACTAACCGGGCTGGGCCCTAGGCCCACGCCCGGTTAATAATGTTTTCTTCTTTCACGAAAAGCAATTTCATTGAAAATAAAACTAATAGTCCGCGAAAACGTGAAAGGTTTTATATTGTTTGTTTTAATACATTCACAAGATTCTAATCAGTGCAACAGATGGAAAGTAACTCGGCAGTCAGCGACGATATCTGTTTGATTTTCGTGAATAATAAGCAATCACTGGTTATAAAGTCTGCAGATACATGAAAATAAAATGTATGAATGAGACAAACACTTTGAGTTTAGAAAACGCCACGCCGCTGCAAAGTTTGTCTGGCTTTTCGCGTGTGTTTTTATTTACCTTGATGCGACGTCGAGCGACCAACGCAACGGAAATTTCAAGCGTGCTAACAGCAATTAATTATTGAAGGAGCATATGCCAGAGACTTTTCTTGCGTGACGCGAGAAATAAACCTCTGGTACCCAGGGTAGCATACGGTAAACGCCCACTCTCAAATAAACGCCTCGTATCTAATAAACGCCCCCACCCCCTGAGGTGTAAAGTTTGTATTAGATGCTCCCCTCTAATAAACGCCCCGTGTCTAATAGACGCCCCCCGCCCCCCAAATAATCGCCTCAAAAAACCTCCCAAACCCTTTCCTGGCATGGTTGACCCAGATGACGATGAAGACATCGATATCGAACTATGAACGACATCTCTAGGCTTTGCGACCTTTGCATTAGCGCAGATTAGATTAGTCTCCTACTCACAAACTCTGTTTTCTATCTTACTCCACGAGCAAACTACGCGTCTTATTTGTTTTGTTGACGTTGTTACAGTTAAAGTGAAATAAACGCCTCATATCTATTTAACGCCCCCCCCCCCCCCCCCCCCTAGGACCCCTCAAATTTAATAGACGCCCCGGGCGTTTATTAGATCATTTACGGTAAATGGGGTAACATTGCTCCATCATATCTCTTGCGAGCACGGTGACCTATCTTTTTTATTGTATTTTTCGAAACAGTGCTTGGTAGGTAATATTCAGGGAAAGTTTAAAAAAAAAATAGTTCGACAACTTTTATTGCTGTGTCGCTCAGCTGTGTCACCTCTCTGGTCATGTGATCATCACGTGATCAAAATGGCGGTAAAAAATCGATCCTGGCTCGAGTCCTGGCTCGAGTCCTTGCTCGAGTCCTGGCTCTGATATTAGTTTATCTATTCCACTTATTAGTTCATAGAGCTATAAAAGAGTTTTCATTCACTGGGCATGAATAGACTTGCAAATGTTCAATGCGTGACAGACATAATAATGTTACGTGACAATCAAATTGGAAACTTTCGCTCGCATGACTCATGTTTTAAAAAAGTTAACTTTACATGGTTTTCCAACCCCGTGTCTTTAGACAAGTGTTATTTTAGACGTTTTCACTGTCAAGTCAAGAAAGATTTGCGATACCCGGATGATCGAAAATGACGCGAAATTTGACTACGGTAGTTTCTGAATTTGCATATTTTAAAATTACGCAGTGAAGACTGACAATACAAGCACCTTTCCTTCGAAAAACGTTTTCAATGCATAGTCCATTTCACTCATAGAACCCGAAAGATTAAAAGAAAAGAATAATTTCTTCTTTCACGAAAAGCAATTTACCTTTAAATAAAACTTAAACCAGCAAAAAAAAAGTCCGCGAACACGCGCGTTAAAGTTTGTTTACATTCCACAAGATTGTAATCAGTGCGTAAAATACAGTGGAACTTCGATTTTTCGAACCCTCTGTTTGTCAAACCTCCCGATAACTCGAACCAAAAGCCGTTTCCCTTGCATTTGCTTCACTCAAACCCTATAATTTTACTCCCGATTTCTCGAAACTCCCGCAAACTCGAACCAATTCATGGCTTGATTTATCAATATCGATTGATTATCGATTAGTTTACACCATAGATACCATATAGACATATTGCCATATGGCCATATTGCCTTAGTGAAGGTCGTCTCCCTAAACCATTCGAATACCACAGAGTTACACTTCGTTCCACTCTGTGCTAAAAATGGTCATGGGGCACGGGGAATCCTTCTCTTAGATCATCCTCTCTTGTGTACAGTCATCTCTCAGTGACTTTAAAAACTCTTTTCTTGCTGATTTGCGCGAAATCTAATTCTCACGGAAATAAAAGACATCTCGACGGATTCTTTTCCTTCGCTTGTTCTGTTATTAAGAGTATTGGTTCGCTTTTCAGAAGTGTTCCATCCATTCGGATCAACAGTATCACATTAACTCTTGAGACTGGAAATGAAGTGAACAGTTCTCTGTACGCTGGCCTCCATATCAATGACGGATTGTGAAAGTTCTGCTTGAATATTCCCAGTAAGTGAATCAGTGTGGTGTTTCTGTTGGAACACAAAAAAGCGTTTATGAAGACTTTTGTGTTTGTGAATAATTGATACATCAACTCCCAAGAATGGGTAACAAATAATTTCTCATCACAATATATCAATACACATGCAGTGTCAAGCACAGTAAATAAAGAAAATCGTTAACGATGGAATATTATATTAATGTATCAACCAAATTCCCAGCCGAGAATGGACACTAAAAGACATGGCGGTCAAATGGTTGCAACAGTCTAGTCTTATCCATGACCGCTTGTATAAGGTTTGTTCGTTATATCCTACTTGCACTGCATTATATAATTATCAGTCTGTGTATCAAACCACTCGGCCACTGTCAAAACACAGCGAACCGAGGGATACAAGTAGGGATCTCCAAAGGAAAAGAGGATTACATGTATCTTCAATCCGTTGATCGCGGCTGTTGTTGGGCCTACAATAGGTGAACAGTTTTGTATAATGGTACGATACCTTAGCTCTTGTGATGAGCTGTTTGAGGATAAGTTTAGCTGATGACAGTAGCTGTACTGCTTCAGACTTGTTCTCTTTGCACTGGCTCACTTCCATGTATACTGCAAGTACGAAATTATCGAGAGTATCACAACACACATACCGGGGAAAAAAAAGAGTTCGTACTTATTAAGAACGAATGTCGCTAAGGATGGAGCCAAATTGGAAATGGTCAAAATAAAGTTCCCTTCATATTTTGTGTGTAGTTAGCCCTTGGGGTGGAAACATTCATGATAATATTTTTTCACTTCCTGCACTAACCTAGACTTGGGATCAGGGGGGGAAGTTAATGCCCAAAAATGTATTTTTTGAGGTATTTTTGACCCTGAAAAACTGAGATTTTGTTAACTAATTCTCTCAAAATGCAAAAGGTGGTTAAAATTCTGCTGACATCCTGGTATAATATCATCCTTCCACGTACTCTACAAAACTGGCAACGGATTTTCAGTTTGCCTCCTTGCGACCCCCTGGTTCCCTGTTCTTTGTAAGGGGGAACCGCCTTTTAAAAAAACTGAACATGAGACATCTTTGGCTAAAATCAAATCAAACTGATATTCATATTTTGACCAAATTTGAGGTTGCAAATGAATATTTCGTACTTTGTGAATCTTTTGGCACTGAAAAGTCCGCGGGCACTCAATTATTTTTTGCAGAACACATAATTTACAATACTGACCCACGGCAAAATGTTAATTTTCTGTCATTTTCAATGCCTACTTTCTGGGGCTTAAATAATGCTATTTGTATCAACTTACCACTACACTGTTTCTCTATCGTCGATAATTTGAAAATATTTCACTTTTACAGCTTACATTTAAGCAGGATGTTACTAAAACCAGGAACGAGGAACGGGGAACGGGGAACGAGGAACGGGGAACGAGAGGTCAGCGGTATTTTTCATAAAAATTCAAAATGGTGGAGAAAAGGGAGGAGGGGTCTGGAAACCAGTTGTATCAAAATGGCGGCCAATTCTTGTTACTGTTGATGTAGAGGTCAAATCTTTGTCAAGAATCCTTTGTTACGGCTTGGAAATGACAAAGAAAACAACGCGTTATGTGTACTAAAGCGCAACGAGGTATTCGGTTTTCTAATTGACAAGAATATGCTGTTTTTTGCAGTCTTACTCGATACGGATCGATATAAAGTTATCTAATCACAGGTAACCCAAGCGCTCTATATGAGTAATAGTAACGTAATATAAGCTAGAAGTTTTAAAACAGTTGTCAAAACAATGAATGGAAATTAAAGTTTTATTTACTTCAACCTTATCACTGTTTGTTCACTGTCTTTGTAGTTGAAATGATTTTGGAGCGGTTTTGAGGGAGTTTTTGTTTTTCGATGTATATCTATTTAAAATATAGACTGAAAATTTTGCGCGCTCTGATTGGTTAAAAACCATGTTTTATCAGAGTATAAATCATAGAAAAGCGTGTTCTATCGTTTCGCGCGCGTAAATCTATATTTTAAAGCACATAAAGAAGCCAAAAACCATGTATTATACTGTCATAAAACACTGCGGGAATTTGAGAACACTTGAGAAATATAGAAAACACTCGCCTGCGGCTCGAGTTTTCTAAATTTCTCTCGTGTTCTCAAATTCCCGTCGTGTTTTATGACAGTATAATACATGGTTTTGGCTTCTTTATTTGTTAAATATATAATAGGACAAGGTTGGAATCAAGCCGAACGAACAGGCTGACAATACGATCGATTTTCTCCTACAAAAACCTCTCGGAAACTCATTTTACTCTACCGTATACAACAAGAGATTCCTATCCCACCTTTTTGCCAGTCATTACACAGTTACATCGATTCTTTAGCCATAAAGAACCACGAAAAAAGTCCATTCACAATGACTTCGTCGCCATTTATGCGTGGCACAACAAATCGTCCACGCTATGCGCGGGAAGGCCTGGGAAAGAGACCCCACCGGGTAGTAGACGGGAATTTTAGCACGTGAACAAACCGAGTGCTCAGGTCCACCCGGGCGGCATCAACATTTACTACTTTTCTTTCAAAGTGGACAACATGTTTGTTTTCCGGTTCCGGATCGTGAGCAAAGTGAAATTCATCCAATCGGGAGTGGGGTGAGCAAGTGTTCTCAAATTCCCGGAGTGTTTTATGACAGTATAATACATGGTTTTGGCTTCTTTATGTGCTTTAAAATATAGATTTACGCGCGCGAAACGATAGAACACGCTTTTCTATGATTTATACTCTGATAAAACATGGTTTTTAACCAATCAGAGCGCGCGAAATTTTCAGTCTATATTTTAAATAGATATACATCGAAAAACAAAAACTCCCTCAAAACCGCTCCAAAATCATTTCAACTACAAAGACAGTGAACAAACAGTGATAAGGTTGAAGTAAATAAAACTTTAATTTCCATTCATTGTTTTGACAACTGTTTTAAAACTTCTAGCTTATATTACGTTACTATTACTCATATAGAGCGCTTGGGTTACCTGTGATCTCATCATGCGGATCATGCGGTCTTTCGTGTCATTCGATTTTTCCATTGCGAATATGGGCCAGCAGAGAGTCCTGGTCCTGGAGTATCCAGACTTAAAGGGACACTGTCCTGATTTTAGCATGATTTGGGGAAGCTCAGAAACATATCTAGATCATAGGAAGTTGAACAATAATGGTTTGATTCTGTAGAATAACACTCGACAAATGACAGGAACCCATTAGGAAGTGAGGATGACAAACGACAGCAAGGATGGAAATGGATTGCAATATGGATTTTTGAAAAAACGTCAGGATGTCAGTTTTTCAAAGTTTCAAATTTGGCTCGCAAATCTTTGAAATTTTGCAAAAATTTTGTTGTAGTATGGAATTTATTGAAGAAATTGCTTTTTATCATTTAGTTAGCGTTTATTAAGTTGTTATTTCATAGATTTAGGGACCATTTCATGCATTTATAACAGTTTTGAGCAAATATGCCGGGACAGTGTTCCTTTAAGGAGTGAAGTAGACGGATATCTTTCAATTTTGGTTAAATAATTTTCGTTCTAAGAAGGTATAACTTCTGCTTGTTTACTGTATTTTTAGGATTATTTTTGTAAAGATTGTTCTATGCATTTAGAAATGTCAAAATACCTCATCAGCGCTATTGTGGCATGCTTTTGCATGTAAGATATACCATGTACTATAGGGCGGATTGTGTAAACTGCAGGATGCAGGTTGAAAAAATAAATTTAAAAAAATAAAAATAATAATAAATATTGAAAAATAATAACAATAAAAATTAATTAAAAAATGTTCTTTTTTGTGTAAAAAAAGAAAAAACAAGAACTCCTAAAGTAGTTTACAAGCGGCCGATTACCTTAATAATGGCGGAAACAACAATCGATCTCTCCTCCCCCGACTCCCCCCCGGTCACTGTACTCTGAGGTGCACCCCTAAAATGAGCGAGAGTCGGCATACGAACATGCGTGACGAGAAATATAAATATAAGAAATATAAAATTAACTTTCGTTACTTCGTGACACGGACCCCTCCATTTCCTGCTCTGTAGTGGCTCTTCTCGAGTAGTTGAGGTTATTTTCCCTTGTCTAATTAAATATTTCGCTTGTTTCTTTACATGAAAAGAGCTCTTACACGACACGAAAACTATCCGCGGTCACTGGACTCTGAGGTGCACCCTCCAAATCCTAAGAGTCAACACACGAACCTGCGTGACGAAAAACGTGACTGCCTGATGTAATATATTGCATCATGCTCCGGAAGCCGGAGAAATTCTCTTGTGGTTAATTTTAGCTAATGTAGATTGCATCATATTCAATGTGGGCAAAGATATGTTTTCGCTCAACGTGAAAATAAATTGTGAATGACATATATGCTGTGGAATTGTGTTAAGAAAAACTGTTATGTTTTTGGGACCGGGTTTTATCGTTCGTTTACTGGTTGAGGTGCATGTATTAAACAGAACAGAAATTCTCTTGTGGCTATTTATTTGCATGTCTCCTGGCTACGTTTACAATGTAACGGGAAACTGCCCCTCACGCGCAAAGGTCACACCGCCAAATTTAGCACATTTTGCAACAACGCTGCTGTTCACTGCTGTGGGACATTTGTCTTTGCTTTTTTCAATGCGATTCCTGTAATAAACTAAATACATGTACGCACTTACACGACACTACAGAAAGCCTGTGGAAGAGAAATTCTCTACTGGCTAATTTTAGACCGAGATGCGATAACATCATGTCAACCGTGTAGAGGACTAGGGCTAGCGACATGAAAAAAAAAACGTCCATTTCTAGAAGCGGCCGCTGGGCGTCGGCCGCTTAAACAGTAGATTATTTAGGAAGATTTAGAACTAGACTGGACTCTTAGTATGAGAATTTGCGGAATTCCAAAGTTGACCAGGATATCCGAAGATGGCCTGAAGACTTTTGTCAATTCAAAGTGTTGTTACTGTTCAGTATAGTTATGTTATAGACTGTCAAAAGTAGTTGTTTACTTTTGCGTTTGCTGAGCTCTGTAATTAGTTATGAAGAAACTCATACAACATGCTCTTATCATAGCAAACATCCTGTGTTTTCAACAAATCAGGAGCAAAATCAAAGCCAGTTGTGACTTGACTTACACACGTTATACCGCACTTTCATGGTGCCAGTCATGTTTTTGTTTCAAGTTCTCATTGAGTTAAATATTTGCATTTGTTGTGACTATTATTCCTGATATATAAATATTATTTATTATATAGACACGGGTGTTTTACTGGAAAATAGACCACTCGTAAAATTCATACGAAACTACATCCGGGACCCGAGTGGCGTATTTTCCATATCCTCACGATGACGTCATTTCCCGCTTTTGCATGGCTTTTTGTGCAAAGCTGCCAAACTCAGGTTGAAAAATGGCGAGCGATAGATTCATGAAATTCACTGAAGCCGACACGAAATCGTTCACTGAGGAGTAGGAAAATGTTAACACGAAGAAGAAAACTTCATATGACTTAAAATTATTCAAGGTCTGGAGTTCCTTGCAAGTGAAGACGAAAGGAGAGAAATTCGGAAAGTCCAGCCACTGAACTGCAAGAGTTCGCGATAAAGTCTTTGCTTTTGTCTTTTGTCTATATAATAAAAAGAAAATTACACGGTGGCTTGAAGATATGAATTTTATTTTCGAGTGGTAAAAACAATATTTTACGAACGAGCGCAGCCCTAATCACAGGGCCCTACTGGTCCTACTGAAAACCTCTGCGGTAAGTGGGCTCCCTTCTTTCCATTCAATAAAATTATTGTATTTTCTTATATTGTTTTGTTTTTTGTTTGTCTTGTCATTCAATCTGCAACCGGGCAATCTTCGGATATTCTTCGGACATCTTTGGAAGTCTTCAAGTCATCTAAGGAAAACTTCGGAAGTCTTCTGGTCAGCTTTGGAATTCTGCAAATTCTCATACTAAGAGTCCAGTCCAGTTCTAAATCTTCCAAGATTATCTTGCTTTTTCTTTTTTTTACACAAAAAGTAACATTTTTTATTAATTTTTTAATTTTTATTATTATTTTTTAATATATTTTTTCAACCTGCAACCTACAACCTGCAGTTTACACCCTCTGACTATAGGGAAAGTTTTGGAATTGAAAAATATTTTTTTCCCTTGACTCTAGGTGTCAAACACACTTTTATAACTGACTTCTTCAGTAAAATCCAATGCAAGCACCTTACAACAAAGGTGTCAAGAGAAACATCCATCAACCTTATATAAAGCTGATGAGTCAATGACCAGAAGTAAACCTCCCTGCCAAATAATGCAGGGGTCTGCTGTAGTACTGCTACCCTGGATATTGCAAAGAGCACATTTTACCTTAGTTACAACAGTCTCTATCAGAAGTAATATGTGCTTTTTACAACTAACTTTACAGGGTTTGACTTAATCTTCTATTTCCAAATTAAAGTAATATCTACATAGAACATGTAACTGCATTGTTGCAAAGAGATTAATTTGACTACATCACCATGCAATCTCATCTGATGTGTAGTTCATTGTCACTTATTCAGTTCATGGCAATGATTCATGTAAAATTATTTGTTTTTTATCCTTTACTTTGACTTAAACAAGCACCTCAATTTATATTTTCTCTGTGCATCATTTTAAGGTGACTCAGACTGGTAACTGCTTAACACAGCAGTTGTGCTTTGATGGATCGATACTACCTCCCTATATCAGTTGATGCAAATTATTAAATTGTGTTATTTTGATAGTAAATGTACTGGGTATAGAATTCGTACCAATCATCATGCATAAGAATAGCAAGGCTTTTTCAATACACATTAACTTAAAAAAATATATGATCAACTATAGACTTTAAATAATCCGAAAAAGATTCACAGGGAAAATACAATTAAGTATTAATAGGAGTTTTGTTTTGCCTTTTACATTTCTGTCATTTCTAAATGCATAGAACAATCTTTACAAAAATAATCCTAAAAATACAGCAGAATACAGTAAACAAGCACAAGTTGTACCTTCTCAGAACGAAAATTATTTAACCAAAATTGAAAGATATCCGTCCACTTCATTTTCTCCTAAAGTCTGGATACTCCAACTGAAGTTGCTTAAATGTAAGCTGTAAAAGTGAACTATTTTCAAATTATCGACGATAGAGAAACAGTGTAGTGGTAAGTTGATACAAATAGCATTATTTAAGCCCCAGAAAGTAGGCATTGAAAATGGGTAGTATCGAAAACGAAGCACTCGAAAACGAAGACCGAAGCACGAAGCACCCTGAAGTCGAAAACGAAGCACCCTGAAGTCGAAAACGAAGCACCCGAACTCGAAAACGAAGCACCCTGAACTCGAAAACGAAGCACCCTTACCCGGTTACTCCAGTGGTGTATTTAAAATCGGTCACCAAAACACGAACACTGAATAATTTGTAATTATCTTAAAAAGAACGATCCGCAACCCACAGTAACTGAAAAATTTCAGACCGCTTACTTGTAGAAATGGCGAAACGTAGTCCTTGCAGCTATATATTCTTTGGGTAGTCACGCAACGCTTTTATCCGGTATCGAGAAGATGCGTGCGACATGACAAGAGCCTCTCTATGGGTATTTCCGAAGAAATCGAAGATGCGACGATCACCGCAAAAAAACAACGAAGATCTCAAGAGTGTAGCGAAGATTTAAAAATTCGCGTGGTCAGAAAGATTATCTGTCATCTCTGCTCGATCGTCCTATCTGAGTATCTCAAAATTTTGGAATTGCATGGCGAGATCAACAATAACTTGCCACAAAGACATTTCAAGACTGAAAATGACAAAATGTATCCATGATGCAATCATGAAGCGGGCGGAAAAACGAAGATTTGCTTAAAAAAAAATCGAAGATTTGCAAAACAAATTGCGAGGAAATCGTAGTCTGAAGTTACCCATAGAGTCTCTGGTCTCTGGGACGAGGTAGGCTTTACCGACTTTACGAAGAAATTACCGAATTTAAATCCACTGGAGTAACCGGGTAAGGGTGCTTCGTTTTCGAGTTCAGGGTGCTTCGTTTTCGAGTTTAGGGTGCTTCGTTTTCGAGTTCAGGGTGCTTCGTTTTCGAGTTCGGGTGCTTCGTTTTCGAGTTCGGGTGCTTCGTTTTCGACTTCAGGGTGCTTCGTTTTCGACTTCAGGGTGCTTCGTGCTTCGGTCTTCGTTTTCGAGTGCTTCGTTTTCGATACTACCATTGAAAATGACAGAAAATTAACATTTTGCCATGGGTCAGTATTGTAAATTATGTGTTCTGCAAAAAATAATTGAGTGCCCGCGGACTCTTTTTACTACGACAATCGTGCAAACCATACCCTGTTTAGGACAGGTTCAGACCCTGTTTAGGACAGACTCGCATGAAATTATATACCCTGTTCAGGGCAGAGAGGCCAAAAACCATACCCTGTTCAGGGCAGAGAGGCCAAAAACCATACCCTGTCCAGCGGCACGTCCCCGTATAGGCCACATAAGGGAGTACCCCCCCCCCGGGGGGTAATCAAGGGTTTTAGATGAAGCTTGACGAAAATTACAAGGAAATAGGCTGAAATAGGAGACGCCTACAAACAACTGTGTGCGCGATAAACTTACCGTTCGCTGGGAAACCTGCTTTTTCAGTTCTAACTTTGCCATAAAATCAGTCACAGAATAAATTAAAGTTAAAAAACAATTTATCTGGTCTTGTTTTGCTTTCATTAAGAGAAATATAGGCCAAAAACACGTCAACAAAGATTCTTTCGGCTCCACAAGCGGCCATGTTTTAAAATCGCCCCATAATGCATTGCAAGCCATGCAAACCATTGAATACGTCATGTATGCCGATAGATTGTGTCTCTGGTGAGAGGCACAAGCACAGACATTTTTCTTAGGAGCAACCCTGCAAACCAGTTTGTAACTTTGGAAGTAAATTAAACCAAAAACACATTACAGTACACGTAGGTAGAACAGAGAGCCAAACTGAAGGCTTAACCCAGTGCATTTTCGTTTTCTTTGTTTCATGAATAATTAATGAGTTTGAGAACCTGGGCAAGTGGCAGACCTGCCAACTCTCACGATTCCGCCGTGAGTCTCACGATTCCGCCGTGAGTCTCACGATTTTTGACCTTTTCTCACGATCTCACGACAAAGCCGCTGCATCTCACGGTTTTTTCTGGAAGAGGTTTTGACATGAAATTTGTATTAATTTGAACTTCAGACCAAAGGTCCAAACAGAAAGGCAATAAAAATCCCTTGATGTTTGGTCAGTAGCCGTGAAAATAAGGTCACCTAGTTCCTAGACCTCGGTTAATCCGTTTCGGGTCACATGGTCTCACTGACCTCGATTCCATGTTTTGTTTTCCTGCATGTGCATGTAATCCTTTGCGAGCTTCTTTCCCGCTCGTACAGTCGGGTAAAAAATTGCGAAGCGAGCTCGTAGTGATTCAGAGCTCGAGAACTGTTCGGATGAGAATGAATCCCTAAAATAAAGCAACTGCAAGGTAGGTAGCCCGCGAATACAGCTGACTTCCATCGCCCGCCTTTATAACACGGGTACGTTTTCAAGGGTTTCATTGGTCCAATTGGTTCGTTTAATTTTGACCTCACTCTCCTAGCTAGGCATAAAGGATAGGCAAAAATGGTGAAGATCTCAACGGCTTGAAGCGCCGGCAAAATTTTGGACCTGGGAAAAATAATGAGATCTCACTATTTAAGCGGCCGATGCATCATGGGCATCGAGCCGCTTCAAGAAATGCACTTTTTTTTTTCATGTCGCTAGCCTTAGTCCTCTTCACGGTTGACATGATGTTATCGCACAACATCACGGTCTAAAATTAGCCATGAGAGAATTTCTCTTCCACATTCTTTCTGTAGTGTCGTGTAAGTGCGTAGATGTATTTAGTTTATTACAGTAATCGCATTGGAAAAAGCAAAGACAAATGTCCCACAGCGTGAACAGCAGTGTTGTTGCAAAATGTGCTAAATTTTGTTGTGACCTTTTCTCGTTATTCGATCCCACGGTTGACATGACGCAATCTCTGGTCATGTAAAGATGATGCAATAGAGGTATTGTGCTATGAGCATGAAGCAATCCGCATTGGGATTTCTCTTCCTGATCGTAGTTACGATACCCCGTGGTATATGTTTTTGTAAACGTGATTAGTGTCCTTGGATTAGTGGTATTAAGATAAATTAAGGTATGTTTTCAAATGACTATTTGTCATTAGTTGATGGCATTTAGATATATATTTCAGTTTCTACACAGTAATCTTAAAGTTAACCTATGAAGTCTGGAATAAGCTTATTAATCGTTTGTCGTGAAAGGTTTTAACATTCACACTTTTCCTACAAGAGATGAATAATTCAAATACTTTCGGTCTAGAAATCAAAAATGTGTGCATAAGAAAAGTGATTATTTTTAATACTGATCTGTGAAGCTGAGCATCTTAAAGTTAACCTATGAAGTCAGGAATAAGCTTATTAATCGTCTTTCCTACAAGAGATGAATAATTCAAATACTTGCGGTGGAGAAATAAAAAATGTGTGCATAAGAACAGTGATTCTTTTTAATACTAATCTGTGAAGCTGATCATGTATGTGCTGATGCAGAGTTTCAGAATGTAGTTGGATAACAAACAAAAAGTCGTCTTTCTTACTTCAGCAGAAATGAAACTTGATGACTTGAAATGACACAGGGAGCAGAGGAGTCGAATTGCGTTACTACGTTATTCGATCTTGTTGTTGTTTTCTCTTTGTCGTCCCAGCGGGTACTTAATGATCGAATAATGTAGTAACGCAATACACCGCGTATAAAGCCGAATAGATCGACTCACAAAGGTCATCGTATAAAGCATATAAATCGAAACTTGAAAAAGTCCAATTTTGATCCTCTACTGCCTGTGGAAAATATTGAAAATGTTTACATACGGTAGCTTCCTGATCTCAGTCTTTACATATGGATGGAAACGAATTCAAAAAAGCACCACACACGACATAAACTTTGTTGAATCATAGAAATCAAGATTACTCTTTAATCAGTAGTAGTGGACCAAGTCATCTTGAAAATGGACTACTTAAACACAGGATTATCTGTCTGTGATCTTTCTTGAGCTTGTCACAAAGTTCCCTTTTGTTGTTTGAATCGGAAGTGAGCTATCAAAATAATCATTGATAAAAACAACTGTTTTATCAACTGCCACGTATTTGAGTTGTATTTTAACTAATCAATCATTTTTTGTTCAATTTATTAAGCGGCCGATGCCCATGGGCATCGAGCCGCTTCAAGAAATGGACGGGTTTTTTTCATGTCGCTAGCCCTAGCCCTAGCCCTCTACACGGTTGACATGATGTTATCGCATCTCGGTCTAAAATTAGCCAGTGGAGAATTTCTCTTCCACAGGCTTTCTGTAGTGTCGTGTAAGTGCGTACATGTATTGAGTTTATTACAGGAATCGCACTGAAAAAAGCAAAGACAAATGTCCCACAGCAGTGAACAGCAGTGTTGTTGCAAAATGTGCTAAATATACGATCCCAGCGGGGAATCGGCTTCCGGTTTCACGCAAACTGCGGACTTTAGCGAGACTGGCGTGACTACTTGTTTTTTTCACTGCACTTTCCCCAGTTGACATTGCATTGCATTGTGAGGGGTTTTCGCATTACATTGTAAACGTAGCCAGGAGACATGCAAATAAATAGCCACTAGATAATTTCTGTTCTGTTTAATACATGCACCTCATTAAACGAACGATAAAACTCGGTCCCAATAACATGTAAACAGGCCCTAAATGTTGAAAAAAGATACCCTATTCCGGACGATTCTTAACGATTTTCTTTCTAACCCAAAAGGCTAAACTACTAAGCAGCACTGCGAGTTGTAGTTGTAAAGCTTTTTTAACACTCCTACGCGTTTCCTTTCGTCTGACTACTTCATCTACCCTATGCCAGAGTATCAATTACCGATCTTCATGCCAACTCCTGGGAAACTGATACCCTGATACCCAAAAATGCCTTTTGGTATACCCTGTTCCAGACCAAAATGCTCAAAAACCATACCCTGTCCAGCTGCACGTTCCTATATAGCGAAAATAAGGGAAAATCGGCCGCTTGTAATCCCTTCAGGGGTTCTTGTTTTTTTATGAACTCCAGTTTTTTTTTTAGTCATCTCCAGATTTACCCTTCTGGGGGGTTGGCAGGTCTGAAGTGGGGAGGTGCCCCGGGCAAGCAAAATTTGAGAGTTGCTTGTCCAAAGGGCAAGCTGGAATTCCAATTTTTTTCGAGCCCTGGCAGAGGGTTCCCTTCTGAACAAACACAACAAATTCGTAAGAAATACTTACGTACTTTGTCTCTATTTTCGAGGAATGAAACCAAGCCAAATCAAACATTCTGGCCATTGAAATAAACCCAAACATCTTGTTCTTTCATGTATCTTTTATTTTCTGAGTTTACCGCCTCTCTAAATGAGAAAAAATGTCTCTTGAAGTTGCAAGCACGAACTGAACCGAACGGGATCAAAATGGCCGACCAAAACTCCTTCCCAGTCTCCTGGCCATTGTTTCTTGGAAAAGCCAGGTTGCTCAGCTTTGTACGAACACGAACGATTTTCGAATTTTCCTTCGTTGTGCAAGCGCTAAGCAATGGCAAAGTGTCTTGAAAACAAAAACATAATCAGACTTCAAGACAAGTAAGTTAAATTTTTGATTGGAAAGAAAGATATTCTTTCTTTCTTTGGATTAAATTTGTGATTCACGTTCATTGTTTGTTCTTTCTGTAAACTCTGTTAGCCGTGTGCGTGTTGATGAAAGCGATCGGATTGTAACGTATATTTTGCGTAACTGAGTTTTCATTTTTTTAGGTACAAAAAACCTTTTGGAATTTCCGAGGGGGGGAGGGATCCATGTTTAAAAATACTGGAAATTCCTGGGGGGAGGGGAGGGGGGGGGGTCATCAAAGACCCCCTTGGAACGGAAATTCCTGAGGGGTGGGGGATGAAAACCAAAATGTCTTCCGTGGGGGGGTATGGATATTTTCTGGAACCACACATTTTAGACGTGTCTAAAATCCAGTTTTTTGAATAGTATTACGGTTTCTCTGGAAGGAGACATGATGTTTTTTGTATTGATTAAACTGATTTATAGTAGAGCAAATTATCCAAATCACACCACTGGCCACCATCCCCAGGGGGGGGGGGGGGGGGGGGGGGTACTCCAAAAAATGGGCGGGTGTGTGCCGCTGGGCTATAAAAACCCTTACCCTGTACCAGACCACAAAACGCTAATTTTGCGACCCTGTTCCAGACTGAAAGTTGAAAAAAGATACCCTGTTCCAGAAAATTTTGAACGATGCTTTTCTAACCCAAAAGGCTAAACTAGTAAGCAGCACTGCGAACGTGTAGTTGTAAAGCTTCTTTTATAATACTCCTACGCGTTTCGTTTCGTCTGACTAACATGGACGTCGTCTACCCTATTCCAGAGTATCAATTACCAATCTTCGTGCCAACTTCTGGGAAGCTGATACCCTGTTCCAGACCAAAATGCTCAAAAACCATACCCTGTCCAGCGGCACGTACCTATATAGTGTTTATAAGGGAATACCCCCCTCCCCCCCCCCCCCCCCCCCGGCCACCATCTTGGATTTGACAAAACTGTATAATAATAATTATTAATGTACAGAAAAAGCTATCTGAAGAAGGGAGATGCAAAAATTATTGTAGTTCTAGTTCCCCTCTTGCCCAAATACAGATGCTATTACAATTCCAACTGCCTGCAGCAGCTGAAGATGAAGGGTTAAAGTCAGCCCATCATGTAGTGTCTTGCAGGAATTTTTTTTCGGCCCACTGAACGTGTATGAATTTTTTTCCGTCAGTGGTCGTGTGCACGACATTTTTTTCGTACAAGTTTTCTTGCAGGAAGCTCGAACGCATGCCCAGATGAGTGGTGTGTCAGCCATAATTGATAACAACTTGGCTATCAAATACATCCTGTTTCTGAGCAGCAACATCAGGGTAATAACCAAAGTACAGCTTACCTTGACTGAGGTGAAGTGTCAACTCTGTTACTGCTTTGAACTGACTCACATCATTCTCCCAGCCAGGAGCCTGGGTTCTAGTACGATGGGCCTTCACCAGGAAGTTTAGCGCCTGTACAAATCATTGTAAATGGATGGAATTTAGTTCATACACATACACACGCACGCACGCACGCACGCACGCACGCACGCACGCACGCACGCACGCACGCACACACACACACATAGTAGGATCTAGGAGCTTTAGAGCTCGCTTGACTTTCCCCATGGTGACATCAGATCCAGGACAGTGGTGAGAGGCAACCAGACAAAAGGTCGCGGGAAGGAGTACGTGGTGATACTTCAAATATACCTCTTTAGCTTGGTTGTTTTTTTGTTGTCTCATTTCAGACCATGTAATGTTACTCTTGAGAATTGTTTCTTTCATATTCACGTACACATGAACGAATAAATGTTAGATAGATAGACAAAGGAACAATTCTGTAGAGAACATCACATGGTCTGAAATAGGCAATTTACATACGGGCTCTCGGGTAGTGCCTGGACAATTTCCCAGTATCCATTTCTACTTGTGAGTAGAGAGAGGCACTGTGAGAGTACTTCACTAAGAATACAAAATGAGGTCAACGTCTGGGCTCGAACTCTTAACCTCCCTATGCAACAAGGCGAGTCATATCCCTGTCTGTACCACCCTACAGCAGCCTACAGTTCAACTGTACAGCGTGGCCTTGTTCAATTTCGATTTAAAACAATTACAGACCTTTTCTTTGTCATGTTGAGATTCGCCATTCCAGCACAGGTCCGAGTAAAGCTTCCACACCTCAGAATTGTTGGTTACCTTGAGAGATATGAGATAATTGATTTATTAGTTACACCAGTTACAACAACAGCTTCAAAGTGGAGAATGTAAAGACTGATTCTCAACGCTACAAAAGCGTACCTGAGATGTAAGCCTTCCCATTAGTTCGAGCACCTTCGGTTTAAGAGCTGATGCTAAAAAGTAAAATAGAATAGTGATTAGAGATAAGATTCGTACTCTTTTCCAGAACATTTCCAGGACTTTTTTCAAGACTTCTTTAGATTTTTCAGACTCCAATATACATAAGCTTATTTTCTCAAACACATTCTTTTCTCGTTTTGCGTCAATTTGCTTAGCCTGCGTCGCAGGCGTAGAAAGGGGAGTTCACCAAGCGCGCTTCGCGCTCGAACTCCCTCCTCCCTCCCCTTCATACGCCTGCCACGCAGGCTACAATTTGCTCCGCTCGAGTTCAGTTTACATTAGTCAATAATTTGTAATTGTCACATCGTAAAGATTTGTTTACCCAGTTGTTCCTGGTTGTCTAAAATTCCCTGGTTTACCGCTTTCACCAGAATGCCTAGAACCTAAAACAACAAATGAAACAGAATAACTATTGGTATTAAAGACAAGTTGAACATGAAAGTTAATTAGCAACAGGTGACATAGAGAATCAACGAAAGAGAATGAGATCTTCGCAGTTACATTTCACCATTGGGCTCCAACAGGATTTTGCGATTCTGGTGCAAACGCTCTACCACTGAGCTATGAAGCCACTGGGAGCTGGTCAAGTGCAAGTTCTATTATTTTTATATTATTTTTATTTTTTATTTATTAAGTTCTATTATTTTATACCCGTCAAGTGATAAAATGGAGATGATGAATAAATGAAATAATTCAAATACGTGAACTGCAGTGGAAAGAACGAAATGGAATGAGATGATAGAATCATATGGCTAACCTCTATATCACAGTACTTTTCACGAAAGTCCATCATGCGATGATATGCTGATATAGCGTCATTGAATGCACCGATATCAACACTAACCTAACAAGGAAAGATGTAACTAATAAGATGTCAGGATACAAATACTAAGTACTACTGAATCCATTCACTGTTAATATAGAATTGTCGCATGCGACATGCACACTGCGAGTCATACAAAAATTGTATACAACTTCTATCATTGTGTGGGAAGATATGATGGTGAATTTTAAGCTTGGTAAAAATATGAGAAAGATGTTCTCAGTCAGTGACACAAGCTACTCGGAAAGAAAAAATTCCGAGTTCCCCCAACAGGAGTCGAACCTATGACCTTCCGCATACCGGTCGGACGATCTACCACTGAGCTACAGGAGACTCGTCGTAGCTTAGGCCATTTACATTCTCTGTGGCTTCAATTTGTTGTAGGGTTTTAAAACGTTTCAAAATCCTAGGACATTTTTCGTGTCGTACACGATAACAATGTAAGCTGTAGGTTTGATTTACACGAAGCAATTCGTGTCGTAGGCTTGTCGTAAGTATCATGTCGTATGCGACAAAGTTGTACCGTCTAAATCGGCCCTTGGCTTCTCGCTTCTGTCATATGAGAACCAAAGAAACTAAACTTACCACTAAGAAGTTTTCCCACATATGCCAGCTCTCATAATTTGCTTTTAGAGCTTCCTTGAGAGCAAGATGTGCTCGCAACCTACAGTTACAAAATAAATCATGAAATTTGGTCAACTTCCTGGTATCTTTTTATTGGCCTTCAAACTTAGCAAAATATACAAGTGGCAAACCCACGAAAACGAGCGGCGAATGCACTCCCTCTGCCTCATTCCTCCGCTCACTTTCGCGGCTTCGCCACTCCCATATTTTGCCATCGCGCGCTAAATAGGTGACGAAGATGCCAAAAGAAAAATGTTATAATAATTAAGATAACATTGATAGAAAACTGTTTACTAAAATAATGTTAGCACATTAGCCGTCGTGTAATAAACAATTATTTGATGAGGTTGAGCATGATAGCGAGAATTATCAAGGCCGACGTTTGTGTTCGGCTTCGGCGGATAACACAAACCGAGGCCTTGATAATTTCGCTATCATGCGAAAACCGAATCCAATAATTATTTTATTATACATTTAAAAAACTAAATCATCTTTTCGGGCATAACTTTGCAGCATTTTGTCGCTTTTTCCTTCGCAGATTGTGGAGTATATTTTAATTTATTTTTCGTTGCCGCTAATGAAGCCACGTGCATGACGTCAATCGAGATACATTGTCTCTAGGTTTGACGCGTAATTACACGCATAAATCCTAGTGCCTGTAGGTATGACGTGTAATTACATGCATAAATCCTGGTGTCTGTAGTTGTGACGCATAAATTCGATGCCAGCGTGCATTAGCTGTATGCTCTCAGCCAATGAGAATAGAGATAGTGAGCAAAATGTATAATAATAACAAATAATGTATATTTTCAATTTTTTGGGCATTGGGATAGCTAATATATCAGGCATAAAATAATCTACAGGATGCCTCAATTATTTTTGTCTCTTGCAAGAAAAAATAAGGATATTACTTGGCCGCGCGGGGATACGAATTTTATCTTCGAGTGCTGATAGTATCTCTCACAAATGAGCGCAGTGAACGATTGAGAGATGTTATCAGCACTCGTAGATAAAATTTGTATCCCCAAGCGGCCATGCAATGTTCTGTTTATTATATAGATACTGATGAAATGTATAGGTTAAACAGAGTTTTATATTCGTTTTCAAAACAGCGCAAGCCCAAGTTTGCACAAAATGTCATGACAACTTATGAAACGCATAGACAAAGTACGTTTTATCCGAAGAAAATGTTAGTTTTCTGTTCCAAAAAAGTCAACTTGAGCTCCAAAAATGTTAACAAAGAAAAGAATAAACGGGGAGCTCTATTGTTATTGGCTGATCATGTCAGTAACCATGACGACATCAATATCCTCACATGTGAAAGATAAAAATGATATCTTCACTATACGCACGATAAAGATATCATTTTCTAGTAACAGGAAAAATCCTGGTTTTTCATCAGTATTTATATACTGAATAGATCTTATCCATCCTTGTTCCTTTTTGGTTTGCTTTTACCACTTTAGTATTTTTCTACCTTAGTAAACTATTATTTTATAATTTTTAAACTATTACAATTTTGTACATCGCAAAATAAAATAAAAAGGAATTAAGAGGCTGTCTCTGTTAAAACCGACCAGTCGATTTTTCTTCGAAATTTGGATTTTTCTCATATGCTGGGATTTTGAAGCCTTTACCAAAGTAATCACTAAAATGAGTTTTATTTCATCAAAATTCTAACTGGAGTTATTTATGATCGATCAAAGTTTGGGCCGGTTGGCACTAATTTCGGCCCCCCCCGGAACTGCAAAAATGACGCATATTGCCGTCGCCGTGAAAAAAATAAATATTCGTCCTAAAGATCCAATTCTTTTTTTAATCTATATATATATCATAGAAGTTTGTTCAGACTGTTGCAATTAGAATTCAATTGTGTTACTTCGGCGGTAAAAATTAGATTTTCTACCACACCTAAACGAGTTTGAACGAAACACGAAAATAGCTCAACTTTGAGGGCAAATTTTAATCAAAGGCACTATGTGCCAACTCGTGAATGGAAAAGTAAATAAATTAATTAACATAGAAATATGCAGTAGTACCGGGTAAATGTAAGTTGACAGTCTCGTCCTCGATGCTTTTGAGAATCGAGTTTCGAGTTTTGAGTCTGACTCGAATAGGTATTTCGAGGAAACGATTTATTTCTCGAAACAGAACAATAGATTCCGCGCGGCATTCACGCAAGCCGGTGTATTTCGTATTCACGTCCAAATCAGTGTTGGTCGGGAGGGAAACTCAAACGAAAAGTCTTTAATCACTGATATTCGATAATCGCCAACTTTATGGGCCGAATATTTTTAAAAACAAGGTTTACACAGGGTTTAACAAAACCATGGCCTAATACGATTTCAAACTGACTGGCCAACTTAACTATATTAAGCCTATTAACCGTACAGTAAACCCCGTTATAATTAGAAGGTGTATATAAACACAGACCAGAGGTCTATAACTAGTTATAGACCTCTGCACAGACTAAAAAAACATTTAGCGACTTTAATAGACTGACCTGCATATAAGTTTATTTAGACCTCATTGACTAACTTTTTAGACGTCGTTTAAATATTCGGCCAATATGTTCGAACTGGTTTGAGTTTTATTTGAAAGCAAGTTGCTGTTCGTGAAATAAAATATTTCAATCATTTCAAAAACTTCTGATCTTGTTTGTGTAGTCTGTGCTTCGCACGCACAATATAAAATTAATTTTATATGTAAACATTCATTCGTCTTCAGTTCTGTCATACACGAAACTCTTGGACAGAAAAATACTACAGTTATCTATGAAGTTGCAATTCTTGGACTAAAATTAGCTACAGTTAAATTATCAAAAATGGGTTTGCTCTCCGATTAAAAAACATATTGAGATACTATGAAAATAAAAGGTAAATCTTATGTTTTGTCCTCCGTCACGCAACGCTTCCTCGTTCCGATAATAATATTTTAAAAATTATTTCAACCATTCATGCAACTAAAATAACATAAGCTTACATGCGTATGATATAAACATCGTCCATCGCGCTGACTAAAAGAGTCCATTCGAGTCCATTCGCGGAGGCCAAGGAAATATGGAGATTGAGCAAAAAACACTGTCGAGCGTTCTAAATAGATCCATGAATAGAAAAGATGAACATAGCCACTGAAACCAGTCATTTGGTGAGTAAATCAAGCCACTTCCAGCTCAAGACAACAGCAAACTCGTGTCCTTGGTAGATACTTTAAGTAGGGTTATTAAAGTGTCCACTTAAAGTACTTACCCAGGGCTCTTGTCGCTCCCGTCGCTCCCGTGTGTGTCCCCCGTGCGTGAGTCAAAAAAGGAATCTTGCATCATCTTTCAGGTATCGAAGGTCGCGAGATCGAATCCCAGTGGAGGCAGGTTTTTTTTTTTTTTTTTTCCCCCCCCCGCAAGTATGAGAAACACAGGTACTAATATCAGTTCGCTTTAAATATATACGCTGGAAAAAAAAGCATTGAAGGGTTTTTATAGTTCAGACGCAAACAAAATAAAATATCATAGAATTCCATACCATAGTGGTACAAAAGAAAATATAGAATGATTCAGATATATTAGATTTTTATTCATACACTTGGTATAAAGAAGATACAACATTTAACATACTTAGTGTTTTCCTAAGTCTTGAAGTCCGTAGCTTGGTTTAAGTTTCGACAGCTTGAGCCTTGATCAGCCTTGCAGCCTTGAATCGATCGAAGAACTTCAAACGTGACTCACTTTTAATATTCTAAATGTCTCCTCTTTGGGCGGTCGAGTATTATTTAGGGTTATTCTTTCAATTCGAACTCCAAAAGGTGTCTAATTGTAATTGTAGGAGTGAAAATACCGTATGAAAAATAGAAGAGATCCGCGCCAGACGCCATTTTGTTTACTGATAATGCATAAATTACCGTACTACGCATACATTAAAGTTTACAACCTAGTGGCCATCGACCGAGGGATCGAGGGAGCGAGTGAAATTTGTCCGCTATACGCTATAACTTCGTTCATGCAAAGCATTCACTCGTTAAAAATGTGGCACCTGTTTCAGACTGCTTAACTACATAAACAAAAACTAGAAATGACCGTTAATTCGAAACTAAAATAAAATTTGTCAGCACACTACATTTGCAACACTAACAACTGTTTGAATTTTGGGAAATTCTGAAAATGTAACAGAAACGAACACATTCGCTCTCACAGTGTGTTCGGAGAAATTCACTTACTATAATCTCTTATCTGCTTTCTGATGTAATTTTTGGTCTCTTCAGTAATCCTTGATTCCTATTAAGTAACGTCAGAACTCTAAACGTGTCCCTCCAGCTATATCGTTACCAACTAAAAGATATTACATGTAAGATACGTTCATCATTGAGATCTGTATCGAGCGTGACGGTCACATCACAACGTAGCAAGAACGGTCTTCTTTGCATTACTGACCATAATATTGTTCGAAGCCACTTTGATGATGTAGATTAGTCTTGAATAGTTTGTAGAGGCATCTTGACGACTACTATTACACCACATGAACAGTAAATAGAGCCGCGCATCGAAGGATGGAAGGAAGAAAGGAATGCTGCGATGTTTACATGTGTAATCGTTCCCAGTCCCCTTGCGGTTTCGATGCTGTTACATTTTCAGAATTTACCAAAATTCAAACAATTGTTAGTGTTGCAAACGTGGAGTGCTGACAAATTTTATTTTAGTTTCGAATTAACAGTCATTTCTAGTTTCTGTTTATGTAGTTAAGCAGTCTGAAACAGGTGCCACATTTTTAAAATTTGCCCTCAAAGTTGAGCTATTTTCGTGTTTCGTTCAAAACTCGTTTAGGTGTGGTAGAAAATCTAATTTTACCGCCGAAGTAACACAATTGAATTCTAATTGCAACAGTCTGAACAAACTTCTATGATATATCTATAGATTAAAAAAAGAATTGGATCTTTAGGACGAATATTTATTTTTCACGGCGACGGCAATATGCGTCATTTTTGCAGTTCCGGGGGCCCCGAAATTAGTGCCAACCGGCCCAAACTTTGATCGATCATAAATAACTCCAGTTAGAATTTTTGATCAAATAAAACTCATTTTAGTGATTACTTTGGTAAAGGCTTCAAAATCCCAGCATATGAGAAAAATCCAAATTTCGAAGAAAAATCGACTGGTCGGTTTTAACAGAGACAGCCTCTTAAAATATCTTGCCGTTCCAGATGGGGACGATATTTTTTACACCAAATCCACTTACTTTTGACCTGTCTTGATGTAGATGTTGGAGAGATTATTCCATGCTTCTCCATTCTGTTAGAATAATTTCATAATGTTTCACTCTAAAAAATAGATTATTACATTTTGTAGACAAACGTTATAAAGTGTTTTTACACTGACGGCGTTATCCTGCATAAATATTATATTATTATTAAAAACCAATCCGACGGATAGTTCCAACCGCAATACAGAAACGCATCGGCAAAATTATATGGAAAAGTTCACAATTGATAAGACCAAGTAAACGCGCAGAACAAGATTGTGGTTAACAAGAACGAATAAAGAGAAGCAGCAATTTGCCATTTATGAGAAGAAGCCGATCAAGAGGCAATTAGATCGTAAAACAAAACCATATTTGATATCTGAAACATACAGCTCTTTTCAAAATAACATGAACAAAGGCCGAATTTGAACAACCACAGTCAATGTTACTATGGTTACCAGATGAGTGACGTTGTCAGTCGTGCTCCTCGCACGTGTGAAACTGCTGATTGACAACAGCTAAAAAGCCATCCATAAGTATGTGTTTCAACTGCTTAATTCGATAAATTCAAAAACCGCTGTAAAAAGTTTCCCAGAGAGAAAAACTGATGAAAAAAGATTAAATTCCCTCAAATGATGTTACTGTTATATTGAAAAAACACAGTTAGCATACCTCACTATCAAGTGAAACACAGCGATGAAAAGCTTTTGAGGAGACTTCCAAATCTTCTGTCACCATTGCAGCACAACCAAGAGAGAACCATACTCCTTCCTACATTTGTTAAAAAATTATTAATAGAGCTGCTGATTATATATGATGATCATAATGTTAACAATGCTGATATATGTCAATGTGAGTGATTCTGTTAAGGTGATTCCTCTGTATTGCACTGCGCATCCTTACTGTGCATAATTAAAAACATGGCGGCTTTTCCTTTGTGGCTATACTCACCAGGGAGGTAAATAAAAGTTTTCTTTTAAACGAGCACGGTGACCTATATTTTTTATTGCATAATTTTGATGTTCAAATAAAAAAAGATATCGCTAAAAGCGTGCAAAAAACCGTTACTCGTGGGTGCAAGTTATGACCTTGAAAACATCGATGCGAGAAACGTTTTGAGTCGATGTCGTTTGAATTTGTGTGATTTTTTCCACAAATTATATATTTAATTGTTCCATATGGTCAAGACTTTGAACTTATCAAGTTTTTTTCAAGTATTACTTTAAACTTTGCTTCTAGCTACCGCGAAATGTTACGTGAACCAATGAAATAACTACGCGCGTGATTAGTACCAGTACAGGCATAAATGGGGTAACATTGGTCCATCATATCTCTTTTGCGAGCACGGTGACCTATCTTTTTTATTGTATTTTTCGAAACAGTGCTTGGTAGGGAACATTCAGGGAAAGTTTAAAAAAAAATCGTTCGACTGCTTTTATTTCTGAGGAATCACCTTAATGACTGAACATTTCATGACATCTAGCAGGAGATCAAAACAGTTTTTCAGTTCTAAATGTTCATTGAAATTTCAGAACAAAGAAAGTTTTATGTGAATAAAGTAAGTAATCCGGAATTACTATGGTTTTGATTGACTACGGTCCATGATTAGTCTAAAAAATTCACACCAGTCAGATCCAAAACCAAAACCAATCATCACTTGGTCACACTTAAATAATTTTATTTTAGTCACACACGTTTTCCCGCGCTTGGCACCGGTTACATGTATTTGCTTCGAGTTCTCATTGGTTCGTTTATTTTTTACGTTTGTTGTGATTGACCATTGCTTTGGTTTTGGTTTTGGTTTTAGAGCGGTTTTCATTTGAGTGTCGCAAAAACCAAAACCAAAACCAAAACCAAAACCAAAACCAAAACCACAAAACCAAAACCATGATTGGTTTTGGTTTAGCATCTGATTGGTTGAGTTGGTGGCGCAAGTTTTTTAAACCAATCACAGAACGTAGTAAAGCAAAACCAATTTTGGATTACTTTCGATACTCAATTGAAAATCGCTCTACAACACTCAAATTATTGAAAACCGCTCTATCTCTTATTATTATTATGTAACCTGTGACATACCTGTAACGAGTTGATTTCCAGTGACTTTTGGAAGCATGGTATTGATTTAGCATACTGAAATACAACACACAATACTTTTGTTAATTTTTTTTAACTTCAGTCTAGGCAATATAAGAATTATTATATGTGATAAAAGCATCATGCCACACAATCGATTTAGAAAAACCAAGATAGAGACAAACCAACTTCCCGATGTCATTACCCAGAGTTTCAACGACTAGTGCAGAGTCTTTAATTTATAAGTTTGAGACTTGTTATCAAAATTTGCAACGTAGTCAACAGTCTACTCTGCAGTCCAGAGACAAGTCCAGAGTCCAGTACCTGTTTTCCAGCTGGCCCCGGGGAGCCCTGGGAACGAGAAAGAGTTAAAAGTAATCGTACTTTGAGAAATTCTTGATTAGTCGTTTCTGTGTAGATTTTGACGGCAGTTTTGACGGCAGTGAGGGTTATACTAAACCAGGCTTTAGAGATCGACTGTGATGTCTTTGCAATTCAACCAATATGATGGATTTTTGATCCGCACCAAGGAAATATATCATGGAAAGTTTGTGCTATAAACCCACTACAATACCGCACACGGCAACTGATGAGATCCATTTGGAAGTTCGTATGCATGTACTATACAATACACAAAACAGTCGGTAGAGTTGTGTGATAAATTTTATCTGGGATTTCATCTAAATCATCATTGTGGTGCCAGAACGCTCGGGGAAGAACAAAGACCGGACATGAGAGAGCGGTGGAAACATCGAGCCTAGTATGACGGTGGTTTGGATGTCTCAGTAATTTCTCCATTATATTCCTTAGTTTTTGTTTCGATTGAGAAGATATATATAAATATCGAACACTCGAGACAGTCTTTCTTCGGCTATCCAAACACCTCGAATTTCGTCAAAAATACTACGCGCGTCGTAAATATCACCGATAAAATGAACTCAAGCAAGCTTTGTTTTCTTTTGACCTGTACAACTTCTCGCGTGGTGCGATATAGACAAATGATTAAAAATGATGTATGCTCATCTAATTCATTTGCTTTCCTTTTCCTGTTGTTCCGTCCTTGAGCTATTAAAGAAATAAATTTGAAGAAATAAATAACATATTAGCATGAAAGAAAAGGAAAAAGAAGGAGAAGCTTTCACGCGGTCACCCATCCAAATTCTGACCCCGACGAACAGGGCTTAACTTTTGTGATCAGAGGGGTAAGAAAGAGCGCGGATTTGCGAATAGCTAGCCGGCAGTACAAAATAATAATATTAGTTTCACATTTTTTGTAAGGTAAATTGTAGACAGTCCGTGCAAAAAAAAAAAAATCACCTAACTAGTAACGCACTACAGATCTTCATCGTATGAGTTAAATGCAAGCACCTTGTTCTAGATAAAGCTACCACAAGGAGAGCATTGGTTCGTCTCAGCAAAATATATATTTAATGAATTCAAGTAGTATTCTGGTGATGTTACATGTTCTACTCACACCCCTCCCTCCCCGCAAGTTTTCCTTTTAAACTAATTATTAATATCGATTGATTATCGATTACTTAAGTGAATCTGATCTCCCAACTCATACCAATACTGCAGATTCTCTGCACTAAAAATGAACTGAAATCATTGTCAGATGAAAAAGAAAATCAAACCGTAATTTTGAGAAACAACAAACCCGCTCCAAAATAAGACACTTACATCTTTAGCTCTTAAATACAGATATCCCAGAGATCTTTGAGCTCTTGAATTGCGATGTCCTGATAGTTCCCAGGCTTTCTCATAACAGGATGCATCCTGCAGTGAGAGATGTAAGCATTAATCTTAACACACTGCATAGCTGGCTGTCTCTAATGTCAAACAACATCCCTGTGGGCTACAAATGCTACAAACTAGTACAACAAGTTTAGAAAGCTAATAGTAAACTGAATGCAATTTATTATGCAGATAAATTTTTAGCATAAAACAAATCTAACACAGATCCACTTAGCCTGTAATCCTTTCTTCGAAAGCAGATCGACTAACGCTTCCGGCATGATAACGTTTCAATCAACAAATGCCAAATGAGCATGAATGTTTGTTTGTTTGTTTGTTTGTTTTCTTCTTTTTCTTCACTATTACAAGAATGATAGTATTTAAACTAGTTATAGTTACCACTAAAGTGCCAATGACATAGAGGAGCGAATAATTGATAGAAAGCTTTCAAATATATATGATCATGAAACATATACGTTCTTAATATTATTATTAAATCTGACCGGCATTACATTGTAAATATTACAGACAACATGAAAGCCCCAGTTTATTTGATGACAAGATAACAAAATTAATACCCCATCCTAACGTTGCTTAGAAATCAAAGAAGTGTCTTCGTTTGCTGAAATTTTTTGTCATTTTAGTTGCATGAAAGTTGAAAGAATTTTAAAATTATTATCGAAGCAAGGAAGCGTTGCGTGACGGGGCCAGACTGTCAGATGTTTATATTTTGTAATGACTCATTCCAAAAAATTAAGACCCCTCGAAAACGAAGACCCCTCGAAAACGTCAGTGAGGTGTGATTTGAAGTTCCTTATGTTTTCTTCAAATATTGTTTTAGAAGATTTTGTGCCCAGGAAGGGGGGAGGGGGGGGGGGGGTACTCCCATATATATCCTATACAGGAATGTGCCACCCGATATTCGAGCTAGATTCATAAATGTCAGGGTATGGGTTTTTGGCTCGATACTGTCATAGACAGGGTACAACGGTGCGCTTCAGTTACCAGGAAACATTTTCACCGACATCTTTTGCAGTCCCGGCTGCCGTCCGACCTTGCGTTCGACAAATGACGATATCAAAGTCGAATGCTGATAATTTTTCGGTTGACGTTGGGCCATCACACCCTGATATTATTGGTCTACTGACTGGGGTCGGTTTGTGTATTTTTGTCAGAGTGAAGTTGGAATGCGAGGCGGATTTGGTGTTTGACAAAGCCATTTTTTCAATTTCATCGATGTAGTTTTCATTGATTAGTTGTAGAACTTGTCTATTTGTGTTTTCTACCATGGGTTCTTCAAGAGGTCTGTAGTGTTCTATGACATCCAACTGGATTTGGCCTTCGTTTATTTTGGTTTGTCTCTTCATTACTACAGTGGTTGTTCCCTTGTCTGCCTTCTTCAAATGTTTTTATTGTCACGTTGTAATGCTTTTAGTGCCGCGCGTTCAGCGGGTGGCAGATTGGGGGACTTAGTTTTCAAGGGCTTAGGTCTTTAATAGGTCTTTATAATAGAAGCCTGATATTTTTATTCGATCGAGACATACTATACCGCAATATGTGGCGATATTTTGCGCAAAATTGTTCTCGATGCTTTCTTAAAGCGAGCGTGAGGGGGTGGGGTTCGCTCAAGGCCATTTTTCTGCGCTCAAAAAAATATAGAGGGTTTGGTCAGTCTTAAAATTTATATTTTAGCAGGAGCCCATTGATTTTAGGGAATTTGGAGATTTTAATTTTAATTTTCGTTCGTTTTCGAATGGGTCTTCGTTTTCGAGGGGGTCTTCGTTTTCGAGGGGTCTTCGTTTTCGAGGGGGTCTTCGTTTTCGAGGGGTCTTCGGTCTTCGTTTTCGAGACACCCTAGCTATTTTGATAATTTAACTGTAGATAATTTTAGTCCAAGAATTGCAACTTCATAAATAACTGAAGTCTTTTTCTTTCCAAGAGTTTCGTGTATGACAGAACTGAAGACGAATGAATGTTTACATATAAAACAAGCGTGTGTAGCGATGAAGGAATAATAATAACAACACTGAATGAACCCTGAAAAGGAATCTCTGCTAAACTATTTTTGGCTTTGGCTTGTAACGGCGATTAACCAGATAATAAATGTACTGAACGCAGTGATCAAGGAATATTGTCTACTCGCTTTGTCTTGTCAGTAATTTTTGATTACGCAACGGTGGCGTTCAAGGACAATAATTGTCCTTAATTGTCCTTATTTTTGTGCTATAAGATGTGTACAGTATTCTGTTTGTTTCTTTGATCTTAAGTCTTAAAGAACGTGTCAATCGACGAAAGAACACACTGGATCGGAATTGAGAAGCGAACAAGCTGGTGTGCGTATAACCCTATTCCTTGATCACCTGTTGCTTACAATTCAATTTACAAAGAGAAATAAGGTGACTAAAACAGTTGACTAAAAGCCCTTTCAATGAAGAAATATTAACCTTACTCACCTGTACAATTACAAGCCTCGGCCCTCATGCATGAAAACGACACTGTTTATGAACAATGGGGTATTACTTACTCCCAAATATGGGGTATTTCTCAGGGTATTTATTATTAACTTACACCCAAATATGGGGTATTACTTACACCCAAATATGGAAAACGAAACTCACGCAGAAATTGAGAATTTTCACCCAAATACAAATTTATGAATGGCCGCCTTGGCTGCCTCGTTGGCAATAACACTGTGTTTAAGGTATCAGTATACCCCAAATTTGACCATTTTGCAAGATTTTACTTTTTGTTATCTTCAGATAGATTACATCAAGACCTTTCATTTCCAAAAAGTTTCACGAAAAAAGATTGCTTCTAAAGAAAGTTATGAAGAAAAAACGATTCTCGCCATTAATTATTTCTAATCGAGAGCCGTCAACAGTTTGTCAACATGTACGTATAAAAAGTCACGTAACACGAGGGCCGACATGTTTGAAGATTCACCAGAAATTCGAAAGCCGCATCTTGCAATGTTCATGTTCATAGAAACATATTAAGAGACTGTGTCCGCGTTTTCAAGTAAGAATATACCGAAATGGGAAATTGTTCGGTAAGAATTGAGCCGATGCACTCGTCTTAACCAGGTCTCAAATGACACCGGATCGCATCACTGATTAGGACAACTGAAAATCGCTCGCGGTTGCATATCCATGTGGGCGAATATCCCACAGAGAAGCTAAATGGAGGGAAAACTGAAGCCATAAACTCTTAATTTACTTGTAGCACGATCGGTGAGAGGAGAACTTTCTTCTCTAGCCATAAGAAGCACGCATTTGAGGTCATTTGTATTCGATACGAACTCTGTTTAATTAAAGTAAGACGAGCCTTCTCTTTATCGATCAACGTATAATTATTTTCACGCGTCTTGTGTATTTAATCTCATCAGACCGGAAGAATGCCCCAAAACATGTTTTCCCCTGTTTCTCGAAACTAAAATTTCAGCGAATGAAGCGCACGTTTCAAGTTCGTTTGCAACGAATTTGCAACCTTTTTCGCTGTAATTTGGAGAGAATGTTCTCCAATAGTCTGACAAAAAAAACTGTGTCGGGGAATTTTAATTTTTTTCCCTCCTTCGAAAGTTATGAGTATTTTCGTACAGAGAATGCATGTTTTGTCAACCCTCAAAGTTTAACTGTGTGTTAAAAGCTAACCAGACAAGTAATCAAAATTCCCCGACACAGTTTTTTAGAGAAAGGTGTCAAGAACACGTAGCGATGTTTTTCGCTTTCTCCCGTTCAATTCCGGCCGGAAACGAACTCGATTTGTGGACCAATATACTTTTTGAAATTGAGCACTATATTCGAAACACGTTAATCTTTTTACTTCAAATGAATACATATTCGTAATCTACAATTCTTAAGCTTTCAGGAAATATATACTTTATTGGGGTTTTTGTTAAACCTCCGACCGTAAAACAGCACCAACGCATGATGGTCATTTGGGGTATACTGATACCTTAAGCCAAATCAGATAAAATGCTCAAAAGCTGTAGTTGAGTATTCAACTGTTTTCTCATACATGTTGATTAATAATTACTATAGGATTTTAACAGTATACCAGTGAATTAACGTTTCATTAACATGTGATGTATTGTAATATTTGTACCTTTAATGTATCACCTAAGAGACACCATAAAAGTGCAGTTTCCTTTATCTTCAGCTGGTCTCTAATAAGGGTTTCTGCCTACAAAGGTCAAGATAACATACATACATACATACATAAAAAGATTAATATTCAAACTGCTGGCTCAGAGTCAATAGAAAGATGTGAAAAAGTGTTGTTCTTATACATTGCTGAAGCGTGAGTTTGAGGGGAGAATTGTCATGTCACTGCCGCCATGTGACATAGGTGGGGCAGTTGCTTTTTTTACTGTCTGTTATAACTACATGTATACTGACCATTTCAGTTTTGTGTTTGCATAGGTGTTGCCTGCAAACATCTTTGTAACACCAGCATCCTTGATGATGTGTTTGAAGAATTGATATGTTGTTTAATAAAGGTCAGGCAGTAGTGGTCAGCATAGCTCCCAGTCGTGTGTGAGATTACTCAGTAACTTTGTACTAACGTCTTTAGACATTATATTGTTACAGTAGTATGTAAACACATTATTTCTAAACTTGGATATAAAAACAAAAGATTGTAAGTAATATATCAAACATGAGAGACAGTGTTTCATCAGGATATCCAAACACCGAGCATGGAGTTGAAAATACGACACGCAGCGAAGTATTGATGAAATTCAAGGCATTTGGATAGCCGGTCGGCGGATGAAACATTGCCTTTCAGTGTTTGATATATTTTCTCAATTGAAATAAAAACTGAGGAGTAAAAGGAGAAATAAAATCGTAAAAATCTATGCTAATTAAGATCAGATATCCAAACTTCTGACACAGGTATGATTTTCCTTTCTTTTAAGGTAGTACAATTGGCTGAGTCGTAAAATATAAAGTTGCCTTCGTTTTCAGCCAGCTGGTAGATAAAACATTATTATGATCAATTCCAAAAGATAAGAGTCCACCGTTTGCGGGTTTTGGAGAAAGCGGAGATTGAATTTCGTTGTCTGGGGCGCCATTTTAAGACGCCATCTTGGATTTGCAGACGTAAGTATCGAACGGTGGAAGCTAAGGACATGCGCTCTGGTATTTTGTTCACGGGAGTCTCGCACAACATTCCAGATTATTTTTCGTGTGTGCTCATGTTGATCAGGCTGGTAAGTACAAGGCTCAAGATGGCGGATCAATTTGCAGAGAAATCGCGATGAAAAACTGGCTGAATTCGTCGAATTCGGCGTCTTTTTGACTTACATGTGATAAAATTTAACAAATTGCCACTAGGAAAAACTCAATGCTGACGAAATTTGGCACAGTTTTTGTCCACATGTTAAGTAATCTTCCTGCATTTAGCCGCAAAAAAACATTCAATTTGAATAAAATTAAGGGAGTCATGTTCTTGATTTTAATGCCTGTTAATAATTAACACAGAATTTACTGTTTCACTGCGGCTAACTCATATTTCATGTATTTTCTTCATAACTGTTTATAAAACAAAAATTATGACTACTAATTAAAACATAAACCTAAAAATTAGAAAAAACTGATTTTTACACCGCTTGCGAGGTAATCAATTTCACACATTCCCGTTACGAAAGTGAAAATGTCGATTTCAGAATCTGTTTCTCTGATAAATTGACTTAACAACTTCTTCTATGGAATTTGAAATGGATTTGAAACAGTTCTCAAAAAGGGTCCTTTTTCGGAGCATTTTAGCCAGTTGTACTACCTTAACTTAATGAATTATTAATGAGTTTGAAAAGTTTAACAACAGCAATGAGAAAAGAGTTTGTATATAGGTATTTGGCCACTTATAAGGAAAGTGACCCAAAACAAGAGTCCACTACTAGTGCTGTGTCTGACCTTAGCATACCATCCCAAGCTCTGATAACAAAGCACCACATCCTCCCAGGAATGTAATCGTTGGAAAATTTCCACAGCACTTTTGACCACACCCATCCCAAGTAGAAACTGCGCTAAATCTCTCTAAAGAAAAAGAAAAGAACAATAGAAACTCCAATTTATCACAATACATGTATAGACAAAATGTCATTTTCCTATTGGATAGTACAACTGGTCAGATAAACGTCATGTTAATTAATTTATTTGTTTATAAATTTATTTACTTATTCACTACAACAATATATTTTTAGCATAGGAGGGGATAGATTTTTTCATTCCCATCAACCCAAGGAATGGAAGACCAAAAACAGGTCTGACAATAATAATAAAAAAAGAGTAAAGTAAAAGAGTGCTACATAGTTTAAGTTTTTAAATCTGTTTCTCCTGTTCTAATTTTTGAGTCACTCATATTGAGAAATGGGTATACCGAGAAATGTTTGCATTTTCAGAATGCAGCAGAGAAAGAGAAGAGAAAATTGACGAGAAAATATGCATCATGGGTCATATTTGAAAATGATCAATATGAATTTGAATTCCATGATACAAAGAACATACCTGAAAATTCCACTTTGGTGGTAGAGGCACACAGTAAAACAACATCTGCCTATCAGCAACCTGAAATTGATTACAAATTTATTACTGAGTGACAAATAGGATTGGTACTGCTGCCTTTCTTGTAGATGCCCAGATCAAACTTCAAGTCAGTTAATGTGGTTCTTACATTTACATCTGTACAATTCATTAAACCTTAGTGTGTACCAGACTATTCAAATGAAACAGGTTGTTACTGAGAAAAACAACTCACCTTTGGAGATGAATTTTCAATAGAGTCTACAAGAGCCTGTAGAACAAAGATGAAATACAAGTTGCTCAGTATACACTTACCACCATGCACATATGCATGTACAAAAGTAATCAGACTAGGGGCCCCATAGGCCATGTTGTGTTACGATAATCGATTTGATTTGATTCGATTCAAATTTCAATTTCCTCACACCATAGGCCAAAAATAGTCGAGTTATAATGCATGCATTGCGTTACACATCATAAGACCTTGGTATGGTGTAAAGTTAAAGTGATCAAATAATGCGCTAAAGGTCACAGTCATATTTATACATACTACATGTATTTTGCAACAGTTTTCCTGCTGACATTCGTCTTTGCTTTCCGAATATTTAATTTTTGATGCAATTCCTGTAATAAACTCAATACGCTGATAAACGTCAGGAAATATTTCAGCTCATACAGCCTAGGGAAATGGTTTCTGTATTGAACAGATTTTGAAGCTTGATAGGCACGACTAATGCATTCTCTGCGCTTTGTTTATAGGCAGAAAACAAGCACTCGTGACTGTGGTTTTGGCGCATAAATGTAATTTAAGTTACTCATTTTTTCAATACATTTTCCTGTTTTTAGTCATAGAGATTGTCCTTTTCCCTAAAATGTCCTGATTTGGGGCAAATTGCGTCAGTGACTTGTAGGAAATCAGGTCAATAATTAGAGCTTCTGGTGATTATATTCCGAATTTGGGCACTACACGCATGCGTCTTTTGCACAAGTACCACAAGGGAAACCGCGACACAAAAGAAAAAAACATATACCTTGCGCTGTTGCAGTAGTATTTGAAGCGATGTTAGAAGCAAAATCTCGTCATTCAATTTTCCATACGTTTCTTTAAAATTTCCAAAAGTTAACATCTTAGGATCGAGTGATCCCATGACAAAAGCTCCACATAAACTATGTTGTGTTTGTGTAACACAACATAAAAATACTAATATGTACCTTATTCTCACTAATTTCCATGCGTTCTTGATTTCGCGAAAATAACAGATTCATCAGTATTTTGTGAATTAATTTTCGCGATTTTACGTTAACACAGAGACTCAATGGCTAGTGCAAAGTGTTTAATTTATAATTTTGAGACTTGTTATCAAAATTTGCATTAGTCGACAGTCCAGAGTCCAGAGTCCAGTTATATTTTCCAGCTGGCCCCGAGGGAGCCCTGAGGATGAGAAAGAGTTCATCGACTATTTCCCCGCTTTTCCGTCAAATCAAACCACGTCGTTCTGTCATTTTTGTGTGTACTGCGCTTGCGCAGTCAACACTATGCACTTATACCGTAAAATTGTAAACAAAAGAAATGTTAACAAAAGAAATGTTAACAATGCTCTATTGTTAACATCAAATCGATAAACAAACCACAGACAATCGATCAAATCAATAACAAACCACGGTTTCCGAATTTTAATGGCCGGCGCTTCGATACCATCACAATAATGTAAATCAAGTCGATACAATAGCAATGAATCAAGCCTTCGATAAAATGCGCAATAAATCAAGCCTTCGATACGAAATCCTCCCTTCGACGCGATCGCAATGAATAATAATAATAACTAATTTATATAGCGCTTATTCATCGCTGTTCTAAGCGCTTTACAAAGTATAATGGATAAAAACTAATGAATCAAGCCTTCGATAGGATACCCAATAAATCTAGCGTTCAATGCGATCAAAATGAATCAAGCCTTTGATAAAATACGGGATAAATCTAACCTTCGATACGATCGCAATGTTTCAAGCCTTCAATAAGATACGCGATAAATCTAACCTTTGATACAATACATGCATACATACATACATCGATCACAATGAATGAAGCCTTCGGAAAGATGCAATGATCTAGCCTTTGATACGATACGTTATGAATCAAGCCTTCGATAAGTTACGCGATAAATCTAGCCTGCGAGCAAGCTCTCTTGGCGTTTTTGGAGGGAAAATAGAAAGAGCGGGGGAAAGAGAGCTTGCACTTATGTCTCAGAATTTTGAATGCCGCCCCTCAAAACCCCCCCGCCGTTTCCAGCTGTTTGAGCTGTCAAAATTTGGTCAATTGAAACTTCGTGGTCGTCTCAATTTTCTACGTAACGCAATGCCTTGTATTCGATCTCACACGCTTGAAAGTCGTTTCTCGAAAATTACTAAACGGATCGAATCGAAAAATATCTCTATCGAAAGGGGTTTCAAAGCGCAGGACAGCTAGAATATTTGTTCCCCGTTTGTTAGAAATTCCGCTCTGAAATTTCTGTTGCAAGATTTTGCATATTTAATTACAAAAGCCAGTGTGTAGTATTTTTAAAACCTTCAATACGATCGTAATGAATCAAGCCTTCGATAAGTTACGCCATTAATCTAGCGGATCGTTTTCTGTACTTGCCAGTAAGTTTTACCCTGGTTCTGTCAACACGTTTAACTACATGAACATTATTGCTTGTTTATACATTGGACCTTCGGTCCCATCGATTTGGCAACAGATCGTAGATAAAACATTTGACACATACGCCATTGACACGCGAGTTGTCACTTGCGAGTATATGCCGGCTTGTTGACTCTTGCGAGAAACGAGACACGTCTCACGAGAAACGAGACGAGACGGTGTTGTCTATAAGATTCCATGTGAATGCGGCAAAGTATATATCGGTGAAACAGCGATATCGATGCGTGAAAGAATAAAGGAACACGACAGAGACATGCAGCTTGCAGGTACTCAGAACTCCGCAGTTTCGGAATATGCCAAAGAGACTGGGCACCTTCCTATTCTCGGTTTTCACCGTCACGCCATAAATAAAAAAAATCAAAACCGTTCAATGAATGAAGTCAAGGAATTGACATGTCATAGATAATGAATAAATAAGGAATCAGTCCAAGTCTCAGGTCTGTGCGGTATTCCGTACTCGAGTTATTTGTCAAAATGTTCCACACAAATTTATAGAGCTCAGTATGGAAACGCCACACTTTAATTTAACATTACTTTGTTCTTTTTGGTTTTAACTTGGCTTGTGAAGTCAGTCACTATCTCAAAATAATATGAATTGATACTTTTTTCTTCAAGCTTAACATAACTGATCAGTTTTGAAAAAAAAATAACAATTATCAATACAGTTCAATTCACATTCCTCAAGTCTTACAACTCTGTTTCTGTAAATTACATTCTTCATATTTATTAAGATTATATAAATAATAAATTTATCTGGCAAGTAAAATTAACACAGTTTGTTATGATGTGAATTTTATTTTTATACACCCTTCCCAGTTTCTTCCCTTCTATCCCCACCATCCTTTCCAAGCTGGCTAGTGTATTTTGAGTAAATCATATTTAGTGACAAAGACTTTACCACTTCCAAATGATAAATCAACCTAGGGAAAACCTTGCAGTACACACATGTACGCGTTGCGTACCTATTTTTGCATTCAGCGGCCAGAATGGGCCCAACGAAGCCGAGTAAACAGAATGGATTGGGGCCCCCTTGAAGTCACTCATATTAGGTGGATTCTCGGAAATAGCTATATAGCGTGCGCAACATAGACAAGTCGTTACTAAAATGTAAGATTGCAGGAAAACGTATCGATCAATGGAAGGCCGGATATGATTCTAGTAAACCCAGCTAATTTGAGGAAAGATAGACTTGTTTACAAGGCTTTATTTGGGCTTATAATGCTTTGCTGTTTCAAAAGGGTTTGACAAATTGGTTTAGTCTTCATGGAAATTAGTATAACTGAGTATAACACTTTGGAATTTGAGGTGATTAAAAAACTTGTTGGATTGTAATAATCTCGCTCCAAATCCATACAAATTTATTTCATTATCTCACGTGAGCTGTTTTAGATGTTAATTATCTTATGTGGCATTCGTTTCTCACATGATGATTGGAATCATTTAAGCCAGCACTTTGGGTTTGGTGACTTTTGTTCATCAAAAACAAATTTACTTAGTTATTAGTTAGTTTTTTGTGATGAGTGAAATGACACCCCAATGCATACACACAACAGGAACTGAAAGAAAAGAGTCACATTACTCTTTCTTGAAAAGCATTTTTTAAAGTGAAACTTAAACAGACCCGCGTTATTTTCTTCTCATCTCGGGCGAGTGGGAAGTTCACATAAGAGCCTGGGAACTGGTTTGCGTGCTTGCTCTACGACATCATGAATTCAAATCGAGTATAAGTGGGAAGGGAGACGCTTGGGTACCAGTCGTGAACACGCAATGTTTATTTACATAACAAGAATGGAATGAAGTTACATTCGACTGTTTGATTGTGGTAAATTATAAAATTACCAGCTAGCTTTAGAGACAGGTAAATAAAACTAATGACTATGGAACAAACTAATAATAATAATAATAATAATTGATATTTAAACAGGGTAACCCCTGACTGTTATCAACGGTGGCCCTGTATAAAGCAAAAATATAATAAAAATATAACAATAAACAATTGAATAAATGCGACATAATAATAAAAACTGACTACTTATGGGGAAAATATATCACTAAAATGCTAAAAAGTTAAAAAGTTAAAAATGTTCTAAAAAGTTTAAATATTCTACAAATTACAATGTTCTATGAATAAAAAGCGGTAATAGCGGAGAAGCGTTCCTTTGGAGGTAGAACCTTAATGTTGGCTGGAAGTAGCAGGCTAGGAGCAAAGACCAGCAAACACAAACTTTCAATTTGAATTTGTCACACTGACCCGCTACATATGTTTGCCAGATGCACCAGATTGATTACCCTGATCCCTCAGACATCGAGCGAGCGAATATTCGTGTTGTATTTTATAATATATTTAGATGATTTTCACAACTTCTTATACTTTTTAGATGTATTTGCAGATGCAAGTGCTTTCACGCCAAGGTTGTTAATGAACGCAAACATGAAGTCGTTATCTCTGATCGATGTGCTCTAGCAAACAATTAAAGCTTGGCTTTAAGTAGAGTTCTTCGCTGATTTGAGAGAGGGGACATAAATACATTTATTTTAAATTCTGCGCATTTTTATACATGTACAATGGATTTTCTTTGACTCTCTCGATTGTGAATACACATGTAATTCTTCTCAGAAGTCAAGCCTACTTTTTCTCACACTAATTTTTGTCTCTTGGATTCTCAGGTCACAGCTAGACAAACTACAATTAAGTTTACGTTCTTTTTTATCAATGAGGACATCTGTGTTTTCTTTACAAAGAAATCGGAATTCTGGTCTTATCTAAGTTTTGTCAACACATGACTGTCACGGTTTTGAACCTAAGCCTCTACAAGTCACGGTTTTATACTTGTATTCAATTCACGTTGACCGCTCGAATATCTGAAAAATCATAGTGTCAGTTCATGATTCTTCAAGACCTGCAACTCACTCTTTCATATTCAATGAGCTCCAGTGAACGTTGACCACTGAAAGCTAAGCGGATATCAGGTCAAATATAATTGTTTCTACGGGCAGAAATCTCTCCATACTGATAAGTTCCCACCTCGGAGACCAAGGAAGCTGGATCAAGGTAAGCCCACTTTTTAAATTAACGCTTAGTCGGTTTCATAATAATCTCTCTATTGTTGTTCACTGTATGAGATTCATAATGAGACAGTATTAAAAAAAAAATTGGCGCGTGATTCGGGATCCAGACCCCCCCCCCCCATTCCAGACCCTGAACTTACCATACCTAACTTAAAATTTCATAGTCACGCGAGTAACGTGAATATTTGATGCTTGCGTGCTATCCTATTCTTGGTTTTCACGTGACGTCATCAAATTCTAAAATTCAAAACCGCGAGGCCTACAGAATTTTTGCCTTCATTCAGGGAAAGATTACAACATATATCTTTACACAATTTCTTAGCTCGATACCATGCTTCCTATTGAAAATAGAACAGTTTAAATTTCCGAGTTTTCATCGTACATGACCGGAGGACGGCCGTGACAGAGCTGTTCCGTATCTAAACTAGCGGCCCGTTAGGCCATATTGGGTAACGATTATCGCACTTTGCAGATATAAAGGGATAACTGTAATATACCTCACCCAAACCTAAGTCGGCAAGAGATCCCCCTCCAACAAAAGAACAGAGGTTCCACTTAGATTCCACTACCTACATGTACAGATCCCCTCTTATCACAGTGTGCCAGCGCATGTCACACACCACTATAGACAGTGCTTTTTAAGCGGCCGATGCCCATACATGGGCATCGAGCCGCTTCAAGGTTTGGGCCGTTTTTTTCCATAGTAACTTGGTGACCGCGCTCGTAGTAGTAGGTGTTGAAAGATATATATATGCGCATTAATCATTTTTAGCGTTACTAAGTGATGAAGTAACAGCAAAGGAACATGACACATCACAAGGTGTGCTTTGATACCTCGGAAAATGATTTTCCGTTGTTATGCAACGTTGCGTCAGTGGCTAAAATTTTTAATAGCCACCAGATAATTTGTGTTCTGTTTAAACCTATTACATGCACCTCAACCACAATAGAGGATTTCTGTTTTGTTTTGGATCGGTCAAATGTCTCAAATGTTTAATATTTGCTTTAGTTGATGGCATTTGGTTAGATATTACAGTTTCTACTCAGAAAGCTTTAAACTTAGCCAAAACAACAACACGGTTTAAATGACGCAACCCTTGTGATTATTACAGGGTAAACATGATTGACATTGTATAGAATTAGCCACCAGATAATTTATCTTCCATATCGACCTTTAGTTGACGGCGTTACAGTTATATTGCATCAGAATTTCTTCCTATTTTCAGAGAAAATTTCGATTTTCGTGTAGAGTGTAAGTGCTCTTTTCATGTAAAGAAACAAGCGAAATATTTAATTAGACAAGGGAAAATAACCCTTGTTGTGAGCCTGCTCGCAGGCTAACCCCGGACCTCCGACTCGGCCTTGCTAGTCTGTTTGGTTACAGACATTGTTTCCCTGTAAAAGCTGAAATATTTCCTGAAGTTTATCAGCGTACATTACATGTATTGAGTTTATTACAGGAATCGCATTGAAAAAAGCAAAGACAAATGTTCTACAGCAGTGAACAGCAGTGTTGTTGCAAAATGTGCTAAATTTGGCGGTGTGACCTTTGTGCATTATTCGATCCCAGCAGGGAATCGGCTTCCGGTTTCACGCAAACTGCGGAGTTTAGCGAGACTGGCGTGACTACTTGTTTTCATGGTGACTTACCCCAGACCTCCGGTTGCCGTGACTACCACACGGTCAAGATGACGCAATCGGAATCGGCTAAAATTAGCCACTAGAGAATTTCTCTTCCACAAGCTTTCTTGCGAATTTATTCCTACTTTTAGAGAAAATTTCGATTTTTGTGTCGTGTAAGTGCTCTTTTCATGTTTCTTTGGACAGAAACAAGCGACATATTTAACGAGACAGAGTAAACAGTAACATGCAATAGTCATCTGCTTTCAGTTTCAATTCTAGAGGGGTTTTCCCACTGACAAGCCCAGATACGCATGGGGTGTCTAGAAAGCTAAGACCTAAGACCTAAGACCTAAGACCTAAGACCCGGAAACCTAAGACCCGGAAACCTAAGACCTGGAAACCTAAGACCCGGAAACCTAAGACCCGGAAACCTAAGACCCGGAAAGCTAAGACCCCCGTATAAAATCGTATTCCATGAATTTACCGTCTTGAGGTAGTCAAGCTCTATCGTAATTTCTCAATGTTTACGATTTTAGCGAGATATAGGCATTTGAAGTTTCATTTTAGGGCCGTTTTGGCGGAAACACGACTACTTAAAAACATGGAAAGCTAAGACCTGGAAACCTAAGACCCGGAAACGTAAGACCGGAAAGCTAAGACCCCCGTATAAAATCGTATTCCATCAATTTATCGCCTTGAGGTAGTAAAGCTTTATCGTAATTTCTCAATGTTTACGATTTTAGCGAGATATATAAAGCATCTGAAGTTTCATTCAGACCAGTAGGCAAAACATACCCTATTTCAGACCAAAATGGCAAAATCTATACCCTATTTCAGGCCAAACGGCTCAAAAACCATACCCTTTGGCGCCGCACGTACCTATATAGCTTATATAAGGGAGTACCCCCCCCCCCCCCCCCCCCCGGGCTCGGGTATAACAATGACGGTGATGTCCGAAGACCTTTTGGCCGATTTTGGGGTTTGAAATTGCGATCTGAGGACTTTTTGGGGGATCTGGTGTTACATTAGACCTTATAGGAATTTTGGGCGTCTAACAATTTGGCGTCATTCGGACATCCCGTCACTATTATATCTGAGTACCTTCCTGATACATTACGGACTCTGGGAACTAGGTTGCGTTACATTATTTCACACGCTGTCGATGTCAGTCTGACATGACACGGCACCCCTAGGGAGAAAAACAGACGATGCGTACTGAATACATTGGTCAACGTGGACAGCTATAATTTCCAATGTCACGCTCGCGTGCTGTGCGCGGTCTGGCTTGCAGATACACAGAACTTACTGTCTAGGCGTTTAAAGATGTAAAGATAAGTCGATAATTTTAATTTTCCTTTCAAACTTGCCTGAAAGCAGAGTGGAGTTTTTTAACTTGTGTGACTGTTTCGCAATCTTGACATTCTTTATAACTTGAATAGCCGGCGCGAGGTGGTTCACCCAAAACGGCCCAAGAAATTAATCTTCAGATACTTTATATATCTCGCTAAAATCGTAAATGTTGAGAAATTACGATAAAGCTTTACTACCTCAAGGCGATAAATTGATGGAATACGATTTTATACGGGGGTCTTAGCTTTCCGGGTCTTAGGTTTCCAGGTCTTAGCTTTCCATGTTTTTAAGTAGTCGTGTTTCCGCCAAAACGGCCCTAAAATGAAACTTCAAATGTCTATATCTCGCTAAAATCGTAAACATTGAGAAATTACGATAGAGCTTGACTACCTCAAGACGGTAAATTCATGGAATACGATTTTATACGGGGGTCTTAGCTTTCCGGGTCTTAGGTTTCCGGGTCTTAGGTTTCCGGGTCTTAGGTTTCCAGGTCTTAGGTTTCCGGGTCTTAGGTTTCCGGGTCTTAGGTCTTAGGTCTTAGCTTTCTAGACACCCGATACGCATGATGTAATAGAGAGACACTATTAATTTGCTCTTATGTGTCCAGCAATCATAGCGCGGGCAGAGCAGTTGTAAAAGTGCGTATTATCCTGTATTCAGTATAGGTATCTATTCTTGGTGTTCAAATGTTTATTTGGCTTTTAGTTGATGGCGTTTGGTTAGATATTACAGTTTCTACGCAGTGAGCTTGACTCAAGCTTTTAAAATATAAATATTGCATCACGCAGTCACGGTTTTCGTCACGCAGGTTCGTATGTTGACTCTTAGAATTGGGGGGTGCACCTCAGAGTCCAGTGACCGAGAGGGAGGAGAGGTGGATGATTGTTGTTTCCCTATCGGCCGCTTGTTAACTCCTTTAGGAGTTCTTGTTTGTTGTTGTTGTCGATAGTGTTACATAATTCGTAATCCATTTGTTTTAAGTGTTTCCTAATCCGTTGTGAATGTCCGTTCCATGTCACCCGGCATGTCATTACTGCAAAAGACAGTTCACAATTCCGCATAGGACAATTTAGCACTGAACGTGCAGTTTCCCAATTCCGTATGTCCGCATATGTTAGTCGATTATTTCCAAAAGACGACGGTCTTGTATTTAAAGCGCTCCAAAAGTGCAATTTCACGATGATAAAATGCCCCACCGCCAGGGAGAAACATACTTCCATTCGACCTGAATGCCAAATGCTAATAATGAAAATAATAGATATGTTCATTGTAAAACAGTCTGTCTTGACACGTAGATAACTTTGAGCTATAATTGACTGTCTTATCAGGGAATATTGACCTGACACTCTTGACACACTCTTGACCTCCACAATACACCCAGTTTTGGGTATGCAAACAATTTGAAATATTCAGAACTCAATCAGGCTTATTTTCACCTTTAACACAGAGGTAAACTTTATTTTCATTATATTATTGTATGCGTAATCGCTATTGAGTTTGAAAATAAATTGTTTAACGTTTGAATTTCCATCATCTTAACTTAAATAATTTCCTTCCTTTTTCCAGAGATGAAGACCGTCGAAGCTAAGTTCATTGTGTTTTTAGACAACCGCTAGTAGACAAGACACCCATGTGGCTAGCAGATGTGTCGACATGTTGGCGCATAAATTTCACTCTTGCCAGTTTTTAATTTTAGTCATAACATTTTGTTTCGGAAATTTCAACAATAAGTTGTAGAGATTGTCCTTTTCCCTAAAATGTCCTGATTTGGGGCAAATCACGCCAGCGACTTGTAGGAAATCAGGTCAATAAATAGAGCTTCTGGTGATTATATTCCGAATTTGGGCGCTACACGCATGCGTCTTTTGCACAAGTAGCTTGTAGTGTACCATAATGGGAACCGCGACACAAAAGAAAAAAATATATATCTTGCGCCGTTGTAGTAGTGTTTGAAGCGTTGTTATAAGCAAAATCTCGTACTTCAATTTTCCATACGTTTCTTTAAAATATAACATCTTAGACAAAAAAAGAGTGATCGAGTGATCGAGTGATCCATGACAAAAACTACCCATACGAATATATTGTGTCACGCAATATATATTGCGTTACCACGCAATATATATTGCGTTACCCAATATAAAAATGACTCTTCAGGTGATTTTCAGAATAATTATAAACAATTTACATTTAAGGAGAAATATTTATCTAAATATTCGAAAGTTCACAAGAGAAAACAAACCTCCTTTCTGGCAAAAGTGAACTCCAGATGTTTTTTCCTATTTCCGGCCACCATGTTGGTGCCACTGAGAGGGTCACCAACATGGCATGTCCCCCAGTACTGCATGAGCTCTGTAAATTTGTGTGGAACATTTTGACAAATAACTCAAGTATGGAATACCGCACAAACCTGAGATTCTTTATTTATTTATTATCTATGACATGTCAATTCCTTGACTTCATTCATTGAATGGTTTCGATTTTTTTTATTTATGGCGTGACAGTGAAAACCGAGAATACACTATCTTTAGCACGTAAACAGCATCGGACGCAAAGGTCAATAGCTTCTTCTCTGCTCCATTGTTAAACAGTGCGAAAAGTCTGTTTAAAATGTATGTATCGCAATCGCAGTTGTGGGGTTTAAACTCACTTACACATCTTTGAAATGGAAGTTCTTCTTCCTTGGTTAAGTTTCCTGCTTGTGGAAATATTATAAAGATACGTTTCTAAAGTATTTTATTGCTAAGCTCAGGATTTAAATTCTCCGCACTTGCTAAAAGAAATCCGTCTGTTTTTAAGATAAGAGAATTTATATTTAGGTGTTCCGGTTGGGGTTAGCTGAGTGGGGTACGGTGTGGAAAATCCAATTCCTTGAAATTGTCAAAGAAATGAACCGAAGCATAGTACTTTACTCGCATACGCATCTTTGTTAACCATCAGAATGCTCAGTTACACACTGACGGATAACAAAATGGCTCTATAAGCTTCTATACAAACTCCCTTCAAGTAAAACTCAATGCGCTTATAAACTTCACGTCTTCTAGGGGTTGGGTGAGTGGGGGTCTGAAGTGCTCGACACCAAAAACAAAAACAAAAAACTTTGACTGAATTATGACCCGGGCTCGGCCTATTTCAGTTATAGAAACCGAAAAATTAAAAGAAAATAATACTTTCTTCTTTCACATGAAAAGTTTCGTTGTCTGTTTATTTACATTCCACAAGATTATAATCAGTGCACGTAAAATTATGAAATATGGGAACTGATGGAAAGTATTCGGCAGTCATTGACGATGTTCGTTTTATTTGTTTTTAATTATAAATTGTGAACAGGTTGTAACTGCAGATACATGAATTCCGCAGCACCCGAACTAAATTGTAGAAATATCTGTCACGTTGTTGATGTCTGCAATAGAAGGCTCGATCGATCGATGGATCCGCGTCTTTTCTTCCTCTCCTAAGTCACACACGCATGCACAGAATTGGTTGAAATGGGACATGGTTACATCTCTTTTCAAATTATCCAATCCTTCCTCAAACTGCTCCTCGATCTACGCCTGCCATCTTGGAAGACGCCGCCACCATCTTGGATACCGTCTGAACCCCCGTACCCTACCCTCACCTAGGCGTTTGCTCCACCGACCCCCCCTCCCGACCCCCTGCGACTAACTCCCCACCCTCTCCTCCCTCCAATTCCAGATCCGTCCCCATGGGTAAGGCAGGTGACCATTACATATCGCGGGCTCAACCTCATGAATAATTTGATTCATAAATTAAAATTCATTATATGCATACATTAATGTTAACGCCATCGACCGAGTGCTAATTTGCATATCCATGTCTCTCACTATACTCATTTCACTCCATTCATGAGTAAAAATGTAGGTAGGTAGAACCCATAAAGTGCTGAGATGACGAATTATTTGGTCATACATTCATGCCCCGATTGAAATCTTTTTGCTAAGAACTTTAAAATCGCAGACATAACAAATTATATGTAATTATTGTGTTATTGCTTGAGCCTTTCAAGCTTTTAATGATTATTTGAAAATTTAATTAAACTGAAAATTAGTGTTGATTTCCATTCCCAGAAAGATTTAGCATCCGGCTCTATTGCTTCTACTATAACCTAACCAAACAAATATAGCTCCCGCATAAATCCTTGCTTATCCTTGTTTATAGCAAACTTTTAAAGTTAAACTTTACTTCAGAAAACGTCAATACCGTAATAACAATTTAGTGCACTTCAGAAACAAAAGGCGATGGACCCTACAAGACAAACGCCTTCTCTGCATAAACCTCAAGTATATAGTGATCCAAACAAAGAAATATATATTTAATCCCCTGGCCCGTTCTCTTATTGCCGCCCGCGCGCATGGCTGGTATAATAGGTTACCCAAACAAATACACTTACACCCACGTAATAAGCATATTTCAGTGGATAGACGCATAAAGATCAATGAAGCGGAAGTCTCAAGTGCAGTCGTCATACGAACAAGACCATTGTCTAAACAGGAATTTTACGAAAACATTTCAATCGGGGCATGTGCGCAGCAGCCATTAAAAAACACTTCAAATACACGCACTATAAAGCATTACTGGGTTCTGGTAAACTGGCTCATTTGGCAGCTTCTATTAAAATCAACAACTGAGAATATTTTCTTTACAAAACAGCGGAAATTGTGATTATTGATGAGATGATGTTATCGTTTACATACCAAGATTTAATAGGTTTTTGGAATGGAGCGCTGAAGTTCATGTTCTGTCATCTGTTCGTCACAGATAAAGGGAACTAAGATAGGTACGAGGTTGTTTAAATAATTGACGTCGTTGGTGGTAATTTGTGGTTTCAATTTTTACATCAGGTAAAAGCCTTTGTCATCTCTTTGTTGTTGGTAAACTGTACATGTCAAAGGTTGCACAATTTATCTTTCCATCAACAATAAAGAGATGACACAGCCGTTTTAGTTGACGTAAAAATTGAAACCACTAATTCCGTGATACCGTTTCAATCACGTCAGCAAACAACTTCCTACCTATTCCCCTTATATTTTTATCAATAACGAACAGATGACAGAAACGTGAACTTCAACCCGTCCATTTTAACAATACTGCGGAGAAGTGTTACATGACACACCATGCAACCACTAATTGTCACAATACCATTTAAATTACATCAATTAACAACCTCGAACCTGCTTTTATATGATGACACAGCCTTTTACGGTCTTTTACTAGAAAGAACAATTTAAATTACTTATTTCAATCACGTCGGTGAACAACTTTTACATGTACAATTTATATTTCCATCAACAACAAAGAGATGACATAGCCTTTTAGTTGACGTAATTCGCGAAGTGTTTGACGACACAGCACCATTCGCGCTGACATAACAAAATTATATCATGACTCACCCTCTACAAATTGATGTTTGTATATCCTCGTACTCTAGACAAAAAACACACTTCCTGAATTAGCATTGTTAACTAGAAAAAGTTATTCCCAGAAATTATCTTCCTCGCACATATCCCCTTTTATCAACTGATCACGGTATTTATCATTTTTATTTCAAAAAACATCAATAACAACCTCTGAAGCCTTTACGTTTTCCTGATTGAAAGACACGGTCCTCGTCAAATGCCTTGGGAAATTAATAACGCAGCAAACATAACTTATGCCAACGACACTGAAAGACAACCAGCTTTGTGACAAAATTTTCAATTCAATAATTTACCTCAAACGTAACCATGCTCGTATAAACATAAAAACAATACAGCTTCGGAAAGAAAATAAAAGTATTTCAACTCTACACTAAGTTGTTATTAATATTAATTTCCAAAGCTATCCCAATCAACATGTACAATTGTCGTTTTAAGCATATTTCGCTCCTAACATAACTGTTACTGAATAGTTTGGCCTAAATTAAACAATCCATGAAACGAAAGTCTCTTTCTTGAACAATTGAAGGGTCAAGTGGAAAACTATGCTAAGTAAGCAAAGCGCGTTTGCTCACTTAGCATAGTTTTCCACTTGGCCCTTCAATTGTGAAGTCATTAACCTAAAAATAGAACAATACAATACATTTCAGGAATTCAAAGAATTGTTACAAAAAAGTCTTACACAGGAATGTTACAAAGAATGCTTCGACGCCGGCAAGCGCAGTAGCTATAAAAACACATCACATGGTTTTTATTTAATTAACCAAACTCAAAGTTTCACCCGCAACCAGCTTAGCAAATTCCACAAATGAAACAGGTTTTACAAGACAGAGCGTTATATAAATATTATTTTAACGAACTCTTTGTGTAGAATTTAGCAATTTTATTCGTAAGCAATATCACTCATTTTCCGTGATTGTTTCGTTCCCCTCGTCTTATGTTTCTTGGCTAGCGCTTTGGTGAAATATGAGCCGTGGGAACAGCTGAATTTCATTGGCTCAGCTTTAATATAATTACGTTTGTTGACTTAACAAAAGAACCAAACCCAAACAAATAAATATTTGAATCGAGCGCTTGGTGAACGTAAACATCGAAATAACCGATGGAATTAAAACAATTGCTTTGAATCGGATAAAAATAATTCTGAATCGAGAAGACAACAATAATTATTTAGAACCCATATTCTTAACTCAGCGATAAAAACGCCAGCCAATTTAGACTTCAGTACCGGCACTTCGGCTGTTCTTTGGCAATTTGCGAGTCGCGACTCAAAACAAGAGCACAGCTGAATGAAACACGTGGAGGGCCAGAGAAATGTACGCAAACTTCAAAAATAAGAAAAATATGTTCCTTCCTGAAAATTTCTTATTATCCCAAACTTTTTTTTAACTTCTTTGGAAGCTTCAGCTTTCAATTAAATTGCGTGAAAAAATAATTTAATATATCTACGATGTACTTGTTGTTAGGAACGTACTAACAGATCTTCGGCGCATGCGTAAATTTACATGTAAGCACCTTATCCTATAGAAAGAAAGCTACCACAATGACAGGAAAGTGTTGTCCGAAACAAATATATATTGTGCTAAATACTAGTAATAGCGCAGAAAGATCACTCACGTTTTGCGTGGTGTGCACGCGTGCCCCACGCAAGAGTTATTAATTCATATTAATTAATTAATTGATTATCAAAGTTTACGGCATAGCGAACTAGCTTCTTATCACCAGGACGGCCCCACACATCCATACGGTTTACCTATAGTGCACTTTGCACTAAAAATGGACCCAAAGGGTATTAAAGTTAGCAAAAGTGTCACAAATTTTAATCACCATTTAACGTTCAATTGAGAAAGCATCAGTACTTTGAACAAAACAAGTATCGAACAAGTAAAACAAGAACCCCTGAAGGGATTACAAGCGGCCGATTTCCCGGGGGGGGGGGGCACTCCCTTATTTTCGCTATATAGGAACGTGCAGCTGGACAGGGTATGGTTTTTGAGCATTTTGGTCTGGAACAGGGTATACCAAAAGGCATTTTTGGGTATCAGGGTATCAGTTTCCCAGGAGTTGGCATGAAGATCGGTAATTGATACTCTGGCATAGGGTAGATGAAGTAGTCAGACGAAAAGAAACGCGTAGGAGTGTTAAAAAAGCTTTACAACTACAACTCGCAGTGCTGCTTAGTAGTTTAGCCTTTTGGGTTAGAAAGAAAATCGTTAAGAATCGTCCGGAATAGGGTATCTTTTTTCAACATTTAGGGCCTGTTTACATGGAGGGAGGGTGACCCGGGAACCCGGGTCACCCTCCCTCCATGTAAACAGGCCCTTAGTCTGGAACAGGTTCGCAAAATTAGGGTTGTTATAGCCCAGCGGCACACCCCCACCCAAATTTTTTGGGAGAACCCCCCCGGGCCAATTTCACCTTGAGGGGAGAAAGAACAATGCACCCCTCCACCCCCTCGGTCAGTTTACTCTGAGGTTCTCCCGCCAAATCTAAGAGTCAACTTCGAACCTGCGTGACGAAAAACGTGACTGGGTGATGCAATATTTTGGCTAGCGTAAGTTTGAGCTTAGGTCAAGTTTACTGTGTAGAAAACTTTAGCTAATGTCAATTGCATCATAATCAACAAGGGCACAGATGTGTTTTCGCTCAACGTGAAAATAAATTGTGAATGACATATATGCTGTGGAATTGTGTAAGAAAAACTGTTATGTTTTTGGGACCGAGTTTTATCGTTCGTTTAATGAGGTAGGGCTAGCGACATGAAAAAAACCCGTCCATTTCTTGAAGCGGCTCGATGCCCATATAGGGCATCGGCCGCTTAATAAATTGAACAAAAAATGATTGATTAGTTAAAATACAACTCAAATACGTGGCAGTTGATAAAACAGTTGTTTTTATCAATGATTATTTTGATAGCTCACTTCCGATTCAAACAACAAAAGGGAACTTTGTGACAAGCTCAAGAAAGATCACAGACAGATAATCCTGTGTTTAAGTAGTCCATTTTCAAGATGACTTGGTCCACTACTACTGATTAAAGAGTAATCTTGATTTCTATGATTCAACAAAGTTTATGTCGTGTGTGGTGCTTTTTTGAATTCGTTTCCATCCATATGTAAAGACTGAGATCAGGAAGCTACCGTATGTAAACATTTTCAATATTTTCCACAGGCAGTAGAGGATCAAAATTGGACTTTTTCGAGTTTCGATTTATATGCTTTATACGATGACCTTTGTGAGTCGATCTATTCGGCTTTATACGCGGTGTATTGCGTTACTACATTATTCGATCATTAAGTACCCGCTGGGACGACAAAGACAAAACAATAACAAGATCGAATAACGCAGTAACGCAATTCGACTCCTCTGCTCCCTGTGTCATTTCAAGTCATCAAGTTTCATTTCTGCTGAAGTAAGAAAGACGACTTTTTGTTTGTTATCCAACTACATTCTGAAACTCTGCATCAGCACATACATGATCAGCTTCACAGATTAGTATTAAAAAGAATCACTGTTCTTATGCACATATTTTTGATTTCTCCACCTCAAGTATTTGAATTATTCATCTCTTGTAGGAAAAGACGATTAATAAGCTTATTCCTGACTTCATAGGTTAACTTTAAGATGCTCAGCTTCACAGATTAGTATTAAAAATAATCACTTTTCTTATGCACACATTTTTGATTTCTAGACAGAAAGTATTTGAATTATTCATCTCTTGTAGGAAGAGTGTGAATGTTAAAACCTTTCACGACAAACGATTAATAAGCTTATTCCAGACTTCATAGGTTAAATTTAAGATTACTGTGTAGAAACTGAAATATATATCTAAATGCCATCAACTAATGACAAATAGTCATTTGAAAACATACCTTAATTTATCTTAATACCACTAATCCAAGGACACTAATCACGTTTACAAAAACATATACCACGGGGTATCGTAACTGCGATCAGGAAGAGAAATCCCAATGCGGATTGCTTCATGCTCATAGCACAATACCTCTATTGCATCATCTTTACATGACCAGAGATTGCGTCATGTCAACCGTGGGATCGAATAACGAGAAAAGGTCACACAACAAAATTTAGCACATTTTGCAACAACACTGCTGTTCGCTGCTGTGGGACATTTGTCTTTGCTTTTTCCAATGCGATTACTGTAATAAACTAAATACATCTACGCACTTACACGACACTACAGAAAGAATGTGGAAGAGAAATTCTCTACTGGCTAATTTTAGATCGAGATGCGATAACATCATGTCAACCGTGAAGAGGACTAAGGCTAGCGACATGAAAAAAAAAGTGCATTTCTTGAAGCGGCTCGATGCCCATGATGCATCGGCCGCTTAAAAACACTTAAATAAGTATGTTACCAACGATGGTTATAGTCACTTCAAACGAACAAATTCTTGTTTTTCAACATATGACTGCTTGCTTGTTTAGGAAAACTGTACCAAAAAGGTATTTGTGAATATCACAATTGAATTTTTTGGGTACCTTTTCTTCATGGGTATTTAATTTCGTGAATTTTTTTCAATCATGAAAATCACAAAAAATTAGTACTCGCAAACATAAGTGAGAATAAGGCAATTCAATACAACACATTGTTAACCTGTAGCTGCATCATTGACCTCTCCATCCTTCTTGTTGAGTCCTTTTCCAATCTGCTCCTCATCAATAATGCCGTCATGTGTACACACCAACACTTGGGTTGACTTGTTATCACCTGCGGAATATATGCATGCTTATCAAACATCAAATGGTTTTGGATTATTTCCAGTTGTGGAGTGCCTCCAGTGGTACACCTATTTTGCTGCCAGCTGGAATGGAATGCCAGAAATTTATGTAAAATTTTCATGTTTCTTCCTCTCCCAGTCTTCTTTGAAGACAACAGCACAGTTTTCATTGTAAATGAATTGAATACTATTATATCCTTCTCTATTAGGTTGTTCAACTGAAAAAAACCCTTACCATTATTCATGATGATGATGTACTGTAGTGCTCGTGCACTCAAACGTTTTTTTAAGGAAAATCATCAGCACCGATGGTCTTATATAATAACATTTTATGTACCTCCAAATATGCCAACAGCTTCTCTTTGTTAAGTTTTTGAACTGCCTGACTCTTCTGGTGTTCACAACTACAAAAAAATAAGAGTACTACTGTTATTACATGCAATTCAGTTAAATACTCAGTCCAGTCATTCTTAATGGAATTGACACCTTGGCTGCAATCTCCACACACAAAAAAGAGTCCTAGCATGAAAATATGTGAAGGATAATATACTGGTCAACACAATAGCCTCCATTTCGCTTTTAAAATTGGCACAGATATATTTTTTTGTCCTTTGACATTATCTGTTCCTCAAAGCCCACAGTTTTCCTCTCTTCACTTTGTTTTCAGAAAACTCTTTTCGAAACAGAAAATGTCAGCAAACAAATACTAGGTATACATGTATAACTGAGCCAAATGGAGGTTATTGTTAAAAAATTATTAACAATTATTGGATGAGGTTTTTGTGATATCCAGAATAATCAAGGTCGAGGTACTGTAAGTTCGGCTTTGGCTGATAACTCTTACCGAGACCTTGATAATTTATTCTGGATATCACAAAAACCAAATCTAACAATAATTTGTTTTATTAAATATTCAACGAAAAAGAATAACGCTTCTGCCACCGATGTTACTTAGCGGCAAGCAACGCAAAGCGCGCATGATTACCCTTGGAAATCATGCACCGCGGTCATAGATGACATGATTACCCGTGACCTTGAGTGTCCTTGACATGATTATTGTATAATCTGCAGGTTATTGCCCGTGATCCTCTCGTTAATCTGTAGGTAGATGACATACTGTAGATGCTTTCAAAGGCGCTGATTTCGAAAATTCACTGTACACTTTCAGCCAATCAGAAAAGAGATAGTGAGCTGAATGTATAATAATGCCCCTTATGAGCAGTCTGCCTCAAGGCAAAGATTTTTTCGAAACTTGTTATTCCCTTGTCAGGAGTAGATATCAACACCTTTTTAGTAGTGTGTACAAAAACAAAATCTATTAAGCATTTTTTAATAGCAAGTAATTTCACCATGGTTCTATAGCAGTCAATCCTGATCAAGCCCTCCTCTCAAGAAAAACAATATTAAGACTATTCCTTATTAAACAAATACTAGCCTGCGTAGCTGGCGGTACTGTTTTTGTGTCCCCAAATTAGTATGGGATTTTCCCAGGCTATAAGGCATTGACACGTTAATAAAGTTTTCTATCTTTTTCTTCTTCTCTCGTGCGAGGTAAAGTTTTACAAAAATGAGCGACAACGAGCCGCGCAAATTTTAAGTCGCGAAAATACACTCATTTTAATTGAGCGATAACTCGTCAATTTGACAATGCTTCATTTACTACTCACTTGCAGAAAACTTACACTCACAGTCTCAATAAATAGCAAACTTACGTAAGTCCCAGTATGACTGCATGATCCAGCGCACTAAGAACAGTTTGGTTATTTTGTTGAAGATTCATATCTTTGAATTGGATTTTATTCAGTAAGACATCATCATCAAGTGCAACATCCTACAAAAAAAATCAAGTAGAATAGATAGTGACAATAACTAAGGATTGTTTTAACAAGGATAAGATGATTTCTGCTTTGATCCAAAAAAGTCTGTTGACAAGCCTAGTTGTAATACGTCTTACTCGGAGCATGTGGTGATTAGACTGATACTTTATTCAATGCCATCCTATGTATTGAATTACACTTCCAGTGACATAAGTCATGAACACTGTACAGCTCCGCAAATGATCCCAAGACTGCAAATGATCCCCAGAGTGAACCGCAAATGATCCCGCTAAAAATCGAGGAATGGCGTGGACAGTGGACGCGATTTTTCATTTTTCCATTCCAATTTTTTTTTTCATTTTGAATATTTTTCCTGAGAACTGAATCTGTGCACGCTGGACATTTTTATCTAGTTTAATACCTGGTTACTGATGACGGAAGTGATCAAATTTTTTTTCACGCATTGATGCAGATTTTAGTAAAAAAATAAATTCAAAATCATTGAACTAACGCACGATATTCTAAAAATAGTTAATTCGAGAAGGTGTTTTTTTTTTTGGTTTTCGCGGTAAAATTCATCCGCGTCTAGAATTATTGCAGACTTACACAAGAGTTAACACCGCATGTTATATTGTTTTCGCGTTACGAAGATTCATTTATCTATAAATTTCGAGATTTTAAAGACGGTATTCTGCACCATGAAACAAGCTAGACATGGAAATTGACACCCGTTACAGCTATTTTAAAACAACTTCACGAAATCGGCAAATAACATTTCCGGTGAATTGAACACCCGGCCCGCTTTGATGAAGTGTGAAAACTGTGAATTTTTTTTCAGGCTCCTAAACTCAATGTCAATGTAAGCATGAGAAGGAGCAATTTAGCCATTTTAGCTCATTTTCACACCGCAAGCATATTGGAGAAGCAGCTACCTCGCATGACATTGATAACTGAGGTGACACGCCCTGTTCAGATAACCTTTGATTTCGAGATCGGATGTCAATCACCGTAACAGCAACCTTCGCACTTCAGTCTTCACAAATAATGGTCAATAAATACAGTTGAACCCCTCAGTTTTTAAAAGCGGTCCGTTCAATATGTAAAGGAAACCCCTATTAGTGCATGGTCACCTTATGGCCGTCCCGATGAGAGTTCCGGCCTCTTGTTTTTTTCTAGGAGCCTGAAAAAAAAATTCACAGTTTTCACACTTCATCATGCAGTCATGCCGCCAAAACAGCATGAAATAGAATTCACCGGAAATGTTATTTGCCGATTTTGTGAAGTAAATGAATCTTGGTGATGTGAAAACACTCTTGTGCAAGTCTGCAATAATTCTAGACGCGGATGAATTTTACCGCGGAAAAAAAAAACCCTTCTCGAATTAACTATTTTTTACTGATATCTTGCTTTAGTTCAATGATTTTGAATTTATTTTTTTTACTAAAATCTGCATCAATGCATCAGTAACCAGGTACATTTGTAACTAGATAAAAATGTCCAGCATGCACGGTTTCAGTTCTTGGGAAAAATATTCAAAATGGAAAAATGAAAAATCGCGTCCACTGTCCACGCCATTCCTCGATTTTTAGCGGGATCATTTGCGGTCCACTCTGGGGATCATTTGCGGTCCCGGGATCAATTGCGGAGCTGTACAACACTACAGTCCTGTTAATATTGATCATGAATTGCGTCATCACATTGTCAAAGTAGCCATGGATCCACGAGGCACAGCCGAGTGGATCCGCAGACTACTTTGACAATGTTATGATGAAATTCATGATCAATAACAGGACAGACACATTAAAAACTGACTTCCATTTGTTTTTTACAATAACAACAGGCCAGAACGATCAAACATAGACTTCAGATGAGGAGAAACGCCAAGTAAAAGTGAACTAAATTTGTTTTAGCCGAAACGATTCCGAGTCACAGCTTCGTGAACCTCAATCTACGTACAATAACTCGAGAATAAATTTCTTACTAGACAGATTTTCTGAAATTCTTGTAAACCCGCTGAAATATTCCCAAGTTCAGTCCACTCTTATCAGTTGTTCTGAAGTTATCAACTGCATCATCAAACTACAACAAATACTCTTCTATTTCACTTTACCGCTGAATTAAATCTCAGTCAGCCGATTGAAAAGCCACCTGTGAACGACTGTTGATGATCTACGCCTCAAAGAACTCCTGTTCAGATGTAATTTATCCACTTTATCGAGAACCGACAACGCTGCCATTTTGGCGAAATTTTGAAGATCCGCGCGAGCTGACGTCATTCAATGATTCATGTGTCTGTCCTCTTATTGACAATAAAAATTAGCCAATGAGCGCACAATAATTTTGACAGTTATTGTAACACTGGGATCATTTAATACCAATACTGTAAAGATGCCTCGTGTGCACAGTTCAAATATTTATAGTCTGCTTGTTTAATGTTTAAGACGAAATCCATCAGAAAATCGAGTAATATTTCTGGCCAGTGGACAAAAATCCTGTACCACGACGCCATAAGCTTTCACGCTTAAACTAGACATTCATGAGCCGTACCTTAACGGTATTCACCAAATAATATAACTCCACAATCCTTAAATTGCTTTCCGCCTTGAGTTTCCTCCCGTGAATGGGTTGAATCATGATAGGTGGCAGCCATGTTTTTGTTAACATGGCTGCCACCTATCATGACTCAACCAATTCACGGGAGGAAACTCAAGGCGGAAAGCAATTTAAGGATTGTGGAGTTATATTATTTGGTGAATACCGTTAAGAGTGACTGCCTGTTGGGATCGAGAATGACCCGTCAACGACCAATTTGGCGAATCGCTGATATTTTGCCCAAATATACCCTTGGGTAAACTATTTTCAAAAATCATATTTAAAAGTTCCAGCGATTTTTTAATTTTCAGAAAATCGCAAAAATTTGAAAGTGTGGTCAAAATGCGGTTTTTCGCTTCATCAAATGACAAAAATAAGGTGCAAGTACGAAGCACCGCCGAAGCGTTCAAATAAATTCAATTGACGCCAAACTTCACACAAAGTCGGAACAACTATTCCTATACATTGTTCACTTGTAACAATTTCCAAGTACGTTGATATTATAATTTTGCAAGCCATTTTAAAAGCACCTCCGAAGACCGCTAAAAATGGCGGCAGAATATCGTTAATGTTTAACACCATAAAAATCCATCTGGTACCTCATTTTTCGAAACTTTTATTTTACAGCCCTAACATATGATTATTAAACTTTTACCATGCAAGTTTCAGGGTCGAATTCGAAACGCTTCCCTTTGAAAAAATCCAAAATCTATGTAATATGTTCATGCCAAATGACGCAAGATTTAGAGACGAATTTGAGGTTATAATCAGCTTCAATTTGGCCCATAAATTCTAAAATTAATTTCAATCTTGGCAATTTGCAGCATGAAGCTGGCACAAATATCCAATAGCATGTAGCAAACGCATTCAGAGGCTTTGGAAGATATTGAAAGTCAAATTTGAGATAGAAATCTCTCTAATTTTACCATCGGCTAGTATTCGCAATGTACAGTAGTTACAAGTAAACAAACGATTGTTCGTCGATCGGTCTCTCGAGAGGTCAGGATGTCAAGAACAGTTCAAAGGTTCGGCAATGTATCACTGGAGCGAATATCTAGCAGAAGACCAAAATGTCAGTGTTGTAGTCTGGTAGTAATTTCAAAACAAATGGCGTCTAAATAATTGAAAAACAAGAAGCGAAACTATCCGACCCCAAACAAATACACATCATTTAGCGCTAAATTATTGCACGAAGTATAAGTCACAAGAAACATACCCAAAAGCCATACGTCCACCTCAGTGCTACATATTAGCTTCCACAATTCCAAGCTTTCTGTTATAAACATCAGGGAAAACCTGAATCCATTTTCTGGCGGCATATTCAGTACCATCGGCATGCGTATTGTCAGGCAAAAGTGTTGTTGACATTCGAGCCTCAACAAATGTCACGCAAGTCAACGCCTGAATTAGCTATCAGGCCTGGCCGCCAACTTTACTTTACAACTTACTTCATTGAAAAACTCTGACAATATATTAGCACCATAATTATGTGAATTGTAATGAATTTCGGGGGATTTTTTGCGGGAAATATCGGTCTTTGTGGGATCTATGTTTTTACAAATTATATGAGAGGGGGACTGGGAGAGGTGGATAATTTTTGCAGGAATATTTTTTCCCGAACTTTTGTATAATCAAATATGTAAAGATCTTGCAACATTGGATTCCTGGCCATTCCCGAGATGGATTGTGCAGAATTTTTCATTCTTCTCCGGATAGCACCACTGGATTTTATTTAAACAACCTTCCTCACCAACACCCACCCCCCCCCCCACCCCCACCCCCCTTGAAATCAAGTTCATTGAAGTAAAAGAACAAAGGAAACCCTCAATGTCTACATGGATGGAAAGAAAGAGAATTTCACTGTGAAGTGATCTTTGAATGAAAGTTCCGGACATCCATTCATGTGTGGTGCATTCATTTTTTATCAGCCAATGAAAAAAATTCAATTTTTTCCTTGCGACCACGGCTGCTCGTTTCCGGCGCAAAGAGAAAAAAAGAGGAGCTCTGGGAACGAGGATGATGTTTCCTAAGTATGAAAAGGCGCAAGCTAGTATTTAAGTAATGTCCTTCAGAAGTGCCTTTTTACGCATGGGTGGGAGAGCTATATCTAGGCCTTGCCTAGTTCCTAGGCTTCTATATTTCGCCGTGGTCAATCCGTTTCGGTTTACGTGGTTCGAGCGAAAAAGTGAGTCGCGGATATGTCACAGAAATGAATTGACCGTGAAGGCCTGGGAGAAAGCCATAGGCAAATCTAGGCCCAGGCCATTGCTCACGCGTTGCAGCATTGGTCGCTTGAGTAGCTTCAGCGTATCATCCAGCGCCATTGCACACACGTCGTGCTGATCGTACACGAGAGGATGCTGCATGGAGCTGGATTATTTTTACAGCCTCCTTTGCCCGACTAAAATTAGTCTCCTCCTGCCATTCCTGGACATCCATCTCATCAGGGTCCCTTTAGCGAGAGAAGAAGGAGGCGACCAGCGAGGCGGCGAGGGATTCGGATGCTTGAAAAAGACGTACACTATCGATATCAGTGCCATGGAGTCGTCGCATTTCCCGCGCAACAATCTCGGCGTCAAGCTTGCGGCCCGTCGTTTGGCCAATGCGGAATTTGGCCAATAGGTATGACTTTTGCTTGTTGCTAAATCGATACACCTTCTTGGCTGTTGGTGTTTCCGTGGATAGCGGCGAGGCAACAGGGAATTATTCATGTCCCCAAGACGGCTGCTTACAAGTACCTTATTCTCACTTAATTATTTTCGCGAATTATTTTCGCGAGTAAATAGAAGGCCTTCGGAGCGCGCGCATAGTGAACAGTGCGTATTAGCACGTATTACCTTCCCTCAAAACCCCATTACGTCACCAAGAGGCCACTGTTTTTTCCAAAAGAGGGATAACCAGGGATGGGTCAGTCAGGGCAGCCAAGAAGGCGCATGGATTTAGCGACAAGCAACAGTCATACCTATTAGCCAAATTCCGTATTGGCCAAACGACGGGCCGCAAGCTTGAGGCCGAGATTGTTGTGCGGGAAATGCGACGAGCCAGTGGCACTGATTGTCCACCTCGCAGGTCGCCTCGTTCGTCTCTCGCCAAAGTTCTTGCAGTGCGCCAAAGGGACCCTCAGATGAGATGGATGTCCAGGAATGACAGGAGGAGACTAATTTAGTCAGGCAAAGGAGGCAGTAAAAATAATCCAGCTCCAGCATATTCCTCTCGTGTACTATCAGGACGACGTGTGTGCAATGCGCTGAAGCTACTCAAGCTACCGATGCTGCAATGCGTGTGCGAAGGCCTGGGCCTAGATAGAGCTCTCCCACCCATGCGTAAAAAGGCTCCAAACTTGGCACTTCTGAAGGACATTACTAGCAAGTGCACGTGCCGAAAGTAAATTATCGAGAACTGTCATTATTTCGTGCCTTTTCATGCCTAGCAAACATATCTCATAAGCGATGGACCATTGTATTTTTTAAGAGAGAAGAAGGGGAAGGGGGTGGGGGGGGGGGGGGGTGTAGGTTGTTACAAATAATCCCGCATTGCTAACCGAAGAATGAAAAATGCTGCACAATCCATCTCGGGAATTGCCAGAAATGCAATGTTGCAAGATCTTTACATAGCTGTTTATAATTAGTTCGGAAAAAAATATTCCTGCAAAAATTCAACCTCGTTCCCAGGGTCTCTCTTTTTCAATCGCATTTGGCTGGAAGAAGAGAGTCCCTGGGAACGAGGTTGGCAAAAATTATCCACTTCTCCCCCGTCTCATAATTTGCAAAAACATGAAGAATGAGAAGAATGAAAAATTCTGCACAATCCATCTCGGGAATGGCCAGGAATCCAATGTTGCAAGATCTTTACATATTTGATTATACAAAAGTTCGGGAAAAAAATATTCCTGCAAAAATTATCCACCTCTCCTGGTCCCCCTCTCATATAATTTGTAAAAACATAGATCCCACAAAGACCGATATTTCCCGCAAAAAATCCCCCGAAATTCATTACAATTCACATAATTATGGTGCTAATATATTGTCAGAGTTTTTCAATGAAGTAAGTTGTAAAGTAAAGTTGGCGGCCAGGCCTGATAGCTAATTCAGGCGTTGACTTGCGTGACATTTGTTGAGGCTCGAATGTCAACAACACTTTTGCCTGACAATACGCATGCCGATGGTACTGAATATGCCGCCAGAAAATGGATTCAGATTTTCCCTGATGTTTATAACAGAAAGCTTGGAATTGTGGAAGCTAATATGTAGCACTGAGGTGGACGTATGGCTTTTGGGTATGTTTCTTGTGACTTATACTTCGTGCAATAATTAGCGCTAAATGATGTGTATTTGTTTGGGGTCGGATAGTTTCGCTTCTTGTTTTTCAATTATTTAGACGCCATTTGTTTTGAAATTACTACCAGACTACAACACTGACATTTTGGTCTTCTGCTAGATATTCGCTCCAGTGATACATTGCCGAACCTTTGAACTGTTCTTGACATCCTGACCTCTCGAGAGACCGATCGTTTGTTTACTTGTAACTACTGTACATTGCGAATACTAGCCGATGGTAAAATTAGAGAGATTTCTATCTCAAATTTGACTTTCAATATCTTCCAAAGCCTCTGAATGCGTTTGCTACATGCTATTGGATATTTTTGCCAGCTTCACGCTGCAAATTGCCAAGATTGAAATTAATTTTAGAATTCATGGGCCAAATTGAAGCTGATTATAACCTCAAATTCGTCTCTAAATCTTGCGTCATTTGGCACGAACATATTACATAGATTTTGGATTTTTTCGAAGGGAAGCGTGTCGAGTTCGACCCTAAAACTTGGCATGGTAAAAGTTTAATAATCATATGTTAGGGCTGTGAAATAAAAAGTTTCGAAAAATGAGGTACCAGATGGATTTTTATGGTGTTAAACATTAACAATATTCTGCCACCATTTTTAGCGGTCTTCGGAGGTGTTTTTAAAATGGCTTGCAAAATTATAATATCAACGTACTTGAAAATTGTTACAAGTGAACAATGTATAGGAATAGTCGTTCCGACTTTGTGTTAAGTTTGGCGTCAATTTAATTTATTTGAACGCTTCTGCGGTGCTTCGTACTTGCACCTTATTTTTGTCATTTGATGAAGCGAAAAACCGCATTTTGACCGCACTTTCAAATTTTTGCGATTTTCTGAAAATTAAAAAATCGCTGGAACTTTTAAATATGATTTTTGAAAATAGTTTACCCAAGGGTATATTTGGGCAAAATATCAGCGATTCGCCAAATTGGTCGTTGACGGGTCATTCTCGATCCCAACAGGCAGTCAAGTACGGCTCATGAATGTCTAGTTTAAGCGTGAAAGCTTATGGCGTCGTGGTACAGGATTTTTGTCCACTGGCCAGAAATATTACTCGAGTTTCTAATGGATTTCGTCTTAATCATTCAACATGGCCAACGTTAATCCGTACAAATTTTTACGGAACATTTTCATTGTAATGAATTTCAAACCACGGATTTTGTGGCTGTGGTAAACACCAATACCCGGTAGGCAACAACAGGAGCCAACATTCCCCTTCGACAGAAATTGGGCAAAACGTACAAACTGATAAGCTGTTGTGCTTTAAAGAAATCGAAAAGAGATTGAAGAAATATCCCCAGTAAAACCAGCATCAGCCTCATGGTGACAAAATTATTTGGCGCTTAAAATTACCAGCATTATATGTCATGTCACACGTGCGACTTCTGCAACCCATGCGGTATGAATGTCACAACATCTTGGCGTACAACTTTATGACGTGACAAAAACATAAAACACCCTAAGTGCAACCCATGCCCAATGTGCTAACCATTAGGCCACTGTGCTTCCCTAAAATATTTTAAATACATTATGTTAATTATCAGTGACTCATTTTAACTTACTCTAGGTAGATTCTGTTGGTTAGACATTTCACTGGATTCATCTACAGGGGAAAAAATCATGAAATTTAGATCTGCAATTATTTAAGGTGTATGTATGTACTGTAATCATTATTAATTAATCAATAATATTACTGTTTTATTGCTCACACCAAAATTTGATGCATCCTGATGCATCAAATTACATTCTCAACTGATAGAGAATAGCAGACTCATTCTACCTTTTCACAAAGAAAGTTACACACAACTTTTGGCAAATACATACAAGTCATGTAGTGTCCCTACCAGTAAGAACTCCACTGATAATCTCTTCTCTTTGAACTAACAAGACTAGCTGAGCAGAATCCTTTTGTTGAAATTTTGATCTCTTTCCAAGAGCACCTGATACATAACACAAATGTTAAAGAGTTAGATTGTGTGGAAGATGCAATTGTCCGTTCCGAAGTTCAAAAAGGGACTGGCACTAGTTTACCTATTGTTCAAATTGTGTCATATTAAAAATTTAATCCCATCACCAGAAAGATCGCATGAAAATTAGTAAGTTTGCCAAGTTTGGTTATGTTACACTGCATAGTAACCAGGCTGTGAGCTGTCAAAGGTCGTCCAAATTCCATACAAACGTCTCTAATTCAGAGATGGCGTCCCACAAATCCATACAAAGTCTCTAATTTTTCTGATTTTTGAAAGCCTTCTACATGGTTGAAATCAAATGAAACAACCCCAAACTTGGTAAACTGACTAATTTTAATGTGATCTTTCTTGTGATGGTCTCCAATTTTTAATTAAATCAAAATTTAAAAACTCGTGTCGTGCACCATTTGAACTTCAGAACGGGCAATATGGCCCCTTGGTTCGAGCCCTGGCTGGGGTCGCTGTGTTGTGTTACTGGGAAAGACACTAAATTAATTTTAAAATAGTCTCACAATGCCTCTCTCCACCCAAGAGTATAAATGCATGGGTAATATGCCGGGGGGGGGGGGGGGGACCTGTGATGGACTAGGCATCCCATCAAGGGGAGCAGCAATACTCCTAGTCGCTTTATGCTATGAAAAATGGTACTGGTAAGTGCCGGCAGATCAGTGGATCACTACACTCCTTATCATCATTTAACACTCACAAACCCCCCAAAAAAATGTTATTACAATAACCCAGCATATAGTCAATCGAACCCAATCGAACCCAATCGAACTCAATCATTCGATTGATTTCGATTGGGTTCGGCAATCGAACACAATCAAACTCACCCAAAAAATTTTCCAATCGAACACAATCAAACGTTCGATAATCGAACGCTTCTTTAAATCGAACATAATCGATCTCTGGATTGATACATTTTTCAATCGAACACAATCGAACGTTCGATAATCGAACGCTTCTTTAATCGAACATAATCGAACTCTGGATTGATCAAACTTTTCATTATAGCTTTCATTGACTTGCGCTTTGACTCAAACAGGGCGTTGCGTTCAATTAAGTTGTGTGGGCTCTAATTTCAAACACGAGTACCTTAGTCAAGATGTCGTTCAAACTAACAATCCACGACGTGGTTGTTAAAGGCAATCACAAGTGCTCTTTCGCCGTCAGTGTCGGTGAAAGATTCATGGTGAGAAAGAAAAGGGGAAATCGAGGGCAAGCTCTCAAGGTACTTGACAAAAACGGAGGAGGTCAGCTAGGGTATTTGCAGCGTGAATTGGTGCCTGTGCTTTGGCCCTTGACCAACAAAGTTGAGTTAGTTCTACATTACAAAATCGAAATAATCAAATCAATTCAGTTCGATTGGTTCGGTTCAGTTCGATTGGTTCGATTGAGTTCGGTAATCGAACTCACCCAAAAGTTCCAGTTCGATTGTGTTCGATTGCCGAACCAATCGCAAAATAATCGAACGATTGGGTTCGATTGAGTTCGATTGATTTTTGGTTTGGATTCGTTCAATTGACTACGCCGGGCTATAATTATTATATTTTTTAATGCTTGCAAATGAAAAGTTTTTAGAAGAAAGATTAGCGAAAGTAAAATCGAACAACGTTTCGATGTCTCCATGACATCATTTTCAAGTTCAAATGTCCAAAGTTGTGATCACACGCATATATATAACTAATTATCAATATTTGCATATAAATTACAAGAACAAAGTAGCAGGTATTGTTCTAAGTAAATAGTTTTGGCGGATTGAATCCAATTGAGTCTCTAATAAAAACATTTTGTAGATCAAGCAGTCCAGTTTACTCTTGCATTTCTTCAGAATCGAGAATTTATCGCCAAGGTTTCCAGCAACATTGTTATGCTTGTCACAGGAGTGCATACTGATAGTAGATCTGTTATGTTCATCAATACGTTGGAATAAGTGTCGGGACGTATACCCGACATAACATGTATCACACATGTCACATTGGAACTTGTAAACAATGCATTCCTGGTTTATAATCGGCGTTTTTTTCTCGTGCATCTTGATGTCGGCTTCAATTTTACGGCTGGTGAAAATCGGCTGAAGATCTTTGCAGATCTTGTTGCTAAGATCTTTAAGAGAGTATTTCTACTAAAATCAGACATAGTGTGGCAAAGCTGAAAAAATAGAATTCGCTATCCTTTTGCATACAGGTAGTCCATAGTAAGAGTACAAACGCTATGTAGTTTTTTTTCTTGAAATATTTCTATATTTCCGAGAAAAACCGAATTTCGATGTCACCTCCAGACTCGATTCAGCGAGTCCAAACTGGGTTGAAAATCGACCATTTTCACTCGGCGCTCCTGATGAAACTATCCACCCTATAGAAAATTTAATACTACCAACGTATTGCATGACTTTTCATTGTCTAGCGAACACAATTTCAGAAGTATAGGATTTTTCTAATTATTGAACGGTACACAAAACCAGAGTATCCTCCAATGTTATGATAGTCAGTTGGTCAAAATAATTGCCATTTTAACCATGTGCCATATCTCAGAATCCCATAAAATTAAGGATTTAAACTGTGGAAAGAAAGATCTTCCAATATATATAAAGTTTAGTTTGGGCAAATGATTTCCCACTTCTCAAAAATTCTTCAAAATAGTACACAAAAGGCGTGAAATCACGCCAGTTGTCGAATGCGTGACCAAACGTAAACTACCGTACGTGTGAATAAAATTACTTCAATTCGAAATACCAGCATTACCTAAGTATTAAACGGCGTAAATATGCTCACCTTTGCTCGGTTGTAATATCCTGATTGTTACAGAATGTTTCTTTCCAGACATTTGTTCAATGGCGTTCCTTGAGGTTTGAGTGACGAGTACGCATCCGAATTTGAAGATGAACGCAAAACGGCTCAATAGTATACTATCAAGTTCCTGTGCACATGTATATTTGTGCTACTCAGATTTTTCAATAGAATTGTTTAGCCAGCTTCCAGGCAGTATCCACCAAAACGACAGTCATTAAGCCACTTCGAGTATCCGTTAAATAAAAACCGAAAGCGGGTAATTTGCATATTGGCCGGCACAAGCGTGACGTGACAACTTTTTGTTGCATGTCGAGGATCGGATTACATGTAAGCTATTTAAAACTTTGCGCTTTTGTCGGAGGCAAAAAAAAAACGTTTAGCGATCAAAGTATTTTGTTTTCGTACGAACACAAAGGTAAAACTTATGTTTTGTTACCTCCTCGGTTATATTGATAATACATTTGATGTTCATTTTGTCTGCATGAGACTATTAAACTCGATTTACAAAATTAAATTAACGAAATGTTTACCAAATAAAGCAACGAGGTTTTTTCCCACAGAAAATATATATAAATCACCCGATCGACGTGGAGTTCATTCAGATGATGGGTTGAACTATTGGCGAAAACATGGACGTTTCATGTCAATGGAATGTCTGTTTCCTTTGTCGGTTAGTAAACCAGTGTCGGGCGATACCTTTTTAAAAAAGTTTCATTTAACGTTCTCAGTTCTAATACGCGGGCCCTCCGTTTTAAAACAGCTTTTTTGTAGAGCAGAGCTTCTGTTCACATATATGTTTTTCTTTGAATTATGTTAATGACAAACGGCTCGAATTTACAGTAGCCAACCCAACAAACTTTTTTACAAGTGTCCTCTCATAATATTATAATTTGTTTGACGGACATGCCTCCTTGCAAAGTTGAACACGATCAAATGGAAACTTGTCACATTGTATTTATCAACAAAAGTTATAATATTACGAGAGGATTCTTGTAAAAAAGTTTGTTGGGTGGTTTGTTGGCGCGTCGCACTATAACTGACCACCAACTATAAAATAAATTAACTTTATTGGCTAGGACACAATTTATACTGGTAAGCCCAGTAGTGATATTGTGGGCCATAGACATTTTGATAGTTAGTTTAGTATTTTTTATCGGCCTTTATGGGTGGATATTACTTTATATTACTCGATTTTCGCGGTAGGGTGAGAGGCGCGACACGTGTTTCCTGCCCCCACCCCCACGTACAAAAAATGTGGTCACGCATGCATTCAGTCAATATGCAAATTACGCATCTTTTCAACAAGCTCGAAACGAGTAACGACATGGAGAACTTTCAAACCTTCAAACCGGATACTCGAAGCCGGAGGTGGCTTGTGGCTGTGGTTTTAGCGGTACTAGATATCGAAGAACACAAGCAGCACAAATTGAATATACACATATGATATGTAGAGGAAATTCGTTGTGTTGATCCGATGGTGCGTATGTGTCGTATGCCCGGGTCAGAACGCCATTGGAAAATTGTCAAGAAAAAGAACATTCTACAACGGCCAGGATATCATAATCGAGCAAAGGTGAGCATATGTACGTTGTTTAATACTTAGGTAATGCTGGTATTTCGAATTGAAGTAATTTTATTCACACGTACGGTAGTTTACGTTTGGTCACGCATTCGACAATTGGCGTGATTTCACGCCTTCTGTGTACTATTTTGAAGATTTTTTTGAGAAGTGGGAAATCATTTGCCCAAACTAAACTTTATATATATTGGAAGATCTTTCTTTCCACAGTTTAAATCCTTAATTTTATGGGATTCTGAGATATGGCACATGGTTAAAATGGCAATTATTTTGACCAACTGACTATCATAACATTGGAGGATACTCTGGTTTTGTGTACCGTTCAATAATTAGAAAAATCCTATACTTCTGAAATTGTGTTCTCTAGACAATGAAAAGTCATGCAATACGTTGGTAGTATTAAATTTTCTATAGGGTGGATAGTTTCGTCAGGAGCGCCGATTGAAAATGGTCGATTTTCAACCCAGTTTGGACTCGCTGAATCGAGTCTGGAGGCGAAATCGAAAATTTCGTTTTTCTCGGAAATACAAAAAGATTTCAAGAAAAAAACTAAACTACATAGCGTTTGTGTTCTCACTAAGGACTACCTACATGCAAAAGGATAGCGAATTTGAGTTTTTAAGCTTTGCCGCGGAAATTCGATTTTGTCTGATAATTGTGGAAATCTTCACAACAGCTTAAAAGCTGTTGTCGAACAGAGTCCACTGAAAACTGGTCTTTGAAAGGTAGAACGACAAAACGGGTTATAGTAGAATCGATCAAGGGAGCGGCGTATTTGAGCTGCAAAAACACAGTCCTTAAACGGTCACATTCCTCCAAAAAATATACCCACGATGATGACAGGTGGTAGGCGTGATTGAGCATGGTTTGGAGCAGTGATCTGTTATATCTCGTATCAACATGACTCTGATAGTGTAATATAAAGAGGCCATTGTTGGTAGGTTTGATGAAAAGTAAACCTTTGTCTCAAGTCGGGCACCATTCTTCAGGATTTGCATGCCAAGGAAAGGTAGCATGTTGTTAGATGTGAGCTCCATAGTGAACTGGACAGAAGGGTGACTGTTGTTGAGGGTTTCAAGGAATGCTGTTGCAGTAGCTGTGTCTCATACGATGGTGAGTGTATCGTCAACATACCTCCGATAAAACAAGGGCATTTTTCCAACACGTTTCAAGACTTTCTTCAAGGGAGCACATGAAGATGTTGGCCATGAGAGGCCCCAGTGGGGACCCCATGGCAACACCATCCACCTGCTCGTACAATTTGCCATCAAACTGGAATAACTGATCTTTTGTGGCCAGCGTAAGGAGTTCAACAAGATCGGATTTGCTGATGTTTTACTGGTGTCTTTGGTTGAACCAATTATTGTCGAAGGCTTTGTCAGCAAGGATCTGAATGGTCTCGTCTAGGGGCACGTTCGTGAACAGGGACGAAACATCATACGAAACAAGGACGTCATCCTCGTTAATATTCAACCCGCGAATTTCATCCGCAAACTGAAAAGTGTCAGTGATTGTGTACTGGTTGATTGCCAAAGGTTTCAGTTTTTCGTCCAACCACTTTGCGAGGGAGTACCCCCGGGGGGGGAGGGGGGGGGGGTTATTTTAATGTAACATTTTTATTTGGCAAATATTTGCCAAGATTCGTAGTTTCTGAAGTTACATATTTAATATTAATAATTACGTGTGTGAAATAAATCTCGTGTGAAAGTTAATTATTTCTCTCAGGCATTAAACATTGCAAATGCATACACAAATTCGGTAATAGGAACCGAAAGATTGAAAGAGTCACATTTATTTTTCATGAAAAGCAATTTGATTTAAATTAAAACTTAAACCTGGTAATTCCTTCAGCCTAGTTCCTAGACATTCTCTTTCTCTCTCTGGAGAGGGGTACGTACGTTCACCTGGGAGCCTGGGAATGGGTTTGTGTGCCGGCTCTTCCTATCTCAGGAAGTCATTTTGTGCCAAATCGAGTAAGCGGGAGGAGAACACCTGGGTACTTGGTTACTAGTCTTTAGTCTTTTAATTGCAAGTATTTCCTGGCTGTATATTTACATAACAAGTTGTCACACGAAAAATATAAGATGTGAATAGAAAGTGACGATATTATTGTTTGATTTCCATGAATTATAAACTACAGGTTGTTGCTACAGTGTATAATAGTTTTAGATACATGTAAATGTAATAATGCATGAACAATAAATTACATAAAACAAGCACAAACTTTGAATTTGAATTCGTCACGCAAACCCGCTACATGTTTGCCACGTGCATGACTAGATTTATTTATTACGTTACATTTTATATTTAGTTGATTTCCACAACTTTTATTCTTTTTAAATCAGTATTTACAGATGTAGAGTGCGTCCTTTCACATCGAGGTTGTTAATAAAAATAAAAGCAGAAATAGCCTATTCCCCGAAATTTCCACCATCACAAACTATTTCTCTCTACCCAGCAGTCATGAATCCACATCATCCCTTTATAATTTCAGAGATGTATACTAGATATAAACATTTCCACACCAATGGCTTTCGTCAACTCTCACAAGACCTCTCAATTGATAATATACATGTAGATCAATCTTGACTTCGTTCTCCGAGTTATCGCTGTTGAGGATAGTGCAGCAACTTTGTTGGTTTTGTTATTTTTTTCTTTGGCGTATTGCATTTGATAACCCTACCCCTTAGACAACATCTCTTGCTTTGGCTAACCACACTAAAATAATCGGGCCCGTAGGGCGAGGGGTACGACAGGTGCGTCAGTGGACCAATGGCTGAAAAGAAAGTGAATTAAAAGATCTCATTCGCTAACTGGTGTAGTCTGGAAATGAAGCCTGAATCAATGACGATAACATCGAAGGTCCGCCATTTGTAGATTTGCTTGGTGACACATTTAATTTTGGACCAGATCTTGAGATTCTTTAAGCTGAATTTAACGTTAACGATAAATTCGACCTAAAACCCTCATCTGAAATGTTAATCCCCAGGCTCTATCAAAATGAGAGAAGACTGGGTACTCCAATAATGAACTGCAAAAGAGCTCAGCATGTGTGTCAAATGTGTGGTTGGATAAAATGGACCGAAAAGAGCCAGAAGTCACTAGCCTATGAATAGGCTCCGCGGTGGGGATGGGGTGAAAGGAAAAGCGAGCCGCGCGAAGACTGGGAGAGAGAATGGGGCTTTCACGGAGCCTATTCATAGGCTAGAAGTCGCAGAAGAGCGAAATAGAAAGGCCGCAGCAAAATCCTGTCAATCGATAGATACCTTTGTCCGTAAATTGTAAATTACATGTCACATAAAGTTTCTTGTTTGTCAAAAATCCATTGTGAATTTAAAAAGTGCAATAAAGTTTTATGTTTATACGTTCGCTTTTTGCGGCCTGGTTTCATATCAAAACGCACGAAATGCGAAATATCAAAATTTTCCCGGCAGGACCCCCCCCCCCCCCCCTACAAACTCAGGAGACACTCGAAAGTTAGTACGCGCAATCCCCTCCCCTTTCGCACACCCGCTAATACGGACACCCGCTTATTACGGACAGTTTTGTTTGTCCCGACGAAAAGCTCATATATTACATTTAGCCCTTAATACGGACAACGGACACTTTTCCGCTCTCATACAAAATTAACCTCGCTTATCTGTGCACTGTATATTTTCATTTGTCATGACATGTTTGACAACTGTCTTTCTTCCGGTGTTTGACCCTTGTAGACCTAAACGTTCTCTGCTCACTGTGCTCACACAAAAGTAGCCTGCGTGGCATGGCGTAGCACAAAAGTTTCACTTCCTTGGCCTTTTACTGCAGTCATTAGACATTGCTTAATACGGAAAATTTTGCGTGTTCCCTTGGTGTCCATCTTATCTGGGTTCCACTGTACATGAGGCGTTTCAATCAGGGATTTGACTTCACGAAAGTGAGAAACCTGAGAAACCGAAAAAAAACCCTGCCAAACTGTCAAAGTTATTTGCCTTTATATCTGTAATTGTGTAATAACCCGACCAATTACACGCCGCGAAATTATTGACATATTATAAATAGACGACGAATTATTACACAATAATCCATCAAAGAACAGTTCTCATCTTGCTTCCTGCTATAATGTCATGCAAAGAGATGCATTGTGGTAAAAAAAATCTCGATTTTCCCCCACTATACACTTATACAGATTAGAACTTGCTCGGTCGTTTCAGACTCCCTCACATGGCAGCAATAAAGATGCAACTTAATTACTTACATCTTTGTTTCCTTTACAAAGAAACTGCAATTCTGGTATCTTATGTCAACACACACATGTAGTCTAACGTCACTGTTGTTTTCAACCCAAGATCAACATGTATCTATTTTTCCGTCTTATCTTTCCTCGACACATGCACACAGCAAATGAGTCTGTTGTTTTCAACATACGTTCGACACTACAAGTGACTCCACCATGTGGTGATGTTTGAATCACTCATAAGTACAGTTGCATCAACAGTCTTTCAACTGAACTGAAGCTGTGAATGATCAACCTCAATTCAAAGCGGGCTGGAAAAGGTAATTAGTACATTTTCACAGAAATGCTAACTAAAACTACTATGTAGATCGAACTTTATGTGTAGACAACTACAACAATACCCGGTGTCTGAGGATATTTTTTCCTTGACGAAGATAAAGGTCAGCAAAAAAAACGATTTTGTTTTACTCCGGCTTTGCCGTCGTGACTCACCGCTCAGTTTGCACAGAGGAAAAAAACCTTTTCACCTAGGGTACTATAACAACTGTAAATGCTTCAAGTCTATCGTCTCCAAGTCCTCCAAACAGACATTTCAGCCTGCGTAGCTGGCAGTTTTGGCAGCCACGGGCGTAGTTTGCCCTCGTTTTCGTTCGTGGCTTCGGCACGCGCGTATTTTGCCATCGCGCGCCAACGAAATCGCCAGCTACGCAGCCATGCTGGTCGCTTCTTCTCGCGGCTTCGCTCTGGAGGGGGGTGGGGGGGTGGGCACTCCCTTATGTACGCTATATAGGTACGTGCCGCTGGACAGGGTATGGTTTTTAAGCAGTTTGGTCTGGAACAGGGTATAACAAACGACATTTTTTGGTCTGGAACAGGGTATCAGTTTCCTAGAAGTTGGCACAAATATCGTTAATTGATACTCTGGATTATGTTAGGCAGACGAATCGAAGCGCGTAGGAAAGAAGCTTTGCAACTGCTGCTTACTACAATCGTGGTCAAAACTAGTTGAGACAAATGAATATCACACACTTTTCACAAGTCACTTAACCAACGAGCAGATAGAAATATTGTTATCCCCCTCTCCCCCTGCTCAATGTTGTTTCATGGGGCTGCCAATTCATCCTGCTTCGATTTAAGGTTACTGTAAACCTTCAAGGGACAATTTTTTGAAAAAATTGTTTTTCAAGCCGAATTAAAGACTACTATTTTATCTTCATTTTCCAAAAAGGATAATTTGAAAAACTTGAAATGCGCGTGAGTTATCGACAAAAACGTGTTTTCAAATAAAAGTAAAAAATCCGCTTAAGTGTTATAAGGCAATTAGAATGTGTCAACCCAGAGCTCCCTGTGACGTTTTTTCGCATCACTCCCCGCCTCGTACACTGTATTTCACGTCGCTTTGATTCTTGTGTTTATACTTGTGTCTTGTAATTTATGACACCAAAATCTACGCTTCCGTATGCCGTTTATGGAGAAAAGAGAGGAAAGGGCTGTTATCAAAGAAAGCTTTAAAGGGATCCCCGACTGTTGGCTTTAATACCCGCGTGCATTTATAGCCGCAAACAACGCTTGCTTTGGATGAATTCCAGTTCCGTCGCCACTTTCGCCAGCCTTTTTTTTCCTTTGTTCTTCCAGTGCATTCCGCTGCGGTTGTTTTCTTTTCCACTGATTCGGTTTCGCCGATGAATTTTGTGCTCCAGACTTCGCTTTCCCCAATATTCTCCTGTCGCTAAGCATGGAAATGTCGTTCCCCGTGAATTTCAATAAACTGCCTTGTCACAAGGCTCTCTGGGGGATTCCTATGTTGTGTTCTATTGGTCGGCGGCATGACCGCATTCACACCCGCTTTGATTAAGTGTGAAAACTACGAAAATCTTTTCAGCCCGAAAACTCCGGATTTATTTTTGTGTGAGTTCACTCTCTTCAAATGAATTAACAGGGTATGTAAATTTGTTGGATTTTATTGAAATTTGGCCAAAATGTTTGTTAGACATAAATGAACCAAAGTGTGCGAGGCTTTCACGAAATTCGACATATTTTTCGCGTGGCATCCCAGCGCGTAACACGCATCGAAAATATATCCATTGTCTAACTTTAAAATAGATTTTTTCGGGAACCAATGAGAGTATTGGAAAAGCCTCGCACACTTTGTTAGTCCATTATCTCCTGAATGATATAGTCCAGATTGTTTTTATGTCCGCTTTAACGCGAAGGCTTGTAACCCAGTTTTAAAGCAGACACTGTCAGTTTTGCGTTCGAAAACTTGCGCGCGCCTAACAGAACAAAAACGGACAAAAGTAGTGCTTTTAGCGGATTCTTCATTCTATTACCTTTACAGTGATATATAGCTTTCTAGGGTTTCCTCTAAAACAACGCGCATAGGAAAGATTTCCCGGAAGGCACCCTCGATGGTTTACAGTAACCTTAACATCGTTTTCACAACGCGACAACATTGAAATGGGGAGGGGGAACAAATAGGCTGTAGTACTCAAATTGTTTGAAATTTGGTAAAGTGTCTCAACAGTTTTGACCACGATTGTAGTTTAGCCTTTTGGGTTAGAACAAATCGTTAAAAATCGTCTGGAACTAGGCATCTTTTTTAACATTTAGTGTGGAACAGGGTCGCAAAATTAGCGTTTTGTAGTCTGGTGCAGAGTAAGGGGTTTTATAGCCCAGCGGCACACCCCTACCCAAATTTTTTGGGAGTACCACCCCCCCCCCCCCCCCTCCCACGGGCTTCACTCCTCACGCGTCACGTGACGTGACTCTGCTCATATCATAGCTAACTGGAGAGGGTAATTACACGATTCACGTTTAACGTAACAAATTTCTTAGGTCACTTTTAGCAACACTCTGCTCTCGTAAACTAGCTCACCGACTTATCAGTTTATTTACCTTCAGATCAGTACATCTAACAAGACTTGAAACACAAGCTAATTTGAATATAATCATCCACTGTTTTCTTAAAACAACGGAAACTGTGCTCAAATGAGATGATCTTATCTTTCGTCTACATACCAAGATTGTTTTATTTAATTGGTCTCGATATTTCTCACAAAACAAGCAGATAAGTTCGTCTATAATTTTAGAAGACATTTTCATTTTAAAATCATTCCTCGTTTTGAAAAAACTTTAACAGACTTAACAATAGTAGATCTAAAATCCTTTTTCTAATATCATTTTGTCACGATGTCCAACGTCAGACTCCCGAAAGCACGGTGAATTAATTTTCTGCAATCCAGCATGCGGCTTTGATCTTTTGTCACAACAGCATTCGCATTCATGCTGACATAACACAATTCTCAAATCACTCATCACTCATACTCTTCTGATTGTCGCCATACAGTTTAACAATATTAATTAAACATGTAATATCTTTGTTTACACAGCAGCATTCGCGCTGACATAACAGAATCTAAAAATAAATTGCACATCAGCCTTTCAACAAATTAACTGAAGCTCTGAAAGATTTTCAAAGAGTTGTCAATTCACGCTAGCATAACAAGATTATTTTGTCCCTCTGCAATACTTTCTTCTCTGACTTCACCCCTCGCGCATGTGACTAAATGAGTCTATCGCAACCCAAGGCTTAACGAATATCAAGTTTTACCTGTAGAAATTTCATTTATCTCTTCAGTTATCAATTGCTCGTTTTATACTGTTTCATCACGCTTTAAACAACTGAAGCTGTGCCGGAATGATTTTCAAAAACTCTGCTCCAGTAAACTAGCTCGCCGTCTTCTTTTCGCGGCTTCGCCCCTCGCGCGTGAGGCTTAAACGTAAGTCTCCTTGAAGCCTAGCCAAACAAATACAGCTCCCACATAAACATTACTAACTAGAAAAAACAAATTATCCGTCCTTCTTAGTAAATATCTTAATTTATTATTTATTATCTTTATTTCAGGAAACTTCAATAACGATAGTACAACTCAAACAAATGAATTGTGCGAAGGACTCTAAAAGACCAGCGGTTTCTCAAAAAAAGCTTCAACAATGTGGCTCAATCAAACGCGACCCTGTTCGTGCAGTTGTCAAAGAAATACACCTACGTACATAAAAACATTTAAAACAAACTTGTCTTTCATATTTATTTTGCAACGCAATTTCTCTCCATATAGCTCACTAAATATGCCAATCTTCTTTTTAAGCATTGCACTTGACACCACCATCAATGAAGCGAAACAATCAAACAATGCCATATCATGTTCAGTTATTCAAATAATTGTTACAAAAAAAGTCTTACACAGGAATGTTACAAAGAATGCTTCGACGATGGCAATAATGGCTACTTGCGCAAGCGCAGTAGCCATAATAACCACTATGTCATCCCTTCGCCTCAACTGGTTAATGGCTCTTAGGAGCGACTTAGGAGGTTTTGGGCCTTTCCGTTGGCAGTAATAAATTAAAATTAGGTGCAATAGAAAAAGTTAAAAATAATCGACACATGCATGAATGACTGAATTTGCAGTTACCTGTGAGGTCAACTTGTAAGCCTAAGTTGGTCTTAGCTGCACTGAAATGTTCCTAAAACACAAGAAAAAGATCATGAAGAATTGAATACAATCAACTGCTGCGTTAAATACCTTTTCAGCAAAAATCATGAGAAAACTAAAAAGGCAAAGATGTATGACAAGAAAGCAATGCCATTATGGACACTGATCTGTATGTCATACTCTGGGAAATTACAAGCATTTATGATAATGATTTATGATAATAAGTATTTTAAGATAATTGGGCTTGCTTCTATTTTTAAGATGCAGTAATAATTACGGCATCTTAATAAATTAATAATTAATTTATTAATGCTAACCAAAGCAAAAACATCATAAATTATTATTAATATTACTTTTGACAGTTGTTGGAAAATCGATTATTAATAGTTTATAATAAGTTAATATGTTCAGATTCACATACCCTGGCTCTTTTGGTGTCATAATAGTAAAGATATAAATATCCCAGTTCAAGGTGGATCTGGCTTGAAATACTCCTAAGAAACATAGTTGCAAACTTAGTGTTAATTAAGTTCCTCATATACTAATTATTGAAATGTAGTACATGTAGATGACAAAAAATCCCAGGCCTCCTTTTCCTAGGAATGGAGAGGAGTGTGAAGCTTTACAATGACTGTAAGCACAATTACAAATAACAGGGATCTTTGTACTGTTTTTAGTAACAATTTTCCAGAACTTTTTTAGGACTCCTGTAGATTTTCTAGACTCCAAAGGCACAAGCTAAATTCTCGTTTTTCAACACATCCTTTTTGCATTTTTAAAAAAATTCTCCCCACGCAAGTTAGTTAATTTTGTGACCTTTTTTCTCGGCACTTAATTTTCACTTGAATTTAGAGATTGTTTTACTCAACATGTGATTGGCACAAATCATTCTGTAATGTGATTGGTTTTCGTCGTCTGGGTGGCCCTGTTTACAGTAGTCACAAAATCATCAGTTCACGGTTATTCCTGAAATGTTTGAACAACAGCAATACCAGATTTAAATTAAAGTACTAAAAGTGCCCCTACGATCAAATTGTTGATATTTATGTTTTTACATTTTCATGTACAATATGACTTTCTTACTCATCTTGCCAAATTTCAATCCATTACGATTTAGAAGTCTATTACGGCCGCCATTACTTGACCTTGTTCCAAGGCTTGGTTGCGAATTAGAGAAAGTGACGTCAAAGGCTCAAAAATATGAAATTATAATAATAATAAGTAAAGAAAATCGCATGAAGAGCAACAAAAACTTTGGACTTGTTCTTCGTGCAAATTTCTATACTTATTGTATTATAATTTCAACCTGTGAGGTATTTTAATTTGGAGCCTTTGACGTCACTTTCTCTAATTCGCAACCAAGCCTTGGAACAAAGTCAAGTAATGGCGGCCGTAAATTCTCGGAAATAAAAGTTAAACAAAATGACTTCTAATGTTCGTAATGGATTGAAATTTGGCAAGAAATGTAAGAAAGTCATCTTGTACATGAAAATGTAAAAAAATGAATATCAACAATTTGATCGTAGGGGCACTTTAATTACATGTAAGTTTACTAAATTACAATATTATTATTTAAATTCAATAATAATTATTTACAATTATTTACATGTATCTTTTAAACTGACCTATTTATTTCCACAGAAAGTAAAGTTGTCCTTTCTTGAACTGTAGAAAAAATATGAGGATACAATTTTTAAATTTCTTACATGTACATTTTTGTATTTCATTATTAAATCTTTCTTTGTGTTACCTTTAACTGACCAATTGAAAATCAAGTTAGTCAATAAAAAAAATACAGTTGCTGGCTAGCGATTTGATTGGCTATAAAGTCTGGAATGTAAAAAGAAAGATAATAATATTATTATTAACTTGTCGAAGAGCAGTGCCTAAATGGAGGGTAGGTGCCAGTTGTGAGCAACGTGGGCAAAAGGCAAATGAACATGAGCAAAATATAAGCAAATGAGGGGGTAACCATGGCAACCTCACACAGGTCAACCCTCCCCCCCCCCCCCCCCCCCCCAAGGCACCTGTCACACTGATGTCTCTGTGGAGAATGAAAAGAAAAGGACTTACCTAATCCAAAAATACTGACTAGGACCCAGAGGTGGGAGGGCGGGAGCAAACAGAATGCAAAATACAAGCCAACGTAAATCGCAACTTGTGCAACTCTTCTCGGAAACAACTCCAAACGCGCATGCATCAATGGATCACCCGCTGGCCAATAGAAGATCTCCCAGTTAACTATGATTATTGATAATCTCATTTAACTTGTCGAAGAGCAGTGCCTAAATGGAGGGTAGGTGCCAGTTGTGAGCAATGTGGGCAAAAGGCAAATGAACATGAGCAAAATATAAGCAAATGAGGGGGGGTAACCATGGCAACCTCACACGGGTCAACCCCCCAATAAAAACACTCCAAGCAAGGACAAATGCTTGGAGAAGGAGGACCTGGGGAAGGCAGCCATGGGGACGACCCTCCAAAGATAAATCTCCAAGCACGTGAGTGGCACCTCCCTCCATGTGAGCAAAGGCTAGGGCACAGTAAACAGCGACTCTGCAATCGGCAAACTGCAACAAGCAAAAAACTGCAACAAGCAAAAGCTGCAACCAGCAAAAAAAACTGCAATAGGCCAAAAAACTGCAACAGACATAAAACTGCCACAGGCAGTAAGCAAAAAACTACCACAGGCACTGAAACAGCAACAGGGAAATAAACATGACGACAACAGAAATTAACAAACCAAAGGAATCTGTAACTCACCAACAACTAGGAAGTCATGACTTTCGCTGCACCAGTAATCATATCAGGCGGAGTTCGGATATACTGTTTGTAGGCGTCACTTTTCCAACGGCCAAGAAGTTGAATCAGGTGATCCGGAATGCCAGCCTTGGCAGCTGAAGTGGCTGCACCAATCCGGAAACTATGACTCGAGAAGTTACCAGGAACTCCAGCAGAAAGGAGGATAGCTCGCAGTCTATCTGTGAGTAAAGACCGATTCAGAGGCAGGCCATTTTCATGCAGGAACAAAGGTCCGGGATAGCTTCCACGAAGGGTAAGATATGAAACAACTGCTTGGACTGCACAAAGTAGAGGAGAACCACGCCCAATCAAGATCTTGCACCCCTTCCGTCAGTTTTGGAAGCTTTAATGCAGACGTGCAGGCAAGATGGATTTAAGGGAACATCAACTGCAATGTCAGACACAGATAGATGACGGCTGGGGTTGAAGGTGGAAAGACTGGAGACGGTGAACTCAGCGGATCGCAGAAACCCAAAATAAGCCAAAGTACAGGACGCCCAAAACATAACATCATCAAATGAATCGAAGTTCATTGCAGAATGTACAATGCAGAGAATGTCATTGGAGATTGGCAGCCGAGGATTGGAAGGCAGACTGGACTGTGAACGCTTAATTCCCCTGACAACTCTTTGGAGCTGAAGACAATTCTCCAGTGGGTCTGGGAGCCCCTGGTCCACGTGAAGAGATCGCACAGCCGATAAGTAGACTTTAATAGAAGAGAAACGTAGCGATTCAGCCAAGTAGGTGGCGAAAAGACACAGAGTCTATTCGTTCGCTGGGCAGGGAGAGCCAACTGAACTGAGCCGTCCACTCATGAAGCAAAAATTAATGAACTTCTGCTGTGCACAAGAATAGGTGCGGCGAGTCAAAGCAGCTAAACCCTGGTACATAAAGAAGAGGCAGCGAGATTCTAAATCACTGTGGAGAGATGCGCTATTAGATGAGGAGAGATGGAGACTGGACACTTCTTGGCTGTGAGAGCTTGAGTGGAATCCCTGCCAATTAAAACGCGATAAAGCATCAGCTACACCATTATTTTTCCCTGGAACATGAACTGCAGCAAACGTAAAATTGAGGCAAGCCGCCACTTTAAGTAAGCAACGCAACAAATGCATAATATTGGGATCTGGCGATGTGCGAGAATTGAGGATGTGAACCACTGCTTCATTGTCAACTCGGAACAAGATACGCTTGCGAGACCAAGAGGAACCCCATACAGCTGTACATGGGTTGCCTAAACAACCGGAAACAGTTCCTTATAATTTTATGCAATTGACAATGGAAACTGATGAGGAAGCCACCGCCCGTTGAACCAATCAGAGCCCATGAATGCACCGTAGCCAATAGCACCAGCCGCATCAGAACCAACACATAAATCTGGGAGGGGTTCAAGGCTGGGAAACAGGAAAAAGGTGATGCCATTCCACTGACCAAAAAATTATATCCACCATGCCAAATCCTTCCTGAATTCAAGGTTAAGACGGATTGGATGAAAATCATTCCGGAAACAACACAATAGATCAATCATTCGGCGAAGAAATGTGCGCCCAGGCCATACTACCAAACACGCATGATGCAACCGGCCAATGAGTGATTGTAGGTCTTTTTTAGTACAGCATTTGCGAGATGACCACTGGGTAAGAAGTTCCTGAATTGCAATAAACTTGTCGACTGGGAGTCAGGCAATCTGGGCAGCTGTATCCAATTCAATTCCCAAGACCACCATGCACGAAGCAGGACCCACACATTTCTGGGGATGTAAAGGAAGACCCAATCTCGCAACCACTGATACAGCTGTTTGAAGATAGTATGCGCAACGAGACGAATTGGCAGGAGCAGCCATGATGAAATCATCTAAATAATGCAGGAGGTCGTCAATGCCATAGTTATTAACGAGTATCCACTCCACCAAATCCGCAACAGAATTAAAAATGGCTGGAGCAGAGCGAAGCCCGAACGGTAGAGCAAAATCCACGTAATAAGCATTGCGCCACTTCATGCCTAAGAGGTAGCGGTCTGGCGGATAAACTGCAATGTTCCTATAGGCTGATTCAATGTCAAATTTTGCCATAAGGGCACCAGGTCCGAATTTTGACAGCATCTTGATAATATCATCAATTTTTATGTACTGGATCGATTCCATCATTGACGCTATGGCCCAAAGGGGAGGATAAATCAACAATAAGGCGCCATTTGCCTGGCCGTCCCTTTTTGGGGATGACACCAAAACTGCTAATGTGAAGATTTGGTAATGGAGGGGAGTGGAATGGCCCCCCTACACGACCAAGCCTAACCTCGTTAGCCAAATAAGCATCAATTATCTCAGCATGTTGACAAGTCGATAGTTTATTTCTCTTCGCTGACTTCAAAGTAACCGGTTTATCAAAACCAAGTCTAAAGCCCTCACGGATACCCTGAAGAACAAAGTTGACCTTTGATCTATTGGGATGACGAATCAATTTGACAGCAAACAAGTTGTGGTTTAACGGAGAGACCTCCCCAACTGCTGGAAGTATGGCCGACGAACCTAGAACCAAACAGACACACCAATATTGTTTGAATATTCCTTAACAGTAACTTTAAACGACAAAACAGCCGCCACGAAAACAACGTATTATTGTACAAAGGGTCGGCATAAGAAGAAAAGGAAGCCAAGCCAAGCTTTGCGACCTCTGGTTCCGGAGAGTGAGGGAGAAAAGGCTGTGGTGATGTACAGGCATTTGCACGATGATCGCCAGCACACTTGGAGCACACATGACGGAAGCGACATTGAGAAGTGGGAGCAATACAACGGCCGATATTCCATGAATGGCAAATAACCTTGGACATGGTGTTACCCGATGCCTCTGCCTGCGAGGTGGACGAATAAGGCGAAGACACGCGAGAGTGGACTTGTGAACCAGCCATATGGTAGTTAAATAGTTGCACATTCATGATCGACCAATCAGTTAGTTTCACAGCTGCCGCGTGCTCCCTGAAGGCACGATAGTAGTTTAACCAACTGAAACCGCTAAACTAACGATATGTTCGGAGAATCAATAGCTTGTAAAGTGTCAAATCTCGCCAACGATGCGGAAAAGACACGCAGATTATGAGGTAAAAACAGCGAACGCCTCCATCCACAACATGATGTCAGTAATCTGGCGCTTCGACTTTTTAGGCATTTGGGACAAAACCAAGCGGCCGTCAAACCACAGTTGGGGTTCGGGCTCATTGTGAGGAATGTTTTCAGACAAGAGCTCTTGTGTGGAATTGGAGAGTAGCCTGGGCCAACGACGAATGGCTGTTGGAGCGGTAAGGCCGACAAGGAAAACACGGGGCCGAGGCTGAAGTAGACGTGGCGGGAGCTACTAGGCTAGAAATTCCTGATGAACGAGGCGCTGGAGCAGAGAACGGTAAACTGACGGCGGAGAAAGTTGACACGAACGAAGGCACAGTAAATGAGGATGACCTACCTGCAACAACGGTGGGGGCACTCGCTGGTCGAACTGCGAGGCACGATGGATCAGCGGCGACTCGGAGACGGTTGAATGGGGGGCCACATTCGCAGCACTGGCAGGAAGACCTTGTGAAGAAACCTGAGGTGCGGTCACTGCTGCTGCTACCGCGCTCTGAACCAATGATGAAATCGGCGCCTGGATCGCCTGAACAACCGAGGCGAGAAACTCAGGTGGAATGGCTACTGACGAGGAACTGCTAGGAACTGTAACAGCCACCGTAGAAACGATGGAAGACGCCGAAGAAGCGACCAAGATGGGAGGGTCGGCGGGATTCGCAGTGCTATCTGTACTGTTTCTGGTATGTCGTGGCGGCATTTTTGACGAAACAGAACAAGCCACGAGCAATTCAAATGAAGGCAAAATACGGTACCCGTGAAATGAGCGGAGCGAACCACGAGCATAAACGGCAAAAAACCTTTTGACACAGCCAAGCAAGCAAGCAAGCAAACAGAATGCAAAATACAAGCCAACGTAAATCGCAACTTGTGCAAACACGCCACGAGGGCAACTCTTCTCGGAAACAACTCCAAACGCGCATGTGTCAATGGATCACCCGCTGGCCAATAGAAGATCTCCCAGTTAACTTTGATTATTGATAATCTCATTAAAATGTCGTCAAGAATACATGTACAGTGGTGATAACATGACACTAGTCTTACAGTTGTACATGTACTACTAGAACTGGAAAATTGCTGCAGTTATTAAATCAATCAATGTACATATGTACAGATGATCTTGTATGTGTATTAAAGCTCAGTGCACAACAAACCTTTGTCCATTAAATGGAAAATTAGGTTCTTCATTGTCTCATTTCTTTCATTTAAGAGTTCTCTCTGTACTGCCAGACACCTCAACGCCCACAGACAAGCAGACTGAAAAAAAGAAAACAACACAATTTGTCTGTTAGCTAGTTGGCTGTTTGCAAGTGTTGTACATTTTTAAAAGACAATAATGTGTTAATCATATTTCTTCTACATGTAGCAAACGACAAACTATGTCACAAGACGAAGCATATGTTATGCACAGAAAACAATGTTTGATTCAATATGTTTATTTTATTAATATTGATACCTGACAGATAGTCAACGATTCTTCACTTTCAACTAAGATTATCTTGGCAACCAAGAGGAACAGTGGAGCATCCATCAAAGGATTGTTAAAAAACTGCAAGAAAAAATATTAAATAAATACTTAATCCAATATACATGCATATGCAAATCTCACGAACATGCATGAACACAAATTTATTTTACGTGTATATACACAGCTCTGCACTGAACATAGCAATTTAGGCTGGTTGGGTCTCACAAGTCAAGCATGCCAGCCTCACACCAATGTAGAACCCATCATCAATTAAAACAATTTATTCTTTTCTGAGAGCGTGAGCAGGCGGAACTCTGTGAATCCTGCAATCTGATTGGTTCCGAGAACGGGCAAGATTTTCCTATCTCTATTTCCTATTTCCTAGCTCGATTACCAGCCGCTGTTCGGGAAAATGAGCCCACGCTCATCCCCCGAAGGCACGGCTGGAGTCGTGAGCTTGGCATTGTTAATTTCCACCAATGAGAAACGTGCCTGCACGAATCGAGCAGGCATAAATTATCTTTCACGGATGCAAAGCAGTTGTTTGGGCTGGCGTTCGATCGTCTTCAAGAGACATTTAACCTTGAAACTCTCAAAGATATATGCAATAGGAATCGTTAATGTCAATTAATGGGCATGATGTCTTAGTTTGTAATTCAACCGACAGGATGGATTTTTCATCCGCACCAAGGAAATACATCACGGAAAGTTCGCGCTAAGCCGGGGAGCAAAGCCACTACAACCGCACAAGCCTGAGGCAACTAATGAGATCCATTTGGACATTCGACCTGTACTATACAATACACAAAACAGTCGGTTAACTTGTGTGATGAATTTTATCTAGGATTTGATGTACAATCGTGTGGTGCCAGAACGCAACGTCTCTGGCGAAATTGCATCAAAACATTGTTTCTTGTCACGGACTGGTCATGTTACATCTTGTAATATTTTTCATCCCGGGTTTTCAGTCATATAGTTTCACAATAAAGGCGAGAAATCAACATCCTTCGCGGAATATTTCAGATCAGATCCTTTACTTTCGAAAATATAAGAGATAATGGTAAATAAACGAATGTCACGAGCCGGAGTAGCGTTACATAAATTAATTTTTTTTGATTACGTCAGACACGGCTGTTCGCTCACGCGTCCAGCCGTTCTTCTCGGGGAGGAACGAAGACCGGACTCGAGAGAGCGGCGGAAATCGAGCCTAGCGCTGCCCAAGCAAAAACGTTTTAATTTCAGCAACGTGCGAAGGTCAATGCGATGAAGACATGAAACATTATATTGCTCTCTTATTGTTGTCAAGTGAATGGAGAACTACGCAGTGGAATAAAGAGCTTGTATTACTTCAAACTCAGAGTCCCAAAGGGCAGCACAGAGTGACGTCTGCCCGAAAGCCCTGGTCAAACGGCACATGACCATGGACATCGACTATCATAGTCGATGTCCATGATCATGATAGTGAAGCTCGCGCTCCCGTTTGACCACCAACTATCATGCACTAGCATCGACTATCATTCACTTTGAACATGTTCAAATTCTCCATGATAGTCGATGATAGTTTTTCCCATTTGACCACGCGGCGCATGATAGCTCATGATAGTTTATAGGTGAGTTAAACTATCATCGACTATCATGCGCCGTTTGACCGGGGCTTAACATTCCACTGTCCTAACCTAAAGTGGTGGTGAGAGTACAAACCCTGAATGTGTGGTTCCAGCAAATAATCATACCCCCATCACGGAGGGAATTGTTCCAGAGAGGTGGGGGGTTAAAGGCCCAGGAAACCCGAAAGATTTAAAGAAAATAATACTTTCTTCTTTTAAACCTAGCAAACACACGCATGAAAGGTTTCGTCTGCTGTTTGTTCAACCTCGATTCCAGGCTCTCTCTCCTTTTCCTCCTTGTCGTTGAGTAGAGAGACCCTGGTTGCGGCTGGTCACGTGACCACCCAGATTCTGGGTGGTAAAAAAATATATTCGGAGGGAGGGGTGGTAGAGTGTCAGAGTTGTTGCTGTGACAAATCTACCATGAGAGGGTGAGAGCGTTGACCCTGAGTCGCAACTCGCAGACGCAGCAGGTCTTCAAACAACTCGCAAGAAAAAAAAGCACCAAAAAAGTTTGTACATATGCTTACATGTGGTTATTCAAGCTTCTACAGGCTTTGCCAGGCCGAAGATCACTGCGATAATCTTTTCTCGGAAACTGCTTGCGTAATTCTCAGAACTGCACAACTACGAACTACGACGATCGATCGGACGTTTTACAACGGAATTTTGTCCACGGAAGAAAGCCGATCATTTCAAGAATTAAGTTTACATGTAAGCTTGGTATGTGAACAGCTTTAAGGTAACGAGTTTAAGTGATCGTTAAATTGTATTCACTGCAAAAACTGCCGATGGAAAAAAAATTCCTTCGTACAGTCCGTTTGACATAAGCTTAATTATTTCGTGCCGTACAAGTTTGTTGATTTTCAAGGAACCGCTTCGAGCGGTTGTTGTTGTAGATTTTTTGACACCAGAAAACTATATTATGGTCAAACAAACACAGAATCAGTTAGAGAAAATAGTAAGCTACTCTTTTATCCTAAAATTTGGACTATTTCGCTCCAAATGAATTTGTAAATGAATGCCGTTGTGTTTTAATTTAGTGAGTTCGCAGGGTCAGCTGTGAACGAGCTCGCCAAGCTTTTGTGGCTCGAAAATATCCGTCACGTATACATTTTCATGTCATGAAGTTGTAAAGAATAAAAACAAACGTTCCATACAAATAGCCTGTTTCACTTTTAACATAATCTTGCCGTATAAAATGCTGTTCCATTTTGAACCAAACTCGATTTGCCCCTTCGATCCCTTGGTTAGTAATTATTGTTCACCTTGACAAAATGGCCTCAAAGACCCACCCTCCCTGCGGTATTGTTGTAACCGCATAGTCACGTGACCAGCCGCAACCAGGGTCTCTCTACTCAACGACAAGGGAGGAAAAGGAGAGAGAGCCTGGAATCGAGGTTGCTGTTTGTTTATTTTCCACAAGATTGTAATCAGTGCGTAAAAATATATCATTTTATAAGACGTTTGAATGTTGCAACAAGGAATCAAAGGCTCTCGTGAGCCAGCTCAGCAATGTAATTGGAAACTATGAACAAACTTTAAGGTCAACACAATAAGCTACAATAACAGGCAAAAAGGCTTTGCAGCCAAAATTTTGATTCAAATAAACACTTTATTTGTTTTCGGTTCAAAGCTATCGATCGATCGATCGAATTGTATACGAAATTACAAAAGTTTAAATTAAAAAGTTAAATATTTGTTATAAAGCAAATAACACATACTGTAGACATAACAATTACCGACCGTCCTGTGGTGTCAGTTTCCCCCTTTCCTAGATCCTAAGTCTTGAAATCCATTTGAAGTGAAGGGCTCCAAACTCCAGAGTTCAGTTGAACGCTTCAATTTCCCGGATCTTTTTCGGCGGTCGAGCCTAAACTATGCCCTGGTAGAACCGTTCTGTTATTCCTGGTGTTTTTGAAGTTGTATAAACCCCTTGATTCATTGGTCGGGCATGGGTCCAAATGTGCTTCGATATAGAAACCACAGATTTCCGTTCGTGAAAGAAATAATTTCAATCCTTCAGTAGCATTTCTCAAACCGAGGAATGAAGGAATCGCAGAATCCGGGCGCAGAATGTATCCGTTTGTTGGCATCGGATCTCCAAAAAGGTCTATATTTTAAATGTGTAAGACGAGAGAAATACCGTCCTTACAGAAACAACCGGCTCTTTGTGCAAGATACCGATGAGGTTAGGATTCCTAATATAAGTTGATCAATCAAGACAAACATCTTTAAAAACTAGCTGAAATTTGCTCAAAATATTAAAACCAGAAATGACCAGTACTTATCTCTTGGTCTTATCTATTTCCGGTGTTCCTTCAGCTTGAAAGACCCGAGGATTTCAACTAGAGTTGAGTTATTTGTGGAACGTTAACACCTATCTTTAAAACTACACTACTGACTAGCAAACAAATACTTATTACATACGAATATTTTCAACAACTGTGTGTTCTACGCTTCTCTTTCCCCCCAAAGTAAAGTTAGCGTACCGTAACGTATGATGCAATAAAATAAAACGCAAGCGCCGGTCACGCACACTGTCTTATTATTGTTCTGATGTCGATCGGTTCAGAATGGTTTTTTATCTGATTCAAAGTAATGGGTTTTTTTTATCGGTAATCAACCAAGCCATGGATCTTAAGTTATGTACCAACGTGAGGTTGGTTCTCCTATTCAGTTGTGGACCTGGAGAGTCACAAGATCCATATCAAGCAAGCTACAAACCTTCACTAACCAATATCTAAAAAAAGATCCTAAAGATACATCGGCCTGAGAAAGCTTTGGACGAGTGCAGAGCAAGATTACATTCTGACTGTGACAGAGATCACCAGCCAACATCTGACACAACCAGGCAGGCCCTGGAGTAGAATCCGCAGGGTAAAAGTAAGGTGGGAAGGCCAGTGAAAACCTGGAGGAGGTCAGTGGAAGAGGAGCTCAAAGAAGCCAACATCACCTGGAACACAGCCAAGGGGATAGCTACAAATAGAGCCTGCTGACCAGTGTAGCATTGTTAACACCCTTTGTTACACTAGGAACCTGAAGGATTAAGTTAGCTGGGTCGCATGCAAATACACCATAGTCTGGATAAATCTATAAACATCCAAAATTCTGAACCACAGAGAAATGTCCAGATAATCAGAAAGTCCACAAAATTCATTAGATAATCAAGATTTGTGTACATACAGTGCGGAGAGTAGCATCTTACTGGATTTAATCTTCCATAACAACAATATTAACCTACAACACTTATTGTAACGTCTTTACCTCTCCATCTTGACTCACTCTTGCTACAATTTGCTGATTAGAACATTCCTGTCCAGCATTTGTCAGTACAGAAGCCAGTGGAGGCATTGGACCAGTCCAGTTACACTGAATAAAGAGATCCAGACAAGCCACACCCGTGAAAAGTATCAATGCATGTCTGTAGAGCAACACATGTTAATAAGTTTTTGTCATCTGAAGATATCAACTCAGTGTACCTACTTAGGTGAAAGGTTAATAAAGCAAGCAGTCAACAAAATTTCAGTGAAACATCAATTTGAATCATGCCACAGCTTGTAAGTTTCTTGTATTTTGTTAGCCCATGGATCCTATATGCACATTGTCAAGGCTGTCATTACAGCGCAGACACTCGAACCATGAACGCTATTGCTTTATTTTTACTTCATTTTCACTTTATTATCACTTTATTTTCACTTATTTTAAACTTATTTTCTACTTTTTTCAGAACTAGCCAGTGCAGTGATTCGAATCAACCGCCGAGACATTTTTTCTACCTTTTTTATCATTCAACGCAAAGTCTAAGACGTTTTTTGGTGTGCATGCAGTTATAATATATTCCAATCAACAACGTTGTTTGGCGGAAATTCATTCTGAATTCATTCGAAATCGGACTTGCCGGGTTTTCAGTTAACCGCGAAATGGCCTATTCTCCAGAAAATTACACGTCTAGTAAGTGCAACTTTTCAGATAAACAGATGCATTTTTAGTGCTTTCATATAGTTACATGCTTTTTGGAGAACGACAAAATCATTTTCTATTATTTGTGGGTTGAAATGATTTAAAATAGGTCAGTGTAATCTCAGGATTGCAATCAGTAGCAAGGGATAATGGAAGCGCTTTGCCAAATATATATTTCTCGAGAAATAATTCTCGATCTCCGTCACCAAGGATTTTCTCAAAGACGGATTTCAGGCAATGTGCAAGTTTATTATTGGGTATGTAAACAAAGTTATTCAAAACTATAAAAGACAACAACACGTCTCTTTTATATACTCCACCCGTGAAAATTATTGGCTAGAAATGTTGTACAATATGTTGTTGATTAATTACATTGAATCAGAAATTATTTAAACCCAGCATATACATGTATACACACCTGAGCTTCAACAATGCTTTAAAATAATTGCTGGATGGAGTTTTTCGCCACCTCATCATTTGCCATCCATCCCAAAGTACATTCGGGAGGATTGTATAAGACGAACGGAAAAACACAGACGCAATCAGACGCGGATCAACTGTACATTGTAAATATAATTTTCTTGACCGAATTGCACAACTAGACTGCACTACACTTCACTTTTTCGATGAGTCCGGTGTCAACATTTAATACTTCAGGAAATTGTGTATAGTCTGTATACCGTATTCAAGCTGTTTCCAACATAAATGCTTCAAATTCAGTTGCATATATTACGAATAAGTGGTTTAATATACTTGTAACATGATTGACAGCTTATCTCTAGATCTTTTGCACGCAAGTTATTTATAGCCTCCGTGGTGGGAAAAGACCCGAGTGTAGAAAAAAATGTCTCAGCCGTTGCATGAAATCATGGCGGTACTTTAATAAAAAACACGGGGAAAGGTAGAAAAAATGTCTCGGTCGTTGTTCGAATCACAGCTGTGATTGGCTAGTTCAGAAAAAAGGTAGAAAAAAAATAAAAAATAAGTGAAAATAAAGTGATAAAATGAAAATAAAGTGAAAATAAAGTAAAAATAAAGCAATAGACTGCGAGCAGTCCCTCTTTCTTTCTGATATCGAGCGCGAAGCGCGAGTGAGCGGAAATCGAGCGCGAAGCGCGAGCGAGCGGGAGATGGGCCGAGCGGAAGTGAGTTCGCTCTTCTCACTTCGTGACTCACTTCTGCTCGGCCCATCTCCCGCTCGCTCGCGCTTCGTGCTCAATATCAGAAAGAAAGAGGGACTGCTCGCAGTCTAATAAAGCAATAGCATTCATGGTTCGAGTGTCCGCGCTGTAAGCTTTGAAGCAGCCAGCTACACAAGGAAAGTAGGCGGTCATATACTCCAGATAGCCTGCCATGGCTGTTGTCTTTTAGTCATCTTCACTGCAGTTGCCGGTCACAATAGCCGGTTGCCGGCTACTAATGACAGCCGAGCATTGTTCAGTACAGTAAATTGGCCACAGATGAAAATATGTAAGTTGAACATCGTCATGAGTGCAATAAAAAATAGTCATGTAATTGACAATAATTTATTTAAAGGTCAATCACATAGGGTGTGTCTCCTGATGGCCAGTGGCTCATGATAAAAATATTGCTTGACAACAAGATACCAATAAAAACAAATTAATAGTACATGTAAATGCAAAAGGTTAACTGATATAAACTTGAGATAATAAATTAATACAAAATTAATTTATTACATGACAGTTTAAGGTGGCCCGCGGGTATTTATTGGGCTGACAGGTCATTTTTTAAAGCACGTTTTTGAACAGGAAAACGTTAAGTGATTTCTTAGATTTTTCAGAATCCGATAATAGAATCTTAACATTATAAAAAATTATAAATTTTGTGGCAATCAAACTTGATTTGTTCGAGTTATAACAGAAATGCGATTATTTTTCATATGCCACGGTGAATTTTTTTCTAAAAACTTCAAACATGCTTCCAGCCAGTTAAAGTTTACTCGTAGCAAGTTACATGATAATCCGGACCATAGATTTTCCAAACAAGCGACTTCTTAATTATGCTATTAAAACTGCTCTATTGTTGCATCTGTCTCAACTGCCGCATCATGTCCATATCTATACTAACCCAGTACCCACCCTTTTATGTGTAAATTATTCAGTGTTGTTGGGCTACAGGTGTTAATTTCAAATACCTCATGATTTTCTGCCGCAAATTATCAAATTATAAATTCAACATTACAGTATGTTATCAGGAAGTATGATTCCCAAGTGGCAGAAAATCAGGAGGAATTTGAAAACACTGGATAATTTAATATACGATGAGGGGTTTGCAAAGCGACGAGAACTTGGAAAGCAAAAGTACCTGACTTCCCGTTCTAAATTCTTCACACCGTACGAACGAAACACGCTGAAACTTGGTATCAACGTTTGAAATATCCTGTTCTAGCTCCTGTTTGAAAATAATGCAAAACAAATCGAGAAATTTTTTGTATCTTGAAATTATATAATTTGTTTGATTTTCTCAATCATTAGGCAAAAAACCCTCCTTCTTTATTGCTTGCTAAGATTTTTTGTAAGTCTCCGATCTTTTAGAATTTTACACATACGTTTTAAGTGATATCAACCTTAAAAAGGGTGGGTACTGGGTTAGAATAAATATGGACATGATGCGGCAGTTGAGACAGACACAACAATAGAGCAGTTTTAAGAGCATAATTAAGAGGTCGCTCATTGGAAAATCTACGGTCCGGATTATCATGTAACTTGCTACGAGTAAACTTTAACTGGCTGCAAGCATGTTTGAGGTTTTTAGAAAAAAATTCACCGTGGCATATGAAAAATAGTCGCATTTGATTAAAAAAGAAGGCTTCGGAAAATCTGTTATAACTCGAACAAATCGAGTTTGATTGCCACAAAATTTATAATTGCCCCCGGAGGGGTTTTAAAACCCCGAGGAGGCAGAATAGTAGTATATATATATGGAATTGAAGAAAAGATAAAAATAAATATATATATTGAAATATATTGATATATATATGTTACAGTATGCGGATGATTCCCGATTTGACAAAACTGGGCGTGCAGGGTGGTATCGGGTAATTTTTCACCAGGGCCGCAAGGTGGTATTGGGTAATTTTGGCACGAGGCCAGCTCACTTTGGAACAAACAACCAAAGCTGTCGAAAGCTGTCGTTGTTCGCCGTTTGTCTGAAGTCAAATGTGCAATTCAAAGGTCAGTATCTTGCATTACAGTGATTTCTTTGAATACAAAGGTCATTCAACAGTACCGGATAGAATTGTTCGGTACACAACTTGATTTGTCACACACAAATCAGCAACAGGGTCGACAGACTCGATCCAAAAATCTGCTAGACGCTGTCTGATATAAATATTCAGAAATATTAACTCGTTAAGACTAAGATTAGCGGTTACAACCGCAACATTATAATAAGTGTATTTTCTAGACTAAGTGTATATAAGACATTGTTGTAAGAGGTTAAGCCTCAGAACGAATAGTGAATAGAACGGAACGGAATTGTGAGTGTAAAGAACTGTGAATCTACGAATAAACGCATTTTATAACTTGGAAAGATACAGTCCTCATTTGATTGTGAACCAGCATCGGGAGATATTCCCGAATTAACAGACGCAAACAGATCAGAATCTCAAGTCAAAAAAAGTAAAACCCAGTCAAAGGATTCAGCATATTTTCAACAAACTTCATTGTTCAGTATAAATAAACCCAAATCGTTATTATTTATCTGAATAACTGAGTTTTGTTCCATTTTGTGTTATTTCAAGGATTGAACGATCAGTAAGTTGCTACACCATTGATCATTATATAAAGCTACATCACAAAATTTACTATAAAAATGTCCAAAATATTTCTTGACTATAAACAAAACGTAATATCATCAAATGGCGGGGACAGATATAGTGAGAACTATTACTAGTTTTATATAATGTTAAGATTCTATTATCGGATTCAGAAAAATCTAAGAAATCGCTTAACATTTTCCTGTTCAAAAAAGCGCTTTAAAAAATGAACTGTCAGCCCAATAAATACCCGCGGGCCACCTTAACTGTGTAACTAAACAAGGCATTCAGAAGTAAGGACTGACCTATTTTATGGAAGCAACACACAGTGGGCACAAAGTGACCCCAAAACGCTCACCTTTCATTCAATTTTTCACGTTTTGATGCAGGTTACCTGAAATTTTACAATAATATAGAACTAGACATTCTATGAAATTTTGGCGGGAAAATGACATCACAAAGTTATGGAACATTTGATGACAGTTTCTGAAAATGCTGAAACTGAAAAAATATCTGAAATATGTTGATCCAATCAAAAGTTATATGGTGTCTTGAAGTTTGTATTTTCCGCCATTTTGAGCTATTTTTAGTAACAAAATGGCGGAAAATGCAAACTTCAAATGAATACACCATTAACTTTTGATTGGATCAACATATTTCAGATATTTCTTCAGTTTCAGCATCCTTGTAGCATGTTCTTTCAGAAACTGTCATCAAAATAATATTCCATAAAACTTTAAAAAAATTGGGCGCCAACTTGCATTGGCGACGTCATTTTCCAGCCAAAAAAAAACATACGATTTTTTAGAATGTCGAGTTCTATATTATTGTAAAATTTCTGGTAACCTGTATCAAAACGTGAAAAATTGAATGAAGGTGAGCGTTTTGGGGTCACTTTGTGCCCCCCGTGACAGAAACCCCATGGGTTTCTGGAAACAATAAGTACACGATTATTGCACTGCTAACCAGTAAATTAAACATATTTTGAAATATATTCTTAAGAATTGACAGATTCTATAAAGCATGATTACGATATTAAATCTGGATGTAACAACCTGTGCCAGTATATAGTAAAATGATCAGCCATACATGTAAGTGTTGACATGTCACAAATATAAAGAGTAAAATATTGTGTTAGGTGCCAATTAACAAACTAAGATAAAATCCCACAAACCTGATTGGTGAGTACACATTCTCTTGTAACAATAACAAAGTCTCCTTAATCAGCTGATCATTATCTGAAAATAATACCAAAAAATAGTTACATGTAATTGGTGGTTTTCATCAATGTTACAAAAACTATTTGCTTGCATGAACAACATCAGAAAATTAACAGCTTATAGAGCAGGAAGAAAGAAACATGTCCAAATTATGGCTTTGTAGCATTTTTCGTATTAAGAGTGTATGTCTGAGAAAACCAGGCAAAACTGAAAAATGTCGGAAGAAGGGGGTCGGCCAATCTCCTTCATATTTATGTTGGTTATTGACCATACCAAACTAGTAACCATGGTAACATTCATTTCTTGATTGACTTTATTGTTTTCAAAAACAGACCACCCCCAAAAAACTGCCCAAATGGTGTAAGCAAAGGGGTGATTTTAGGTCAACTTTATCATATATCTTTCGACTTATTCAAGCAACATATATAATTTTACATCAACATAACACATATTCTTTGACAATTTAAATGCATACTAGAACAAGTGTTTACTGTAATCGTTCACGTTCAGCATGCAAATGAAAAATCCATGCTTGGTGACATTTTCAAAAATCGTAAAACTACACATTTCTAAGTGGTTGTTTCTTGTGGGTCCGGGAAGATACAAATATAAAACTAATTGCAAGTTACTCAGTGTTGAAATTGGTCCATCAAATTTATAATTTTTAACTGTTCACCATTTATGAGTATTTCTTGGTTTTCGCCCTTCTGGGCTAATCGCAGACCGCCATGAATTTCTTTTCGCTGTCGATTTTTTTTTGTCCGGATTTTTACTAGCAAACTGTTCCAGAACATCTGTACAACCATTAGCTATCGTTCCTTTCCAGATTATTCCCGATTCCAGCTTAAATCAAGACATGGTGAAACAAAATGTCACCGTTGGAGAATTGTGTGAAAATGGCATGACAGAAGTCAGCTGGTATGCATCGAGTCAGTTCAGCTTCGACGTGTCCTTCCAAAGTGAGAAAGTCCAAGTAAGATTAACATTAGAGTTAATTTCATCCTTGATTTGGGCTCCTAGTATGGTTGTCGAAATGGTGCAAAATTCAGGATCAATATTCATTCACATTCACCAAAAATAACCATTCACATTCAGGATCAATATTTTGATTCACAAATAAAAACAGTTCACATTCAACATTTATATTTACATTCAGGATCAATATTTGTTCACATTCAAGCGACAACCATTCAACTGAGAGAAATATTAATTCAAGGTTGATATTCATTCAATGGGTATGCATTTATCCGCATGATTATATTGGTTCACATTCACAAATTAATTTTGTTCACGGATGGTGCAAAATTCACGAAATATATCCATTCAGCAATTACTGCGCATCACATTTTGCGCACACCACGTGAGTCAAAACAACCTCGTACCCAGACCCCGCGTCCCCCTTTACCAAAATGGCGGACGCGTTGCGATTAGACGAACGATCCGAACCAACTGATTGGGAGCTCTTCTTTGGAGCGGCAGTTGAAGTCCTTGATGAATGTGAAACATTGTGGGAAACAAGTGATGCTGACTGTCGGGAAGCTGTCCAGATTAGGCTGGAGTATGTTATACAGGCGTTATACAGGCGATGAGCAGTTGGATAATGCTGTGATGCAGTGCATAAGGGTGTAAACCCTGTAACATCCTGCAGTCCATACTCCACAACACGACGTCTCAAAGTCCAACGCGATACTAGAAGCATTCTAGCTATTTCAGTCCAGCAAAGGCCCAGTGTGCGAAGACTGATCAGCACGTCTTCTGGTATATCAAGCCTCGGTCTACCTCTGTCTCCATTTCTTTCCACTGTTGGACCGGCTAGCGAATACAGAGCGAGATCGGTACACCTCGAACGCTGGCTTCCGATCCACTGCCTATGTAATTGGTGAAAGTTTCTAACAATTTTCCTCCATAACTATTCTGGTCTCTGAGAGAAATGGTAATATGGTTTGGAGCGCCTGTATAACATACTCCAGCCTAATCTGGACAGCTTCCCGACAGTCAGCATCACTTGTTTCCCACAATGTTTCACATTCATCAAGGACTTCAACTGCCGCTCCAAAGAAGAGCTCCCAATCAGTTGGTTCAGATTGTTCGTCTAATCGCAACGCGTCCGCCATTTTGGTAAAGGGGGACGCGGGGTCTGGGTACGAGGTTGTTTTGACTCACGTGGTGTGCGCAAAATGTGATGCGCAGTAATTGCAGAATGGATATATTTCGTGAATTTTGCACCATAGACCTTATTCATAAATGGCGGCCGATTGATTATTCTTTTATATTCATGCTAATCAGCCTACCTAACCTCGTTAGCATGTGCAAAATTCAAAAGAATTTTTACTCTAAAATGAGGCTAGGTAGGCTGATTAGCATGAATATAAAAGAATAATTAATTGGCCGCCATTTATGAATACGGTCTATTCCGTGAACAAAATTAATTTGTGAATGTGAACCAATATAATCATGCGGATAAATGCATAGCCATTGAATGAATATCAACCTTGAATTAATATTTCTCTCAGTTGAATGTAGGCTCAATTTCCGCCGCTCTCTCGAGTCCGGTCTTCGTTTCCCCAAATATTGATCCTGAATGTAAATATAAATGTTGAATGTGAACTGTTTTATTTGTGAATCAAAATATTGATCGTGAATGTGAATGGTTATTTTCGGTGAATGTGAATGAATATTGATCCTGAATTTTGCACCATTTCGACAACCATATCCTAGTTCGTAGAAAACTCTCAGAACGTCCACAAATGCATCCCATTTTCGTCTCATTGGATTGCAACTCGCTGTTGGCCACTATCGATTCGTCTGTATATTTGTAAAATGTCCATTATTTAAGTGTGATCGCCCAGCTATGTTGCGGAACTTCTTTAATTCCTCAGAGAGTGCCACAAAAGGACTTTGCTGAATGTGGCGAATTTTCAGGCTAGGAAATTTACTCAAAAATTAATGCGCCGATCAATTTGAAGCTTCACCTTCCCCCCCCCCCCCCCCCTGGGCAACCCCCCGGGCATTTGAACTTTTGAAGATTGACTCGTTCAAATTCCCGCCACCCTGGGCCAAAATTGCGTTCAAATGCCCTACCTTAAGTGCCAGATTTGACGGTCAAATGCCCCTCCCAAGAAATGTTCACTAGTGGGAATAAAAAGGTTTTGAAGTCGCTTGCAAGCGTCATTCCACGATGTGAAAATTTATCATACTAGACAAGTTTAAATAGCAACTGAATGCAAAGTAGAATTTACATAACGTTGAATGAATTAAATTTAATAGTACCTTATTCTTACTAATTTTCGCGAGTACTAATTTTCGCGATTGAAAAAATTCGCGAAATTAAATACTCGCGAAAAAAAGGTGCTGCGAAAATTAAAAATGCAAAATTTAATACCCTATTACATAAAGAAAATTGACACTGTAATTTGGTAAAATACAAAGGGTAAAAATTGTTATAATTCTGTCCGTGATTTATGCATCTCCACATTCCTCCTCTGATTCGTCGTTTTCTTGCAATTCCTGCAGGTTGTCTCTGGTACAGTCGTAAAAATTGCCATTCACGGTACTGATTTTCCTTCAATTCATCAATTGAATGCTTTACTGTTGATTATAAATGACGGATTTTTTTAAATGCTGATTATAATTTGGTGACATTTTCGCGAAATTTAATACACTTTTTCCGTGAAATCACGAAAATTAATACTCGCGAATCGAAATATGGCTCTGTCATTTTCGCGAAATTAAGTACACGCGAAAATTAGTAAGAATAAGGTAGTTGTTGTTCATTTTACAGCGTTTGTTCATTCGCTATTCAATAGCAGTTCATGCTCTGCGGACAAAAAATATTTTATGAAACAGGCAAGATCAGCGACCGCGACTTAATTTCTACACATTGACTGGCAATTGATTTGACTATTCAAGCTATAAAAACCTACAAATCATATATATTTCAAATACACTATTTAATTAATAGTTTTTAAACATACCTTCAAAAATACTACTAACACAGCTTTCGAAAACCTTTTCTTGTGAGCTATTCGCTCACGAAAGTAAACTCTTTTCCTCTACACTCCTCCATACTGAAACAACCACGTGTATTCCGCCGGAAAGACTTGACACTTCCCGTTCAAATTCCCCACCCCACCCAGGCAAGGTTCAAATTCCCCACCCCCTGGGAAGGCCTTGCGTCAAATGCCCTACTCCCTGGGCTCGGAAGATAATCAAATGCCCGGGGGTTGCCTGGGGGGGGGGGGGTTGGTGAAGCTTTGAATTGATCGGCGCATAACTACTACGATGATATGGTTGTTGATAAAAAGGTCAAATCAGATACTGTATTTACTGTTTATAGCATAGTAACCTGGCACACATGGCTTTGAAAGAGATTGCGTTACTTTAGCCTGCACGGCGAAAGATATATAAGGATCAAGTAATTTTGGAAATGGTCCAAAACAACACTACCTCAAACTTTTTCTGGTTAAAAATTTCCATGAGCAAGTAATCAAATGGACAGTTAAAAGTTTGATAAATGTGGTGTGATCAGGTGACAACCAATTAATATTTGAACCCATGGACCAATTTTTGGCACTAAAATTTTTCAAAATGGCGAACTTTTTTTCCTCATCGCAACATAGAAAACATAATCTTAAATCAAATCATGCTCCTTTACTAACAAGTCTTTTAACTTTATAAACATATTTAGTTTTTTGTCCTGGATTCACAGTTCTAATAATTAGAACTGTTTTAGCACATAACGCAATGGCTAATGTATTAATTGCAGAATATTTGTGTTTATATAATGTAGTTTTCATAATGCAGGAAAATCCAAGAGGGCTCCGTACTAATTCAGCAGCCGTTTTACACAATATCGCCATTTTATCATAGGGTTTCCATATGATCGCAACGATCGCAGCGATCGTTGCGATCGCTTAAGGCGAGACTTACACATGTAACCTGAATTACATTTTTCCGTTCACGTTTCAAGCAATCCAAAAACTCTTGATCTATGCTCATCTCATGAATCTATGTTACGGGGCGTTTTGTAAATTTTTAGGTGATTTTTTTTTCTCAAAGGACACCAACAGACAGCAGCCATGTGGGTATCAACTGCCTGTTAGTGTTCCAAAAATCATTTTCTTTCTTCTATCCCTTCTTAAACCCTTTCACTCCCAGAGTCAAGCCTTGAGTCAATAAATGTGGTTGTAACTTTTGAGTCTGTGGTTAAAACCCTAGTGTGTGACCATTCAAATGAAAGCTATTGAGCAGTACTTTCATATGGTACTGTTTGTTTTTGACCATTTTGCAAAATGAAATCAATTGTTCCCCCTCAGTTTTGAACTTAGCGCTCTTGGGAGTGAAGGGGTTAAACCTCTTAAAATTTCATTGAAATTCAGGTTAAGTCCGACTGAGGAGGGGGGGGGGGGGGGAATCTGCCTGCCGCGACTTTGACTTTTTGACTTTTCCTGAGATTTATCTGGGAACAATTTGGTATGACATGTCATTGTTCACGGAACTAGCTGTTACCATGCATATGGTAACCATATTTTGACAGGCATGTTTTTCCAAATTTGGAATTTTTGTGTTGTTTTGTAAAGAAAATAACTTTCTGGCAGTACGTTTTTAATTACCTTTTTTGATCATTTTAGCATTCTTTTATTGGTTTTGATTACTTTTGAGTCATTTTTGGTGGTTTTTCTGACGTTTTGGAAAAATAAAAAGATGGCTGCTGTTCGGATATCATGACGTAATAATTTATATATGTCATATGACGTCATAATCACGTGATTTATACGTCAAATATATACATTTGTGGACGGACTATATACACCCACCAAGTTTCGTTGTGCTAGCCGTAATAATCTAGGAGTAGTAACGGAGGGGGGTGGAATCTCCCCCCCCCCCCCCCCCCTCGGTCTGAAAAGACCAAAAAAGCCCGGTCTGAATAGGGTTAACAAATAAAGAAGCCAAAGCCATGTATTATTTACTTAATAATACACTTGAAAAAATTACTCCATTCTGATTGGCTAAGAGCAGTGCAGTTCAAGTGTAACACCAGTGCAAAAAGTGTAACACCAGTGCAAAAAGTGTAACACCAGTGCAAATTACAATTTCCGAAGATTTCCGAAGTTAGTACGAAGACCCCTAACGGCTCCCGACGGTCATACGAGGTATGCCGAAGATGGCCGAAGTTGACCCGAAGTCTTCCGAACTTCACCCGATGACTTCCGAAGTTTACCAAAGATTTCCGAAGATCACCCGAATACTTCCGAAGTTTACCGAAGATTTCGGTAAACAGTATTTTTTCAAGTGTGTTATTAACAAGTAATCACATGATTTTTCTCGTGCAATTTGGAATAAATAAGCACTTGTAAATTTTTCAAAGACTACAAATTGCACTCGCCCTACGGACTCGTGCAATTTTGTTAGTCTTTGAAAAATTTACTCGTGCTTATTTATTCCAAATTGCACTCGAAATCATGCGATTACCTATACTAATAGAAGATGGTTTTCTATGTTCTATTTACCTAAATATAGACCCTCGAATAGAAGATGGTTTTCTATACTAAATAGAAAACGTTTTCCATGTTTCCATAGAGTTATGGTAACACAAGTGAAGTTTGGGAGAACGAGAAATGCTGTGGCTCAGCAATTTCGAGTTCTCCTTAATTTTCACAAGTGTTGCCGTAACTCTATGGAAACACAGGGAAAACGTCAAAGGTAAAAGCCCTGCAAAACAGTCCATATTTTCGCGCGAGAGTGTCGGGGTTAACGCGGCCGAAGGATCTGGAACGAGCGTGAAATTACGAGTGGGATTGGGGAGAGACGCTATAAATACGGACTGTCGCCTTTCCATACATGAAATCCGTTCCGAATTCTGCGTTGCTGGAGAAACGCAAAATTCCGATTGGTCCGTTTTCGACGTAATCTGTCATCGTACATCATTCTCGTCCTCGGAGGCCTAACCACAAACAGCGTCAAACATCGATCAGTTCGCGGGCGGTAAGACAGTCCGGACTTTGATAGATGCGCTTGCAAGACAAAAGCAGGGAGTTTTTTGATCACTGTACTTCGGATTTCGGAAAAGGCGTTAGTCCAGTCAAGCGACACGATGTCGACCAAGATTACAAAATCAACAGATTTAGGAAAGGCAACGATCATCTGATCATTGTTATTATTCCGTTTGAAAGCGATGAGCTTATTAACTCGAACAGCTCTAGACTTGTTTATTTCATAAAAGAAAATAATGCATGGTCAGATTTTACGCCGTTTATATGGCAGCTATTTTCTAAACTCTGATAAAACATGGTTTTAACCAATCAGCCAATCAGAGCGCGCGCAGCTTTCAGTCTATAATGAATTCCAAATAATACACAATAGATGTTTACTCTCTCTATCTCCTTTGGGGTTTGCTTGAGTATCGCTAGTCCGTTGTCTCGGTAAAGCCCAATGTCGATATCAGGTATTTGTTTCAGCTGTGAGAGGAGATAACAACCGACTAATTCACATGTCTCTGCTCCGTCATAGCTTCCCATGGTGACGTCAAAAAGCGAGGTCGAAGTTTTCTTTTCCCATGGGACACCGTTGTTGAATAGAAGTGAGTGCTTAGCATGTACAATTGTTTGGCGGTCATCGGCTGAAATGGTCACGTATTGGGATGCGAAATCGAGAGCACGGTTGAGGAGTGCTTCAGATATTGAAGGGTAGAATTCCACCACATCAAAGCATATAAAATGCTGAATCACGTTTATTTGTTAGTTGCTTGTACCATTGGAGCACAGAGGATGTGTTCTTCCACTGGTTTAACTTTCGTGACATTTACGAGTTTTCGGTTGATTTCTTCGAGAATTTGTTTGCTTATTCGGCCTATCTCTGGTTTCGATGGGTTTATCAATCGGCATGTGGGATTGTTTGCAAAATTATCCTTGTGGTCTTTGAGCGTGATGAATGCGTCTTTCGTGGCCGTTGACTCAACACGGTCGTCTATGTTTAGTTTTCTTCGTAATTATCCTTGCTTCAGTGTCGATCTTGCTAAGTTGTTTCTTGTCGGCTTTCTTATATGTCTTGGTTACGTTGGAGTTCAGTAGCTGGTTGTATTCCGGGGTGTCTAATTTGTAAAAGTTTGTAGATTTATCGGCATTAACAAACAATTTGTTTTCGTTTTTGACAGATGTGATGTCTTCCTTTAGGTCTTGTTGGAATTGACATTTGATATCTTTAAAATCAATATATATATATGTATAGAGGTTTGACGGTGCCCACTCGAGCCAACAGAGATGCTACTTCGCCAGAAGGATCCTGTAAGGATTCGCAGTCCAAACCTTGGCATGTGAATGAAGTAAAAAGGTTAAAAAAGGCTAAGGACGGACAACTTCTGACGATAAAAAGTAAAAATTTAATAAAAACGTTTCGGTCTTAGACCTTCATCAGTTCGTACAAACAGCGTGTGAATTACAGAGTTGATAACTTTGCTTATATAGGATTAACATTGTTTACTATTCTAAAATAACTCTTACAGGGTGATTACGTAACAATTCAAAACTTACAGAAATACAGTGTTAATTATGAAATACAGTCTAAATTATGAAGTAACAAATAACGCCAGTAATTTTGCTTAGATAAGATTTCGTTAATTAATGCTGTAAATAAACTTCTAAGGGTGTGTAATGACTAAAAGAAAATATAGTTTTTCCGTGTTAATTACAAGGTAACAGAGTTCTAAAATCTTACGCAACCAAGACACTTTACAATCTGAGCGTAACAAATTCCATACACCAAGCCCATGAATAAACGCGGCGAATGAGAAAACATAACAAATGCCTCGCACGGGGTCCTTAAACGATGATCAAAACAAACGTAATAAATGCCCCACCAAAGCCCTTGAATAAATTCTACGCTCACAGAATACAAGGGCTATCTTATCAGTCAGGGATATCCTACTAAACTAGTTGAAGATCAGTTTCTTAAGGCGTCCACCATTCCCAGAAATGACTTGCTTAAACCCCGGACTAGGACAGCTAAGAAACGTTTTCCATTCGTCGTTACATTTAATCGCAATTTACCAGATGTTGGTCACATCATTAAGAAGCATTTGCATTTATTGGAATCTAATCCCAAATTGAAAGAATTTTTTCCTCAAAATTCCATTATACCATCATTCCGCAGGTCCAAAAACTTAAAAGACATCTTAGCACCATCCAGACATAGGACCACTGTAGAGCAGGAGGCCAATACTATCAATACTATAATAGGTTGTTTCAAGTGCAGTAGGGACAGATGCGATCTGTGTAAAAAAATTTCGTTAGAGTCAAAATCTTTTGCAAGTTATCAAACTGGCAAAAGTATACAATTCGATCTAAATTGTCTTGTGACTCCAAAAATGTCATTTATCTAGCTTCTTGTACCAATGTCATTTACAGTATACGTAGGATCTACCGCTACAGAATTTAAGGTTAGATTCCGTAATCATAAATCAGCAATGACAAACCAACAAAAAACCTGCGAAGTTGCGGTACATTACAATAAGAGCTTACACGTCTTAAAAGATTTCACATTTCAGTGTATTGACCAAGTAGAGTCTGCCAGTGACGCTGAGAATTTAGATAGCTTGCTAATTACCAAAGAGGCCTACTGGAGCGCGCAATTATTCTCTTTTAGCGCCCCACGGCTTAACAAAAGACAAGAATTTCATTCAAAATAGAATTAATTAACAATTAGCTTTTCCAAGTGTACAAGTTACCGCATTGGCAATCATCTCTTCTTAATTCTTATTATTTTTATTTCAATATTGATAATGATTTCGTTATATAATTTATTAAACGCAACCAGGTTACCAATTTCAATCTGGAGCGTTCAAGGGCTCTGTCCCGGGAATATGTTATTTATGTGAGCGTAGAATTTATTCAAGGGCTTTGGTGGGGCATTTATTACGTTTGTTTTGATCATCGTTTAAGGACCCCGTGCGAGGCATTTGTTATGTTTTCTCACTCGCCGCATTATTCATGGGCTTGGTATATGGAATTTGTTACGCTCAGATTGTAAAGTGTCTTGTTGCGTAAGATTTTAGAACTCTTTACCTTGTAATTAACACGGAAAACTATATTTTCTTTTAGTCATTACACACCCTTAGAAGTTTATTTACAGCATTAATTAACGAAATCTTATCTAAGCAAAATTACTGGCGTTATTTGTTACTTCATAATTTAGACTGTATTTCATAATTATTAACACTGTATTTCTGTAAGTTTTGAATTGTTACGTAATCACCCTGTAAGAGTTATTTAGAATAGTAAACAATGTAATCCTATATAAGCAAAGTTATCAACTCTGTAATTCACACGCTGTTTGTTACGAACTGATGAAGGTCTAAGAACCGAAACGTTTTTTATTAAATTTTTACTTTTTATCGTCAGAAGTTGTCCGTCCTTAGCCTTTTTTACCTTTTATATATATATATATATATATTATATATATATATATATTATATATATATTATATATATATATTATATATATATAATTCAGGTGATTTTCACCGTGAATCCAAGATAGTGCTCTACAGTGAAGGAGCGGATTAAATCAGTAGATGGACTACTCAATTTTTGAGCACATATGGGTTTTAATACAAATCTGTTTCATAGACCAACGAAAGTTGGTCCACTCATCAGTTAATCTCCATATACACTGAAACATCAGTCGAGGAGAAAATACACTTAAAATAAGTTACAGCTGTATGCCAAATGTGAAACAAATATAAGACGGACATAACAAAGCCATCCTAAAGAAAGCCGCACAACCAAGATGAAGGAATTGCAAAAACGTGCAACTGCCGAAAGAAAGATCAGTGCCCATTAGAAGGAGAATGCTTGTCAAAAGAATTGTTTACCAAGCTAAGGTCCACGACCAAAGACACGACTGAGACATACGTAGGATTGACAGCAACAGAGTTCAAAACCAGATGGAGAAATCACCAGATGTCATTCAAGCATGAGAAACGCAAGAATGAACACTGAGCTTAGCAAGCACCTGTGGCAACTAAAGGATAAACAAGAAGACTTTACAATTACGTGGAGAATCCTTGCCAAAGCCAAACCTTACACAAATCTCACCAAGCGATGCAATTTATGCAATACAGAGAAACACTTTATAATAACTAAACCACACATGGCAACCTTAAACAAGCGGCATGAACTCATATCAACATGCAGACACCCGACGAAAGTACATTCTAATGTATAATTAAAACAGATTACGCAGCCAATAAGCGCGCGCATGTATTTTAAACGGTTTATTTTAACGGTTTATTTGACGATTTGAAATGTAACGGTTTATTTAACGGTTTATCTTACGCGATCATATATTGTTGTAAACCTCGACTGATGTTTCAGTGTATATGGAGATTAACTGATGAGTGGACCAACTTTCCGTTGGTCTATGAAACAGATTTGTATTAAAAACCCATATGTTGCTCAAAATTGAGTAGTCCATCTACTGATTTTATATATATATATATATATATATATATATATATATATATATATATATATATATATATATATATATATATATTATATATATATATATATATTTGTGTGAAGATTGGCTTTCCAACATGATTGCCACTTGGAAGAAGGATCCAATGGATACTACACGCTTGCACTCAATATTTTTTAGTATGTGTGGAGTGGAGCAACAGCGAACTTCTTACCATGTCAAAACTTTAATGGCAAACGTTTTCGCCCGTTCGGGCTTCTTCAGTACATATAACGGATTAAAAATACTTGGAATAAAAATGTTTTTAAAAATTGGGTCTTATATAAGCGAGAATACAATTCAAACAAATATTAAAAATTACAAACAATAAAATTATTAATTACTGGTGAATAAAAATGAATGGCCTCGAGAAAGTGCTAATTAAAAGGTACCGGACCACTAGAGTATTACGTAATTACAAGGAAAATTAACAATGGAAATAAATAACAATATAGGTTCGTAACAAATTCTTAACTCAAAGTAATATTGTACACTAGAAAACGCTTTAGTTCAAGGACTTTGAGTTAAGAATTTGTTACGAACTATATTGTTTATTTTATTTCCATTGTAATTTTCCTTGTAATTACGTAATACTCTAGTGTCCGGTACCTTTTAATTAGCACTTTCTCTAGGCATTCATTTTATTCACCAGTAATTAATAATTTTATTGTTTGTAATTTTAATATTTGTTTGAATTGTATTCTCGCTTATATAAGACCCAATTTTAAAAACATTTTTATTTCCAAGTATTTTTAATCCGTTATATGTACTGAAGAAGCCAGAACGGGCGAAACGTTTGCATTAAAGTTTTGACATGGTAAGAAGTTCGCTGTTTGCTCCACTCCACACATACTAAAATATTTGAGTGCAAGCGTGTAGTATCCATTGGATCCTTCTTCCAAGTGGCATCATTGTTGGAAAGCAATCTTCACACAAATATTACATTCTACTAATTGGTTGCCTTTGAATCGTCTCCGTACTGATCCGATGATGTCCCGGTCTTCAATTTCACCCTTCAGCATTATCAATACTTGGAATAAACTCACTCGATATCAACACCACCATCGTTTTCTTTTCACGCTGCCAGCGACAGAACTCTATTCCTACTGGTCTCAAGGTCAATTCAAGTTAGCTCTTGGTACCAACAGCGAGCAACTACAAAGACGCTGTGAACTCCACCTACAAGCTGCCTCCAGGAACATTCTTACTGAGTTGATTGATTATACCCAAGCAGCTACCACCGAACTTCAACATTCTCTTGAAGACAAGCGTAAATGTTTATTTGAACCAACATAGTGATCAGGCTGCTTCAAACGTGCTGGAACCGAGCAAGAAGTCTATTACATCACTCAAACAGAGAACTAAACATAAGATACAGAAACAAGATAAAGAACACTATCCCTTTGCACACTGCAGCACCTACGGATGACTACACGAGGCCCAAGAAAACCACTAGGAGATACTCTAAGAAGGTTAGAAAAGCTAGAAGAGAACGATTTTTTAATACTTTAATGCAACATCGCTTTAATTCTATTGCTAGTCACAGCAGTTTATCCATTAATCTTTCCTCGGCGGAAATTAGATGCAGATCAAAACTCTTTACTTAGTAGGGCCCCTCGTTTTGTCCGGTCCCCCGTGACATTAACCGAATTAAATTATTAGAGGATTGGGAGAAATTTGAAAATCGACTTAGATCAGCTGTTTTCTTCCAACAATGACCACGACAACAAGACTCTAGTGCCGATAATAGCGTGCCTGTTTTCCCCACCGTTAAAAACCACTCGTTGGAAGCCCCTTTGTCTCGTATTCCGAACTTGAATTATTTTAGAGTTCGGTCCAAAACGGAATTGTTCAACCCTGACAACGTCCGTTTCATCCCGACAACCTTTCCAAAGGGAGAGACAGGCCCTATCTGCACTTAGAGATATTGACAGTCAACCATTAAAATCCAAGACAAGGTTCCAAATTTGTGATCATCGACACAGATGAATATGGACGCCAAAATGAAAGAACAATTACAAAACCCTATTCATTATGACAAACTAGATTCCGATCCAAGCACTGATCATGTTAGTGTCATTTCGCAATGGGGAAAGAAGTGGCTTGAAAGGGGACAAATTAGCGAAAATATTGCTAAATGGGTTGTCAATGAAAATGCAAACCGGCAAGGCCTTTGGTACCATCAAAACTCACACAAGAGGGGAATCCCTCCGGCTTATTACATCGTGCTGCGGTACTGCCATTGAAAATCTGTCCGCATTCACTGAATTCTATCTTAAGCCTCTTGCCCAAAATCTTCCATCTTTTGTCAAGGACCTACTCATTTTTTGCAAAAGATCAAGGATCTTAACAAATAGGCCCTTTTCCTAAAGAAAGTATTTTGTTCTCCTGGGATGTTGTCGCCATGTTTCCCAATATTGACAACAATTTGGGAATCAATGCCATCACGGACGCCCTTCATTCTCGAGGCAAATAATTTTCCTTCCAACCGATTGTATTGTTTGAAGCTGTCAAAATTTGTCTCCAACACAACAATTCTCACTTCAAGGACGAAAAACTTCCTCCAAATCCATGGGACGGCCATGGGCCCTAAAAAATGCATGTAGCTATGCCGACTTGGCTATGGGTGTTATCGACAAGAAAGCCATGTCAGGGACTATAAAACCTAACTTGTGGTGGAGATATAGGGACGATATTTTCGACCTTTGGACACAGGGACATTCTAAACTGATTGATTTTACGCAATTTATCAACTCCCTGTATCCAACTATTAAATTCCCCTTGTCCATTCTCCTACATCGCTCAAGTTTTGGATCTCACGCTCAATTTTGTTGAAGGATACATCCAAACGGATATCTATTCTAAGCCCACAGATAATCACATTATTTGTTACGTAATAGTGCCCATTCCCGCTCATTGTTCCAAAGCCATCCCTATGGAGTGGCTACTAGAGTCAGAAGAAATTGCTCCACCCCCGAATCTTTTGAAAAACGTAGTGTAGAATATCAAAGTTATTTAATTAATAGAGGCTACAACCACTCCAAGTTAAGCAACATTTGACAGAGTCAAATCAATTCCTTGGGAAATGTGCTTTGCCCCCACCAAGGAGTCTAAGAAAGTGTTTCCGCTTGTTTTAGACTACAATCCAAGTTTACCTAGCATCGGAAAAATTTTTAATTCGTATAAAACATCTCATTCACAATTCACCCTCTCTAGCCAAAATATTCCCCAAGGGATCCATCATTCCATCATTCAGAAGAACCAAAAACATTAAAGATATTCTAGCACGCCCTCGTCGCACTAATTACAATAACACAGATGTACAAGGTGTTTTAAATGCAAAGGGAAATGTGATCTCTGTCGTAATTTTTTAGTAGAATCCGATCACTTCACTAGCGCTAGCACCCAACAGAATCTATCCCATCACACAACATCTCCATTGCAAATCTAAGAACGTGATTTACCTAGTCACTTGTAATAAATGTAATGTTCAATATATAGGATCCACAAGCAACGAATTTAAAGTCAGATTTCGCAACCACAAATCGGCTATGAGTACAAAGAAAAAACCTTGTGAGGTCGCGATACATTTTAACAAAGAAACTCATGTTTTGTCTGATTTGATTTCGCTATCATTGAACAAGTTTTCAATTTCAGTGACAATAATAGCCTCGATCATCGCTTGTTAACAAGAGAAGCTTATTGGAGTGCACAACTTTGCACCCTTCAACCTTACGGTTTGAATAAAAGATCTGAGTTCAACTCCAAGAATAGAATAAGATAAATTAATACCACAAATTGCCGTTAGTTTTTTTCGAATACTTTTGTTTCTACTGACCCACAGTGTTCTTCTTACGTAATCATGGTTAAATTCAAAGAATATAATTGTATAATCGTTCAAGGGGCTTTATCAAGGAATTTGTTACAAGGCTGAGAGTATAGCCGCATACAATACCGGAGTTCAGGGGCTTAATTTTAGGATTTTGTTATCAATCATTCAAAGGCTTTTTTATTCGGATCCTGTTACCCTGGAGTAATATTGTACACTAGAAAACGCTTTAGTTCAAGGACTTTGAGTTAAGAATTTGTTACGAACTATATTGTTTATTTATTTCCATTGTAATTTTCCTTGTAATTACGTAATACTCTAGTGGTCCGGTACCTTTAATTAGCACTTTCTCTAGGCCATTCATTTTATTCACCAGTAATTAATAATTTTATTGTTTGTAATTTTTAATATTTGTGTTGAATTGTATTCTCGCTTATATAAGACCCAATTTTTAAAAACATTTTTATTCCAAGTATTTTTAATCGTTATATGTACTGAGAGCCCGAACGGGCGAAACGTTTGCATTAAAGTTTTGACATGGTAAGAAGTTCGCTGTTTGCTCCACTCCACACATACTTATTATATATATATATATATATTATATATATAATTCAGGTGATTTTCACCGGCGAATCCAAGATAGTGCTCTACAGTGAAGGAGCGGATTAAATCAGTAGATGGACTACTCAATTTTTGAGCACATATGGGTTTTAATACAAATCTGTTTTCATAGACCAACGGAAGTTGGTCCACTCATCAGTAATTTCCATATACACTGAAACATCAGTAGAGGTCTACAACAATATATGATCGCGTAAGATGAACCTTAAAATAAACCGTTACATTTCAAAATCAAATAAACCGTTAAAATACATGTGCGCGCTTAATTGGCTGCGTAATCTGTTTTAATTAATTATACATTAGAATGTACTTTTGTCGGTGTCTGCAGACAAATCAGTAGTCGATCTACTGATTTTATATATATAATATATATATATATATATAATATATATATAATATATATAATATATATATATTATATATATATATATATATATATATTATAATATATTATATATATATCTGACCGGATTTGCAAAAACGTGCCCGCAAAACCGTCCAACTCCGGCCGGCACACTACCACTGCCCCAGGCCCCGAGACAGGCACATGAGCTGCCGAGGCAGGGGGGCGCCCTCTGTCCAAGGGCTCCCCTCCCTGCCGAAGGCTGATGTGGCCCCACAGGGGACTCCACTGGAGCCAGCCCAGTCAAAATTCAACATTCACAAAAATTATTCAAGTCTGACCAACTCAGAGCGACAAAGTCCACCCCCTCCCCACTCCCTTGCTTTCAAGGCCTACTCGCCAGTCAACCACCAGCAGTTAGGCCAGACCCTGGGCTACTTTGCCGGCATCAGCAAAGACGTTAGCCCCCCTCAAGTTGGTCGGCCGCGTTAGGTGGAGTGCGGCCTACTCCACCGAAAAAGTTAGCGGCCACGTTTTTGCGAATCCGCTCAGATATATATATATATATATTTATGTTATGTTATGTTAGTTATGTTATGTTATGTTATGTTATGTTATGTTATGTTATGTTATGCTCCTTGGCTCATGCCTTGTTGAGCACTCTGACTGAGGTGTACATTGTCGCTTGTGCGCATGCGTATGCTCACTAGTTTTACTAGTTTGAGCACTCTGGCAAGGTACGATGATACCACATTTTTGGGATCGTCTGAGATGGCTATATGCCAAACCTCAACCTCAGTTTTCAGCACTGCACTGACGAGGCCGAAAGGCCGAAACAGTGTCACTGTCTGCAGTTATATATATATAATATATTATATATATATATATATATATATATATATATATATATATATATATATAATATATATATATATATATATATATATATATATATATATATATATATCTAACTGGATTTGAAAGAACGTGGCCGCAGAAAATTGCACCATTTTGACCATTTTGGCGCTTCTTTCCTTTTTGTCGTTCAGAAACTATCTCCAAAGTAGACTCGTCACAAAATTGCTTTGACATGCAACCCATGCACAAAGGATAGATCTTCGCAAGCACGCATCGTTTTGGAAATCGAACGAATTCCGCTAAAGTTAGGCCAGCAAAAAACCTGTTGAAATTTTGGTGCCAAAATCAGTGCCAAATTGGGTCACACACCATTCTTCCACATTATTTGGTTTCCTAAGAGGTTGGTTCAAAACTTTTCAGTTGATAGAAAGCGCATGTCGGAAGCCGAAGATAGCAAGAACAGAAAGGGAGACAGAGAAGAAAAGAAAATGGAGATGAAAGACATTACAATGGAAAGTTTTTTGGTTTGTTTTTGTTTGTTTGTTTTTTTTTTTACAGTCCAAGTAACGGAACAAGCTAGCACCAAGGATAATTTGAAACCATTTCACCAGAAAACGATATAAACCTCTTGCGGCGTTCACAAATTACGGGTTCTTAGCTAAGGGACCGCCAAATTTGGCCAAAGAGACAACCCAAAAACCACTTTTTTGAGCCCAAAAACGCGTTTTTCGGTCATTTTGCTGCAATTTTCTTGCGGCCACGTTCTTTCAAATCCACTTAGATATATATAATATATATATATATATATATATATATATATATATATATATATATATATATATATATATATATATATACTATATATATATTATATATATATATAATATATATATATATAACTGCAGACCAGTGGACACTGTTTCGGCCTTTCGGGCCTCGTCAGTGCAGTGCTGAAAAACTGAGGTTGAGGTTTGGCATATAGCCCATCTCAGACGATCCCACAAATGTGGTATCATCGTACCTTGCCAGAGTGCTCAAACTAGTAAACTAGTGAGCATACGCATGCGCACAAGCGACAATGGTACACCTCAGTCAGAGTGCTCAACAAGGCATGAGCCAAGGAGCATAACATAACATAACACATAACATAACATAACATAACATAACATAACTAACATAACATAACATAATATATATATATATATATATCTGAGCGGATTCGCAAAAACGTGGCCGCTAACTTTTTCGGTGGAGTAGGCCGCACTCCACCTAACGCGGCCGACCAAACTTGAGGGGGGCTAACGTCTTTGCTGATGCCGCAAAGTAGCCCATATATATATATAAAATTCAGTAGATGGACTACTCAATTTTTGAGCACATATGGGTTTTAATACAAAATCTGTTTCATAGACCAAGGAAAGTTGGTCCACCTCATCAGTTAATTTCCATATACACTGAAACATCAGTAGAGGTCTACAACAATATATGATCGCGTAAGATGAACCGTTAAAATAAACCGTTACATTCAAAATCAAATAAACCGTTAAAATACATTTCTGCGCTTAATTGGCTGCGTAATCTGTTTTAATTAATTATACATTAGAATGTACTTTCGTCGGTGTCTGCATGTTGATATGAGTTCATTGCGCTTGTTTAAGGTTGCCATGTGTGGTTTAGTATTATTAAAGTGTTTCTCTGTATTGCATAAAATTGCATCGCTTGGTGAGATTTGTGTAAGGTTTGGCTTTGGCAGGAGGATTCTCCACGTGATTGTAAAGTCTTCCTGTTTATCCTTTAGCTGCCACAGCTTTCAACATGCAGACAACCGACGAAAGTACATTCTAATGTATAATTAATTAAAACAGATTACGCAGCCAATTAAGCGCGCACATGTATTTTAACGGTTTATTTGATTTTGAATGTAACGGTTTATTTTAAACGGTTCATCTTACGCGATCATATATTGTTGTAGACCTCTACTGATGTTTCAGTGTATATGGAAATTAACTGATGAGTGGACCAACTTTTCCGTTGGTCTATGAAACAGATTTGTATTAAAACCCATTTGTGCTCAAAAATTGAGTAGTCCATCTACTGATTTAATCCGCTCCTTCACTGTAGAGCACTATCTTGATTCGCCGGTGAAAAATCACCTGAATTATATATATATATATATATATATATATATATATATATATATATATATTATATATATATATATATATATATTATGATATATATATAGATATATATATATATAATATAGATATATATATATAATATATATATATATATATATATATAGTTCATAGTTCTCATGCAAATATTTATTTGTGAAATGGGCTTGAGACATTACTGTAATTAACAATCAACATTTCAATGTGATCAAAAACCAGTGACATCCATCAGGCAATACATATTTTATACATGTTTCAAAAACTCATTTATAATTATTATTATTTGATAAAGATACGGCTGAACTTTTACATTGTAGCTCAATTTTCTCGTCTAAAAAGAAACTAAAAATTTCAAGATAAGGGTCAGATTTAATAGATTTAGAGGGAAGATTTTGAAGTCGTTTAAAAAAACTGTAGCTGTCACCCCCCCCCCCCCCCCCCCCCCACTTCATTTCATCCCAAACCTACGGTAAGGTGGTGGTGAGGGTACAAACCCTCGTTGCTTTAAAAATATGGGTCTGATCAGGTCTTTACATTACTTCTTTCCCTATATTTGCTACTAGACAATAAAAACAGTTAGATAAGAATGCGTGAGATTCCCCTATTGTTCTATTGTTTAGAGGACAAATAAACCAATCAAAATCCGTCTTTTGCGCAGATTTTTAGAGAACTCTAGGGGTAGTAGAAAGAGGGTTTTTCGCCTTGATGTCGCACGGATCAAATGAACAAGAAAAGTATGGCGCGCCTTGTATGTCTTGGCACGAATGTACAAACTTTCAGGGTCTTTGTTTTCATTTCTTAACACGGAAAATTATCTCTTTTGAAGCTGAAAATGAAAAGGAAATCATTTCTAAATGGCTTCAAAACGGATGATCACCGAGTACAGACTGAAGAAACCTTACTGGAGAAAGAATTTATACTCTCCTTCAGCGGACCGGGAATTGCGAAGACATCGAGCGGCCCGCTTCAAAACAAATATTCACAAATATTCAAGGACTTCTAAAAGCGAAATGGTAATGTACTTTATTTCTTTGAATGTGGAATGGAATTAGTGGAAGGATATTTAAAGCGATCAATTTATTAAATGACTACAAAAGTCATCGCTAAAAATCAAAAACTTTTGCTTCGCGTAAGCAACGAAATTGACAGCGAATTGAATGGCGGCGGCGGTCGGCGGCTCCATGTTTTGGAAACTTAAAATATTTTACGCTTTTAAACACGTTTTCTGGCTTCGGCCTGTATTAAAATTAATATCAAACAAAGTTTCTTTCAAGTTTATTTCATTTGTTCACCTTTAACGGGGAATTTTAGGTTTTCAAATGAACAACAAATCTTGAGTCTCGCACGAGGTGTTATTTTGATCTGCGTATTTACGGCGAGTTTATCGCCTTTGTTTATTTAAGCTTATAAATTTGTTTTATTTCGAAATTTATTTTCGGGAAATTACCACGTATTTCAGAAAATAATTCTGAATGGTTTTATTATAATACCAACGAGAGAAAAGGAGAAATTGTAAGTGTTTTTAGCCGTATAAATTATTTAGTTTCGAAAGCGATTTACGCCGCGGCTACTCGCAATTAGTTTTGTCATCTCGAATTAAACCGCTTTTTGCACGAAGATTTAATACCGCTGAATTAATGAAAGTTCAAGTTGAAAAAAATAAAAAACGACTTTTTACCAGAGTATTTAGAGATATTCTTACCTTTTGTGCAAAGTCTTTCACTTTGTGCTTTCGTGAGTTTCTAAAAATGGCGTGCGGTTTTGTGAAGAAAATTTTATCGCTGTTTTCAAGTTTTGTAATGAGATATTTATTCAGGCCGATGACCTTTGTCTTTCAACTTGTTCTAGTTGGAATAAAAGTGTACTAAAGAAGCTAATTATTTGTCTGTATTTACTGCGCATATATATAATGGTTTATTTTTCAGTTCAACACATTTCGCTCAAATGCCGTAAAATCTAGGTAATTAGGGGTAGGTGCGCGCTTTAAGTCTCCAGGCGCCAATGGGTTAACAAAGGACCAAACCAAACAAATAAATTTCTGAATCGAGCGGTGAACGTAAACATTGAAATAACCGATGGAATTAAAACAAATGCTTTGAATCGGATAAAAATAATTCTGAATCGAGAAGACAACGATAATTATTAGAACCATATTGAAATGTGAACCCATGTGAAATGTGGCCGTGGGAACAGTTTGAATTTCATTTTCATTTCATTTCATTGGCTCAGCTTTAAATATAATTACATTTGTTGACTGAACCAAAGGCCAAACTTGTGAATCGAGGCGTGGAACGTAAACATCGAAATAACCAATGGAATTAAAACAAATGCTGAATCGGATGAAAATAATTCTCAATCCAGAAGACAACAATAATTATTTAGAACCCATATTGATTTATTCTTAACTGAGCGATAAAAAACACTGAAGAAGCCAGCCAGTTTCGACTTCGCTATATAAAACCGGACTAACAAGAGCCACAGCTGAATGAAACGCGTGGACTCAGGCCTGAGCAAAGAAATGTATGCAAATAACTTCAAAAATAAGAACTGAAAATTCCCAAACTGGTTTGTAACCTAATTTGAAGCTTCAGCTTTCAGCTACATTACGTGAAAAAAATAGTTCACTATAATTATCTATGATGTACTTGTTGTTAGTAACGTACTACAGATCTTTGGCGCATGCGTAAATTCCCATGTAAGGACCTTATTCTAGTAAAAAAAACTACCATAAGGAGAGCAAAGTGTTGTCCGAAACAAATATATATATTTGGCTAAATACAAGTGGTAATAACGCAGATAGATCTCCCACGTTTTGTGTGGTGTGTATGCGAGCCCCCACACAAGAAGTTATTAGTTAATATTAATTAATTAATTGATTATCAAAGTTTACACCTTAGCAAATTAGCGGTTTAGCGGATTAGCGGGTTGACGCAAACGACCCCACACTAATCATCCCAAAAGCAAGCTTTTAGCCAGAAGGGTGTCCAGGTGTCCTGGGACGCCCAATCCTTGGGAGAAAATGCTGAAAAAATGCTACCAAAGCTTTAACAAATTTATGCGGGGACATGTCTCCAGGACGCCCACTTTTTAAATTCTGGCTAAAAACTAAAAAGCCTGCCCAAAAGTACATCCTGTACTCAAAAATATTTAATGTGACTGAACGCTTTCTAGTACAGCTACATCCCTCAAAGTTGGTTAATACAATCCTTTGCCTAGAAGCTTAACTTTGCAATTGATAAATTTTTCAGAATTTCAATTTTTAAGAAAAATTATTTGCCATCGGATTCCCATACAAAACACTTTAATTTCTGACGTGTTGCCTACCCGTCAAGATGGCTTCCAAAACCGTGATAAGGTCTATTTTGCTCACCTGTTGTTACTGCTGCAGTATGTAGCAGATGTTTTGGAGTTTTCTGCTGTAATGCTGTTAAATATTCTCCCCTACATAAACAAACTACAATGCTCCTTAAGCTCTTCCAGCTCGTCTGCCAAAAAAATTACATTAATCACATTTTACTACTTTACAGCAATTACATGTAGTACCATTCTGATAAATAAAAGTCACATAAATTGTAGTTTGGTGGGATATAATTTCGCGCAAATCCACACAACATGATTGAATTAAAAGCTGTTTCGCTGAGCATTAAGCTTAAGCTTATATTTATATAAGCTTAGTGCCAGAGTTGATTAAAAGCTCTTACTGAATGTACATTTCATTGCAAGTTTATCTCACCTAAATCTGTATTATTCAACCGAAAAGCATCGATTGTAGGAAATTGTCTTCTCTTCATTCCTCTCCAGGACAGCTGTTTCTAAATTACGAAGAATTCTCAGTTTGAATCCCCAGCCATAATAGCCACTTTTTTAATTCTTGCTAAACACGTTTTCCAGGGGGAAAGCGAATTCCCACATCCACTCTGTGACCCCCTTCCCACACAGCGGTCAAACGTACTGCGCGCGCGCAGTTCCCGCCAAAAACTTTGCAGTCAAATGTCTTAAAATTGCGGAGTCGTCCGCTTTAAAGCATTCTCGTCCCCAGAGCTACGCGGTTTTTTTACCACGTGACCAAAAGAAAACGGAGATCTGGGAAACGAGAATGGCGTTAAAGGGGCACTGTCACGGATTCGCATGCGCGAAAAACTGCTCACTTCCTGTCGACCATAAATATTTGGCCGCCATTCCATAATGACGGTTAGTGAAAAATATTTGCATGTATTTTGTTTAATCACGATTATGTAAAACAGATAAAGTCATAATATTACTGTAACAGCGTGGCGCTGTTCGCATACGTATTTCCGAAACATGATTTGCATACAAAATATTTTTGCAACGGCCGTAACGCAACGCACTTTTGACAGCCAAGCTTAGATTTATCCATTTGTACAGAAGTTTTCAACGGATAACCGTTGCCGTTGGAACGGCCGCTCAATATTTTTTCTCAACGGATTACCTGCTTAGCTTCGAAACGGGTGAAGATTTTTTTCTGAACGGGTAGCAGCAACCGTTGGAACGGCTGAAGATTTTTTTTCGAACGGGTAGCGGCAGCAGTTCGAACATTTTTTTTCGAACGGGTAGTAGCAGCCGTTCAGCTTGCTAACCGTTCGGGTAGTGAACGGCTTTTAGCCTTTCGAACGGAAAGCCGTGTTGTACGTTTTCGCGTGAGAGGTCACAGCTGAGGTCACATCTGTATCTTATCTATGTATCCTTCGTAACCTGCAACGAATTTCGCTTCAAGCCATGTTTTTGAAACTGTTATCTTCAAGATAAATGCGTTTATGGGGTTTTGTCCACGCTCTCTTAGCTCTTGTCGGGGTATTGAATATTCTTTTTCGCCCAGAATTACTACGCTTTCCACCGTGCCGCCGCCGCCACTAGTCGACGCCATTTTGGATTTGGCAACTCAAACTTGAAAAAGTTAGCCTAACCTTTTCAAGTTCGACTCGCGAGACTGGCGCATGCGTCCTTGTGAACAGTGCCCTTTAAGGTGGCTGCATAGAGTATGAGCGCGCGCGCGCTGGCTACGCAAGCTTTTGCCAATAAGCGCGCGCGAGCTGACGCGAGCTTACGCAAAAAATTTGAACAAGTGAACTGCATGGCTCTCGAGTTTTTGCAGCTATGTCAAGCATTTCAAAGTAAAACATTCATTTATAACTTATGGTTTAAGCCGAGATATTGCTGTTTTGAACTTCCAAAGATGACGAATTTGTAAATTTCGTCCAAGGAATTGCATAAAACGCCCGGTAAACAAACCTAATCGATCGAAAGTTCACGCATGCTCAAATAGCGATCTTGACGAGTTCCCTATTTTATGACGTATTTGTAGGGCAAAATGAGAAACTTTCGTCTTTGTTTTCTCGAGTTTTCTTCGGTGAAAGTTCGTAAAACTTAGCAGAAAGGTTTATGCTTAGTTTGCTTTACTTTTGGTGCCCGTTTTTGAGGAAAATTTATAAGACCCGTTTTTACGCAGAGGCAAAAAACACAATTTGTAAAAGCGAAGGAGCTGCCTTGACAACCCCAATTTTTTTTCCTCATTAAAATTCTTATCTGTGGGCAATTCTTATATATTGTGAAAATTGTAGAAAACTTTCACCGAAGGAAATTGAAGAAACAGTTTTTAATTCAAGACCTAAAGTTCAATATGTTTATCAGGGATGGTTGTCGAAACCATTATTTCATCATTACCTTATTACATTCTGGAAGGTTTGGGTGAACGGGTTAGCTAAAAAAGAACGTGAATGAAAACCAGCTTTCAAAATATTAATATAACTCACGCGCGCGCCTCACCAGATATGAAAAACCCTATGGAGCCAACCTTAAAGCTCAAACTTAAGAAATTTACTGAAAACTTAAGCTTTATACTCGGAGTATGCATAGATAATGTAACTAGTAATACGTGACTCGCAGGTCCTCGCGAAGCTTTTGTTGCCTAGTAACGGGCACGCTGCGATTTGATCTGCCAAGGTTTCCAAGTAATCGCTGCAAGGTTTCTGAGAATCGCCGGACGAAACGCCGTGTTTTTGCCTATGCCACCGGGTTTTGGTTTCGATTGGAGTTCGCTCGTCTCCGATATCTGTAATAAATTGTAGCGCTCTTGTACTGTTTTCCCCACTTTTCCGTCCGAATGATCTGAAACCACCTCGCTTTTGTAGGTAAAATCTTCTTCGCAATATCGGATCGGCGAATTATTTTCAGACACAAGTCTTCACGTCTACAATGAAAACAAAGCCATATGTTGATCGTACTTTGAGAAATTCCTGAGTCGTCTTTCCTTTTCCTGTTGTTGATAACAGATTTAATAAAGCCGGGTTTTTTTTTCACAAATGACCCGTATATAAATTCGTTCGATAAACTGGTCGATAAACAAACTTGGAGTAAAAATTGTTATTCTTCAGCAGCCGTTCCTGTTTCTACATTTACGTGTACTAAGACTACGTCGAAGTCAATGTTATTAAGGGGGTAAAAAAAAAGAACGGCCTGGATTCGAACCGAAAAAAAAAAAAAAGAAGAAGGACCATGTAGGATTTGAACTTTCGCCCTCAATCCAGAAGATCAGATTTAAAAGTTAGCGCCTTAAGCCATTAGGCCACGAGCGCGCCGTGTGACGTCATTACTGTCAACCACGATTTCCACAAACAAACAAATAAATATGATCGTAAAGGCCACACGAGAATTGCTCTCGCATGAGCTCTTTGGGGACAGAATTATAAACCCCGCTACGCGAGGCCTTCGGCCTCGCTTCGCGAGGAACTAGTAATACGTGACTCGCAGGCCCTCGCGAAGCTTTTGTTGCCTAGTAACGGGCACGCCTGCGATTTGATCTGCAAGGTTTCCAAGAATCGCTGCAAGGTTTCTGAGAATCGCCGGACGAACGCCGTGTTTTTGCTATGCCAACGGATTTTGGTTTCGATTGGAGTTCGCTCGTCTCTCGATATCTGTAATAAAATTGTAGCGCTCTTGTACTGTTTTCCCCACTTTTCCGTCCGAATGATCTGAAACCACCTCGCTTTTGTAGGTAAAATCTTCTTCGCAATATCGGATCGGCGAATTATTTTCAGACACAAGTCTTCGCGTCTACAATGAAAACTAAGCCATATGTTGATCGTACTTTGAGAAATTCCTGAGTCGTCTTTCCTTTTCCTGTTGTTGATAATGGATTTAATAAAGCCGGGTTTTTTTCACAAATGACCCGTATATAAATTTGTTCGATAAACAAACTTGGAGTAAAAATTGTTATTCTTCAGCAGCCGTTCCTGTTTCTACATTTACGTGTACAAAGATTACGTCGAAGTCAATGTTATTAAGTAAAGAAAAGGGGGTTAAAAAAAAGAACGGCCTGGATTTGAACCGGAAAAAAAAAAAAAAAAAAAAAAAAAAGAAGGACCATGTCGGATTTGAACTCACGCCCTCAATCCCGAAGATCAGATTTAAAAGTTAGCGCCTTAAGCCATTAGGCCACGAGCGCGCCGTGTGACGTCATGTCAACCCCCAACTCCACAAACAAACAATTAAATAAATAAATAAATAAATAAATAAACAAATAAATAAATAAATATGACCGTAAAGGCCACACGAGAATTGCTCTCGCGTCAGCTCTTGGGGGACAGAATTATAAACCCCGCTACGCGAGGCCTTCGGCCTCGCTTCGCGAGGAATAATTGTTATCCAAAAAGTGTCTCAGCTCGTATTTTGGTTTACCACTGCATGTTTCTATAACGTTTCCTTACAAACTTCGCGGCCATTACGCTTTAAACTCATGGAAAAGTCAAGGCCGCGGAAACCGGAAGTGGCGCGCAATTTTTGCGTTTGACCGCTGTGTGGGCACACAGCGGTCAAACGTTCCATGAGTTTGAAGCGTAATGGCCGCGAAGTTTTGTAAGGAAACGTTATAGAACATGCAGTGGTAAACCAAAATACGAGCTGAGACACTTTTTGGATAACAATTATTACATTATCTATGCATACTCCGAGTATAAAGCTTAAGTTTTCAGTAAATTTCTTAAGTTTGAGCTTTAAAGCGGACGACTTCGCAATTTTAAGACATTTGACTGCAAAGTTTTGGCGGGAACTGCGCGCGCGCGCAGTACGTTTGGACCGCTGTGTGCCCCCTTCCGCGGTATGTTCCCATTTTGTCAGCGGTCGCCCTTCGTCATCAATAACTAGGAGTCTGCCAGCAGTCAACCAACGGTAATTAATCACTGCAGTGCAGTGGAAAAAGTTTTGAATAAAACATTAAAAATTTCAGATCACATTTGCGTGTTCGAGGCTATCCAGATAAACTGGTCAACAAAGTCTTCGCAGAAGTCGTATTTATAAATAGAAAGTCAGCACTTCTACAGAATCAACAGAAACAAAAATTAAAGTGCAAAGATAAAATGCTTTTGTCACACAATACAACCCATGCATAGCCTGCGTGGCAGGCGTAGAAAGGGAAGGGAGGAGAGAGCGCGAAGCGCGCCGCTCGCGCCCGAATTCCCCTCCTTCCTCCCCTTTCTACGCCTGCCACGCAGGCTAACCCATGCATGGCCATCTCAGGGTATTTTAATGAGCAAGTAGTGGCACCCGGGGGGGGGGGGGGTACTTGACCGATGTTTGGGTATAGGGTGCCGCTAAGGGTTCGAAAACCTGACCCTGTTTAGGACAGACTCGCATGAAATTATATACCCTGTCCAGGGCAGAGGCCAAAAACCATACCCTGTCCAGCGGCACGTCCCCATATAGGCCCCGGGTAATGGAATTTAATCCAAGACCAAATCTCTAAAAAGACACGCTTGTTTAAAAATAGCTCAAGGTGTAATTACATGTACGCCGTTTCATAGACTCCGGGGTGTTATGCTTCTGCATTAGATCATTAGCGTAACTTGAAACGTGCCGCTTAGAGAGTAACTTACATACATATTCAAGACAACTTTATTTAAACCTCACTAACATTTATACTTTTACATCTTACGCAACGTTATCTAGAATAATGGGGTGAAATGATGCAAATATAGTGTTGTAGTTTACGCAACAGAGCTTGTATATTTCGGGATCCCGTTTATAACGAAGTCATAGCTAATTATAAATATATAATTATTAAAAAAAGTATAATATTTAGCGCGGTATTATTACCGCTCATTCTTACTTATTAATAAAGTGGGACGACCGCTGGCACAATAGAAAACATACCGCGGAAGGGGGTCACAGAAGTGGATGTGGGAATTCGCTTCCCGTTTTCCAGGCATTACACTAGTGCCAGTTCTCGCGCAGTCACGCACGTGGTTAGTTCGGTCCTCCCTGGTAGACATGACCCTCTGACGTAATGTGATATGCAGGGCCAATCAAATAACACGATCTATTTGGGTACACGCGGTTTCAGACTGGGAAATAGAGTCCGTGGCAGTTATGTCTCAAGCAAAAATCGTTCCTCTGTAGGGGTCAGTAAAAGTTGCATTTTGGATTTTATTGGCTGTCGTCTTTGAATTTGTAATGACAATGACTTTGTGAACGTGTACGTGTCGTCTCGCCAAAGAAAGGCTCAGTTGCTCGATCAATTTGATTTTCTTTTAAATAAGGTGTTACTGCGGTTTGTCGCGAGCTAATTTTTGCAATTGTAAAATCAAACCACCGGATCGATGTGTAACTGCTTTTGAAACTGAGCTATTGACGGCCATTGACGACCCAGCTATTGACGCTATTACGACCCGGATTATGATCTTTGCGGTTACATGGCAAGCAGCCGTTCCGGCTCGTAACTTGGTTCTAGATTTCGTCTCCTCTAGTAGATAGAGAATAATAAACATTTGAAAGTTTTTTTATTTAACATTTTATTATAAGAAATGACTTGTTGTCAAACCTATTGCTAAAGCTGATGCTCCAACGTAAATTATTTCTCCCTTCTTCTGCTGTTGACTTGGTTTATAAAAATTATTAAACTCTGGTTCTTTCAAATCAAGTGTTTCGTGATGCATCTTGTTATATAACTTCAAAGCATAATCAGTGTTTTCGAAATTTTGTTTTGCTTGATGTTTTATTCTGTCATTTGTCGCAATCCAATCCAACAATTTTGTACGATTTTCTTCATACTTCTCATATGCAGCTTGATATTTTTCAACAGCAAGATCGTGTCTCTTTTTTTCTTCTTCAGGATCAGATCCATCACTAAAATATTTTGCTAAATAACTTCCGCCAACAAAAGCGGTTGCATTGATAATCGCTCCTCCAATCATTATTGCTATGCTTGCCATTTTGTTTAATATCTAAAAGATATTAAGACGAAATCCATTAGAAAATCGAGTAATATTTATGGCCAGTGGACAAAAATCTTGTACTACGACGCCATACACTTTCACGCTTAAACTAGACATTCATGAGCCATACCTTAACGGTATTTACCAAATAATACAACTCCACAATCCTTAAATTGCTTTCCGACTTGAGTTTCCTCCTGTGAATGGGTTGAGTCATAAGAGGTGGCAGCCATGTTTCTGGGAAACATGGCTGCCACCTCTTATGACCTTACCCATTCACGGGAGGAAACTCAAGGCGGAAAGCAATTTAAGGATTGTGGAGTTATATTATTTGGTAAATACCGTTAAGGTATGGCTCATGAATGTCTAGTTTAAGCGTGAAAGCGTATGGCGTCGTAGTACAAGATTTTTGTCCACTGGCCATAAATATTACTCGATTTTCTAATGGATTTCGTCTTAAACATTTTCAGGTTTTTTACATTGTTCACAAATCTTTTCTCCAATTTCATCAATCATCATAGAAACTGCTTCTATTAACAAGCAAAAAGCAGCAAAATTAAGAGCTCCTTTTGTAATCAAATTTAACATTTTAATTAGGTAATATTTTTTGATCTTCAAGATATTTTTTTGTTGCCATACTTGCTGCAATTATTACCGTGAATTTTTAAATAATTCATAAAACTTGAACTCGGATCATTTGTCATTGGTTCTTTGATTACTTTTTTTGCAATCCATCCCATTCCAGCTGCAATACCTGTTACTGTAGCAGCATCAGTTAATGTTTTTACAAGTTTATTATCAGACATTTTATTGATAAAAATTAATTTAATCCATTTTTTTCACAAAGTTTTTTGGTTCTTTTTTATCTGACTCTTTAACTTCGTTTACTTCTCGCTGGCGCTCAAGCTTCGTTTCTCTCTCAACCTCGCTCGAGCTTCGCTTCTTTTGTGGTTTAACAAAGCTCATCAACTCTTCTCTCTTGAAATATAATCCTACAAGAGAAACAGTAATACCAGCTATTGAAATCATTTGATTTATTGATAATGATGAGGTTTTTTCTTCATTTTCAGTTTTTTCAATTTTATTCTCTTCTTTTGCATCTGTTTTTTTAAGTTTTGCTTCTCTCACTTTTTTATTACGTTCTGCGAGTTTTTTACCAGCTGCAACTCTTCCAGGGTCTTTTGGTTTTGTTTTCTTAATAGTTGATGTAACTTGCTGTGCTGCTTCATTCTCTTCAGTTTTAGAGTTGTCTTTGTTTTCTTCCATTTTAATTAAATAAAATTATTTTTTCAAGTTCTTATCAAGTTCTTATTCAAGTTCTTATCAAGTTCTTATTCAAGTTCTTATCAAGTTCTTATTCAAGTTCTTTCTTAAGTTCTTTCTTAAGTTCTTTTTCAGGTTCTTTTTCAAGTTCTTTTTCAAGTTCTTTTTCAGGTTCTTTGTTTAAATCAAGATTCTTAGCAGTTAATAGAGCAGCACTTATAGCTGCCATATATTTTCCATAATTCAAACTCAATCTGCCGGCAATCATAGAGAGTTCTTTCTTAACCATGAAATTTTCATTCAAATCATTTAATAATCGTTCTTTATCAAGAGGAAGAAAATGAGACAATACTTTACATGAAAGCTGAATAAATGTAACAACCATCGCATTACAAGTTTTTGAAGATAATGAAGCTTCATATCTTTTAAAGTATTTTTCAACATCTTTTTCTGATAATCTCTTAACTTGATCTTGAGTTAAATAAACTCCAATCATCTCTTTACTTTGTCCACTTGCAACTAAAACTGCGAGCTGTTCTCTATTGCTTGAATCATTTTCAGGTTCAGCTTCAAGTAAATTCATTATATCAATTATATCTTCTTCTCGCTGATGCTTGAGCTTCGCTTTTTCACTTATTTCCATTTTAAAATGAAACATTATTTAATTTAATACTATAAGGATGTCTCAGAGAGAAAACAAGATTTGAATATTTAACTTTTTTAAGATCTTTCATCATTTTATTTTTTTCATCATTGGCTAACTCTCCTGCATAATTATCAAATATTTTTTCATATCAGCAGCTTATGGAGTGTAGAATAAGACCAATGCTGCAATATTTTCACGAAAAGGTTTCGTGATACTCGTCATTTGCTGAGTTAGAACCCATACGCTGATTCCTTTATGTCTTGCACTAAATGCTAAGTTTACTAATTCATTAGTTCTCTTTTTTACATCTTCTGAAGCTGCACAATCATCAAGAATTATCAATGAATTTGTTCCCTCGAATGTGTAACTAATAAATTTCAGATAATCATTGATTTCATTTTGCTTTGGAATTATTGTATAAAAGTCTTTATCATTTTCAGCAAAACCGGAATATGTCTTATTATGAATATATGTAGGGCAAAGAAGTATAATATAATCAAACTTAAATCTGAATTCATTACTTAGGAGATTAATCAAATATCTCGTTTTTCCAGAATTTGTTGGTCCGACTATTAATGCATTGAATGGAATATTATCAGGATTAATTTTTTTAATTATTTGAAAATTAAATTATTTGAAAATTATAATTTTTGGAAAATAAATTGTTTGAAATTTTTGAAAATAATTATTTGAAAATTAAATTTTTTGAAAATTAAATTATTTGAAAATTAAATTATTTGAAAATTAAATTATTTTGAAAATTAAATTTATTTAACTAATAAGTAACACTTTCAAGCTCTCTGTTCACAATGTTAAACTGGGCATCAGATAATATGAAAATATGACATTTTACATTTCCTGTTCCTGATGTTTTCCTGTTAATTGTAAGCTGAACTCCTTCTTTTGTGTTAACCAATCTTAATCCTGAACAGTGAAGATCGTTTTCTTTCATACTTCTGAGATCAACAAATAATCCAAATTTGTCTCCAGAATAAAAGTTTTCTGCATTAATCAAACTGTTCTCTTTCCCGAATCTTCTAAAAATTTCTTCCCAAAGATCTCTCGTTTTCATTCCTTGGCTGTAAACCTTATTTGGAATGCCATTTACAACAACTTTTACTTCTGTGATATCGGGATTGAATGTTTTTTCACTGTTTCTTGCTCCTGCATTATATGGTTCATAAAATAATAACAAAAGTCCTTTCATTGATCTTCTCGGAACATTAATGCTTTCATTGATGATTGAATCTGTTACTTTCGCAACTGAGATTGTCTTATGATGAGTAATATGTTCATACATGAATCTCTTCCCATTCTGATAATTTGAAATTGCTTTATCTGCAAGCTCTTTACTATGAATTATTTCATATTCAAGCTGGATGTTATTTAATTCATACCCAAGACTTGTTGGATCAGATCCCCTCACAACACTGGCAGCAGGTGCAAGCCTTAGTTCAAAAACCAATTCATCGCTTAAAGCTCTTGGGAAAAAAACTCCATGATCTTTTAAAATTTCGTGATCTATTGGTATTCTATATTTATTTTCATAAACTCCATTCAACTTTTTCTCTTTATCAACTCCCGAAGTTTTCTTGTCTCCAGCATTGCATCTTATCTTTGAAAGATCTTCAGATTGAATTCCTTCTCTCAACATGCTTTTTCTTTCATTCTCAGTTAAAAATAAATCTTCATATAACTTTAACAAATCATAACCATCTGTATCTTGCAAGATTTCTCCAGCAAATTTCACAGTCAATCTGTCAACCAATGCTCTTGATACATTGTTTACAAGGAAATTATTTGCATGGCCACTAACTGCTACATCAAAAACCAACGCAAGAGATCCTGGAACCAATACCAAATTATCATTTAATTTTGGAACAGGAATATTTAATGTTTCACCTGGAGATGCCTTGTTTGGATTAAATGTAACCCTGTGGACTGTTCGATCTGCTTTAAGAGAGTTTGACAATTTTTTTTCAAAATTTGGATTGTTTTTTTTTCACTGACTTCCATTTTATATAATTTTATTTAAAATGGAAGAATATGGAGAAGAAGATCCTTTATTAAAAAATACTGATGATCGTGATGATGATGATGATGAAGAAGAAGAAACAAATCCTTTTCAACCTGATCATTCAACACCTGGACATTCAAGTGAAGAAATTCCATTGACAACAATGAATAGAGACAAAGAGAAAGGCACTGAAACTGCTGAAACTTCTTTCATTGAGGGAGATCCATCAGGGCGTGTTTTAAACCCTGATACTTCAAAAATCACGCTGGCAAATATTATGCTTGAACAAAAATATCCTGAATATGGTAAAGATGGAAAGTTTTTAATCCTTGAAGTTTCAAAAAAATATCGTGGGAAAGTTGTGATCAAAGGCCCAAGAGGGGGTGAAACTCAGCTTTTTAAAGAAGATGGAAAGACATTAAACACAAAAATATCAAAAAAGACATGAAAACTCTTGGTCCAGAGAGAGAAATTCTTGTTGCTGAAAAAGAAAAAGAAATGAAGAACTTCAAGAATCCATTCGAGAAGATGAAAATATTTTAGATGATGAAAATGAAGAACCAACAGTGAGGAAAAGAGCCAGAGAAAAAATAATTGAGAAAAGAGAACAGATTGATGATCTTGAAAACGAAAGAGAAGAACTTGAGGAAGGTATTTCTCTCAAAGAAAAGGTGAAAAACATTTTTAAAAAATATGGATTTACAGTCGCTGCTGTCTTCATTGCAGTTGGCACAACCATTGGAGTGATTGTGGATTCATTGACAAAAGGTTTATCATCTGTCGCCAAAGGAGTCGGAAATGGATTAAAAGAACTTGGAAAAAAACTCGCTAATATTCTTCCCGGCCTTATTGGAACAATTGCAAGTTTTATCTTCAAGACAGCTGGAGAAGTTATTTCTTTTCTCGGGAAAAATGCTTGGCTCTTAATTTTAGGGGTTGTTGTTTTTATGGTTGAAGGGATTAAAAAGAAAATGTAATCGATGAAATAATTATTATTTTTCTTTTGAGAAAAATAATTATCTTTGATTACAACATTCTATAAAAAACAAACGCTGAGGCTGCTGCTGAAATAAATAACCCAGCTTTTAAAATTTCATGATTATTTGTTGAAGTTTTTTCATTTGGTAAAGTTTGTTTATTTGTTGAAGTTTTTTCATCAGGTAACGTTTCTTTCATAACTTTTTTATTAATTTGGATTTTTGAAGGTTGAGAAGTTGGTCTCTTAATTTTTGATTCACCCCCATTCATCAGCTTAACTCCGACTTTTTTAATTTCTTTATTAACAGAATTATTTACTCCAAGTTTCATATCTCCATTTGCTTTTTTCAGATTGTTATTATACCCAACAGTACTTTGAGTATTTATTAATAAATTTGAAGGCATAAGGCAAGTTCCAGGAGAAATCGCAAGATCGAGTCTGACTTTTGCTTCATCAATCGATAACTCATATCTTTGAACTGATTTTGATATATCTGGCTGTCTGATTGAATCTTCCATTAAAATTAAAAATTCTCGTTGAGCTTCTTTTGCACTTCCTGAATTTCCGAGAATTGATGATCTGACATTGACTTGTGAACCAAGAATGCAATAAACAAATGCTTCAATCGATTGATTTATTCTTGTCATTTCCGATTGTGTGAGACCTTCAGATTTATTCAGCATGAAATAATCAAATTGGTTTTCTGTATTTGGATTATTATTTCTGATGAAATAGACAAGATTTCCTTTTTCAGCTGTTCCACCTTCATCACTGAACTTACTACTCCCTGGATAAGGATAATTTACTGCTTCAGGTCCAGAATATGAAAAATAAATGAAAACACTTCCCAATCCATGATTTCGTCCTTTCTTGAATCTAAAATCTGTGTTCGAAGAAATACCGAATTCTGCACAAATTCTTTTGAAAGATGGAATATCATAATTATTTTTTATCTGACTGAAAGTAGGATCTCCGGGAAGGGCAGCTTCACTCTGAATTCCACCCATTTCAAAAAGAATTCTTCTTGTTGTGAAATAAATGTGAAACAAAAAGAATGATTTGATTTGCTCAGGTAATTTATTTATCAAATCTCTTGAAATACCACATCCTGTTGTTGCACACCAAAATGCAAAGTTAAGTTGTTGAGGCCAATATGACATATTTGGACCTGATAACCATTTATTACTTTCTCCTCCTGACTCATGTTGAATCTTTGTTCCCATGAAAATTTCTCTGAAATTTGTAATGAAGTATTCAGTTGGTGTAACAAATATTTTTATTTTTTCATTTTCTTCCATTTCTTTTGGATTTTCTTCAAAATTAACAGCAGGTATGGGTTTGTTTAAATTATTATTGAAAATAAGTTCAATTGGAAAACCTCCAACCCCAAGTGCATTCTTCATTTCATCACTCCAATATTTTCGTTCTGATCCTGACACACTTTTCAGATAACCGGGACCTGCTTTGAAAAGAATATCAGCATTTGCTGATTTTTTATCAATAAACTCTGTTTCTGCTTCAAACTTATTGATATTTGCGTATGGATATTTAATTTTAAAATCTTTCCAGGCTTTTGCTTTAGCATCTCTTGAAATTCTCTTTGCATCATCAGATGTTTGCATCCATTTCAACATTTCCATTTTTATATCTTCCGAAGAAAATTATTTCCATTTGAAATAATTTTTTTTGTTTTCTCTTAAAATGGTTGTTTTAACTATCATAGCAAATTCAAATGATCACACAGTTCACTTCAAAGAATCTCTCGGGAAATATGAATATATCAAGTTAATAAGTTGTTCTCTTTACAACTCCTGGTATAATTTGAAACGAAGTGGAGAAATCGCTATATTCGATGCGCAGAACACTGCATCTGTACATAAAATTTGTGCTGGTAATTATAATATTTCTTCCATTGCATCTATCCTAAATGACGTATTGAAAAGTGTAGGAGTGAAAGTAGAAACAAATACTCCGAGAGGAGGTTTAAAAATATTAAATCCACTTAATAAAAATATTCAACTTGACAATGATCTTACCTCTCTTCTTGGAATAAAAAAACGTTTGCAACCTGGGAATTTCATCAATCGGTTTTCCACATTCAATAATTACTTTGTCTACTGTAATATTTTAGACAGAGATAAAAACCTTTTCCAAGGAAACCCGTCAATCGTTTTAGAGTGTTTTGACATAGTCGGGCAACCGTTTGAAAGGGTGAAATACAATTCAATTCAGTTTCGAAAAATATCACCAAATAATTATTTGACTTCAATGAGAATATTCGTGACAGATGAGAATGGTGAGATGATTGACTTTAATGGTTTGCCTTTGAAGTTTGAAATTGAATTTATTTAAATTTTCTATAAAAAATGACGGATCAAAATATAATTCCAAGCGCTCCACAACTTTATCCATCACTTACAGATGTGAGTGACTTCAGATTGAAAAAGATTTGTGATTGTCAGAAAGAACTTGAGAATGAAATTTCTCATTATAAGAAGGTTTGTAAAAAATATAAAAGCGGAAAATCTATTGCTTACACTACATCCTCTGTCACAGGATTATTAGCAGTTATGTTGACATCGTCAGGACTGGCGGTTTCTCTGAGCGGAATCGGCATCATCGTCGGCGCTCCTCTCGCTGCTTTCGCTGCTCTGATGGGTTCAGTATCATCCGGGTTTATCCTCAGCAGTGAAAGGCTTGATAAAAAAATAACAAAACATGAAAAGACTATTTCTCTCGCTGAAGCAAAACATCTTTCTATCAGCAGGTTGATTTCAAAGGCATTGAATGACGGTTCGATAAGTGATTCAGAATTCAACTCGATTTTACGCGAGGTTGAACAATATAATTCATTGAAAGACCGGCTGCGATCCCGTGTGATAAGCGAAACAAGAAACGGCGAGAAAGTCGACGTTGAAGCTTTGAAAGAAGAAATAAAAAAAGAGTATCAAAAAAAACTCGGATCACTCGTAAACATAAAAAATTAAGAGTTGAATTCGACCGGAGACAGAATGGATTTTCTTTGTTTATATCGAGAGATAAATTCTAAAATGTTTTTCACAATCTCTTCACAAATCTGTACAGATTTGTGAACTGTACATGAAATTATTGTTCAGTCAATGTTACCAAGGAAACATTGACGTCAATTAGTGCCACCAGCAATGAGAAAATCACCTGCTCAAATGAATCCTTTCTTTTTCAATTCTCCCCTTAAATAACTTTCAATATTTTCAACATCATATTTAATTCTTATCAGAGTCACTCCAAAAATTTTACACTTTGTATTTTTCATCTCATCTCTATTCCTTTGGCGATAAAATTCTGTTTGATTTCGGTGAAAAATATTTGGATATTCATAATGTTGAATCCCGTCGTATTCAAATGCTAATTTCAGACTTTGGCAATACCCGTCAAGTTCAAGCAAGAAACCTGTTTCATAGTTCATCAACCATAATGGTCTGATATTAGGGAATTTTTCTTTGAAAATATTTTCGAATATTTTTCTGCACTTTTCTTCATTAAACATTTTATTTTATAATTTTTTTTTGCAAAATAATTTTAATTTAAATGCTTAAAATTAGCATTAATTTCTTTCACATAAAATGTTTTTTTGTCTATTCTTCTCTTTATATAAGGCCTATCATGATCTAATGCATATTTAATTGCAGAAGGATTTGATATTCCACAAATTTTAGCCGCTTCTTTAGTCGTTTCGAAAACCTGGCAAAACCCAGTTTCATCAGAAATTTCTACTTTTCTTCCTATTTTATTGGGGCAATAACCAAACATTGCTTTTAATTCTTTACTTGGAATTTTGTTTCTATATTTAACTCCACAGCCTTTAACTATTTTTCTAAAATCTTTTGAAGATATAGGAATAAGAGTTTGTGTTTCCATTTTATTATAAAATAATTTTTTTTTCTATTTTTAAAAAAAAATTCTTATTTTTTTTTACATGTAATAAAATGGAAAATAAAAAAGTTTCTGAGTTAAAAGCTGAAGCTAAACGGCTTGGACTTAAAAGATATTCAAAATTGAGAAAACAAGAGTTAATTGATTTAATTCGAAAAAATTCTCAATCAATTCCAGAACTCAGCCAGCAAGAAGAAATCCGAGTAATCGAAGATATGCTTGGATTAAGAAAAACGAATAACATCAACATTCCAGAAATAAAAATAACGAGTCCTGAAGAAGAAGAAGAAGAAATCAAAGAAATAAATAAATCTAATAATATAACATTTAAAATTAAAAAAACAATCAGCGCATTAAAAGATTTTGCGACACAATTCAGAATTGAAGGAGTTGAAAAATATGGTTCAACTGAGTTTATGAAACAAGCCAAACCAGAAGTCGTTAAAATAATGAGAGAAAATCGTCAGACAATAATCAAAGTAATTTTAAATTGTGAGATGATTAGACAAGACTGAACAAGTGATAATAGTGAAATTCTAAATGCTTATTTCCATACAGATACAGTCGTAAATCTTGAAGCTACAAATGAATCTGAAGTATATAATATTTTTATTGAAACCATTAAAGAAAAAATTCAGAATTTTAATAAAGGAGGAAGTAATTGGAGATTTCAACAAGTGATATATCTTGATATTCAAATTGTTGAATATAAACCATTAAATGGATTATCTTGGTTTCCACTTCCAGAATCTATTAAAAATAAAAAAGCTATTGTAAATATGAAGAATGAAGATAACCAATGCTTTAAATGGTGTATAACAAGAGCACTTAATCCTGTTGAAAATCATCCTGAAAGAATTGATAACAAATTAAGAATTCAATCTGAAAAATTAAATTGGAAAGGAATTAATTTTCCTGTTGAATTAACAAAAATAGAAAAGTTTGAAAAACAAAATTCAATAACTATAAATATTTTTGGTTTTGAAAATAAAATTTATCCATTGAAAGTAAATAAGAATCAGAAAGAAAATATAATTAATCTTTTGCTTCTGGAAAAGGATGAAAAAAAACATTTTTTGATAAAGAATTTTAATAAATTATTATCAATGCAAGTTTCAAAACATAATGAAACAAAATTATTTTGTTTAAGATGTTTAAATCATTTTTTAAGGTTAGATCTTCTGAAAAAACATGAAGAACATTGTAACAAAGAAGCTGTTAAAATAACAATGCCTGAAAAAGAAACTTATTTAGAATTTATTAATTTCAATCGTTCTATAAAAGTACCATTTATAATTTATGCTGATTTTGAATGTATGCTTGAACCGATTGAAAGTTGTACTCCTTCCAATGAAAAAAGTTTCACTGAAAAATATCAACAAGAACTCCTAAAGTAGTTTACAAGCGGCCGATTACCGGGGGAAACAACAATCGATCTCTCCTCCCCCGACTCCCCTCGGTCACTGTACTCTGAGGTGCACCCCTAAAATGAGCGAGAGTCAGCATACGAACATGCGTGACGAGAAATATAAATATAAGAAATATAAAATTAACTTTCGTTACTTCGTGACACGGACCCCTCCATTTCCTGCTCTGTAGTGGCTCTTCTCGAGTAGTTGAGGTTATTTTCCCTTGTCTAATTAAATATTTCGCTTGTTTCTTTACATGAAAAGAGCTCTTACACGACACGAAAACTATCCGCGGTCACTGGACTCTGAGGTGCACCCTCCAAATCCTAAGAGTCAACACACGAACCTGCGTGACGAAAAACGTGACTGCCTGATGTAATATATTGCATCATGCACCGGAAGCCGGAGAAATTCTCTTGTGGTTAATTTTAGCTAATGTAGATTGCAGATATGTTTTCGCTCAACGTGAAAATAAATTGTGAATGACATATATGCTGTGGAATTGTGTTAAGAAAAACTGTTATGTTTTTGGGACCGGGTTTTATCGTTCGTTTACTGGTTGAGGTGCATGTATTAAACAGAACAGAAATTCTCTTGTGGCTATTTATTTGCTTGTCTCCTGGCTACGTTTACAATGTGACGGGAAAACCCCTCACACGCAAAGGTCACACCGCCAAATTTAGCACATTTTGCAACAACACTGCTGTTCATTGCTGTGGGACATTTGTCTTTGCTTTTTCCAATGCGATTACTGTAATAACTGAAACTAAATACATCTACGCACTTACACGACACTACAGAAAGAATGTGGAAGAGAAATTATCTACTGGCTAATTTTAGACCGAGATGCGTGCGATAACATCATGTCAACCGTGAAGAGGACTAAGGCTAGCGACATGGAAAAAAAAGTGCATTTATTGAAGCGGCCGCTATGCGTCGGCCGCTTAAAAACATGTTCCAATTGCATTTTCTTATCTTTTTAAATCTTTTGATGATAAACTTTTCCCTTCAAAATTAGTTAAATATATAATGAAAACTGAAGATGAAAATATAGGAGAAAAATTTGTTGAAATGCTTGAAAAAGATATTAAAGAGATTTATAAAAAATTTGATTCTTCAAAAAAGATAATTATGACAGAAAAAGATAAATTTTTTTTTGAAAAAGCAGAAAAATGTTGGATTTGTGAAAATTCGTTTGTATTGAATAAATATAGTAAAATTGATAAAGTTAGGGATCATTGCCATTTTACAGGAGCATATCGTGGAGCAGCACATAACAAATGTAATCTTAAATTTAAAAAACCAAAATTCACCCCAGTTATTTTTCATAATTTATCTGGTTATGATGCTCCTTTATTTATGAGAAATCTTGGAAAAAGCGAAGGAGATATAAAGTGTATTCCAAATAATGAAGAAAAATATATTAGTTTCAGTAAAAATATAGAAGTTGGAACATATTTAGATAAAGATAAAAAAGAAAAACAGATTTTTCATGAAATTAGATTTATTGATAGTTTAAAATTTATGGCTTCTTCTCTTGATAATTTAGTTAAAAATTTAACAAAAACAGGGGTTGAAAAACTAAAAGAAACAAGGTTTTTTTCCATATGATTATATGGATAAAATTGAAAGAATAAATGAAACTGAATTACCTTCAAAAAAAGATTTTTATTCAAACTAAATGATTCAAATATTTCTGATGAAGATTATTCTCATGCACAAAAAGTTTGGAAAGAATTTGAAATGAAAAAACTAAGTGATTATCTTGAACTTTATCTAATATCTGATGTTTCTCTTCTCGCTGATGTTTTTGAAGAATTTAGAAATATTTGTATTGAAAACTATTCACTTGATCCTGCTTGGTATTATACTGCACCTGGTTTAGCTTGGGATGCATCTTTAAAAGAATCAAAAATTAAACTTGAATTATTATCTGATATTAATATGTTGTTAATGTTTGAAAAACAAATTCGAGGGGGTATTTCAATGATTTCAAACAGATATAGCCAAGCAAATAATAAATACATGGATAAAAAGTTTGATAAAACAAAACCATCAAAACATATAATTTATCTTGACGCAAATGGGCTTTATAGTTGGGCAATGTGTGAAAATCTTCCTGTTAGTGATTTTAAGTTTATGAGTTTAAATGATTTGAAAAATTGGGAAAATATTCCTTGTATTCTTGAAGTAGATTTAGAATATCCAAAAGAGTTACACGATGCTCATAATGATTATCCTATTGCTCCTGAAAGAAAACTAATTGGAAATGTTGAAAAATTACTTCCAAATCTCTGGAATAAAGAAAAATATGTTCTTCATCAAAGAAATTTAAAACAATATATTTCTCTCGGTTTGAAAATAACAAAAATTCATAGAGGAATTTCATTTTCTGAAAAACCATGGTTAAAAACTTATATTGATAAAAACACTTCATTAAGAACTGTTGCAAAAAATGATTTTGAAAAAGATTTTTTTAAGTTAATGAATAATTCTGTTTTCGGAAAAACAATGGAAAATATTAGAAAAAGAGTTAATATAAAATTAATAAATGAAAAAGAAAAAGGATTAAAACTTTCATCAAAACCAAATTTTAAACGACTTACAATTTTTGATGAAAATTTAGTTGCAATACATATGGGAAAAACAGAAATAGTTTTTAACAAACCAATATATTGTGGAGCATCAATTCTTGATATTTCAAAAACTTTAATGTATGATTTTCATTATAACTATATCAAAAAGAAATATAGAAAAAAAGCAAAACTGTTATTTACTGATACTGATAGTTTAGCTTATGAGATTGAAACAGAAGATTTTTTTGAAGATATTAGAAATGATGTTGATGAAAAATTTGATACTTCAAACTTTTCAAAAAATCATCCTTCTGGAATCCAAGGAAAAAACAAAAAATTGTTGGAATGATGAAAGATGAAGCTGGTGGAGAAATTATTGAAGAGTTTGTTGGGTTAAAAGCAAAAAGGTTATTCATATAAAATGTTTAATGGAGAAGAAAAAAGAAAAATAAAGGTATAAAAAAAAGTGTAATAGAAAGAGATATTATCCATAACAATTTCAAAGATTGTTTATTTACTGGAGAATGTCAAATGAGAAAAATGAATATAATAAGATCATATAGACTTATGAATTATACTCAAACTATGAATAAAAAAACTTTAAGTGCAAATGATGATAAAAGAATTATTTTAGAAGATGGTGTGTCAACTCTTGCTCATGGTCATTATAAAAGTTAATTTTCGAGCAGTTTAGCGAGAAAATTAACTATCACTTTCAAAATTATTATTTTTTGAAAATAATAATTTCAAGAATTATAAATCACTTTCAAAAGAGTTTTGAAATAAATATAAATAAATAGTAGATATGAAAGGGGAATCATGGGCAAAAAATCTATTAAAAATTAGATAAATTTTCGAGCGGTTTAGCGAGAAAATTTATCTAATTTTTAATAGATTTTGGCCCAGGATCCCCCTTTCATATCTACTCCTCTTGTAATAAATATTGGATCTGTATCCTAGAATTGATCAAAATGGCTGATATTTCGAAACAAGCTTGTAACTGTGACATAGCAAGATAGCTTGATCGTGCGTGATAAAATAGAGCAGAATAGAGCCATCAACGTTTGACCGGACATATGGCACATGTTTTAATTTCCGTTTTTAAGCGGCCGATGCATCATGGGCATCGAGCCGCTTCAAGAAATGCACTTTTTTTTTCGTGTCGCTAGCCTTAGTCCTCTTCACGGTTGACATGATGTTATCGCATCTCGATCTAAAATTAGCCAGTAGAGAATTTCTCTTCCACATTCTTTCTGTAGTGTCGTGTAAGTGCGTAGATGTATTTAGTTTATTACAGTAATCGCATTGGAAAAAGCAAAGACAAATGTCCCACAGCAGCGAACAGCAGTGTTGTTGCAAAATGTGCTAAATTTTGTTGTGTGACCTTTTCTCGTTATTCGATCCCACGGTTGACATGACGCAATCTCTGGTCATGTAAAGATGATGCAATAGAGGTATTGTGCTATGAGCATGAAGCAATCCGCATTGGGATTTCTCTTCCTGATCGCAGTTACGATACCCCGTGGTATATGTTTTTGTAAACGTGATTAGTGTCCTTGGATTAGTGGTATTAAGATAAATTAAGGTATGTTTTCAAATGACTGTTTGTCATTAGTTGATGGCATTTAGATATATATTTCAGTTTCTACACAGTAATCTTAAATTTAACCTATGAAGTCTGGAATAAGCTTATTAATCGTTTGTCGTGAAAGGTTTTAACATTCACACTCTTCCTACAAGAGATGAATAATTCAAATACTTTCTGTCTAGAAATCAACAATGTGTGCATAAGAAAAGTGATTATTTTTAATACTAATCTGTGAAGCTGAGCATCTTAAAGTTAACCTATGAAGTCAGGAATAAGCTTATTAATCGTCTTTTCCGACAAGAGATGAATAATTCAAATACTTGCGGTGGAGAAATCAAAAATATGTCCATAAGAACAGTGATTCTTTTTAATACTAATCTGTGAAGCTGATCATGTATGTGCTGATGCAGAGTTTCAGAATGTAGTTGGATAACAAACAAAAAGTCGTCTTTCTTACTTCAGCAGAAATGAAACTTGATGACTTGAAATGACACAGGGAGCAGAGGAGTCGAATTGCGTTACTGCGTTATTCGATCTTGTTATTGTTTTGTCTTTGTCGTCCCAGCGGGTACTTAATGATCGAATAATGTAGTAACGCAATACACCGCGTATAAAGCCGAATAGATCGACTCACAAAGGTCATCGTATAAAGCATATAAATCGAAACTCGAAAAAGTCCAATTTTGATCCTCTACTGCCTGTGGAAAATATTGAAAATGTTTACATACGGTAGCTTCCTGATCTCAGTCTTTACATATGGATGGAAACGAATTCAAAAAAGCACCACTCACGACATAAACTTTGTTGAATCATAGAAATCAAGATTACTCTTTAATCAGTAGTAGTGGACCAAGTCATCTTGAAAATGGACTACTTATCTGTCTGTGATCTTTCTTGAGCTTGTCACAAAGTTCCCTTTTGTTGTTTGAATCGGAAGTGAGCTATCAAAATAATCATTGATAAAAACAACTGTTTTATCAACTGCCACGTATTTGAGTTGTATTTTAACTAATCAATCATTTTTTGTTCAATTTATTAAGCGGCCGATGCCCTATATGGGCATCGAGCCGCTTCAAGAAATGGACGGTTTTTTTCATGTCGCTAGCCCTACCTCATTAAACGAACGATAAAACTCGGTCCCAAAAACATAACAGTTTTTCTTACACAATTCCACAGCATATATGTCATTCACAATTTATTTTCACGTTGAGCGAAAACACATCTGTGCCCTTGTTGATTATGATGCAATTGACATTAGCTAAAGTTTTCTACACAGTAAACTTGACCTAAGCTCAAACTTACGCTAGCCAAAATATTGCATCACCCAGTCACGTTTTTCGTCACGCAGGTTCGAAGTTGACTCTTAGATTTGGCGGGAGAACCTCAGAGTAAACTGACCGAGGGGGTGGAGGGGTGCATTGTTCTTTCTCCCCTCAAGGTGAAATTGGCCCGGGGGGGTTCTCCCAAAAAATTTGGGTGGGGGTGTGCCGCTGGGCTATAACAACCCTAATTTTGCGAACCTGTTCCAGACTAAGGGCCTGTTTACATGGAGGGAGGGTGACCCGGGTTCCCGGGTCACCCTCCCTCCATGTAAACAGGCCCTAAATGTTGAAAAAAGATACCCTATTCCGGACGATTCTTAACGATTTTCTTTCTAACCCAAAAGGCTAAACTACTAAGCAGCACTGCGTGTTGTAGTTCTAAAGCTTTTTTAACACTCCTACGCGTTTCTTTTCGTCTGACTACTTCATCTACCCTATGCCAGAGTATCAATTACCGATCTTCATGCCAACTCCTGGGAAACTGATACCCTGATACCCAAAAATGCCTTTTGGTATACCCTGTTCCAGACCAAAATGCTCAAAAACCATACCCTGTCCAGCTGCACGTTCCTATATAGCGAAAATAAGGGAGTGCCCCCCCCCCCCCCCCGGGAAATCGGCCGCTTGTAATCCCTTCTGGGGTTCTTGTTTTATGCTCATCTACCTTTTTATTTATTTCTCACGCAATTTTCTTCTCTCTGTAAACCCGCAAAAGTTCAAAGCTACTTGAATTCATACATAGTATATCCAAATATCTGGAGGTTTATATCAGTAAGCAAAACGTCCCAGCCGACAGCAATAAATAATCGAGGTCAAGCTGCTGGTGGTAACCATGAACATTTTGTTACGAAAGCCGCTTCTATCGCTGAGCCAAAAATAGAGCCAAAAATATTTAGCGAAAAAAAAAAAAAAAGCTAGAAGGTCGAGCAGAGTGAACAATATTTCCATATATATCCGTCAAATAATTTTAAAAATACGAAACTTCCTTTAAAGTACTGAAACTATATGGAAATGAAACTGAAATGGAGTATTTAAAAAAAATACTCCATTTCCTTTCATTTCCTTATAGTTTCAGTACTTTAAAGGAAGTTTCGTATTTTAGTCAAACAAAATTGCACTATTAAATGCTGGCCTTGGAAGGAATAACAAAACCTCGGTATGGTTTATTAATAGGTATTTTTTATCGATTTTTCCCCCAGTTTTTTAAAGGCTTTCATTATTCGACCATAAAGCACTTTGTGGTGTTCCATCAGCAGCAGTATCAGTCTTCGCTGAAAATTCAGCGACATTTACAAAGCAATACAATACATGGAACCTCCAGACTAACTCTTCGACACGAACTTGCCAAGCCATAAAGCACTTTGTGGCATAAATTTGTACCACAAAGTGCATTATGGTACTTTTTTTAACCCAGAGACCAACTTTAGCATTGCTCCAAAGCTGACTGTGGCCTAGGGTTATTTACCACAAATTGCATTGAAAGTTCAAAGCAGACTGTGGCTTACTGAATTAAATACCACAAAGCGCTTTTTAGGGAAGTATTTAAATACCACAAAGCGCTTTGTATGGCAGTATAGTAGTGCAATAAATAAGTACAGTAGTAAAATTCAGCCTGTGTAATAGTAGTTATAAAACGATAAAATAAGAGCAATAAATACCGTAACTACGATCGTTCGTTCGTCCGTCCGTACGTACCATGCGTACGTTCGTTCGTTAGTTCATTCGTCCGTTCATCCGTTCGTCCGTCCGTTTTCTCCGTTCATTTGATGTTCATACAAGTTCTGCTCTACGCGCTATTTTTTTTCTGTATACTATACTCTTTTTTTGTAAAAATCTTCTTCATAAGAATATTGAGGTTGAGATTAGCGAAATTTTAAGACTGATATGCTAAGAATATACTCAAGACTGAGATTTAGTTAATAATTTTTTTTGCATTTTGATAGAAATTTAAAATACAATAAAATCATCACCTGACGTTTCATTCAAAAGTATGGTAAATATGTACCATGTATACATGTACTTCTTTCCTTTTTCGTAAATCAAAAGGGGCCGGTTAACAAAACGATAAAAACGTGTACAGCTCAGGTCGTATTGTTTCTATTATTTTACTGAAATACTATACTCTGGATCACTTTGTAATCTAAGAATGTATTAAGAATATTTTCAGCCTAAAATCGGCAGAAAAATAAGAATATTCAGCCTGGGCATGAAAATATACATTCTTACAAAAAAAGAGAGTGTATTGAACATTATACGCTTGCCGTTTGTAAACTAACTGTACTCTATCTTATCAAAATGTTTCTAATATGATAAGATTTCTGGTCCCCAGATATCGAAGCCATATGAGACTGAAGCATAAAGTTGACGAGAGCATCAAAAAGTTTATTTATAATACGAATTGCTGTTGTTTATCGCATGGATATAGGAAATAAAGTGTTTTGTTATTCCCAGAACCTTATAAGCTGTTTTTTTAGCAGACGTAAGTCTGGCACTAATGATGTCATTTCTAAACTTGATTCAGTGCTTTAATTTTAACAATGTAAGCTTATCCAAATTTCTAGCTTGCCTTGTCTAAAACATGCTAAAACAAAATCAACGAGGTGAATTGCCATACCTTGCAGGAAAAAATTATTTTGGATTCAACTGGAAAGGCAAGGGCAGGCAAGAATTCAACATACGCAATTGTGGGTCAAAATGATTAGCGTAGTTTCTTGCACGTACGTTGCTCTCCCCCGACAATTAAAACATGTCAAATGATACACAAATTTATTTGGCATTGCAACATTACTTACGCGGATTATTTAATAGAATTGAAACATTTATCCGTAGTTCACCCGGTGTTGCTCTCAAAAATACGGTCACTAGCCGAGCCCTTTCAGTTCGGGCCATACCCAGTTCTGGAGACCTGTTTTCCTGTGATGTGATTGGCTGAGACAAAACCAAAACAAAGTTGACCGCGAGAAACTGGGCACTAGTAAAATCTTGTTTATATTTTGAATGAATGAATGAGAACTTTATTAAAGTGTCAAGAACCTTGTAGCCTGGTAATAATATACCATACTAATTAGGGGACACTGCTAAAAAAAACTACACTAATACTAATATTAATACAATAAGAATATATATAAGTGATATAAAAATCTTATTGTAGTCTCAGTGATATAAAAAGTGTTAAAATCTTTAACTAATTGTAAAATTATGACTAAAAAATATGACTTGAAGGGCATTAATTATGTGCAGCATAGGATGCAGCCCTTACAGCCGGTGTCCATTAGGCGAGTTATATCCCTTCTCTTCGCGGCCATGTTGTAATGCGGCGGTCGTCGAGTGATCTAAAATTCACTCAAACAGTCGAAGATACCATTTATTTCTGGTGTTATTACAGAAATTCAACGAACATTCAATCAGCTTTTACGCACGCAGGTTGAATCGCGCGGATTTGTTGAAGATCAAACTCTCGCGCGGTGCTCTTGCGGCCGAGTGAAACAGGACCGGCCTGCTTGTTCTTACCGTACTTTTGGCTTGATTTGGGCTTTGCAGTTATAGTAGGTTCTCCTTGAAAAGCGAAGTAAATAAACATGAAGGCTCAGAGGGCATGAAAGACTTCGAGAGTCCCACTCATCTGTAATTTACTGCCAGATTTGAATGCCAAGTGCCCTCAGTCTTTTCAAAGTACTTCCATGCATTAGATATCTATTCAGTTGGAAACCAATCTCATAGGTTATTGGTGTAATTTTTCGAATAGCAAATGTGTGTGCAAGCATTATCATCAAATCTGTAATAATTTAGCTATGTTTAATTTTCATGGCAAATCAAAACATCTCTCCCTGTTGTACATGTACATGTATTATTGTCTGGCTAATTTCGATGCCCTGCAGGTAATCCTTTTTCAGGTAAAATATTAGCTTGAGATCAGGCTCCTGAAGAAAATTTACGAGCAAAGCGAGCCAAGTCATGCTAGTAAAATATGAAAGCCTTAACCAACTAGCAGAAAAGGCAAGTTTGTGTAAATCATTGTGTTGGCTACTGGTGTAAACAAGGGCCCTTGGATGGACCAGCTAAATTTTCAAGTTAGAACATTTTCATTAAATTTTTTTTTGAGAAGCAATGATTGATTGTTTAGCTGGGGCTTAAGACAGCCAGCATTAACTCAAGTGGCCACCAAGCTACTCCAATACATCAAGGTGTCACAAATAAAAGTAACAGAACATAGCCATTAAAATAAAATTCAATTTATTTTTAACACAACTTGACCAGTACAAATAGGATTAAGAATTTTAACATTAAATATGTGCATCTCAGGGAAAGCTTGTTTATTTACTCCTGTCGCAGTTTCTTTGTCGATTGAAGGACCTGGAACAAATAATATTACAGTTTTAATCGGTACTGATTTCAAATATGTTGTAGATGTTGTAGTATATTAATTTTATAAGTGGCTGAAACATGATTAAGGTAATTTTGTTCATATCAGTATGAGTAAGGAGAGAGAAAGGTGCCATTATTATTTTTGCTGAATTTGTTTTGCATCTCCATTTCATTGGGTGGTAGCCTGAGATCAGACTCCGACAGGCTAATTGGGTGGCTGATACATGTATGCGAACTGATACTGTAAACTAGTATCCAACACAGAGATAACAGCAGTCAGTTTATTAATTCCTTTGGAGATGCATAACTTTAGCTAGCATACAGAATTGCTTGGAGTGTGGGAAAGCTGTAATTCAATTTTTTAATTATGTTTTTGCACTACATGTGATTGCTGTGAGTACTATTTTGATTTTGGAGAGAAAATTATACATAAAGTTCCCTGGAACAAAAAATGGCAGGACTGCACCACCACCTGCTTGCCTATTTTTGCCACTTTGGTGAGGTATTTGGCATTAAACTGGCTTTGGCATCACCAGTGATACATCTGTTATAAAGTCACAGGGCAAAATTTGAAACCATAAGTGAATACCACCAAATTTATAAACTTGATAAATTAAAAAAATAATAATAATCTGTCAGCATTGGGTTAACCATGAAGCAACGCAAAACTCACAATACCTCCCAATCAAAATGTGGCATAATTTATGATAAATACAGTCAAAGCTCTTGTTGCAACCACTTGCATAAGCGACCAAGCTCTACATGTAGTTACAACCACTTTTGGGAACTTATATACCAACTGGTCTTTTCCTTTGTTTTAAGCTCTCTTAAGCGACCACTTGTTGTGATACACCTCAAGTTACGACCACATTTTCGAATTCCTGAGGTGGTCGCTTACGAGAGCCTTGACTGTAATTTGAAAATAAAAATTTAAAAACATGATAGTGTGTTGTTAAAGACCAGGAACAAATAAATGCATGGAACATTTGCGCTGGAACATAAATCATAAGCCTTTCCTAGTGATAGAAATTAATAGTAGTATACATTGTAGACTTTGTTTCTTGTGGGTCTGACAAGCCAAATGAATGCAATCAGCATGACCGTGTTAAAGGAATTACGTAGGGGAGCAGGGATGGCACAGCAGTGGTGAGAGCACTCGCCTCCCACCAATGCGACCCGGGTTCAAATCTCAGACCCAACATCATATCTTGGCCAAGGGTTTTTTGCCGGATACTACGATTTTCCTCCCTCCACAAAAACCAACATTTCAAAGTTCCAATTCGATCTGGAAAGAGTGGAAGAGAGGAGCCACTCTGTGGATTTTCACTGAAATTCCCATTATTTATTTATTTTTAATCGGTCAGTATAAAATGCAGACTGCAGATCATTGCAGACGCAGACTGGGTATAAAATGCAGACTAGGTACAAAATGCAGACTGCAGATTGCAGACTGGGTATAAAATGCAGACTGATACCAAAACTGTCAATTTGTGTTATTGTGTCGTTCCAGAAAATATCCATACCCCCCCCCCCCCCCACGGAGGGTCACGGAAATTCTGAGGGGTAGGGGGGTCTAAAAGTGATAAATTTCCGAAGGGGAGGGGGGTACAAAAATAGTTTTCTTTCCAGAGGGTTTCCTTTCTGAACAAGCACATCAAAATTCGTAAGAAATACTTACGTACTTTGTCTCTATTATCGGAGAATGAAACAAAGCCAAATCAAACGTTCTGACCATTGAAATAATCCCAAACATCTTGTTCTTTCATGCATCTTTTATTTTCTTAGTTTCCCGCCTCTCAAAAACTGTCTCTAGAAGTTGCAAGCATGAACCTCCGAACTGAACCGAACCGTATCAAAATGGCCGACCAAAACTCCTTCCCAGTCCCCTGACCGTTGTTTCTTGGAAAAGCCAGGTTGCTCAGCTTTGTTACGAACGCGAACGATTCCTTCGTCGAGTAAGCGCTAGCAATGGCAAAATCTCTTGAAAACAAAAACATAATCAGACTTCAAGACAAGTAAGTTAAATTTTTGATTGGAAAGAAAGATATTCTTTCTTTTTTTGGATTAAATTTGCGATTCACGTTCATTGTTTGTTCTTTCGGTAAGCTGTGTTAGCCGTGTGCGTGTTGATGAAAGTGATCGAAATAAATGTTGCGCTAACTGGTAAGCTTTTGTCGCTATTTTTCAAGTATAAAAAGGGTTTCAATTTCCAGGGGGTAGGGGATTTTCAGATTAAAACTCATGGAAATTCCGGAGGGTAGGGGGGTTCATCAAACACCCGCTGGAATGGAAATTCCGAAGGGGTGGGGGGTCCAAACAAAATAACCCTCCGTGGGGGGGTATGGATATTTTCTGGAATGACACATTCGCGATTTATTTTCAATTTTTAACTTACCGGAGTCATGCAATCGCCTTCTGAGTTGAAAACTGTCACTTTGTCTTTAAATATGGGATATATTTTCAATGTTTAACTTGTAAATTTTTTATTAAATACGTTTCACAGCTTACCATAATAAGTTCAAAAGTCTATAAAATAACGACAACAAGATGGATAATTTACTAGCACACACACAACAGTGTCATGCAAGCGCTTTTTCGAGATTGATGCCGCAAAAAATTTTCTTCTTGGCCCATTTAAAAAAGTCATCAACATTGAAAGGCTATTACAGTATTCATTTTCTTTGGCTCGATTTGTTTGCTTTCGTTTCCTTTCCTTTCGCTCAGTTTTCAGTTTTCTGGCTGTGGTGTGTTGATTTGACCCCGGGTTTGACCTATTTTCACAATATGTTTTTGTCACTAACTCAAGGCGATGATTACACAAGGCCTGTACTAACCAGGGACATAGGTCTATTTCTGAATGTATCTGATTAATTATTTTGCGACTGATATAAACTGAACACCGGGTATGGGCCAAGAGGGAAACTTTTCGTGGAAGATATGAACGTGTGACTCTGAGGTAAGTTAAAAATTGAAAATAAATCGCGAATAACACAAATTGACAGTTTTGGTATCAGTCTGCATTTTATACCCAGTCTGCAATCTGCAGTCTGCATTTTATACCTAGTCTGCATTTTATACCCAGTCTACAGTCTGCAATCTGCAGTCTGCATTTTATACTGACCGTATTTTTAATTGTATTTTTAATTAAAAGTACACTAAACCCATGAAAATATTTCACTTTGCCTTGGTGAATGCTTTGTTTAAGAAATGTTGTACATGGCCAATAGTATTCCCTTCGACTTCTCTAACTTTATATTCCTTCATTTAGATCGACTTTTCATGACCACGATGGTGTCGAAACTCGTAATCTTACCCTTTGATCATATTACATGGCGCCCAAATTACACAGATCACAGATTTTCAACGGCCGTGCATATGAACAAAAGTATCGTGCATATGACTTCTGTTTTTACCAAAATGAAGTAAATTTACTCTAGTTTCTCACAATATTTTTTTTAAGAACCAAAAAAATTGTTACATACCTTAAATTTTCACTTAACCAACGACAAACACTGTAACGCGGCCTTCGAAACTAACACGTTTGATCGATTTTCAACGCAAATATCTTCACCCCAACGCGAAGGACGCCATCTTTCTTTAGTTCACCGTGTTGCTGAGATGTCCCTTTATACTCCCGCACAGTCTTATGGGATAAGCACAAGGGACAAAAACGCTAGGTGTTTAGAAAGCGGGATGAATGGAGTTTTTCCATAAGGACCCAAGACGCCATTACTGATGACGTCATCAGGTCTCCAGTATGGCCCGTTCAGATGACGTCACTCACACCAACGAACACTCTTCGGTGCCCTTCCTGTCTCCGATGATATTAGAGAAGCTCGACTGTAGAATAATTTTAAAAGATTTCTCTTAACTGACTTAATTCTCACCCAAATCAAGTCTGTCATTCCGCCTGTCCGTCCGTCCGTCCGTCCGTCTGTCTGTCCGTTCGTTCGTTCGGTCGGTCGGTCGGTCGGTCGGTCGGTAGGTCGGTCGGTCGACGGACGGTTAGTCCTTCGTTCTTTCATTGATTTTGGTTTTTAAACTTAACTTTTATTTTCCGACCGAGATCATATCATCAAATATATTGAAACTATAGTAAGATTTATTTTATGCACGTATATGTATTTCTGAAGTAAACTGGTGCTGCTCTTTAATAATAGTTTTTATTTTAGAGTTTAGACCGGACAAGCATAATTTTATTTTAGTGCAATTATTGTCCATCCGGCAACCAATCCTGACTATCTACCAAACTATACCGGAGGTTTATAACTAGAGGTTTCCATCTAGCACTGCGTGCGGGACATTCGCGTCTACGTTTGTTTTTCCCGTAAACGGCAAAATCCAACTTTTGCCGTCTGGCGTTTGCCGTTTGTACGTCAAAGAGAGTAGTTTCGCGTTTATCGTGAACGTGTGAATTATTTTCGATTTTTCTGATGGATTTATTTAACGATTGGAGGAAAAGTAAAGAAAAGTGCCCATAACCTTTTTTTATTATTTTCTCATCTGAATCTAAACATTACCCAAGGAATTTCTGCGAAAAAATTTTGCGATTTGCAGAAAACGCGAATTTTTTATGAATGTTTCAAATCTTCAAAATCCTATTTTTGTTTGGTATACCCGTCCCGCTGTAAGAAGGCCGACGGGCTCACATTTTCCTGAATGTACGTCACAATTCCTTTGTTTTGAAGCCACGTGTTCCTTCAACCTCGATTCCAGGCTCTCTCTCCTTTTCCTCCCTTGTCGTTGAGTAGTAAGGAGAGAGAGCCTGGAATCGAGGTTGTTGTGAACCGAGAAGGACCCAGGGGAGACTAAAGCAAATGGTGATCCAAAATGGCGGTAAATTTGAAAGTTTTATAAAATTCATAAACAATTCGCGTTTTCTGTAAATCGCAAAATTTTTTCGCAGAATTTCCTTGGGTGATGTTTAGATTCAGATGAGAAAATAGAATAAAAAAGGTTATGGGCACTTTAATCTCTCTATTTTTAGATCATTTTCCCGCGAAACCAGTAGCCAATCACACAAAAAGAATATTTGCTGGCGTATGATTTAAGGGTCCCGTTTACACGAACACGGTTTCATTTGTAACCGTATTGTTTTGTATACTCAGTTACACCTTCCGTTAAACATGACGACGATGTGTAACCGTGTGCTTTTGAAGAAGCTATCCAAAGTGGAGCGTTTTCAAAACGGCGGCTCCACGCAAGCCTTAGGAATAAGCACGCGCGAGCTAACGCGACGCGAACTCACGCAAAAAATGTGAACATTCATTCATATAAGTAGTATAGGAGTTGGGGGTACCAGACCAATTTTTCAAAATTGATCTGATACCAACCCAACTCATATAACTACTCTCATATTATGGAAAAATAGAAAAATCAAATGAAACTATATGTTATTTCATTGCGTGATTTCCTTTGCGTGACATTCTCGGAAAACCGGAAGACATATTTGGGGATTCCCCCGACGGCAGACAATCAGAAACTTCACATTTTGACTTCACAATTGTGAAATTTCTCATTGAACCCATATTCATTTGTGAAGTTTGTAACATATAAGAGCAAACGCCACAGCTGTGGCGTGACGTCATACGTTTTTGTTTGTTATTGTATTTAAAATATAATCTCTACTAATAGTATATAGAATGAATTGTGATGCGGAGATTCACGACGGTTTGGAGGAAGAGGGAGAGATCATATGCCATTTCTGTAATGAACAACTGAAAGATTATATAAGCAAAAAAAATGACGAACCATGTTGTGATAATAAAGAAACAATTAATGAAAATGGTATATTTGTTTGTTTAAACTGCGGTATAGTTGATGGTTATGTGTATGCTTCTGAATACATAGATTTTTATGAAAACGTGTGTAAATTTAGGAAGAAGTCGGTCTATCATCGGAAATACCATATAAAGAACGTCTTAGACAATAAATGTTTTAAACACAGGATTCAAATATTGTATAAAGATAGAGCCAAAATTAATAGTATGTTTAAGAAGATTGAAGGTGTTTTACTTAACGACAAAAGAAAACGGTCAATAAAATTTAACTTCATATTCCGAAAGATATTCAGAATAATACAATCTCCATGTTACAAATATTTTGATCTTCCTAAGAGCCTGAAAACCTTACATCAGTATAATAAAATATGGAAAAATATTTGTGAAAAATGCGGCTTGATATATATTAAATTTGAAAAAGTGGATGATGATCCTTTCCAAAAAGTTATGTCATCAATATATTCGAAAAATATAAAGCTGGTTAAAGAGACCGATAATATTGATGATAAATATAATAAATTAATGAGTAATTTGTAAATTTTTATGGATAGTGTGACATAACAACACAGCTGTGTCGTGACGTCATAATACAGGTAGAGATTTTACAGATTATTTAGTCGTGAATTTCTCAGCATATTGTTTTTCGAATTTATCTACGATAGGACACAAGTCAACAATTATCTCATCTAATAATCTCATTTCATTTATGAATTGGTTATGATTAAACTGGCTCCCCCTCAAACAAGATCTCAAATCAACCAAAGTTTTTTGATATGTTGTGAATGCAAATTTAATCATTTCAATTTTCCGAGAGAAGTTTTTAATTTCACAATAACTTTTTAGAAGAATGCCTGTTCCTGATATTGTTCCTAATATAATAGGATTCAAAGTAATACCACCAACCACAGATCCCACAACAACAAGTCCAACAGATGATATATTTGCCATCATATTCAAGCGTTTAAAGTATTTGAAAGCCTTATTGTAACACCAATATTTTTTATGGTAGTATGTATATAACGATTTTATCTCATCGATTGTTTCTTTACTAAGTTCTTTATCAATATGATTGAATTGATAAATGCTCTCACTTATTTTTCTTGGCATATATATTATTCAATTAGATTAAATGATTCATCATGGTATTCTATATTCGACCATTAACAATATTTCTTCATCTTCAATCTGTGTTGCTAATTCGAAAGATATAAGACCAATAGCAAATATTATATTAATATCTATTGTCTGCAATTGAGATGTCTCATTTGAAACAATATTAAATATATTATGTAAAGCAGTACCATGTTTTATTTTTAGAGAAATTTTGGGATAAGATACTTTAATCTTGAAATGCATTGCTTTGATTTGAATAATATGACTGTAATTAGGCAGAATGATTTTATCACAGCCATTTAATAAAAATGTCTTATTACCATCTTTGGTGTTCAAGATACCATGAATGAAATGCGTGGAATTTTTTATTTGATGGCCATTCATATCAATATCAGTTTCCATCACCATATTACCATTTTCAATGACAAAAACAGTATCGTAAATATTAGAGTCTATATCAGATTGATGGCCGGATACACCATAAACAATCAAATAACCCTGCCCCTGGCTTGGACTTGAAGAAGATCCATCACATTTTAAATCTAAATAAATAAATTCTGGTGGAGTAAGTGACCATTTATGCATATGAATGATTGATCTGGTATAATTTTGAAAACTTTTTGTTGCTTGTTGTGAAATATTCAAAGACGTTGAAACCACATTCAAACTCACATTGGTCATCGATGGCGGGAAAAATTCAATTACGAAAGTAAATTCTCCTTCAGGCAATTTCAACATATTAAAACCGATTCTTGATGAATATTTCTTTTGAGAATTTATCCCGAGTTTTAGACTATAAGCTTTTTTGTTCAAACTGTGCGGAGACCTGCTAAAATTGACAATTCCATCAATGATAATATTGTGTTCATCCACCGATTCTTTTTTGTCTTCCATCAAATATCTAAAAAAATCTTTTTTGTTGTTTGAACTTGAAATATTAGATTTATCAACATAATTCTTCATATCAATAGTTATCAGTGTGTTTGATTTTCTCAATTCCTCACTCACAAAGGCAACATTAACGGCGGCACCATTCTCTTGACTGAGAGGAGTTGCTAAATTAACAATTTTATGGTATTTCATATCAAGATCACTTGAACCGTTAATATTTTTGATTCGATTGTCTAAATATAATTTATTAATTGCTCTCATATCTTGAGGATTAGGAGGTGTCATCGTGTTTAAAACGGGTATTGTGGCTGTTCTTATCAAAGCATTATTAATATTTTTCATATTATAATGATCTATATCTAAATCTGAAAGCATTTTATTACTACCATCTAGAAGCATCACACTATTTTTATCAGCTTTTTTTGTAACAGTCTGATCTATATACTTTTTCGGAACGAGACTTTGATCATCGTATGAACTTAGATTAAATGGTTCTGAATTTTTAATTAGTTGACCTTTCAGATCGAAATAAGTTTCATCATAATTTTTTTTTAGAAATTTCTGGTTGAGGTATTCTTTATTCACGGCTGACTTCACATCACGAACGATATGACTGTATTCATCGTCTACTTTATGATCAGGATTGTTTTCTAAACCAAATATTTTATGACCACTCATATCGATATCAGTGTTTTTGCTTAGTTTATTACTGTCTGAAGCTTGCAACTCTTGTTTAACTTTGTTAAGTGTAAGGAGATTGACACCATCTTGATCGCCAACGGGATTCCCCATCTGTTTTACTAATTTATTTTGCATAACTATGTCACCAGAATTTATTATATCTTTACCACCCATGTTTAATTTTGAAGTCATGTGATTAGTACCATCTAATAAGAGGGTTTGAGCTTTCATTGTCATATAATTAACCGAATCTTGAGCATTTGTTGGATCAGCTAGATTGCTGATTTTTTTATGTTGCATGTCGTAATTACCATCTGAATCCAGTTTGAACCCTATTCCTGGTGGTCCTGTTTTTATGATATCACTACTATCAGTGGTGGTAGTAGAACTGCCATGTTCATTAAAAATACCCATTATATTATATCGTTATATTAAATAGCCCCATAAAAATTTCGTTTGATTAATTTCATAGGTTTATCGACATATAAAAATGAGTATGGTTTTTTGGTAGCCTTAATGTATTTTTCCTTATCAACACCAAGCTCTCTTGATATCAGATTTATTTCATTAGTAGATGGAAAATCATAAACGCAATAATGCGAGCAATTCAATCTAATGTCTTTTGGCGTTTTATAAAAACTTTGACTAAGATAAATTATTGAACAGTTTTTATGCCGTCCTTGAATAAAATAATCTACTAAATCCTTTTGATATTTCTCGCAAACATAGTCATCAAAAATAACAACTCTTTGTAAATCTTGATTTTCTAAATTATTTACGGGGATAATTTGATCATTACTGGAAACTAAAACATCATAACCAACTTGTTTACTAATTTTATTCATTGTCTCCACCATGTTTTTTATATTTATCCTGTTCAAGATTTTTCCCATATAAATGAATTTGATCGTAGTAAACAAGCGGTTTCGTAATCATATGATATAAAAGATTAGTTTTACCGCTACCGCTATTTCCGCAAATTAGCATACGAAATGTGTTCTTTGGCATGTATCATGGAATACAACTGTTTGAAATTATCTTGTTGACTATTACCAGAATCGTAATTTGGTATATCCATATATATATTATGTTATATATTAATGATAAGTTCAGATAAGTTCAGATAATTAAGTTCAGATAACTTTATATAACGTAATAATATATATGGATATAGAACGATATAAGAGACTCACTATTCCTAAAATTGAAGCAGGAAAAATAACTAAAATTGTTCGTGATGTTATCAAAGATGATAAAACATCAAAGCAGGATGTCTATGAACAAAAAAAAGAAGAAGTTAAACCGATTACTGAACAATTGGAGAAAGAAATCGATGAAATAAGTAAGTTGAGAGAGGAAGCAAAAGAAATACAAGCAGTTCCATATTATCAGCAAGTTCAAAAATTATCATTGCCAGGGCCTGGCGGTGAACAAACAAAAATGGTGTCAGATCTGGACAAAGGTTTTACACCTGGAGACTTAGCAATTATACAAAAATATGAATTACCATTGCCATCTAAAGTTTTAATAGATACTATAAAAGATGCGGACACGGCTAGTAAAATATCAAATAAATCGGGGCAATTAAATAAAGTATTAGGAGCAAAAAAAGGGAGTTTATCTACAACAAAATCAGCAAAAAATAAAAATAAAGTTAAAATAGATGGATATAGTAAGGAGATTGAAGCTATACAAAAATACAAAAAGCGAATAGATGTAATCGAAGAGGGTACAAAAACTTTAAAAGTTGGTAAGGGTATTTACACACAAACAAAAAGAAATGCTTATAAAATCAACCCCCAGAAGGGCACCTATGGAAATTTAATCATTGATATGCCTAGATTATACGGTCAGCTCAAACTAATAGCTTATAAAGACGGCCAACAAGTTTATAACAAACAAGTTGATTTTGATACACTTGATCTACTCATAAAGAGGTTCAATAGTAAAAAGAAATATAGTCCTTTATCAAAAATAGTATTTGACGACCTGAATAGAATCAGTGAAATACCAATACATAGAACAAGTAAAAAATACAAAAAGATAGGTAGTGGGGTTGTCTATTATAATAACCCACAGGATTTATTATCACGTATGGAGCTGTTAGGAGGGTCAATAATGGCAGGAAATGATGGTGTAAGAGACGAATTCACAGAAATTGTGCATACATTAAACAAATTAGGTGTTTTAAATAACAATCAACTCAATGATCTTTTAAAAGAATATATACTCAAATAATATACTCTAGTAATATACAATGAACGAAAGAGCAATTCATATCTCATCCATCAACAGAATCAAAGTAGGACGAAGCAAAACTGAAGATTTTGTTGTTAAATTCAATCCAATTTTAAAATTAAACCCAGATATGCAACATGAACTAGCTGTAGATCGTCTGACAATGACATACAGTTGGCATAATATTTCTCCGATATATGGAAATGATTCCATCAAATATTCTACAGATGGAGGTCAGTCATGGGAAACAGTTACTTTTGTTGCTGGGATGTACAGTTATGATGACATTAACGATTTTTTACATCAATACATGGCCAAACAAAACCACAAAACGGGAGATGACTATCACATATCTATAATATTTATTTTATCATCGTATAAAGTTGTTGTGGAAGTTGATGATAATTATCAGTTAGATCTTAGAGGTACTGTATTTGGTGAGTTAATTGGATTTGAACAGAAGATTATTACACAAACGGAGTATGGATCAATGCTCCCAAATATTACGAATTCAATTGATGTGTTAAATATTAATACCGATGCTATAACAGACAGTATTGTGAATGGTAATAACAGTAATACATTCAGTGTTATCCCAACTGATAATTTAACAAGAAGCTTTCCATTTACTTTTGAACCGAGGCGTGCTCTCTTTAGTCCTGTATCGTCAAATAATATAAGTCAAATGAGGTTTTATGTCTCGGATGCTTTAGATAGACCTGTGATTTTGAATGACATCGACTGGTATATAACATTGATTCTAAGATCAACACCTATTTAATCTAACCAAAGAATATAGAATGACAAGACAATGTGAATACAAAAAACATTACGACCCAGAAATGGATCGATATGTGAAAACACATATTTATGGTGAGGGTATGTCAGATGTAATGAAATCAATTGCTAGTAAAATATTTGGTAAGACAGTAAAAAAAACATTGAAAGCTGGGATTCAAAAAGGTGCTGAAAAAGCATTCGAAAACGCAGCTACGAAAGCAGGTGATTTTGCAGCAAAGAAAGCAGGTGATAAAATAGTTCAGCTCTTAAGTAGAAATAATATAGAAACACCATTAATAACACAACCACCACCAACACAATCACTACCAACACAATCATCACCATTAACTGATTATGAGATAAATGAAAGAGTTAATCAACTACTTTCAGGTGGGAAACTTCGTAAGATGAAAATTATGTAATGTAATGATATATGTATAGAAATCCAAAATATGTTGAAAGATATGAGGATGTTGTTTTTGACCTGGAAACAGCTTTGAATACGACTGTTGTTAATAATGCTAGACAGAAAAAGGACGGCTACCGATTTGTTGTTGACAATTCGGGGGAGGTAACCCCATTTGATTGGTACAATTCTCGGATATCGGTAGATTTCAAGGTGACAAAAACAGCTGGTGGGAATCTCGCTGTTGATGATCATAATGGAATAGTCAACGGGAGTCATAGTTTGATCAGGAATTTTGATATTAAGTTGAACGGTAAGAAGGTGTACGACTGCAACGAGAGTAACCATGTTGTGAACATCAAAAACTTGCTTGAATATAGTTCATCTTATGCTCAAAGTACGGCTTCAAATGAATTTTTCTATCTTGATACTAACAGAAATGCACAAGAAGACAAGACAAATGCGGCTTATAATAAAGGCTTTGCAAGCAGAAAAGCTCTTCTGGGTGTGTCTAGGGTTGTTCATACTGAAGTATCGCTAAATAGATATTCTTTTTTGAAAGTCTTATGGGTGAGCTATTGCCGAACACCCGAGTGGAATTGAATTTAGAAATTGAGAGCGATGGTAACTTGATTTGGCAAGCTGCTGATGATTGTAGAGTCATAATCACTAGAATGCAGCTGTTTGTTCCTAGAATAACTTTTAATTCGGAGGGTCAAAGCTTGTATATGAGTGAATTTCTTAAAACGCGAAATTGGACTTATCTTCGCGAAAATGTGGAAAGATCCAACAGTTCGCAACAGAGAACTGGTAATTTTAAAATAACCTCTGGGATAACACAACCTCGTCATGTTTTCGTGTTCATTATAAATGACGCAAACGTAGACGTACAAACAGCAAATCCGTACCTGTATAACACCTTTTCAGTTAGTACAAACCCTCGAACTCTTTTGAATTCTTATCTTATTGTAGGAAATGGAAACGAGTATCCAGAGATTCATTACACACCTTCTACAGATCCATCACGTGTATACAGAGATGTTTTGAAATATGTTCATGCTAACAACGAATACGGAGAAGGGACACTTTTGAATCGAACAAACTTTGGTTCTATATTTCCATTCCTATACTTTGACTTCACGAAGCAAAAAGTTGATGTTCGAGATGGTACTACAAAATTGGCGTTCAGATATGAGCTTTCGGGAACAACCGCTACACCCTATTCTATTTATGCGATTACTCTGTTTGAACAGGACGTTGAGCTAGAGCAGAAGAATGGTAAGCTGTTGCTTAGATCTTAAATATATTCAACCGATGTTTTTAAACTAGGTATGTTATAACAAAAGATAATACCGAAAATTATTAATTAAATATGTTAGATAAAACCTGAATTTTTATCTAACATATATTATATAAGATATGACTACTTATTATTCTCACGGAGTTAGTCTATCAGAAGGACAGAGATTACGACTTGCGAAAGCGTATCAAAATAATTCTGCAATTACAATTAGATTATCAAGAGACGAATTGAATGGATCTGATGAATTGATGCTTACAAAAACTCAGATAAATAAAATCAGGAAAGCGATAAAAAATGTAACAGGTGTTGACATCAAAATATCAAAAACACAAATAAGAAAAGCAGTTAAACATGGTGGGAGTTTATGGACATCTTTATTTTCATTAGGAACAAAATTATTGCCTTATGCCACAAAGGCGGTTCCAGCCTTAGCAACTGGTGCAATGAGTGCATTGGGTAGTTTGGGGATTGACAAGATTTTTGGAAAGGGACAAACGGGTGGTTTTCTTATTCCACAAAATAAGGTGGATCAACTGATTCAATACAAGGACTTGTTGAATGTATCACAAAAAAGCACATATTAGATGCTCTTCAAAGTGGTGGTCAATTAGTTATTAAACCCACCAAAACACAACAGGGAGGGTTTCTGGGGACTCTTCTTGCCTCAATTGGCATTCCCATGCTGATATCCGCGTTGACTGGGAAAGGATTGCAGGTTGATAATAATAGATCAAGAAGATCATTACCAGTATATGTCCCTCCTCCTACTTCCCCAAAATCAAAAGGTGGCTTGATTAATCCATACCCGTTACAACCACCACCATTCTTTGGAACATGGGACAACCCAATAGGGATGGGGATTAAAAAAAAAGCTCCAAAAAAAAAGGTAAAAAAACAAACAGCCAAGGGTTTAATTCTGGGAAAAAACAGCCCTTTCAACGGAATCCCATTACTCGGAGTACTCCTATAAAATTCATAAACAAAGCATTATCAAACATTGATTTAATAAACTGGTTGAAACAACTCAAGATTAAACATTTCAGGGGTATTTTCAGTCGTGATAATTTACCTGAAAAAATAAAGAAAGAATGTGGTATTATCAATTTGGATTCACAAATAGGCCCTGGCACTCATTGGGTTTGTTATAGAAATATTGATAAATATTGTGAATACTTTGATCCATTCGGTTTAACTATGCCCCATGAGGTCAAAACGTATTTATCAACAAGCAAAAAACACATCATATTTTCGGGAGATGAAATACAGGAAAGAGATTCCATTTTATGTGGATATTGGAGTTTGTATTATCTGCATGAACGTCAAAGAGGTGTATCATTATTGGAAACCATACATAATTCAAATTTTGATCCAATAGATCATAGTGTTAATCATAGATTTCTTATCAACTATTTTATAAATATTATGTAACTTATTATTATAATGGTGAAATCATATTGTGTTAAACAGAAGAAACAAACTGAGTGTGTGGAACCATCTGGCTATAAAAAAGCTAAGAATGGTAGATTGATGTTCTATTGCACCTGTGCTGAGTGTGGCATAAAGAAGACTAAGTTCGTTAAACAATCAAAAAACTAGTTATGCCCTCACAAGATGGGGGCGATTTGGCGTCAGAGCTCTTCAAAGGAGCTCTGAAAATGGGATCTTTAGTTGGACGCCAAGCTTTGAGCCGAGCTGTAAAATCTGATTTTGTAAAATCTAAGATCAAAAAGGTTGGGCATAACTATTTGGATCAAGCTCTGGATTCGTTCACGAGCGATATTTCAAAGAAAATATCACCGATTGGTAAAGGAATAGCATATGATATGAGCATGTATACCGATACAAGTGATCCGACTAATCCGCTTTATGATAGAAGCCAATATGGTCAAGGGGTTGATATTCATAAATTGATCGGAAGATTACCAAAACCGAAAGGAGGTTTTACCTTACCAGGTCATAAATACACAGGTCCGTATAACGATTTAGATTCACAAGTAAGATATGACCCAACAACAGGTCAAATATTAGAAATCTATGATCAACCAACAGGTAAAACAGACGCAGTAGCAATGCAACATGATGTAGATTATTCTGTGTGTAAAGATGACAAAAAGTGCAAAAATAAAGCAGATAAAAAAATGGTAAAAACTCTAGACAATATACCTTATAATGAAAGACAATGGGGACATTGGTTAGCAAGAAACATGATAAATACTAAACAGAAATTAGGTCTTGGTGTTAAACAAAAGAAGCCAAAAAACGGAAAACGGCGTTGAGTAATAATGATTGGGCTCAACAATTAGCCGATGAACTTCATAAACCAATCAAAAGGCATTTCAAAACAAGAAGAGTTATTGTAAATGGAATAGATGAGATATGGGCTGCAGATCTGGTTGAAATGCAACAATTCAGCAAATGGAATAAAGGGGTTAAATATTTGTTGACTGTAATTGATGTTTTCTCAAAGTATGGATGGATTGAACCATTAAAAAATAAAAAAGGCGAGACAGTTACTGAAGCATTTAAAACAATATTCAAAGAAGGAAGACAACCAAAGTTTTTATGAACGGATAAAGGTTCAGAGTTTTATAACAAACATATGCAATCATTACTGGATAAACATAAAATTAAATTATATTCCACTGAGAATGAAGAGAAGTCATCAGTTGTTGAAAGGTGGAACCGCACAATGAAAAACAGGATGTGGAAACAGTTTACAGCTAAAAATACAACACAATATTTAGATATACTACCACAGTTGGTAAAAGAATATAATAATACAAAACATTCAAGCATCAAAATGAAACCTGTTGAAGCAAGTAAAAAGAAGAATGAAGGAATTGTTTATTTCAATTTATATGGTGAAATGGATCAATCAATATCATCAAAAACAAAAACAAAATTCAAAGTTGGTGATAAGGTAAGAATTTCTAAGTATAAAAGGAAGGTATTTGACAAGGGCTATACTCCAAACTGGACTGAAGAAGTATTTACAGTTGACAAAATTCAATACACTAACCCAATAACTTATAAATTAAAAGATTTGAATAATGAATCCATAGAAGGATCATTTTATGAGCAGGAGTTGTTGAAAGCCGAACAGGATGTATTTAGAATTGATAAAGTCATCAAAAGAGATTATAAGAAAAAACAAGCTCTGGTTTCATGGTCTGGTTATCCAAAAGAATTTAATTCATGGATACCACTAAAAGATGTTAAAACAATATAATACATATATATAATGAATACACAGCAATTCAAAATTTATTCAGTTGAGTTATTAAGTGAAATCATGCAACATGAGCACAAGATCACTCTGTTGAACGAATCCATTGATGATTATCAAGATTATGAAGAAAATATAATAGAACCACCAATTGAATTCAGAGATAAACCAATACCAGCTCCAAGAACTAAACAACCTGTTGTTAAAAAACCAGTTCCACTTCCAAGGACTAAAATAGAGCAGACAAACCAAGCTCTAAAAGGTTATACAAAATCATATGAAATCAACATCAAAAACGATAAAGACCCATTAGGTCAACTACAAAGTACAAGAAAGGCTGTTGAAATACATATCAAAGACATTTTAGCTGTTATGAAAGGACTTAAATTTGTTGAAACATTGAAGGTTACATTTGAAAAACCTGCCGGGGATGAACAAGTCACAGTCAAGACAGCATATTTTAACAGTGTAGTTCAAACAATCATCAACCACACAGAAATCGTCGAAGCGTTACAATCGTCTAAACAACAAATATTAAATAAGGTGGCTCAATGGGTATCAGAGGGATCTGGATGGATGATTAAATCAGTCGACAATCATTACCTGAATATAGTAAAATACAAACCGATGAATGGCTCATCATACATCAAACTACCATCAGAGCTAAGAAATAGTGCTAAAGGATTAATTAACATGAAAAATGAGGATAATGAATGCTTTAGATGGTGTCACATTAGACATTTAAATCCACAAGATAAATATCCTCAACGAATAAAAAAATCTGACAAAGCATTCGTTCAAAATTTAGATTATCAAGACATTGAATTTCCAGTAACTATTAAACAGTTCAACAAAATTGAAAAACAAAACAAGATCAACATTAATGTATTCGGTTATGAAGAAAAACAACCATATCCTATCTACGTATCAAAAGAAAAGTATGAAGATCACATGGATTTATTATTGATTACAGAAAATGAAAATAAACATTATGTACTGATTAAAGACTTTAATAAGTTCATGTACAACCAAACAAAACACAAAGAGAGAAAGCATTTTTGTATGTATTGCTTACAATGTTTTTCAAAAGAAGAAGTACTTAACAATCATAAAGACAATTGTATCACAATCAATGGTAAACAAGCAATAAAAATGCCTGACAAGGACAACAATACACTAAAGTTTAATAATTTCCATAAACAACTGCCTGTACCATTCGTGATATATGCTGATTTCGAAGCTATCACTGAAAAAATACAAGGTTGCCAACCTAATGATGATAAATCATATACTGAAGCTTATCAAAAGCATACAGACTGCGGATATGGTTACAAAGTCGTGTGTTGCTACGATGATAAATACAGTAAACCTGTAACAATCTATCGAGGCGAAAATGCTGTTTATAAATTCATGGAAAAAATGCTATATGAAGTGAACTACTGTAAAAAAGTTATGAAAAATAGCTTTAACAAACCATTAAAAATGACTAATGAAGATGAACTGTGCTTTAAACAAACTAATAAATGTCATATTTGTGATAAAAAATACACGGATAAAGACATACAAGTCAGAGACCATGTCATATTACTGGAAAATACAGGGGATCAGCTCATCAAGAATGCAATTTAAAACTCAAAATTAAACCTGAAGATATTAAAATTCCTGTTATATTTCACAATCTGAGAGGTTATGACAGCCATTTTATAATGCAACAGATTGGTCAAATAGTAAAAAATCATACATACAAAAATAAGAAAGGAGAAGAAAAACAGATGAATATAAATGTAATACCAAATAATATGGAGAAGTATATGGCTTTCATGTTAGGTAATCATCTAACATTTATTGACAGTTTCCAATTCATGAGTCAATCACTTAGTAGTCTAATGAACAACCTACCAACAGAAGCTTTCAAATATACATCACAAATGTTCAAAGACAAAAAATTTGAGCTTATGAAACAAAAAGGTGTCTACCCTTACGACTATATGGACAGCTTTGAGAAATTTAATAAAACAGAACTACCAACAAAAGAAGATTTTTTTAGCATTATGAATAATGAGCATATTACAGATGAAAATTATAAACATGCTCAAACTGTGTGGGATACTTTTAACTTAAAATCAATGGGTGAATATCATGACTTGTACCTTAAATCTGACATCCTCCTATTAGCTGACGTGTTTGAAAACTTCAGAAAAACATGTTTACAATACTACAAACTAGATCCATGCCATTACTTCACTAGTCCTGGTTTAAGTTGGGATGCTATGTTAAAAATGACTGATATTAAGTTAGAGCTTATGGTTGATATTGATATGTTTCAATTTATTGAAAAGGGTTTACGTGGAGGAACAAGCTACATAGCCAACCGATATGGAAAAGCAAACAACTGAGATACATGAAAACATATGATGAGAAGGCGCCCTCGAAGTACATCATGTATCTTGATACTAATAACCTTTATGGTTGGGCTATGTCACAATACCTACCAACTGGCAATTTTAGATGGATGACAGAAAAACAGATTGATAAGCTTGACTTAGCTAAATATAAAGAAGATAACCAAAAAGGATTAATTCTTGAGGTTGATCTTGAATACCCCAAAGAATTGCATGATTTACATAACGACTATCCTTGTGCTCCTGAAAAGGTTAAAGTCACCAGAGATATGTTGTCAGGATATTGTCAAAAAATCGCGGAGAAATACAACATATCCACAGGTCTTGTGTCTAAACTGATCCCAACACTAACAAAGAAAAGTATGTTCTTCACTACCATAACCTAACAAAGAAAAGTATGTTCTTCACTACCATAACCTACAATTATACACTGATCTTGGTTTGAAAATAACCAAAGTACATAGAGTTCTGGAGTTTGATCAGTCACCTTGGTTGAAACAATACATAGATTTCAACACTCAGAAAAGAACACAAGCCAAGAATTCATTTGAGAAAGACTTTTTCAAGCTGATGAATAACTCAGTCTTCGGGAAAACGATGGAAAATATCAGGAAGCGAGTAGACGTCAGACTTGTGACTGATGAGAAAAAGCTGTTGAAACTAACCTCAAAACCAACTTATGTGAGTAGTAAGATCTTCAATGAAAATCTAGTGGCAGTGCATAAGATCAAAGAAACACTAACCTTAAACAGGCCGGCATATATGTAGGAATGTGTATTCTTGATCTTAGTAAGACACTAATGTATGATTTTCATTACAATTACATTAAGCGAAAATACGGTGACAAAGCTAAACTTCTATTCACAGATACAGACAGCTTGACCTATGAAATCAAAACACAAGACATCTACAAGGACTTTTGGATTGATAGAGATAAATTCGACAACAGTGATTACCCTGAAGATAGTAAATTCTATGATAAAACGAATAAGAAAGTTATCGGTAAATTTAAGGATGAGGCTGTTGGTATTCCAATTGATGAATTTGTTGGATTGAGAAGTAAAATGTATTCATATATAAAAGATAATAACAAAGGCGGAAAGACTGCTAAAGGAATCAAAAAGAATGTGATCAAAAAGAACATAACACATGAAAACTATAAAGACGTCCTATTTAATAACAAACAAATACATCATACAATGAAGACTATACGAAGCACCAATCATCAACTTAAAGGGGCACTGTCACGGATTCGCATGCGCGAAAACTGCTCACTTCCTGTCGACCATAAATTATTTGCCCGCCATTCCATAATGACAGTTAGTAAAAATATTTGCATGTATTTTGTTTCTAATCACGATTACGTAAAACAGATAAAGTCATAATATTACTGTAACAGCGTGCGCTGTTCGCATACGTATTTCCGAAACATGATTTGCATACAAAATATTTTTGCAACGGCCGTAACGCAACGCACTTTTGACAGCCAAGCTTAGATTTATCCATTTGTACAGACGTTTTCAACGGATAACCGTTGCCGTTGGAACGGCCGCTCAATATTTTTTCTCAACGGATTACCTGGCTTAGCTTCGAACGGGCGAAGATTTTTTTTCTGAACGGGTAGCAGCAGCCGTTGGAACGGCTGAAGATTTTTTTCGAACGGGTAGCGGCAGCAGTTCGAACATTTTTTTCGAACGGGTAGTAGCAGCCGTTCGGCTTGCTAACCGTTCAGGTAGTGAACGGCTTTTAGCCTTTCGAACGGAAAGCCGTGTTGTACGTTTTCGCGTGAGAGGTCACAGCTGAGGTCACATCTGTTTTGATCACTCGTCTCCTCAACAACAAATGTGTCGCGAAGACAGTATCTTATCACTGTATCCTTCGTAACCTGCAACGAATTTCGCTTCAAGCCATGTTTTGAAACTGTTATCTTCAAGATAAATGCGTTTATGGGGTTTTGTCCACGCTCTCTTGGCTCTTGTCGAGGTATTGAATATTCTTTTTCGCCCAGAATTACTACGCTTTCCACCGTGCCGCCGCCACCACTAGTCGACGCCATTTTGGATTTGGCAACTCAAACTTGAAAAAGTTAGCCTAACCTTTTCAAGTTCGACTCGCGAGACTGGCGCATGCGTCCTTGTGACAGTGCCCCTTTAAAAGCTATGAGCTCAATAAAGTGTCACTCAGCTGCTTCGATGACAAAAGGTATATATTGGATGGTATAAATTCATATGCTTATGGTCATTACAACGAAAGATTCATTTAAAATATATTTCATTACTTTTACAAATACTAACAATTTCTCGCCAGTTTATACTAAAGAAGCGAAGTGGTAAGTTTGAATACATTAATTTATTATATTCTAGTGCTAAATTGTGAAGCTTTATTAAAAAATAAGCGTGCGCTTGTGAATAATCAGTAACCTTCAACAATTGAGACATCTTCTTGCCACTGATCTCTCTAAGCCTCTGGAATACTTGTCCCTTCAAACATGAGAAATAAATTATTCTTTTTCTCGCATCAGCTTCTGCTTCGTCAAGTGTTTTCAGTGTTTTGAGACATGTCTCTTCATTGGCTATGTTCAGTTTTATGTCAGTATAATCTTTCCAAGTTTTTTGTTCTTTAACACTCTCCATCAATCTTCTCATTATGTCTTCCATATTTTTGGGTTTTCGATTACCTTTCTTTACTTTAGGAGATTCTTGTTCAATCACAGATCCCTCTTCCATTGCAATGCCAGGCATAGAAACTTTCACCAAATCAGGTAATACAAATTCAGCCATCAATTCTGGATACCCTCGAAGGAAATTGGCGAGAACTGCATCAATATCATTTCCTTTCTTTATCAATTCAACGAACTGTACAAATTCCGATCTGAAATGTGTAAAACCTTTCCTTATCCATGTTGTAGAGAATAGGGCGAATGTATTTCTTACGTGTAAGAAATAAAGTAACAACAATTTAACGTGGAAGAAATTGATTGGTTAAAAAAATCATACGACCGTCTCGTGATCTGAAACAATAGCTATTAGTGATGACTCATTTCCTGTTTATCAAAATATGTTCAGACTTGTTAGCGGGGAATCCCCGAATTTGACTTCCGCTTTTCCGAGAATGTCACGCTATGGAATAAGTTAAAAAGTGAATCGGGTGGAAATTATAGCTTGGATAAACATATTGTGAAGATTTAGAAAATCACGATGTTTTACAGCTTGTGCCCGAAATTGCCTCGCTTCTATGTTTAGCTGTATTGTTATGCAAATATTTCAGGTTAACCGTGAAAAGGGCTATTGGACAGTTTACGCGTCATGCCTACATTAAACACGTTTTCATAAAAATCTATGTATTCAGAAGCATACACATAACCATCAACTATACCGCAGTTTAAACAAACAAACATACCATTTTCATTAATCGTTTCTTTATTATCACAACATGGTTCGTCATTTTTTTTGCTTATATAATCTTTCAGTTGTTCATTACAGAAATGGCAGATGATCTCTCCCTCTTCCTCCAAACCGTCGTGAATCTCCGCATCACAATTCATTCTATATACTATTAGTAGAGATTATATTTTAAATACAATAACAAACAAAAACGTATGACGTCACGCCACAGCTGTGGCGTTTGCTCTTATATGTTACAAACTTCACAAATGAATATGGGTTCAATGAGAAATTTCACAATTGTGAAGTCAAAATGTGAAGTTTCTGATTGTCTGCCGTCGGGGGGAATCCCCAAATATGTCTTCCGGTTTTCCGAGAATGTCACGCAAAGGAAATCACGCAATGAAATAACATATAGTTTCATTTGATTTTTCTATTTTTCCATAATATGAGAGTAGTTATATGAGTTGGGTTGGTATCAGATCAATTTTGAAAAATTGGTCTGGTACCCCCAACTCCTATACTACTCATATAAACTTATTTTAAAAACATGGCGGCTTTTTCTTTGTGGCTATGCTCGCCAGGGAGGTAAATAATCGTTTTCTCGTAAACGAACACGGTGACCTATCTTTTTTATTGCATAATTTTGATGTTAAAATTACCCTCTTAAACTGATAAAAAAATTAACAAAAATTATTTGGAAGGAAAAAGATATATTGCTAAAAGCGTGCAAAAAAACCGTTACTCGTGGGTGCAAGTTATGACCTTGAAAATATCGACGCGTGGAACGTTTTGAGTCGAGACTTTCAAACTATCGAGATTTTTTCAAGTATTACTTTAAAACTTTGCTTCCAGCTACCGCGAAATGTAACGTGAACCGATGAAATAATATAATTACGCGCATGATTAGTACCAGTACAGGCATAAATGGGGTAACATTGGTCCATCATATCTCTTTTGCAAGCACGGTGACCTATCATTTTTATTGTATTTTTTCGAAGTAGTGCTTGGTAGCGAACATTCAGGGAAAGTTTCAAAAAAATCGTTCGACAACTTTCATTTCTGAGGAATCACCTTAAAAACAGTTGAATGTCTTTATAACGATGAAATGCCAACCTGATGTGACGTTTTCGCTTGTTTTTCGCTTTTCTTTGGCCAAAGTAGCAATCTCGTTCCCAGAGGCCGCGATCCTTTTGGTCAGCACCAAGGAACGAAACGCGCTGGCTCTGGGGACGAGATTGCCAAAGTAGCTGGCCTTGCGTAGCGCGCGCAATAGTTCAACGTGACTGGCTGCTGGTTCGCGGGAAAATGATCTAAAAATAGCCTAGACGCGAATCTGATGGTACAAGACCCAATACCAAAGATGGAAACCTCCGAGTTATAGACCTCTGACTATACCAAATATCCATATTTCAGTGCAAAAATATCGTATACCATTCCGAACGTAAATAACCCTCGTATATCGTTATACCCAAACCCCTCGCCGACCTGCAAACCTTAAATTAAAAAAAAAACTTCTTAAAAAGTGTGTTGCTGCGTAGCTCTGTTGTTTTTATAGCACGCATTCTCATTTTTACATTTTTTTAAATAAAAGGCTACCGCCTCTTCAAATCCCCCCCCCCCCCCCCCCCCCCCAAATATAAAACATAAATATACAGTTTTGTTCACTAGTGGTTTGCTCGTGGCTGCTAGTTTCTTCTTTCTCAGGTTTCACTTCACTTTGCCATTGTCCCGTGGGGAGAGTATGTGAAGTCGTTTAAAAAGAAACTCGAAAAGTTGGCAATTGCAGCTAATATATATTTCTATTTAACCTTGTTGTGTTCAGTTAGAGCTAATTTTTAAAATTACACTGGCAAATGGAAATATCACAAATTATTTTTGCCATGACCTTGCAGGAAAAAAAATATACTTATACCTCGAATTTAGTCTTCCAACTCTGAAAATGCCTCATTCAAAATTTGTTTTTTTGCTAAAAGGCCCTGGTTAACTGAATCAGCAAGAAAGCCTCAGGCAATCCCCATTTTTGTGTCGTTTCTCCCTTTACCGTCCGTTACGTTTTCTGATTTTGGGTCGGCCGGTAGGTTGCACTACTGAAAAATAAATAAATAAAAAAGGTGAAACTGAGCACTTGTGCCCTTGCCATATGGATAGAGCTTGAAAACAACTGAAGTCGGTCAAGAGAAAACAGGAAATGACCACGCCCCATTACCCTCCCCAAAAGCCTCCCTAAGGAAGGCTCACCAAAACAAAGTGAGGCCCTTCTGCTATTCAGCATGAAAACAAATGTTGCTAAATCTCCATTGGTAAAAACATAAATGCTGCATTATTTTCCCAGATATAAAGGATAAAGGAGTTTGACTGCATTGCCTCCTGATCAATCTGGTTGGTCGGACGACGGTAAACGGAGAAAAAAAAAGATGGCCTTACAAATATTAAATACGCCACTTAGCCTACTGGTACCGACTTACAACAATAATTGCATTACGGGTATCGTAATGTACTGAACCTGTCAGCAACAACACTAGCTAGCTGACGTTTACGGCCAGAACGTGCAATTTAGAACGCATACAGCTTTAACCAAAAAAGCGGAAGGAAAAAAACTGTCCTGATTGTGTAACAACATTTTCTACTTTACAGTTAAACATTAGCTCTAAATTCTATAACATAAAACAATTCTCAAACATTCTTGTATTTTCTTGAAAGTATACACCATCCCTAGCCATAATTGGATGACGTTTGTAGCTCAGATCGGCTCAGTGGTGCGGTACATGTATTTTAATATGAGCGTTAATTTTGCCGGGACAAAAGTTTGTGTTCCCCTAAAGGAGGTGTCCCCTAACATAGGTGTGCCAAAGTATAGGTTCCAGTTCCACTATATATGATGCGTTCAAAGATAACAAAAATGCTAGTGACTTGTAAATAAGATCTCCAGAATAAAGGTACCTGTAGCTGCGAAAATTTGCTACTGCGTCTTTGCATTTCCGACAATCACCTCTCTCCTCCGCAGAGGCTTCCTTGGGGGAGGGGGAGAACAAAAAGAAAGGGGAGAAAGAGCGCGCGCGCGGGGACCCCCGCGCGCTTTATATTTCACTCTCCCCAATCTTCCCTATATTCCCTATTATCCCAAGAAGCCTCTGCGGAGGAGAGAGGACAATCACCGTTACTCTGTACACTTATAATTACTATCTTTAATTAGCGACAAGATTTAGCGACTATTAAATTTTAATAGAGCCGGATTTCCACTTCAATTTGTATTTATTTTTTGGTCATACTTACAGGTGTCAAAAAAATAAATCGAAATAATTATATAGAACTCGCAAAAATTTCTTGTCACGCGATATTATTTTACCCACGGTTTTCCGTGATTGATTTTGACTCGTCTTATCTCAGTTGTCTTAGGTCATGGTGGTTTCCGGTCCGGTTTTACCCTCCAGTTCTGCAGAACAAATAACAATGCAAATGAAAGAGATATATATTAGAAGATATGAAGCAATTTGCGGAGTGGGAAAATAAGGAAAGCCGTTGCGAGCGAAAAATCAGAACAATCAGATTCATGATGACTGTCAGCGACTGGTCATGAAAATATTGACAGATCCGCGGTCATGAAAATTTTCCAAAAATATCGACAGGTCAGGGGTGATGAAATTTTCTTAAAATATCGACAGGTCCGGGGTCTTCAAAATTTTCCAAAAATATCAACAGGGCCGCGGTCATGAAAATTTTCCCAGATATATCGACAGGCTGCGGTCATGAAAATTTTCCAAAAATATCGACAGTTCCGCGGTCATGAAAATTTTCCAAAAATATCGACAGGTCCGGGGTGATGAAAATTTTCCAAAAATATCGACAGGTCCAGGGTGATGAAAATTTTGCAAAAATATCGACAGGTCCGGGGTCATGAAACTTTTCCAAAAATATCAACAGGTCCGCGGTCATGAAAATTTTCCCAGATATATCAACAGGTCCAGGGTCATGAAAATTTTCCAAAAATATCGACAGGTCCGGGGTCTTGAAAATTTTCCAAAAATATCGACAGGTCCGGGGTCTTGAAAATTTTCCAAAATATCGACAGATCCGCGGTCATGAAAATTTTCCAAAAATATCGACAGGTCCAGGGTGATGAAAGTTTTCCAAAAATATCGACAGGTCCGGGTCATGAAAATTTTCCAAAAATATCGACAGGTCCGGGGTGATGAAATTTTCCAAAAATATCGACAGGTCCAGGGTGATGAAAATTTTGCAAAAATATCGACAGGTCCGGGGTCATGAAACTTTTCCAAAAATATCAACAGGTCCGCGGTCATGAAAATTTTCCCAGATATATCAACAGGTCCAGGGTCATGAAAATTTTCCAAAAATATCGACAGGTCCGGGGTCTTGAAAATTTTCCAAAAATATCGACAGGTCCGGGGTCTTGAAAATTTTCCAAAATATCGACAGATCCGCGGTCATGAAAATTTTCCAAAAATATCGACAGGTCCAGGGTGATGAAAGTTTTCCAAAAATATCGACAGGTCCGGGGTCATGAACATTTTCCAAAAATATCGACAGGTCCGGGGTGATGAAAATTTTCCAAAATATCGACAGGTCCAGGGTGATGAAAATTTTGCAAAAATATCGACAGGTCCGGGATCATGAATCTTTTCCAAAAATATCAACAGGTCCGCGGTCATGAAAATTTTCCCAGATATATCAACAGGTCCAGGGTCATGAAAATTTTCCAAAAATATAGACAGGTCCAGGGTCATGAAAATTTTCCAAAAATATAGACAGGTCCGGGGTCATGAAAATTTTACAAAAACATCAGCAGGTCCGCGGTCATGAAAATTTTCCCAGATATATCGACAGGTCCGGGGTCATGAAAATTTTACAAAAATGTCGACAGGTCCGGGGTCATGAAAATTTTCCAAAATATCGACAGATCCGCGGTCAGGAAAATTTTCCAAAAATATTGAAATGTCTGGGGTCATGAAAATTTTCCAAAAATATCAACAGGTCCGCGGTCATGAAAATTTTCCCAGATATATCGACAGGTCCGGGGTCTTGAAAATTTTCCAAAAATACAGACAGGTCCGGGGTCATGAAAATTTTACAAAAATATCAACAGGTCCGCGGTCATGAAAATTTTACAAAATATCAACAGGTCCGCGGTCATGAAAATTTTCCCAGATATATCGACAGGTCCGGGGTCATGAAAATTTTCCAAAATATCAACAGATCCGCGATCAGGAAAATTTTCCAAAATATTGAAAGGTCTGGGGTCATGAAACTTTTCCAAAAATATCAACAGGTCCGCGGTCATGAAAATTTTCCCAGATATATCGACAGGTCCGGGGTCTTGAAAATTTTCCAAAAATATAGACAGGTCCGGGGTCATGAAAATTTTACAAAAATATCAACAGGTCCGCGGTCATGAAAATTTTCCCAGATATATCGACAGGTCCGGGGTCATGAAAATTTTCCAAAAATGTCGACAGGTCCGGGGTCATGAAAATTTTCCAAAATATCGACAGATCCGCGGTCATGAAAATTTTCCAAAAATATCGACAGGTCCAGGGTGATGAAAGTTTTCCTAAATATCGACAGGTCCGGGGTCATGAAAATTTTCAAAAATTATCAACAGATCCGCGGTCATGAAAATTTTCCAAAAATATAGACAGGTCCGGGGTCATGAAAATTTTCCAAAAATATGAAATGTCTGGGGTCATGAAAATTTTCCAAAAATATCAACAGGGCCGCGGTCATGAAAATTTTCCCAGATATATCGACAGGTCCGCGGTCATGAAAATTTTCCAAAAATACCAACAGGTCCGGGGTCATGAAAATTTTCCAAAAATATCGACAGGTCCAGGGTGATGATAATTTTGCAAAAATATCGACAGGTCCGGGGTCATGAAACTTTTCCAAAAATATCAACAGGTCCGCGGTCATGAAAATTTTCCCAGATATATCGACAGGTCCGGGGTCTTGAAAATTTTCCAAAATATCGACAGATCCGCGGTCATGAAAATTTTCCAAAATATCGACAGGTCCAGGGTGATGTAAATTTTGCAAAATATCGACAGGTCCAGGGTGATGTAAATTTGCAAAAATATCGACAGGTCCGGGATCATGAAATTTTCCAAAAATATCAACAGGTCCGCGGTCATGAAAATTTTCCAAGATATATCAACAGGTCAGGGTCATGAAAATTTTCCAAAAATATAGACAGGTCCGGGGTCATGAAAATTTTCTAAAAATATAGACAGGTCCGGGGTCATGAAAATTTTCAAAAACATCAGCAGGTCCGCGGTCATGAAAATTTTCCCAGATATATCGACAGGTCCGGGGTCATGAAAATTTTACAAAATGTCGACAGGTCCGGGGTCATGAAAATTTTCCAAAATATCGACAGATCCGCGGTCAGGAAAATTTTCCAAAAATATTGAAATGTCTGGGGTCATGAAAATTTTCCAAAAATATCAACAGGGCCGCGGTCATGAAAATTTTCCCAGATATATCGACAGGTCCGGGGTCATGAAAATTTTCCAAAAATGTCGACAGGTCCGGGTCATGAAAATTTTCCAAAATATCGACAGATCCGCGGTCATGAAAATTTCCCAGATATATCGACAGGTCCGGGGTTATGAAAATTTTCCAAAAAGTCGACAGGTCCGGGGTCATGAAAATTTTCCAAAATATCGACAGATCCGCGGTCATGAAAATTTTCCAAAAATATCGACAGGTCCAGGGTGATGAAAGTTTTCCAAAAATATCGACAGGTCCGGGGTCATGAAAATTTTCAAAAATATCGTCAGGTCCGGGGTCTTGAAAATTTTCCAAAAATATCGACAGGTCCGGGGTCATGAAAATTTTCCAAAAATGTCGACAGGTCCGGGGTCATGAAAATTTTCCAAAATATCGACAGATCCGCGGTGATGAAAATTTTCCAAAAAATATCGACAGGTCCAGGGTGATGAAAGTTTTCCAAAAATATCGACAGGTCCGGGGTCATGAAAATTTTCAAAAATTATCAACAGATCCGCGGTCATGAAAATTTCCAAAAATATCGACAGGTCCGGAGTCATGAAAATTTTCAAAAATATCAACAGATCCGCGGTCATGAAAATTTTCCAAAAATATAGACAGGTCCGGGGTCATGAAAATTTTCCAAAAACATCAACAGGTCCGCGGTCATGAAAATGTTTCCAGATATATCGACAGGTCCGGGGTCATGAAAAATTTTCCAAAAATATCGACAGGTCGGGGTCATGAAAATTTTACAAAAATATAGACAGGTCCGGGGTCATGAAAATTTTACAAAAATATCAACAGGTCCGCGGTCATGAAAATTTTCCAGATATATCGACAGGTCCGGGGTCATGAAAATTTTCCAAAATATCGACAGGTCCGCGGTCAGGAAAATTTTCCAAAAAATATTGACATGTCCGGGGTCATGAAAATTTTCCAAAATATCAACAGGTCCGCGGTCATGAAAATTTTCCAGATATATCGACAGGTCCGGGGTCATGAAAATTTTCCAAAAATGTCGACAGGTCCGGGGTCATGAAAATTTTCCAAAATATCGACAGATCCGCGGTCATGAAAATTTTCCAAAAATATCGACAGGTCCAGGGTGATGAAAGTTTTCCAAAAATATCGACAGGTCCGGGGTCATGAAAATTTTCCAAAAATATCGAGAGGTCCGGGGTGATGAAAATTTTCCAAAAATATCGACAGGTCCAGGGTGATGAAAATTTTGCAAAAATATCGACAGGTCCGGGATCATGAAAATTTTCCAAAATATCAACAGGTCCGCGGTCATGAAAATTTTCCCAGATATATCGACAGGTCCAGGGTCATGAAAATTTTCCAAAAATATAGACAGGTCCAGGGTCATGAAAATTTTCCAAAAATATCGACAGGTCCGGGGTCATGAAAATTTTACAAAAACATCAGCAGGTCCGCGGTCATGAAAATTTTCCCAGATATATCGACAGGTCCGGGGTCATGAAAATTTTACAAAAATGTCGACAGGTCCGGGGTCATGAAAATTTTCCAAAATATCGACAGATCCGCGGTCAGGAAAATTTTCCAAAAATATTGAAATGTCTGGGGTCATGAAAATTTTCCAAAAATATCAACAGGGCCGCGGTCATGAAAATTTTCCCAGATATATCGACAGTCCGGGGTCATGAAAATTTTCCAAAATGTCGACAGGTCCGGGGTCATGAAAATTTCCAAAACATCGACAGATCCGCGGTCATGAAAATTTTCCAAAAATATCGACAGGTCCAGGGTGATGAAAGTTTTCCAAAAATATCGACAGGTCCGCGGTCATGAAAATTTTCAAAAATATCAACAGGTCCGCGGTCATGAAAATTTTCCCAGATATATCGACAGGTCCGGGGTCTTGAAAATTTTCCAAAATATCGACAGATCCGCGGTCATGAAAATTTTCCAACAATATCGACAGGTCCCGGTGATGTAAATTTTGCAAAAATATCGACAGGTCCAGGGTGATGTAAATTTTCAAAAAATATCGACAGGTCCGGGATCATGAATCTTTTCCAAAAATATCAACAGGTCCGCGGTCATGAAAATTTTCCAAGATATATCAACAGGTCCAGGGTCATGAAAATTTTCCAAAAATATAGACAGGTCCAGGGTCATGAAAATTTTCTAAAAATATAGACAGGTCCGGGGTCATGAAAATTTTACAAAAACATCAGCAGGTCCGCGGTCATGAAAATTTTCCCAGATATATCGACAGGTCCGGGGTCATGAAAATTTTACAAAAATGTCGACAGGTCCGGGGTCATGAAAATTTTCCAAAATATCGACAGATCCGCGGTCAGGAAAATTTTCCAAAAATATTGAAATGTCTGGGGTCATGAAAATTTTCCAAAAATATCAACAGGGCCGCGGTCATGAAAATTTTCCCAGATATATCGACAGTTCCGGGGTCATGAAAATATTCCAAAAATGTCGACAGGTCCGGGGTCATGAAAATTTTCCAAAAACATCGACAGATCCGCGGTCATGAAAATTTTCCAAAAATATCGACAGGTCCAGGGTGATGAAAATTTTCCAAAAATATCGACAGGTCCGGGTCATGAAAATTTTACAAAAATATCAACAGGTCCGCGGTCATGAAAATTTTCCCAGATATATCGACAGGTCCGGGGTCTTGAAAATTTTCCAAAAATATTGACAGGTCCGGGGTCATGAAAATGTTACAAAAATATCAACAGGTCCGCGGTCATGAAAATTTTCCAGATATATCGACAGGTCCGGGGTCATGAAAATTTTCCAAAAATGTCGACAGGTCCGGGGTCATGAAAATTTTCCAAAATATCGACAGATCCGCGGTCATGAAAATTTTCCAAAAAATATCGACAGGTCCAGGGTGATGAAAGTTTTCCAAAAATATCGACAGGTCCGGGGTCATGAAAATTTTCAAAAATTATCAACAGATCCGCGGTCATGAAAATTTTCCAAAAATATAGACAGGTCCGGGGTCATGAAAATTTTCCAAAAATATTGAAATGTCTGGGGTCATGAAAATTTTCCAAAAATATCAACAGGTCCGCGGTCATGAAAATTTTCCCAGATATATCGACAGGTCCGCGGTCATGAAAATTTTCCAAAAATACCAACAGGTCCGGGGTCATGAAAATTTTCCAAAAATATCGACAGGTCCAGGGTGATGAAAATTTTGCAAAAATATCGACAGGTCCGGGGTCATGAAACTTTTCCAAAAATATCAACAGGTCCGCGGTCATGAAAATTTTCCCAGATATATCGACAGGTCCGGGGTCTTGAAAATTTTCCAAAAATATAGACAGGTCCGGGGTCATGAAAATTTTACAAAAAATATCAACAGGTCCGCGGTCATGAAAATTTTCCCAGATATATCGACAGGTCCGGGGTCATGAAAATTTTCCAAAAAATGTCGACAGGTCCGGGGTCATGAAAATTTTCCAAAATATCGACAGATCCGCGGTCATGAAAATTTTCCAAAAATATCGACAGGTCCAGGGTGATGAAAGTTTTCCTAAAATATCGACAGGTCCGGGGTCATGAAAATTTTCAAAAATATCAACAGATCCGCGGTCATGAAAATTTTCCAAAAATATAGACAGGTCCGGGGTCATGAAATTTTCCAAAAATATTGAAATGTCTGGGGTCATGAAAATTTTCCAAAAATATCAACAGGGCCGCGGTCATGAAAATTTTCCAGATATATCGACAGGTCCGCGGTCATGAAAATTTTCCAAAAATACCAACAGGTCCGGGGTCATGAAAATTTTCCAAAAATATCGACAGGTCCAGGGTGATGAAAATTTTGCAAAAATATCGACAGGTCCGGGGTCATGAAACTTTTCCAAAAATATCAACAGGTCCGCGGTCATGAAAATTTTCCCAGATATATCGACAGGTCCGGGGTCTTGAAAATTTTCCAAAAATATCGACAGGTCCGGGGTCTTGAAAATTTTCCAAAATATCGACAGATCCGCGGTCATGAAAATTTTCCAACAATATCGACAGGTCCAGGGTGATGTAAATTTTCCAAAAATATCGACAGGTCCAGGGTGATGTAAATTTTGCAAAAATATCGACAGGTCCGGGATCATGAATCTTTTCCAAAAATATCAACAGGTCCGCGGTCATGAAAATTTTCCAAAAATATCAACAGGTCCAGGGTCATGAAAATTTTCCAAAAATATAGACAGGTCCAGGGTCATGAAAATTTTCTAAAATATAGACAGGTCCGGGGTCATGAAAATTTTACAAAAACATCAGCAGGTCCGCGGTCATGAAAATTTTCCCAGATATATCGACAGGTCCGGGGTCATGAAAATTTTACAAAAATGTCGACAGGTCCGGGGTCATGAAAATTTTCCAAAATATCGACAGATCCGCGGTCAGGAAAATTTTCCAAAAATATTGAAATGTCTGGGGTCATGAAAATTTTCCAAAAATATCAACAGGGCCGCGGTCATGAAAATTTTCCCAGATATATCGACAGGTCCGGGGTCATGAAAATTTTCCAAAAATATCGACAGATCCGCGGTCATGAAAATTTTCCCAGATATATCGACAGGTCCGGCGTCTTGAAAAATTTTCCAAAAATATCGACAGGTCCGGGGTCATGAAAATTTTCCAAAAATATTGTCAGGTCCGGGGTCTTGAAAATTTTCCAAAAATATCGACAGGTCCGGGGTCATGAAAATTTTCCAAAATATTGACAGATCCGCGGTCTTGAAAATTTTCCAAAAATATCGACAGGTCCAGGGTGATGAAAATTTTCTTAAAATATCGACAGGTCCGGGGTCATGAAAATTTTACAAAAATATCGTCAGGTCCGGGGTCTTGAAAATTTTCGAAAAATATCAACAGGTTCGCGGTCATGAAAATTTTCCCAGATATATCGACAGGTCCGGGGTGTTGAAAATTTTCCAAAAATATCGACAGGTCCAGGGTCATGAAAATTTTCCAAAAATATTGTCTGGTCCAGGGTCTCGAAAATTTTCCAAAAATATCGACAGGTCCGCGGTCATGAAAATTTTCCAAAAATATCGACAGGTCCACGGTGATGAAAGTTTTGCAAAAATATCGACAGGTCCAGGGTCATGAAAATTTTCCAAAAATATCGCCAGGTCCGGGGTCTTGAAAATTTTCCAAAAATATCGACAGTCCAAAATTATTATTTTGACCGAAACTCGGTAAATTTGGCATGCGGCGTTCCGATCATGCTGAAAACAACGTTTTGGACCGATTGAAATCGATTCAGCGCAAAATCATTATTTGGACTGAAACTGGCCGGATGTAAAGGGATTGGGTGCAAAGTTATTATTTTGATCGAAACTGCGTCAACTCGTTACATCTTGTATGCGGCGTTGCAAACATGCTGAAAACAACTTTTTGGATCGAGTAGAGGCGATCCAGTGAAAAATTATTATTTTGATCGAAACTGCGTCAGCTCGTTAAATCTCGCATGCGGCGTTGCGAACATACTGAAAAGAACGTTTTGCACCGATTTGAGGCGATTCAGCCCAAAATTATTATTTTGACCGAAACTCGGTAAATTTGGTATGGGGCGTTGCGAACATCTTGAAAACAACGTTTTGCACCGATTTGAGGCGATTCAGCGCAATATCATTATTTGGTCTGAAACTCGGTAAATCTCGCATGCGGCGTTGCGAACATGCTGAAAACAACGTTTTGCACCGATTTGAGGCGATTCAGCCCAAAATTATTATTTTGACCGAAACTCGGTAAATTGTGTATGGGGCGTTGCGAACATCTTGAAAACAACGTTTTGTACCGATTTGAGGCGATTCAGCCTAAAATTATTATTTTGACCGAAACTCGGTAAATTTGGCATGCGGCGTTCCGAACGTGCTGAAAACAACGTTTTGGACCGATTGAAATCGATTCAGCGCAAAATCATTATTTGGACTGAAACTGGCCGGATGTAAAGGGATTGGGTGCAAAGTTATTATTTTGATCGAAACTGCGTCAGCTCGTTACATCTTGTATGCCGCCTTGCAAACATGCTGAAAACAACTTTTTGGATCGAGTAGAGGCGATCCAGTGAAAAATTATTATTTTGATCGAAACTGCGTCAGCTCGTTTAATCTCGCATGCGGCGTTGCGAACATGCTGAAAACAACGTTTTGCACCGATTTGAGGCGATTCAGCCCAAAATTATTATTTTGACCCAAACTCGGTAAATTTGGTATGGGGCGTTGCGAACATCTTGAAAACAACGTTTTGTACCGATTTGAGGCGATTCAGCCCAAAATTATTATTTTGACCGAAACTCGGTAAATTTGGCATGCGGCGTTGCGAACATGTTGAAAACAGCGTTTTAGACCGATTTGAGGCGATTCAGCACAAAATTATTATTTTGACCGAAACTCGGTAAATTTGGCATGCGGCGTTCCGAACATGCTGAAAACAACGTTTTGGACCGATTGAAATCGATTCAGCGCAAAATCATTATTTGGACTGAAACTGGCCGGATTTAAAGGGATTGTGTGCAAAGTTATTATTTTGATCGAAACTGCGTCAGCTCGTTACATCTTGTATGCCGCCTTGCAAACATGCTGAAAACAACTTTTTGGATCGAGTAGAGGCGATCCAGTGAAAAATTATTATTTTGATCGAAACTGCGTCAGCTCGTTTAATCTCGCATGCGGCGTTGCGAACATGCTGAAAACAACGTTTTGCACCGATTTGAGGCGATTCAGCCCAAAATTATTATTTTGACCCAAACTCGGTAAATTTGGTATGGGGCGTTGCGAACATCTTGAAAACAACGTTTTGTACCGATTTGAGGCGATTCAGCCCAAAATTATTATTTTGACCGAAACTCGGTAAATTTGGCATGCGGCGTTGCGAACATGTTGAAAACAGCGTTTTAGACCGATTTGAGGCGATTCAGCACAAAATTATTATTTTGACCGAAACTCGGTAAATTTGGCATGCGGCGTTCCGAACATGCTGAAAACAACGTTTTGGACCGATTGAAATCGATTCAGCGCAAAATCATTATTTGGACTGAAACTGGCCGGATGTAAAGGGATTGGGTGCAAAGTTATTATTTTGATCGAAACTGCGTCAACTCGTTACATCTTGTATGCGGCGTTGCAAACATGCTGAAAACAACTTTTTGGATCGAGTAGAGGCGATCCAGTGAAAAATTATTATTTTGATCGAAACTGCGTCAGCTCGTTAAATCTCGCATGCGGCGTTGCGAACATACTGAAAACAACGTTTTGCACCGATTTGAGGCGATTCAGCCCAAAATTATTATTTTGACCGAAACTCGGTAAATTTGGTATGGGGCGTTGCGAACATCTTGAAAACAACGTTTTGCACCGATTTGAGGCGATTCAGCGCAAAATCATTATTTGGTCTGAAACTCGGTAAATCTCGCATGCGGCGTTGCGAACATGCTGAAAACAACGTTTTGCACCGATTTGAGGCGATTCAGCCCAAAATTATTATTTTGACCGAAACTCGGTAAATTGTGTATGGGGCGTTGCGAACATCTTGAAAACAACGTTTTGTACCGATTTGAGGCGATTCAGCCCAAAATTATTATTTTGACCGAAACTCGGTAAATTTGGCATGCGGCGTTGCGAACATGCTGAAAACAGCGTTTTAGACCGATTTGAGGCGATTCAGCACAAAATTATTATTTTGACCGAAACTCGGTAAATTTGGCATGCGGCGTTGCAAACATGCTGAAAACAACGTTTTGGACCGATTGAAATCGATTCAGCGCAAAATCATTATTTGGACTGAAACTGGCCGGATTTAAAGGGATTGGGTGCAAAGTTATTATTTTGATCGAAACTGCGTCAGCTCGTTAAATCTTGCATGCGGCGTTGCGAACATGCTGAAAACAACGTTTTGCACCGATTTGAGGCGATTCAGCCAAAAATTATTATTTTGACCGAAACTCGGTAAATTTGGTATGGGGCGTTGCGAACATCTTGAAAACAACGTTTTGTACCGATTTGAGGCGATTCAGCCCAAAATTATTATTTTGACCGAAACTCGGTAAATTTGGCATGCGGCGTTGCGAACATGCTGAAAACAACGTTTTGCACCGATTTGAGGCGATTCAGCCCAAAATTATTATTTTGACCCAAACTCGGTAAATTTGGTATGGGGCGTTGCGAACATGTTGAAAACAACGTTTTGTACCGATTTGAGGCGATTCAGCCCAAAATTATTATTTTGACCGAAACTCGGTAAATTTGGCATGCGGCGTTCCGAACATGCTGAAAACAACGTTTTGGACCGATTGAAATCGATTCAGCGCAAAATCATTATTTGGACTGAAACTGGCCGGATTTAAAGGGATTGTGTGCAAAGTTATTATTTTGATCGAAACTGCGTCAGCTCGTTACATCTTGTATGCCGCCTTGCAAACATGCTGAAAACAACTTTTTGGATCGAGTAGAGGCGATCCAGTGAAAAATTATTATTTTGATCGAAACTGCGTCAGCTCGTTAAATCTCGCATGCGGCGTTGCGAACATGCTGAAAACAACGTTTTGCACCGATTTGAGGCGATTCAGCCCAAAATTATTATTTTGACCCAAACTCGGTAAATTTGGTATGGGGCGTTGCGAACATCTTGAAAACAACGTTTTGTACCGATTTGAGGCGATTCAGCCCAAAATTATTATTTTGACCGAAACTCGGTAAATTTGGCATGCGGCGTTGCGAACATGCTGAAAACAACGTTTTGCACCGATTTGAGGCGATTCAGCACAAAATTATTATTTTGACCGAAACTCGGTAAATTTGGTATGGGGCGTTGCGAACATCTTGAAAACAACGTTTTGTACCGATTTGAGGCGATTCAGCCCAAAATTATTATTTTGACCGAAACTCGGTAAATTTGGCATGCGGCGTTGCGAACATGTTGAAAACAACGTTTTAGACCGATTTGAGGCGATTCAGCCCAAAATTATTATTTTGACCGAAACTCGGTAAATTTGGCATGCGGCGTTCCGAACATGCTGAAAACAACGTTTTGGACCGATTGAAATCGATTCAGCGCAAAATCATTATTTGGACTGAAACTGGCCGGATTTAAAGGGATTGTGTGCAAAGTTATTATTTTGATCGAAACTGCGTCAGCTCGTTACATCTTGTATGCCGCCTTGCGAACATGCTGAAAACAACGTTTTGCACCGATTTGAGGCGATTCAGCCCAAAATTATTATTTTGACCCAAACTCGGTAAATTTGGTATGGGGCGTTGCGAACATCTTGAAAACAACGTTTTGTACCGATTTGAGGCGATTCAGCCCAAAATTATTATTTTGACCGAAACTCGGTAAATTTGGCATGCGGCGTTGCGAACATGTTGAAAACAGCGTTTTAGACCGATTTGAGGCGATTCAGCACAAAATTATTATTTTGACCGAAACTCGGTAAATTTGGCATGCGGCGTTCCGAACATGCTGAAAACAACGTTTTGGACCGATTGAAATCGATTCAGCGCAAAATCATTATTTGGACTGAAACTGGAAGGGATTGGGTGCAAAGTTATTATTTTGATCGAAACTGCGTCAGCTCGTTAAATCTCGCATGCGGCGTTGCGAACATGCTGAAAACAACGTTTTGCACCGATTTGAGGCGATTCAGCCCAAAATTATTATTTTGACCCAAACTCGGTAAATTGTGTATGGGGCGTTGCGAACATCTTGAAAACAACGTTTTGTACCGATTTGAGGCGATTCAGCCCAAAATTATTATTTTGACCGAAACTCGGTAAATTTGGCATGCGGCGTTCCGAACATGCTGAAAACAACGTTTTGGACCGATTGAAATCGATTCAGCGCAAAATCATTATTTGGACTGAAACTGGCCGGATTTAAAGGGATTGTGTGCAAAGTTATTATTTTGATCGAAACTGCGTCAGCTCGTTACATCTTGTATGCGGCCTTGCAAACATGCTGAAAACAACTTTTTGGATCGAGTAGAGGCGATCCAGTGAAAAATTATTATTTTGATCGAAACTGCGTCAGCTCGTTAAATCTCGCATGCGGCGTTGCGAACATGCTGAAAACAACGTTTTGCACCGATTTGAGGCGATTCAGCCCAAAATTATTATTTTGACCGAAACTCGGTAAATTTGGTATGGGGCGTTGCGAACATCTTGAAAACAACGTTTTGTACCGATTTGAGGCGATTCAGCCCAAAATTATTATTTTGACCGAAACTCGGTAAATTTGGCATGCGGCGTTGCGAACATGTTGAAAACAGCGTTTTAGACCGATTTGAGGCGATTCAGCACAAAATTATTATTTTGACCGAAACTCGGTAAATTTGGCATGCGGCGTTCCGAACATGCTGAAAACAACGTTTTGGACCGATTGAAAGCGATTCAGCCCAAAATCATTATTTGGTATTTTGATCGAAACTGCGGGTTAAATCTTGTATGCGGCGTTGCGAACATGCTGAAAACAACGTTTTGCACCGATTTGAGGCGATTCAGCCCAAAATTATTATTTTGACCCAAACTCGGTAAATTTGGTATGGGGCGTTGCGAACATCTTGAAAACAACGTTTTGTACCGATTTGAGGCGATTCAGCCCAAAATTATTATTTTGACCGAAACTCGGTAAATTTGGCATGCGGCGTTGCGAACATGTTGAAAACAGCGTTTTAGACCGATTTGAGGCGATTCAGCACAAAATTATTATTTTGACCGAAACTCGGTAAATTTGGCATGCGGCGTTCCGAACATGCTGAAAACAACGTTTTGGACCGATTGAAATCGATTCAGCGCAAAATCATTATTTGGACTGAAACTGGCCGGATTTAAAGGGATTGGGTGCAAAGTTATTATTTTGATCGAAACTGCGTCAGCTCGTTAATCTCGCATGCGGCGTTGCGAACATGCTGAAAACAACGTTTTGCACCGATTTGAGGCGATTCAGCCCAAAATTATTATTTTGACCAAACTCGGTAAATTGGTATGGGGCGTTGCGAACATCTTGAAAACAACGTTTTGTACCGATTTGAGGCGATTCAGCCCAAAATTATTATTTTGACCGAAACTCGGTAAATTTGGCATGCGGCGTTGCAAACATGCTGAAAACAACGTTTTGGACCGATTGAAATCGATTCAGCGCAAAATTATTATTTGGACTGAAACTGGCCGGATTTAAAGGGATTGTGTGCAAAGTTATTATTTTGATCGAAACTGCGTCAACTCGGTAAATCTTGTATGCGGCCTTGCAAACATGCTGAAAACAACTTTTTGGATCGAGTAGAGGCGATCCAGTGAAAAATTATTATTTTGATCGAAACTGCGTCAGCTCGTTAAATCTCGCATGCGGCGTTGCGAACATGCTGAAAACAACGTTTTGCACCGATTTGAGGCGATTCAGCCCAAAATTATTATTTTGACCGAAACTCGGTAAATTTGGTATGGGGCGTTGCGAACATCTTGAAAACAACGTTTTGTACCGATTTGAGGCGATTCAGCCCAAAATTATTATTTTGACCGAAACTCGGTAAATTTGGCATGCGGCGTTGCGAACATGTTGAAAACAGCGTTTTAGACCGATTTGAGGCGATTCAGCACAAAATTATTATTTTGACCGAAACTCGGTAAATTTGGCATGCGGCGTTCCGAACATGCTGAAAACAACGTTTTGGACCGATTGAAATCGATTCAGCGCAAAATCATTATTTGGACTGAAACTGGCCGGATTTAAAGGGATTGTGTGCAAAGTTATTATTTTGATCGAAACTGCGTCAGCTCGTTACATCTTGTATGCCGCCTTGCAAACATGCTGAAAACAACTTTTTGGATCGAGTAGAGGCGATCCAGTGAAAAATTATTATTTTGATCGAAACTGCGTCAGCTCGTTAAATCTCGCATGCGGCGTTGCGAACATACTGAAAACAACGTTTTGCACCGATTTGAGGCGATTCAGCCCAAAATTATTATTTTGACCGAAACTCGGTAAATTTGGTATGGGGCGTTGCGAACATCTTGAAAACAACGTTTTGTACCGATTTGAGGCGATTCAGCCCAAAATTATTATTTTGACCGAAACTCGGTAAATTTGGCATGCGGCGTTGCGAACATGTTGAAAACAGCGTTTTAGACCGATTTGAGGCGATTCAGCACAAAATTATTATTTTGACCGAAACTCGGTAAATTTGGCATGCGGCGTTCCGAACATGCTGAAAACAACGTTTTGGACCGATTTGAGGCGATTCAGCGCAAAATCATTATTTGGACTGAAACTCGGATTTAAAGGGATTGGGTGCAAAGTTATTATTTTGATCGAAACTGCGTCAGCTCGTGTAATTTCGCATGCGGCGTTACGAACATGCTGAAAACAACGTTTTGGACCGATTGAAATCGATTCAGCGCAAAATCATTATTTGGACTGAAACTGGCCGGATGTAAAGGGATTGGGTGCAAAGTTATTATTTTGATCGAAACTGCGTCAGCTCGTTAAATCTTGTATGCCGCGTTGCGAACATGCTGAAAACAACGTTTTGCACCGATTTGAGGCGATTCAGCCCAAAATTATTATTTTGACCCAAACTCGGTAAATTTGGTATGGGGCGTTGCGAACATCTTGAAAACAACGTTTTGTACCGATTTGAGGCGATTCAGCCCAAAATTATTATTTTGACCGAAACTCGGTAAATTTGGCATGCGGCGTTGCGAACATGTTGAAAACAGCGTTTTAGACCGATTTGAGGCGATTCAGCACAAAATTATTATTTTGACCGAAACTCGGTAAATTTGGCATGCGGCGTTCCGAACATGCTGAAAACAACGTTTTGGACCGATTGAAATCGATTCAGCGCAAAATCATTATTTGGACTGAAACTGGCCGGATTTAAAGGGATTGGGTGCAAAGTTATTATTTTGATCGAAACTGCGTCAGCTCGTTAAATCTCGCATGCGGCGTTGCGAACATGCTGAAAACAACGTTTTGCACCGATTTGAGGCGATTCAGCCCAAAATTATTATTTTGACCGAAACTCGGTAAATTGTGTATGGGGCGTTGCGAACATCTTGAAAACAACGTTTTGTACCGATTTGAGGCGATTCAGCCCAAAATTATTATTTTGACCGAAACTCGGTAAATTTGGCATGCGGCGTTGCGAACATGCTGAAAACAACGTTTTGGACCGATTGAAATCGATTCAGCGCAAAATCATTATTTGGACTGAAACTGGCCGGATTTAAAGGGATTGTGTGCAAAGTTATTATTTTGATCGAAACTGCGTCAGCTCGTTAAATCTTGTATGCGGCCTTGCAAACATGCTGAAAACAACTTTTTGGATCGAGTAGAGGCGATCCAGTGAAAAATTATTATTTTGATCGAAACTGCGTCAGCTCGTTAAATCTCGCATGCGGCGTTGCGAACATGCTGAAAACAACGTTTTGCACCGATTTGAGGCGATTCAGCCCAAAATTATTATTTTGACCGAAACTCGGTAAATTTGGTATGGGGCGTTGCGAACATCTTGAAAACAACGTTTTGTACCGATTTGAGGCGATTCAGCCCAAAATTATTATTTTGACCGAAACTCGGTAAATTTGGCATGCGGCGTTGCGAACATGTTGAAAACAGCGTTTTAGACCGATTTGAGGCGATTCAGCACAAAATTATTATTTTGACCGAAACTCGGTAAATTTGGCATGCGGCGTTCCGAACATGCTGAAAACAACGTTTTGGACCGATTGAAATCGATTCAGCGCAAAATCATTATTTGGACTGAAACTGGCCGGATTTAAAGGGATTGGGTGCAAAGTTATTATTTTGATCGAAACTGCGTCAGCTCGTTAATCTTGCATGCGGCGTTGCGAACATGCTGAAAACAACGTTTTGCACCGATTTGAGGCGATTCAGCCCAAAATTATTATTTTGACCGAAACTCGGTAAATTTGGTATGGGGCGTTGCGAACATCTTGAAAACAACGTTTTGCACCGATTTGAGGCGATTCAGCGCAAAATCATTATTTTGACTGAAACTCGGTAAATTTCGCATGCGGCGTTGCAAACATGCTGAAAACAACTTTTTGGATCGAGTAGAGGCGATTCAGCACAAAATTATTATTTTGATCGAAACTCGTTAAATCTGGCATGCGGCGTTGCGAACATGCTGAAAACAACGTTTTGCACCGATTTGAGGCGATTCAGCGCAAAATCATTATTTGGACTGAAACTGGCCGGATTTAAAGGGATTGGGTGCAAAGTTATTATTTTGATCGAAACTGCGTCAGCTCGTGTAATCTCGCATGCGGCGTTGCGAACATGCTGAAAACAACGTTTTGCACCGATTTGAGGCGATTCAGCCCAAAATTATTATTTTGACCCAAACTCGGTAAATTTGGTATGGGGCGTTGCGAACATCTTGAAAACAACGTTTTGCACCGATTTGAGGCGATTCAGCCCAAAATTATTATTTTGACCGAAACTCGGTAAATTTGGCATGCGGCGTTGCGAACATGTTGAAAACAACGTTTTGCACCGATTTGAGGCGATTCAGCCCAAAATTATTATTTTGACCCAAACTCGGTAAATTTGGTATGGGGCGTTGCGAACATCTTGAAAACAACGTTTTGTACCGATTTGAGGCGATTCAGCCCAAAATTATTATTTTGACCGAAACTCGGTAAATTTGGCATGCGGCGTTCCGAACATGCTGAAAACAACGTTTTGGACCGATTGAAATCGATTCAGCGCAAAATCATTATTTGGACTGAAACTGGCCGGATTTAAAGGGATTGTGTGCAAAGTTATTATTTTGATCGAAACTGCGTCAGCTCGTTACATCTTGTATGCCGCCTTGCAAACATGCTGAAAACAACTTTTTGGATCGAGTAGAGGCGATCCAGTGAAAAATTATTATTTTGATCGAAACTGCGTCAGCTCGTTAAATCTCGCATGCGGCGTTGCGAACATGCTGAAAACAACGTTTTGCACCGATTTGAGGCGATTCAGCCCAAAATTATTATTTTGACCCAAACTCGGTAAATTTGGTATGGGGCGTTGCGAACATCTTGAAAACAACGTTTTGTACCGATTTGAGGCGATTCAGCCCAAAATTATTATTTTGACCGAAACTCGGTAAATTTGGCATGCGGCGTTGCGAACATGCTGAAAACAACGTTTTGCACCGATTTGAGGCGATTCAGCCCAAAATTATTATTTTGACCCAAACTCGGTAAATTTGGTATGGGGCGTTGCGAACATCTTGAAAACAACGTTTTGTACCGATTTGAGGCGATTCAGCCCAAAATTATTATTTTGACCGAAACTCGGTAAATTTGGCATGCGGCGTTGCGAACATGTTGAAAACAACGTTTTAGACCGATTTGAGGCGATTCAGCACAAAATTATTATTTTGACCGAAACTCGGTAAATTTGGCATGCGGCGTTCCGAACATGCTGAAAACAACGTTTTGGACCGATTGAAATCGATTCAGCGCAAAATCATTATTTGGACTGAAACTGGCCGGATTTAAAGGGATTGTGTGCAAAGTTATTATTTTGATCGAAACTGCGTCAGCTCGTTAAATCTTGTATGCGGCGTTGCGAACATGCTGAAAACAACGTTTTGCACCGATTTGAGGCGATTCAGCCCAAAATTATTATTTTGACCCAAACTCGGTAAATTTGGTATGGGGCGTTGCGAACATCTTGAAAACAACGTTTTGTACCGATTTGAGGCGATTCAGCCCAAAATTATTATTTTGACCGAAACTCGGTAAATTTGGCATGCGGCGTTGCGAACATGTTGAAAACAGCGTTTTAGACCGATTTGAGGCGATTCAGCACAAAATTATTATTTTGACCGAAACTCGGTAAATTTGGCATGCGGCGTTCCGAACATGCTGAAAACAACGTTTTGGACCGATTGAAATCGATTCAGCGCAAAATCATTATTTGGACTGAAACTGGAAGGGATTGGGTGCAAAGTTATTATTTTGATCGAAACTGCGTCAGCTCGTTAAATCTTGCATGCGGCGTTGCGAACATGCTGAAAACAACGTTTTGCACCGATTTGAGGCGATTCAGCCCAAAATTATTATTTTGACCGAAACTCGGTAAATTTGGTATGGGGCGTTGCGAACATCTTGAAAACAACGTTTTGTACCGATTTGAGGCGATTCAGCCCAAAATTATTATTTTGACCGAAACTCGGTAAATTTGGCATGCGGCGTTGCAAACATGCTGAAAACAACGTTTTGGACCGATTGAAATCGATTCAGCGCAAAATCATTATTTGGACTGAAACTGGCCGGATGTAAAGGGATTGGGTGCAAAGTTATTATTTTGATCGAAACTGCGTCAGCTCGTTACATCTTGTATGCGGCGTTGCAAACATGCTGAAAACAACTTTTTGGATCGAGTAGAGGCGATCCAGTGAAAAATTATTATTTTGATCGAAACTGCGTCAGCTCGTTAAATCTCGCATGCGGCGTTGCGAACATGCTGAAAACAACGTTTTGCACCGATTTGAGGCGATTCAGCCCAAAATTATTATTTTGACCGAAACTCGGTAAATTTGGTATGGGGCGTTGCGAACATCTTGAAAACAACGTTTTGTACCGATTTGAGGCGATTCAGCCCAAAATTATTATTTTGACCGAAACTCGGTAAATTTGGCATGCGGCGTTGCGAACATGTTGAAAACAGCGTTTTAGACCGATTTGAGGCGATTCAGCACAAAATTATTATTTTGACCGAAACTCGGTAAATTTGGCATGCGGCGTTCCGAACATGCTGAAACAACGTTTTTTGCGAACATGCTGAAAACAACGTTTTGCACCGATTTGAGGCGATTCAGCCCAAAATTATTATTTTGACCCAAACTCGGTAAATTTGGTATGGGGCGTTGCGAACATCTTGAAAACAACGTTTTGTACCGATTTGAGGCGATTCAGCCCAAAATTATTATTTTGACCGAAACTCGGTAAATTTGGCATGCGGCGTTCCGAACATGCTGAAAACAACGTTTTGGACCGATTGAAATCGATTCAGCGCAAAATCATTATTTGGACTGAAACTGGCCGGATTTAAAGGGATTGTGTGCAAAGTTATTATTTTGATCGAAACTGCGTCAGCTCGTTACATCTTGTATGCCGCCTTGCAAACATGCTGAAAACAACTTTTTGGATCGAGTAGAGGCGATCCAGTGAAAAATTATTATTTTGATCGAAACTGCGTCAGCTCGTTAAATCTCGCATGCGGCGTTGCGAACATGCTGAAAACAACGTTTTGCACCGATTTGAGGCGATTCAGCCCAAAATTATTATTTTGACCCAAACTCGGTAAATTTGGTATGGGGCGTTGCGAACATCTTGAAAACAACGTTTTGTACCGATTTGAGGCGATTCAGCCCAAAATTATTATTTTGACCGAAACTCGGTAAATTTGGCATGCGGCGTTGCGAACATGCTGAAAACAACGTTTTGCACCGATTGAAAGCGATTCAGCGCAAAATCATTATTTGGTCCGAAAACTCGGTAAATTTGGCATGCGGCCTTGCAAACATGCTGAAAACAACTTTTTGGATCGAGTAGAGGCGATCCAGTGAAAAATTATTATTTTGATCGAAACTGCGTCAGCTCGTGTAATCTCGCATGCGGCGTTGCGAACATGCTGAAAACAACGTTTTGCACCGATTTGAGGCGATTCAGCCCAAAATTATTATTTTGACCGAAACTCGGTAAATTTGGTATGGGGCGTTGCGAACATCTTGAAAACAACGTTTTGTACCGATTTGAGGCGATTCAGCCCAAAATTATTATTTTGACCGAAACTCGGTAAATTTGGCATGCGGCGTTGCGAACATGCTGAAAACAACGTTTTGCACCGATTTGAGGCGATTCAGCACAAAATTATTATTTTGACCCAAACTCGGTAAATTTGGTATGGGGCGTTGCGAACATCTTGAAAACAACGTTTTGTACCGATTTGAGGCGATTCAGCCCAAAATTATTATTTTGACCGAAACTCGGTAAATTTGGCATGCGGCGTTGCGAACATGTTGAAAACAGCGTTTTAGACCGATTTGAGGCGATTCAGCACAAAATTATTATTTTGACCGAAACTCGGTAAATTTGGCATGCGGCGTTCCGAACATGCTGAAAACAACGTTTTGGACCGATTGAAATCGATTCAGCGCAAAATCATTATTTGGACTGAAACTGGCCGGATTTAAAGGGATTGTGTGCAAAGTTATTATTTTGATCGAAACTGCGTCAGCTCGTTACATCTTGTATGCGGCGTTGCGAACATGCTGAAAACAACGTTTTGCACCGATTTGAGGCGATTCAGCCCAAAATTATTATTTTGACCCAAACTCGGTAAATTTGGTATGGGGCGTTGCGAACATCTTGAAAACAACGTTTTGTACCGATTTGAGGCGATTCAGCCCAAAATTATTATTTTGACCGAAACTCGGTAAATTTGGCATGCGGCGTTGCGAACATGTTGAAAACAGCGTTTTAGACCGATTTGAGGCGATTCAGCACAAAATTATTATTTTGACCGAAACTCGGTAAATTTGGCATGCGGCGTTCCGAACATGCTGAAAACAACGTTTTGGACCGATTGAAATCGATTCAGCGCAAAATCATTATTTGGACTGAAACTGGTTATTTTGATCGAAACTGCGTCATGCATGCGGCGTTGCGAACATGCTGAAAACAACGTTTTGCACCGATTTGAGGCGATTCAGCCCAAAATTATTATTTTGACCGAAACTCGGTAAATTTGGTATGGGGCGTTGCGAACATCTTGAAAACAACGTTTTGTACCGATTTGAGGCGATTCAGCCCAAAATTATTATTTTGACCGAAACTCGGTAAATTTGGCATGCGGCGTTCCGAACATGCTGAAAACAACGTTTTGGACCGATTGAAATCGATTCAGCGCAAAATCATTATTTGGACTGAAACTGGCCGGATTTAAAGGGATTGTGTGCAAAGTTATTATTTTGATCGAAACTGCGTCAGCTCGTTACATCTTGTATGCCGCCTTGCAAACATGCTGAAAACAACTTTTTGGATCGAGTAGAGGCGATCCAGTGAAAAATTATTATTTTGATCGAAACTGCGTCAGCTCGTTAAATCTCGCATGCGGCGTTGCGAACATGCTGAAAACAACGTTTTGCACCGATTTGAGGCGATTCAGCCCAAAATTATTATTTTGACCGAAACTCGGTAAATTTGGTATGGGGCGTTGCGAACATCTTGAAAACAACGTTTTGTACCGATTTGAGGCGATTCAGCCCAAAATTATTATTTTGACCGAAACTCGGTAAATTTGGCATGCGGCGTTGCGAACATGTTGAAAACAGCGTTTTAGACCGATTTGAGGCGATTCAGCACAAAATTATTATTTTGACCGAAACTCGGTAAATTTGGCATGCGGCGTTCCGAACATGCTGAAAACAACGTTTTGGACCGATTGAAATCGATTCAGCGCAAAAAGTTATTATTTTGATCGAAACTGCGTCAGCTCGTGTAATCTCGCATGCGGCGTTGCGAACATGCTGAAAACAACGTTTTGCACCGATTTGAGGCGATTCAGCCCAAAATTATTATTTTGACCCAAACTCGGTAAATTTGGTATGGGGCGTTGCGAACATCTTGAAAACAACGTTTTGTACCGATTTGAGGCGATTCAGCCCAAAATTATTATTTTGACCGAAACTCGGTAAATTTGGCATGCGGCGTTCCGAACATGCTGAAAACAACGTTTTGGACCGATTGAAATCGATTCAGCGCAAAATCATTATTTGGACTGAAACTGGCCGGATTTAAAGGGATTGGGTGCAAAGTTATTATTTTGATCGAAACTGCGTCAGCTCGTTACATCTTGTATGCCGCCTTGCAAACATGCTGAAAACAACTTTTTGGATCGAGTAGAGGCGATCCAGTGAAAAATTATTATTTTGATCGAAACTCGTTTAATCTCGCATGCGGCGTTGCGAACATGCTGAAAACAACGTTTTGCACCGATTTGAGGCGATTCAGCCCAAAATTATTATTTTGACCCAAACTCGGTAAATTTGGTATGGGGCGTTGCGAACATCTTGAAAACAACGTTTTGTACCGATTTGAGGCGATTCAGCCCAAAATTATTATTTTGACCGAAACTCGGTAAATTTGGCATGCGGCGTTGCGAACATGCTGAAAACAACGTTTTGGACCGATTGAAATCGATTCAGCGCAAAATCATTATTTGGACTGAAACTGGCCGGATGTAAATTATTATTTTGATCGAAACTGCGTAAACTCGTTACATCTTGTATGCGGCGTTGCAAACATGCTGAAAACAACTTTTTGGATCGAGTAGAGGCGATCCAGTGAAAAATTATTATTTTGATCGAAACTGCGTCAGCTCGTTAAATCTCGCATGCGGCGTTGCGAACATGCTGAAAACAACGTTTTGCACCGATTTGAGGCGATTCAGCCCAAAATTATTATTTTGACCCAAACTCGGTAAATTTGGTATGGGGCGTTGCGAACATCTTGAAAACAACGTTTTGTACCGATTTGAGGCGATTCAGCCCAAAATTATTATTTTGACCGAAACTCGGTAAATTTGGCATGCGGCGTTGCGAACATGTTGAAAACAGCGTTTTAGACCGATTTGAGGCGATTCAGCACAAAATTATTATTTTGACCGAAACTCGGTAAATTTGGCATGCGGCGTTCCGAACATGCTGAAAACAACGTTTTGGACCGATTGAAATCGATTCAGCGCAAAATCATTATTTGGACTGAAACTGGCCGGATTTAAAGGGATTGGGTGCAAAGTTATTATTTTGATCGAAACTGCGTCAGCTCGTTACATCTTGTATGCCGCCTTGCAAACATGCTGAAAACAACTTTTTGGATCGAGTAGAGGCGATCCAGTGAAAAATTATTATTTTGATCGAAACTGCGTCAGCTCGTTAAATCTCGCATGCGGCGTTGCGAACATGCTGAAAACAACGTTTTGCACCGATTTGAGGCGATTCAGCCCAAAATTATTATTTTGACCCAAACTCGGTAAATTTGGTATGGGGCGTTGCGAACATCTTGAAAACAACGTTTTGTACCGATTTGAGGCGATTCAGCCCAAAATTATTATTTTGACCGAAACTCGGTAAATTTGGCATGCGGCGTTGCGAACATGCTGAAAACAACGTTTTGTACCGATTTGAGGCGATTCAGCCCAAAATTATTATTTTGACCGAAACTCGGTAAATTTGGCATGCGGCGTTCCGAACATGCTGAAAACAACGTTTTGGACCGATTGAAATCGATTCAGCGCAAAATCATTATTTGGACTGAAACTGGCCGGATTTAAAGGGATTGGGTGCAAAGTTATTATTTTGATCGAAACTGCGTCAGCTCGTTAAATCTTGTATGCGGCCTTGCGAACATGCTGAAAACAACTTTTTGCACCGAGTAGAGGCGATTCAGTGAAAAATTATTATTTTGACCGAAACTCGTTAAATCTCGCATGCGGCGTTGCGAACATGCTGAAAACAACGTTTTGCACCGATTTGAGGCGATTCAGCCCAAAATTATTATTTTGACCCAAACTCGGTAAATTTGGTATGGGGCGTTGCGAACATCTTGAAAACAACGTTTTGTACCGATTTGAGGCGATTCAGCCCAAAATTATTATTTTGACCGAAACTCGGTAAATTTGGCATGCGGCGTTGCGAACATGCTGAAAACAACGTTTTGGACCGATTGAAATCGATTCAGCGCAAAATCATTATTTGGACTGAAACTCGGTACATTTTGTATGCGGCCTTGCAAACATGCTGAAAACAACTTTTTGGATCGAGTAGAGGCGATCCAGTGAAAAATTATTATTTTGATCGAAACTGCGTCAGCTCGTTAAATCTTGCATGCGGCGTTGCGAACATGCTGAAAACAACGTTTTGCACCGATTTGAGGCGATTCAGCCCAAAATTATTATTTTGACCGAAACTCGGTAAATTTGGTATGGGGCGTTGCGAACATCTTGAAAACAACGTTTTGTACCGATTTGAGGCGATTCAGCGCAAAATTATTATTTTGACCGAAACTCGGTAAATTTGGCATGCGGCGTTGCGAACATGTTGAAAACAGCGTTTTAGACCGATTTGAGGCGATTCAGCACAAAATTATTATTTTGACCGAAACTCGGTAAATTTGGCATGCGGCGTTCCGAACATGCTGAAAACAACGTTTTGGACCGATTGAAATCGATTCAGCGCAAAATCATTATTTGGACTGAAACTGGCCGGATTTAAAGGGATTGTGTGCAAAGTTATTATTTTGATCGAAACTGCGTCAGCTCGTTACATCTTGTATGCCGCCTTGCAAACATGCTGAAAACAACTTTTTGGATCGAGTAGAGGCGATCCAGTGAAAAATTATTATTTTGATCGAAACTGCGTCAGCTCGTTAAATCTCGCATGCGGCGTTGCGAACATGCTGAAAACAACGTTTTGCACCGATTTGAGGCGATTCAGCCCAAAATTATTATTTTGACCCAAACTCGGTAAATTTGGTATGGGGCGTTGCGAACATCTTGAAAACAACGTTTTGTACCGATTTGAGGCGATTCAGCCCAAAATTATTATTTTGACCGAAACTCGGTAAATTTGGCATGCGGCGTTGCGAACATGCTGAAAACAACGTTTTGCACCGATTTGAGGCGATTCAGCCCAAAATTATTATTTTGACCCAAACTCGGTAAATTTGGTATGGGGCGTTGCGAACATCTTGAAAACAACGTTTTGTACCGATTTGAGGCGATTCAGCCCAAAATTATTATTTTGACCGAAACTCGGTAAATTTGGCATGCGGCGTTGCGAACATGTTGAAAACAGCGTTTTAGACCGATTTGAGGCGATTCAGCACAAAATTATTATTTTGACCGAAACTCGGTAAATTTGGCATGCGGCGTTCCGAACATGCTGAAAACAACGTTTTGGACCGATTGAAATCGATTCAGCGCAAAATCATTATTTGGACTGAAACTGGCCGGATTTAAAGGGATTGTGTGCAAAGTTATTATTTTGATCGAAACTGCGTCAGCTCGTTACATCTTGTATGCGGCCTTGCAAACATGCTGAAAACAACTTTTTGGATCGAGTAGAGGCGATCCAGTGAAAAATTATTATTTTGATCGAAACTGCGTCAGCTCGTTAAATCTCGCATGCGGCGTTGCGAACATGCTGAAAACAACGTTTTGCACCGATTTGAGGCGATTCAGCCCAAAATTATTATTTTGACCCAAACTCGGTAAATTTGGTATGGGGCGTTGCGAACATCTTGAAAACAACGTTTTGTACCGATTTGAGGCGATTCAGCCCAAAATTATTATTTTGACCGAAACTCGGTAAATTTGGCATGCGGCGTTGCGAACATGTTGAAAACAGCGTTTTAGACCGATTTGAGGCGATTCAGCACAAAATTATTATTTTGACCGAAACTCGGTAAATTTGGCATGCGGCGTTCCGAACATGCTGAAAACAACGTTTTGGACCGATTGAAATCGATTCAGCCCAAAATCATTATTTGGACTATTATTTTGATCGAAACTCGTCGTAAATTTGGCATGCGGCGTTGCGAACATGCTGAAAACAACGTTTTGCACCGATTTGAGGCGATTCAGCCCAAAATTATTATTTTGACCGAAACTCGGTAAATTTGGTATGGGGCGTTGCGAACATCTTGAAAACAACGTTTTGTACCGATTTGAGGCAATTCAGCCCAAAATTATTATTTTGACCGAAACTCGGTAAATTTGGCATGCGGCGTTCCGAACATGCTGAAAACAACGTTTTGGACCGATTGAAATCGATTCAGCGCAAAATCATTATTTGGACTGAAACTGGCCGGATTTAAAGGGATTGGGTGCAAAGTTATTATTTTGATCGAAACTGCGTCAGCTCGTTACATCTTGTATGCCGCCTTGCAAACATGCTGAAAACAACTTTTTGGATCGAGTAGAGGCGATCCAGTGAAAAATTATTATTTTGATCGAAACTCGTTAAATCTCGCATGCGGCGTTGCGAACATGCTGAAAACAACGTTTTGCACCGATTTGAGGCGATTCAGCCCAAAATTATTATTTTGACCCAAACTCGGTAAATTTGGTATGGGGCGTTGCGAACATCTTGAAAACAACGTTTTGTACCGATTTGAGGCGATTCAGCCCAAAATTATTATTTTGACCGAAACTCGGTAAATTTGGCATGCGGCGTTCCGAACATGCTGAAAACAACGTTTTGGACCGATTGAAATCGATTCAGCGCAAAATCATTATTTGGACTGAAACTGGCCGGATGTAAAGGGATTGGGTGCAAAGTTATTATTTTGATCGAAACTGCGTAAACTCGTTACATCTTGTATGCGGCGTTGCAAACATGCTGAAAACAACTTTTTGGATCGAGTAGAGGCGATCCAGTGAAAAATTATTATTTTGATCGAAACTGCGTCAGCTCGTTAAATCTCGCATGCGGCGTTGCGAACATACTGAAAACAACGTTTTGCACCGATTTGAGGCGATTCAGCCCAAAATTATTATTTTGACCCAAACTCGGTAAATTTGGTATGGGGCGTTGCGAACATCTTGAAAACAACGTTTTGTACCGATTTGAGGCGATTCAGCGCAAAATTATTATTTTGACCGAAACTCGGTAAATTTGGCATGCGGCGTTGCGAACATGTTGAAAACAGCGTTTTAGACCGATTTGAGGCGATTCAGCACAAAATTATTATTTTGACCGAAACTCGGTAAATTTGGCATGCGGCGTTCCGAACGTGCTGAAAACAACGTTTTGGACCGATTGAAATCGATTCAGCGCAAAATCATTATTTGGACTGAAACTAGCCGGATTTAAAGGGATTGGGTGCAAAGTTATTATTTTGATCGAAACTGCGGCAGCTCGTTACATCTTGTATGCCGCCTTGCAAACATGCTGAAAACAACTTTTTGGATCGAGTAGAGGCGATCCAGTGAAAAATTATTATTTTGATCGAAACTGCGTCAGCTCGTGTAATCTCGCATGCGGCGTTGCGAACATGCTGAAAACAACGTTTTGCACCGATTTGAGGCGATTCAGCCCAAAATTATTATTTTGACCCAAACTCGGTAAATTTGGTATGGGGCGTTGCGAACATCTTGAAAACAACATTTTGTACCGATTTGAGGCGATTCAGCCCAAAATTATTATTTTGACCGAAACTCGGTAAATTTGGCATGCGGCGTTGCGAACATGCTGAAAACAACGTTTTGTACCGATTTGAGGCGATTCAGCCCAAAATTATTATTTTGACCGAAACTCGGTAAATTTGGCATGCGGCGTTTCGAACATGCTGAAAACAACGTTTTGGACCGATTGAAATCGATTCAGCGCAAAATCATTATTTGGACTGAAACTGGCCGGATTTAAAGGGATTGGGTGCAAAGTTATTATTTTGATCGAAACTGCGGCAGCTCGTTACATCTTGTATGCCGCCTTGCAAACATGCTGAAAACAACTTTTTGGATCGAGTAGAGGCGATCCAGTGAAAAATTATTATTTTGATCGAAACTCGTTTAATCTCGCATGCGGCGTTGCGAACATGCTGAAAACAACATTTTGCACCAATTTGAGGCGATTCAGCCCAAAATTATTATTTTGACCCAAACTCGGTAAATTTGGTATGGGGCGTTGCGAACATCTTGAAATCAACGTTTTGTACCGATTTGAGGCGATTCAGCCCAAAATTATTATTTTGACCGAAACTCGGTAAATTTGGCATGCGGCGTTCCGAACATGCTGAAAACAACGTTTTGGACCGATTGAAATCGATTCAGCGCAAAATCATTATTTGGACTGAAACTGGCCGGATGTAAAGGGATTGGGTGCAAAGTTATTATTTTGATCGAAACTGCGTCAACTCGTTACATCTTGTATGCGGCGTTGCAAACATGCTGAAAACAACTTTTTGGATCGAGTAGAGGCGATCCAGTGAAAAATTATTATTTTGATCGAAACTGCGTCAGCTCGTTAAATCTCGCATGCGGCGTTGCGAACATACTGAAAAGAACGTTTTGCACCGATTTGAGGCGATTCAGCCCAAAATTATTATTTTGACCCAAACTCGGTAAATTTGGTATGGGGCGTTGCGAACATCTTGAAAACAACGTTTTGTACCGATTTGAGGCGATTCAGCGCAAAATTATTATTTTGACCGAAACTCGGTAAATTTGGCATGCGGCGTTGCGAACATGTTGAAAACAGCGTTTTAGACCGATTTGAGGCGATTCAGCACAAAATTATTATTTTGACCGAAACTCGGTAAATTTGGCATGCGGCGTTCCGAACGTGCTGAAAACAACGTTTTGGACCGATTGAAATCGATTCAGCGCAAAATCATTATTTGGACTGAAACTAGCCGGATTTAAAGGGATTGGGTGCAAAGTTATTATTTTGATCGAAACTGCGGCAGCTCGTTACATCTTGTATGCCGCCTTGCAAACATGCTGAAAACAACTTTTTGGATCGAGTAGAGGCGATCCAGTGAAAAATTATTATTTTGATCGAAACTGCGTCAGCTCGTGTAATCTCGCATGCGGCGTTGCGAACATGCTGAAAACAACGTTTTGCACCGATTTGAGGCGATTCAGCCCAAAATTATTATTTTGACCCAAACTCGGTAAATTTGGTATGGGGCGTTGCGAACATCTTGAAAACAACATTTTGTACCGATTTGAGGCGATTCAGCCCAAAATTATTATTTTGACCGAAACTCGGTAAATTTGGCATGCGGCGTTGCGAACATGCTGAAAACAACGTTTTGCACCGATTTGAGGCGATTCAGCACAAAATTATTATTTTGACCCAAACTCGGTCAATTTTGTATGGGGCGTTGCGAACATCTTGAAAACAACGTTTTGTACCGATTTGAGGCGATTCAGGCCAAAATTATTATTTTGACCGAAACTCGGTAAATTTGGCATGCGGCGTTGCGAACATGTTGAAAACAGCGTTTTAGACCGATTTGAGGCGATTCAGCACAAAATTATTATTTTGACCGAAACTCGGTAAATTTGGCATGCGGCGTTCCTAACATGCTGAAAACAACATTTTGGACCGATTGAAATCGATTCAGCGCAAAATCATTATTTGGACTGAAACTGGCCGGATTTAAAGGGATTGTGTGCAAAGTTATTATTTTGATCGAAACTGCGTCAGCTCGTTACATCTTGTATGCCGCCTTGCAAACATGCTGAAAACAACTTTTTGGATCGAGTAGAGGCGATCCAGTGAAAAATTATTATTTTGATCGAAACTGCGTCAGCTCGTTTAATCTCGCATGCGGCGTTGCGAACATGCTGAAAACAACGTTTTGCACCGATTTGAGGCGATTCAGCCCAAAATTATTATTTTGACCCAAACTCGGTAAATTTGGTATGGGGCGTTGCGAACATCTTGAAAACAACATTTTGTACCGATTTGAGGCGATTCAGCCCAAAATTATTATTTTGACCGAAACTCGGTAAATTTGGCATGCGGCGTTGCGAACATGTTGAAAACAGCGTTTTAGACCGATTTGAGGCGATTCAGCACAAAATTATTATTTTGACCGAAACTCGGTAAATTTGGCATGCGGCGTTCCGAACGTGCTGAAAACAACGTTTTGGACCGATTGAAATCGATTCAGCGCAAAATCATTATTTGGACTGAAACTGGCCGGATGTAAAGGGATTGCGTGCAAAATTATTATTTTGATCGAAACTGCGTCAGCTCGTTTAATCTCGCATGCGGCGTTGCGAACATGCTGAAAACAACGTTTTGCACCGATTTCAGGCGATTCAGCCCAAAATTATTATTTTGCCCGAAACTCGGTAAATTTGGTATCTCGACAGGCTCCGGTCATGAAAATTTTCCAAAAAATATCGACAGGTCCACGGTGATGAAAGTTTTCCAAAAATATCGGCAGGTCCACGGTAATGAAAGTTTTCCAAAAATATCGACAGGTCTAGGGTAATGAAAATTTTCCAAAAATATCGACAGCTCCGCAGTCATGAAAATTTTCCAAAAATATCGACAGCTCCGCGGTGATGAAAATTTTCCCAGATATATCGACAGGTGCGGGGTCATGAAAAATTTCCAAAAATATCGATAGGTCCGCTGTCATGAAAATTTTCCAAAAATATCGACAGGTCCTGGGTGATAAAAGTTTTTCCAAAATATCAAGAGATCCGCGGTCATGAAAATTTTCCAAAAATACCAACAGGTCCGGGGTCATTAAAATTTTCAAAAAATAAAGACAGGTCCAGGGTGATGAAAGTTTCCCAAAAATATCGACATGTCCGGGGTCTTGAAAATTTTCCAAAATATCGACAGGTCTGGGGTCATGAAAATTTTCCAAAATATCGACAGATCCGCGGTCAAGAAAATTTTCCAAAAATATCCACAGCTCCGTGGTGTTGAAAATTTCCCAGATATATCGACAGGTCCGCGGTCATCAAAATTTTCCAAAAATATCGACAGGTCCGGGGCAGGAAAATTTTCCAAAAATATCCACAGGTCCGGGGCAGGAAAATTTTCCAAAAATATCAACAGGTCCGGGGTCATGAAAATTTTCCAAAAATATCGACAGGTCCAGGGTGATGAAAGTTTTCCAAAAATATCGACATGTCCGGGGTCTTTAAAATTTTCCAAAAATATCGACAGGTCTGGGGTCATCAAAATTTTCCAAAATATCGACAGATCCGCGGTCAAGAAAATTTTCCAAAAATATCCACAGGTCCGGGGCAGGAAAATTTTCCAAAAATATCAACAGGTCCGGGGTCATGAAAATTTTCAAAAAATATCGACAGGTCCAGGGTGATGAAAGTTTTCCAAAAATATCGACATGTCCGGGGTCTTTAAAATTTTCCAAAAATATCGACAGGTCTGGGGTCATGAAAATTTTCCAAAATATAGACAGATCCGCGGTCAAGAAAATTTTCCAAAAATATCCACAGCTCCGTGGTGTTGAAAATTTTCCCAGATATATCGACAGGTCCGGGGTCTTGAAAATTTTCCAAAAATACCAACAGGTCCGGGGTCATGAAAATTTTCAAAAAATATCGACAGGTCCAGGGTGATGAAAGTTTTCCAAAAATATCGACATGTCCGCGGTCATGAATCTTTTCCAAAATACCCATAGGTCCAGGGTGATGAACATTTTCCAAAATCAGTATTTTGACCGAAATTGGCGAGATTTGAACCGATTGAGTGAACAATCATGATTTTCACAGAAACGCACTGCGCATAGGCTGAAAACGATGTTTTGGGAGATTTTTAAGCGATTGCGTGAAAAATCATGATTTTGAAACGCACTGCCGCAATCACAATCACTATTTTGACCGAAACTGGCCACATTTGAAGCGATTGAGTGAACAATCATGATCTTGACAGAAACGCAGTGCGCACAGGCAGAAAACGACGTTTTAGACAGATATGAAGCGATTGAGCGAAAAGTCACTATTTTGATCGAAATTGGCGAAATTTGAAGCGATTGAGTGAAAAATCATGATTTTCACAGAAACGCACTGCGCACAGGCTGAAAGCGACGTTTTGGATAGATTTAAGCGATTGTGTGGCTCTACGACAAATAAAACACTGTGACAACGCTAATAAAATATTTACCGAAAACGACGCTATAGGCTGAAAATATGGACACGAAAAAATGACGGAATACGTAATAACTAAACTAATTACAATACATGAGACGAATAACTGAATGTCATACCTCCGTGGCTACATGGCCGTTTTCGGTCAAAACTTGACTTTGCACTCAGTCGCTTCAAACCTGTGCAAAACGTCATTTTCAGCCTGTGCGCAGTCCGTTTCTGTGAAAATCATGATTGTTCACACAAGCGCTTCAAATCTACCAAAACATCGTTTTCAACCTATGCGCAGTGCGTTTTCTGTGAAAATCATGATTGTTCACTCAATCGCTTCAAATGTGGCCAGTTTCGGTCAAAATAGTGATTGCTCTCTAATAAGCCCTCCCTTAATTCGGTCAAAGTAGTGATTTTGGGCTCAATCGCTTCATATCTGCCAAAACATCCTTTTCAGCCTGTGCGCAGTGCGTTTCTGTGAAAATCATGATTATTCACTCAATCGCTTCAAATCTCGCCAATTTCGATCAAAATAGTAATTTTGCGCTTAATCGCTTCATATATGTCCATAACGTCGTTTTTAGCCGGTGGCAGTGCGTTTCGGACAAAATGATGAATTTTCACTCAATCGCTTCAAATGTGGCCCGTTTCTGTCCAAATAGTGACTTTGCGCTCAGTCGCTTCATATCTGACCAAAACGTCGTTTTCAGCCTGTGCAGTGCGTTTCGGTGAAAATAATGATTTTTCACACAATCGCTTTAAATCGATCCAAAACGTAGTTTTCAGCCTGTGCGCTGTGCGTTTCTGTGAAAATCATGATTGTTCACTCAATCGCTTCAAATGTGGCCAGTTTCGGTCAAAATAGTGATTTTGCTCTCAATCGCTTCATATCTGACCAAAATGTCGTTTTCAGCCTGTGCTTTGTGCGTTTCTGTGAAAATCATGATTGTTCACTCAATCGCTTCAAATGTGGCCAGTTTCGGTCAAAATAGTCATTTTCCCCTCAGTCGCGTCATATATGTCCAAAACGTCGTTTTCAGCTTGTGCGCAGGGCGTTTCGAATAAAATGATGAATTTTTACTCAATCGCTTCAAATCTGGTCAATTTCGGTCAAAGTAGTGATTTTGGGTTCAATCGCTTCATATCTAACCAAAACGTAGTTTTTAGCCTGTGCTCAGGGCGTTTCTGTGAAAATCATGATTGTTCACTCAATCGCTTCAAATGTGGCCAGTTTCGGTCAAAATAGTGATTTTGCCCTCAGTCTCGTCATATATGTCCAAAAACGTCGTTTTCAGCCTGTGCGCAGGGCGTTTCGAATAAAATGATGATTTTTTACGCAATCGCTTCAAATGTGGCCAATTTCGGTCATATATACTTTATCTGAGTTTGTTGCTTTCCATGACGAATTAGACGCACAGAAAAGAGCCCAAAACAGAAGACACAGGTACCGGAAAAGTGTCATTTCAAAGGCAAAAGGACAACTGTGACAACCGAAGAGAAACCTTTTTTTTAAAAAGCTGGCAATCTAACTTATTTCTCTATAAAACAAACGTTTTTGTTAAGAAAACCATTATTTGTACCAGCAACGGCTGAAGCAAATCTTGATGAAGGCAACAATACTGCTATCGACGAGCACCGCATCAAGCGGCTATTGGAACCGGCTTTGCCGATCGCTGTGAGCAAGATTTCTCAGAGTCAAATACAAAGTAGAGTGGACAACAAGTACCACAAACAATAGGCAGAGGAGTTAATGAATGATGTTGTCAAGATCTACTTAGGAGAAGTAGTCGTTTGAAGGATACCAAGCTGGAAAAGTACGAAGAGAGAAGAAGCTCCTCGACTCTAAGGTGTAGAGTCGAGTTCAAGAATATATATAGCGAACGATAAGACCAATCTTAGAAAAAGCGTTCAAATTGATACACGAATAATTACACAAAGCTATGATAACAGTAACAGACTTCCATTTACTCGACGATGGACAAAGATCTCGTTCGCTATACAACTTCTTATCATTCTGGAGGCATCGAAAATGGCGAATTTCGCCGTCTGTGCGCGCAATGCATTATGGATGACTAGGGTCCTTTAAAGCAATTGAGTGAAAAATCATTATTTTCACCGAAACGCACTGCGCTCAGGCTGAAAACGACGTTTTGGACATATGTGAAGCGATTGAGCGCAAAATCACTATTTTGACCGAAATTGGCCACATTTGAAGCGATTGAGTGAATAATCATGATTTTCACAGAAACGCACTGCGCACAGGCTGAAAAGGATGTTTTAGACATATATGAAGCGACTGAGCGCAAAATCACTATTTTGACCGAAACTGGCCACATTTGAAGCGATTGAGATTCATCATTTTGTCCGTAACGCACTGCCACCCACTGAAAACGACGTTTTGGATATATTTAAAGCGATTGAGTGAAAAATCATTATTTTGACAGAAACGCACTACGCACAGGCTGAAAACGACGTTTTGGACAGATATGAAGGAATTGAGCGCAAAATCACTATTTTGACCAAAATTGGCGAGTTTTGAAGCTATTGAGTGAACAATCATGATTTTCATCGAAACGCACTGCGCATAGGCTGAAAACGACGTTTTGGATAGATTTAAAGCGATTGAGAGAAAAATCATTATTTGACAGAAACGCACTGCGCACAGGCTGAAAACGACGTTTTGGACAGATATGAAGCGACTTAGTGCAAAATCACCATTTGACCGAAATTGGCGAGAAATTGGCGAGAAACTGGCCACATTTGAAGCTATTGAGTGAACAATCATGATTTTCATCGAAAAGCACTGCGCATAGGCTGAAAACGACGTTTTGGATAGATTTAAAGCGATTGAGAGAAAAATCATTATTTTGACAGAAACGCACTGCGCGCAGGCTGAAAACAACGTTTTGGACAGATATGAAGGAATTGAGCGCAAAATCACTATTTTGACCGAAACTGGCCACATTTAAACCTATTGAGTGAACAATCATGATTTTGACCGAAACGCACTGCGCACAGGCTGAAAAGGATGTTTTGGACATATATGAAGTGACTTAGTGCAAAATCACTATTTTGACCGAAATTGGCGAGATTTAAACCTATTGAGTGAACAATTATGATTTTTCACCGAAACGCACTGCGCATAGGCTGAAAACGACGTTTTGGATAGATTTAAAGCGATTGAGTGAAATATCATTATTTTGACAGAAACGCACTTCGCACAGGCTGAAAAGGATGTTTTTGACATATATGAAACGACTGAGCGCAAAATCACTATTTTGACCGAAATTGGCGAGAAATTGGCGAGTTTTGAAGCGATTGCGTGAATAATCATGATTTTCTCAGAAACGCACTGCGCACAGGCTGAAAAGGATGTTTGCCAGATATGAAGCGATTGAGCGCAAAGTCACTATTTTGACCTAAATTGGCGAGATTGAAACCTATTGAGTGAACAATTATGATTTTCACCGAAACGCACTGCGCATAGGCTGAAAACGACGTTTTGGATAGATTTAAAGCGATTGAGTGAAAAATCATTATTTGACAGAAACGCACTTCGCACAGGCTGAAAAGGATGTTTTTGACATATATGAAACGACTGAGCGTAAAATCACTATTTTGACCGAAACTGGCCACATTTGAAGCGATTGAGTGAAAATTCATCATTTTGTCCGTAACGCACTGCCACCCACTGAAAACGACGTTTTGGATAGATTTAAAGCGATTGAGTGAAAAATCATTATTTTGACAGAAACGCACTGCGCACAGGCTGAAAACAACGTTTTGGACAGATATGAAGCGATTGAGCGCAAAATCACTATTTTGACCGAAATGGCGAGAAATTGGTCACATTTGAAGCTATTGAGTGAACCATCATGATTTTCACGAAACGCACTACGCATAGGCTGAAAACGACGTTTTGCACATTGGTGAAGCGTTTGGACCGCAAAGTCACGATTTTCACCGAAACTTGCCACATTTGAAGCGGTTGGGTGAAAATTCATCATTTTGTTCGAAACGCACTGCCACAGGCTGAAAACGACGTTTTGACCAAATTTGAAGCGACTGACCGCAAAGTCACTATTTTGACCGAATTAGGCGAGATTTGAAGCACAGAAACGCACTGCGAACAGGCTGAAAACGATGTTTTGGCAGATATGCAGCGATTGAGCCCAAAATCACTATTTTGATTTGAAGCGACTGTGTGAGAAATCATATTTTGTCCAAAACGCACTGCCTCAGACTGAAAATTTCATCACACCGGACCTGTCGATATTGTTGGAAACTTTTCATTACCACGGATCTGTCAATATTTTTGGAAAGTTTTCATCACCCCGGACCTGTCGATGTTGTTGGAAAAAATTGATCACCCCGGACCTGTCGATATTTTTGGACAACTTTCATGATCGCGGACTATCGAAATTTTACCTGGGATCATTTTGGTGTGCCAATTTTTTGATCACGTGACTTGATGTTTCCATGGCAACGAAGTTTTGACAGGCCGTTTTCGCCAAATTTGATATTTTCAGTTTAAATTTCTGTTTTCATGAGATTTTCGCTTTTACGAAGAGTTTCATCCAAAATCTTTGCAATTTTTGCATCCTTATATTGTTTTCGATTTTTCAAATCAAATTTGGTGATTTTCTGACATTTCTGAACCATTGAAAAAACCAAGATGGCGGATCCAAGATGGCGGACAGGTTTAAAGTATGACGTTATTTCGGCGTGATATGATATCATAATTGATTCGTAATTGCCACTAAAATAAACATGGTTGAATGCTTTATTCACCACATAAGTTTCATTTTTATAGCACAAATACTTTTCGAGATACAGATCGTTTTACCCAAATTTGTTGATTTTTTAGCTTAATTTTCAGTTTTCATAAAATTTTTGCTTTTTGCGATAAAATCCTTCCAAAATCTTTGCCGTTTTAGCATCTTCATATTTTTCTTGATTTTTTTCAAAGCAAATTTGGAGATTTTTTTTGACATTTCTGAACAATTTAGAAATCCAAGATTTAGGATCCAAGATGGCGGATTTTTTTAAACGTATGACGTCATAATTGACATGTGGCTGCCACTAAAATAAAGCTTTTAGGATGCTTTACACACCATGTAAGTTTCATTTTCATAGCGTCAATACTTTTTGAGATACATAGGGGGGGCACTATCTGCCCCGCCCCCAGGCTCAGGAACGAAAAACGTGCCCAGGCTGAATAGGGTTAAGGAAAAATTGATCACCCCGGACCTGTCGATATTTTTGGACAATTTCATGATCGCGGACCTGTCGATATTTTGGGAAAATTTTCAACACCGCAGATCTATCGATATTTTTGGAAAATTTTCAACACCCAGAGCTATCGAAATTTTTGGAAAATTTTCATGATCGCGGACCATAGGATATTTTTGGAAAATTTTTAGCACCCCGGACCTGTCGATATTTTTTGGAAAATTTTCATCACCCCAGACCTGTCGATATTTTTGGAAAATTTCATCACCTCGGACCTGTCAATATTTTTGGAGAATTTTCATGACCGCGAACATGTCGATATTTTTGGAAAATTTTCATCGCCCCGGACCTGTAGATATTTTTGGAAAATTATCATCACCCCGCACCTGTCGATATTTTTGGAAAATGTTCATGACCCCGGACCTGTCGATATTTTGGACAATTTTCATCACCTCGGACCTGTCAATATTTTTGGACAATTCACATCATCGCGGACCTGTCGATATTTTTGGAAAATTTCAACACCCGAGATCTATGGATATTTTTGGAAAATTTTCAACACCCCAGACCTATCGATATTTTTAGGAAATTTTCATCGCCCGGACCTGTCGATATTTTTGGAAAATTTTCATCACCCCGGACCTGTCAATATTTTGGAAAATTTTCAACACCCCAGATATTCATGTTTTTACGTTCGCTTTTGGCTGCCTGGTTTCATATCATACTGCCTTCAAAACGCACGAAATGCAGTCTCAGACAACCTAATCTTTCAAAATTTCCCGGACCCCCTAGTACCTCACGCCTTCGGCGCTCGTACAATCGCAATTTTGCATCTATAACGCACCCCCCCCCCCCCCCCCCCTCCCATTCAAAATCCTGTCTACGGGCCTGCACCTCATATAGGAAGGGGATAAGCCAAACCTCTCATCGAAGTTTACTTTTAGTCTTTACTTTAAAAACCAATGAACAGAGTGAGCAAGCCAACACGGTATAATGCATAATCTGCTGATTATTAAAAGAAAAAAATAATAATCGCCCTTTTAACAAATACTGAAGTATTTACTATTTTTTTAGAACGAAATTGCTGTTTTATTGAGCATAATGTACTTTTAAAGCAATTTGAAATATTCAAAGCAATCTTATCACGTGACAGATGACGTCACAGTGACGAAGTTGCTTCATATAAACATCTATATACATGTAAAGTTTTGTTGCTATGCGCTGTATACTTTACGAGATATTGCAGAACCAAGTTTCCACACATTTTTCCTATCGTGTATAGCCCCCTTAAATTTAAAATGCCAGAATTCTAATGGCCATTTCAAAATGCCCCATATCAATGTCTTGCTGACTACATCCATTGCTTTTCAATTGATAGAAGCCTGTTGTCACAGTAAACAAAAACGCATTTTCGGGCGTGGTCACGTGACTAATGACGTCATCACACTAAGTTTGATATGAGAATTATCTTATGGAAATTGTAATTACCTTATGGAGTTACATTCTTCTGGGCCTCAAATTGACAAAGTAATTTGGCATTGAAAAAATTCCAGTTGCAAAGGATTCTGGGAAGGTTCTTATCATTATTATATATTACTTTTAGAATTATAATTATTATTTAACAAAACACGAGCCGCAGGCGAGTGTTTTCTAAATTTCTCGAGTGTTCTCAAATTCCCGGAGTGTTTTATGACAGTATAATACATGGTTTTGGCTTCTTTATGTGCTTTAAAATATAGATCTACGCGCGCGAAACGATAAAACACGCTTTTCTATGTTTTATACTCTGATAAAACATGGTTTTTAACCAATCAGAGCTCGCGAAATTTTCAGTTTATATTTTAATAATAATAAAAAAATGTTTTCAGTGTACTGTGGACACAAAAAATCATCTTCATCTCTACAATACAATCTATCAAAACTGTCACAAAACAATTACAGAAACAGAGATGAACGTACGTAACTTTTGGTTTTTCTTGATAAACATAGGAAGGTGTTCCCGATGCTGTGCTTTGTTTCCAGAACATCAGACCTGCACATAGTGCTGGTGCTGAGCCTCTCTATGGGTATTTCCGAAGAAATCGAAGACGCGACGAATGCCATTAAAAAACGACGATCTTCGTGATTGAAGCGAAGATTTACAAGTTATCATGATCAGATAGAAAATATTAAAAATGTGTCAGAAGATTATCAGTCAGCTTTTTCTTAGACTACGAGCAGTCCCTCTTTCCCAGCTTAGTCCGTCGAGCGAGAGCGATAAAAATTCGCGATCGGAAAATGGCGGCGCGAAAAACTGGGGGCGAGTCAAGCGCTTGACTCGCCCCAGTTTTTCGCGCCGCCATTTTCCGATCGCGAATTTTTATCGCTCTCGCTCGACGGACTGTACTAAGCTTAGCCTGCGAGCAAGCTCTCTTGGCGTTTCCCGCCTCCCCCCACCCCCAAAAAACCCCAGAGAGCTTGCTCGCAGGCTAGACTAAGCTGGGAAAGAGGGACTGCTCGTAGTCTAGCTTTTTCTCAACAATAACAACGATGTCGACCGCTAACACAGCTAACATCGTCAACATCGAAACAATCATCAAAGCGTAATTAACCATACTGTGGAAAGTTCGCATGTTACGCCGAAGATCTTTGGCGTGGAGCTAGGTTTTTACGCCAACTTTTGGCGTATTTCACAGGGCTTTTTTCTTGCTGTAAGCGCTGGCGTGGCGTAAATCCGAAACCTCTAAACAAAAAACTAACCTAAACAATTTTAACATTGCTTATGGTAAACAGTGACGAATCCAGACCTGTTGATAAGGAGGGGGCCAAAAAATTTTCCGGCCCAAAATTAGGTAAAGGCCCGAACATTCGATTCAGAGCAATCTCCAATTCTCCATTCTCGTGCTGACAGGTTATAAGAGCGCTGGCGTCGGCCGGCGTGTGGCGTATTAGGGCCTGTTTACATGGAGGAGGGTGACCCGGGTACCAGGGTCACCCTCCCAGCCGGGCTAAAAACATAGCCCGCCTTTACATGGGCGGGCTATTAGGGCGGGCTATCATATAGGCGAGCTATCTTTTTTTCATGGAGGAGGGTGACCCGGGTACCAGGGTCACCCTCCCAGCCGGGCTAAAACATAGCCCGCCTTTACATGGGCGGGCTATTAGGGCGGGCTATCATATAGGCGAGCTATCTTTTTTCGCGGGCTCTTGTTTTGGCGCGCTCATGTTTTAGCGGACTTTTTATTGCAACGGTACGATTTATTAAGCACCTAACAAACAGGGCAGCAAGAAGAAAGGCTATAGCGGCGAGTTTGCTGTTTTTATCGCTTGTTCCGCGATTTTAGCGGGTTTTCAAGTCAACAGAGATAGCCCGCCTAGGAGGGTGACCCGGGTTGACCGTTTACATGCAGAAAAGATAGCCCGCCTAGGCGGGTGACCCTGGCAAGCAGACAGGGTGACCCGGGTGGGCGGGCTATCTTTTCTGCATGTAAACACTTCAGTGTGCTTTGTAAAGAAATGTATGAAAAGTTGGCCCTCCCAGGGTAGCCCGGCTAGGCCCCCGGATCACCCTCCCTCCATGTAAACAGGCCCTTAGAAAACTTTTTACGGCAGGTTGGCGGAACGATTTTTTAGGCAAAAACCGTAGCGTAAAACTTCGGCGTATGAAATACGAACTTTCCAGTATGCGTAAAGCGTAAAGGCCCGTCTTTGAAACCCACAGGGCTTTTTATTGCTTCTAACACTGCCATGCATTGAATAATTCCCGATGCAAAAACGAAGATTTGGCTAAAAAATCGACGATTTGTTAAAAAAAAGCGACGACATCGGAGACTGGAGGTACCCATAGAGAGGCTCAATGTTCTATTTGAAAATAAGCAGTGCCAAGGGCTGTACATTATAATTGTGCGAATACTAATAATGGCAATAATCACAGTGAACTGTATGTAATTCCACCAAGACCAAACTGAACAACAGAGAACATTTTTCCCAACAAGACTCAATTCTACAATTCTAACATAAACAGAGTACCTTAAAATGCAGTCAAAGAGCAGACTGAAAATGATCGGCTTTTTGGGGACGTGAATTGTGTACAGTCAGGAGGGTACAGTCAAATTTTGTCCAATTATTTCTTGATCTTGTATTCCTTATTTTTGTATTTCTACCGCAAAGACTGTCCAACTTTGTAAGGTCTTGTAGCGAAGACAAATTTCCTTGGGAATGCATCGTCTGGGCAGAACTGTCAGAATTGGCCGATCGTGGTTTATAACGTTCGAATTTTAAACAAATACCCTCTGCTTCTTTGCTACAGCGAAGCAACAAAATAGTGTGCAAGAACATTGCGAGCCTGCTCGCGCGCGATCGCAGCCTAGATATACGCGGGCGTGTAAAATGCCCAATAGAGTACCGTACCGAATAGAGTGAGACGCATACATTATGACCTATTATGCAATGTCTGACACGTACTCGCGATGTAAATAACAAAGTGTCACGCAATCTACTCCCTCAAGAGATGGTTTGTCTCTTATTTTCCCGGGTATTCAGTGACCCGAAAGTTTTTGCCAGTACATGTTATTGCTATAAACTGCATTCAGCGAAGACAAACAATAGGTCTTGAAGAGGTGACAATTTATTTCTCGTGGTTTAATAAACGTTAACAAATAGAAAAAAGCTAAGCTATATTAAACAGTCTCAACTGAACAATTATTTTAATACTTCAGCTTACTTTCGACTGTCACTTGACTAGTCAGCCACCTTATGCCATAATAGAAACCTTAGATGCCAAAAATACCACACATTTGACGTCCGTAAGTCACGAATTTTTTTCCCTACCTTTACGGAATCCTAAGTCATGGACAATCCGGCAACTTTTGGTAGGTACCAGAGTCGCTTTATTATTATTTTTTTTTTGCTATAAATATTTTTTGAAAAAAAAATCAACTGATTCCTTTCTTTCTTATATTCTTTGATAAATTAGAAAATCTGACATCGACTTAGTCACTATAATTTAATTCCGACCTTTCGAACAAATTCTGCATGGAATATGAGCAAAGCCTTATATTCTAAAGCAAGTAGAATATTGTTACACGGAAGCTGACTATGAGGATATAAGGGACGGACCATTATATTTTTGATGCGTTGGACAATATGCCAAAAAAGTTCTTGCAAAGCTTCTGCGGAAAAAATCGCTCTATCAAAATTTGCTTCGTGACACCACTACTAACTATGGTGACACCGTGTACAAGTGACACCACTACTAACTATGGTGACACAGTGTACAAGTGACACCACTACTAACTATGGTGACACAGTGTACAAGTGACACCACTACTAACTATGGTGACACCGTGTACAAGTGACACCACTACTAACTATGGTGACACCGTGTACAAGTGACACCACTACTAACTATGGTGACACCGTGTACAAGTGACACCACTACTAAACTATGGTGACACCGTGTACAAGTGACACCACTACTAACTATGGTGACACCGTGTACAAGTGACACCACTACTAACTATGGTGACACAGTGTACAAGTGACACCACTACTAACTATGGTGACACCGTGTACAAGTGACACCACTACTAACTATGGTGACACAGTGTACAAGTGACACCACTACTAACTATGGTGACACCGTGTACAAGTGACACCACTACTAACTATGGTGACACCGTGTACAAGTGACACCACTACTAACTATGGTGACACCGTGTACAAGTGACACCACTACTAACTATGGTGACACCGTGTACAAGTGACACCACTACTAACTATGGTGACACCGTGTACAAGTGACACCACTACTAACTATGGTGACACAGTGTACAAGTGACACCACTACTAACTATGGTGACACCGTGTACAAGTGACACCACTACTAACTATGGTGACACCGTGTACAAGTGACACCACTACTAACTATGGTGACACCGTGTACAAGTGACACCACTACTAACTATGGTGACACAGTGTACAAGTGACACCACTACTAACTATGGTGACACCGTGTACAAGTGACACCACTACTAACTATGGTGACACCGTGTACAAGTGACACCACTACTAACTATGGTGACACCGTGTACAAGTGACACCACTACTAACTATGGTGACACAGTGTACAAGTGACACCACTACTAAACTATGGTGACACAGTGTACAAGTGACACCACTACTAACTATGGTGACACAGTGTACAAGTGACACCACTACTAACTATGGTGACACAGTGTACAAGTGACACCACTACTAACTATGGTGACACAGTGTACAAGTGACACCACTACTAACTATGGTGACACAGTGTACAAGTGACACCACTACTAACTATGGTGACACAGTGTACAAGTGACACCACTACTAACTATGGTGACACAGTGTACAAGTGACACCACTACTAACTATGGTGACACAGTGTACAAGTGACACCACTACTAACTATGGTGACACCGTGTACAAGTGACACCACTACTAACTATGGTGACACCGTGTACAAGTGACACCACTACTAACTATGGCGACACCGTGTACAAGTGACACCACTACTAACTATGGTGACACAGTGTACAAGTGACACCACTACTAACTATGGTGACACAGTGTACAAGTGACACCACTACTAACTATGGTGACACAGTGTACAAGTGACACCACTACTAACTATGGTGACACCGTGTACAAGTGACACCACTACTAACTATGGTGACATGTAAATTTAGACAGGTAAAAAATCAATTATCATATATGTTCAAATCATATTTGGTATAAACTCAAATTATTTGCATAAGACAATTCTCCATGGATGTAAATCTTATTTCCATGCAACTAGAGGCGTAAACAAAAGAAAAGACCACCAGAATAAATAGTTTGTAATTTAATTATCCACTCACTTTAAAACCCACGTACTGCTGTATAAACTCTGTACAAGGGAAATCCACGTGTAAACTGAATCTGCTGCTAGCTAGTGTGTACATGTACAGTCCTTTCGATATAGCCTGCAGCTTCCGAGTAAATAATCCCGGCGGAACTGCGATCACCAACTGAGATGATTCAGCTGTCGGCAGTACAAGTGTTTACCACAAGCTGTTGACTTGTTTTCTAGTTTTGTGTGATCGACTCACCGGCCGACTCGGGTTTTACCAACACCCACTGAAAGAGGTCACGGACGTGATTTTCACGCCGGTAACTTCTTCAATTCTGCAACGGTATATTCTCCAACTGATTTTCCAACCAAAACATCCATCGGATAGTTTTGGATTGCCACATTCTCCTTGTAAATTCCAGAGACGACTTACTGCCTACGTCCGCCATCTTTGATTTTGGGTTCACTTCCGATTCAAATCCATTGTGTTTCAACAGCCAATCAAAAAAATTCAAAAAAATTCAAGCGCCCAGAATATTCCAGAGTCCGAGATTCCTTGGTGCTGACCAAAAGGATCGCGGCCTCTGGGAACGAGATTGGTCCCCAGAGTCCGCGATCCTTTTGGTCAGCACCAAGAAATCACGAACTCTGGCTGGTACCGATTTTCTGAGCTTGCGCAGAGTACTCCTTTTCTATTGTCTTTTGACTGTTCATTGTTTCAACAGCCAATCAAAAAATTCGTTATTTCTGTCCCCGCCAGAGTTCGAGATTCCTTGGTGCTGACCAGAAGGATCGCGGACTCTGGGGGACGAGATCTGGAAAGAAGTCGGACGAAGAAGTAAAATCGACTGGCCAGCGAAAGCAAGTTGAACTTTGGATGATTTCGGTTTGAAGAACAAAAAATCAGCCCTACATGCCGTTGCCTTACAGAAGAAAGATTGCTCATGTGTTTTATCAACGGGTTTGGAACGTCTCGTGTGTCAATTCTGATCGAGGTATGAGTGCCAAAATTATAAACATGCTGCTGTTTTTTGACGACGTAAATCCGTCGGTTGATGTTTGTTGAAACCTGATCGATCGTCGTTTTATAGACACTCGATTAGACCGTTGTTTGAATGGGGTTGATTTCATCATTTAAAATCAGTGGTAAGCTCAACACTCGGATGTTAATAGAAATCAGAATAAAAGCTGTTGTTGCTAATTGTTATTGGTGCTGTTATCGCATTTTAAAAATTTGTGTGTAAGCTTATACTACTGTGGTTTGTATTGCCACATTGATTTCAAGTACATGCCTTACTCGCAAGATTTATAAATTTTCCTTTCTTAAATTTTACAGTTACAGTGCGACTACTGTAACCGGGGCCACCTAGGTAATGAAAACTAATCACATATTGTAGAGCGGAATAGAGAAATTCAACTTAATTCCACGTTGAAAGGTTGTATTGAAGTGAAAACTTATAAGCTCAAACGACTGAAGTTGAAATTCTTCGTTTCCATTCTGTAAGATGGTTTGGTTTTCTTTGTCTAAGTGGCCCGGTTAAAGTAGTCGCACTGTAAAGCCAGTAAAAAGTTTTACCCAAGGGTAACAGGGGTGATGAGAAGTTGATATTTGAACTGCATTTTAACTGAAAGAAAACGGTTGACTGCAACTCCCCAGACACTTTTATTTCTAACTTGTTTTTAATATTAGGATTAATTATTCCGATTATTGTAAAGCGCTGTTGATCAGTATATGTAAATAGTGCTATAAAAGTGATTAAATTAAAGAGAATATTAATTAAATTTGCATACAACCCAAGAAGTCAGATAAAATTTATGTTGACCAAGTTCTTGTTCAAAGTAACAGTAATCAAGGCTGCTATAGACAACATTATAATAATATTGTATATAGCAGCCTTGATTACTGTTACTTTGAACAAGAACTTGGTCAACATAAATTTTATCTGACTTCTTGGGTTGTATGCAAATTTAATTAATCTTCTCTTTGTGCAATACCATGCACAAAATGTACTGTTATGGTCTGGTAAGAGCTTGATGTTCACTGACTTATGTGGCACAAGTGTAAGTTCTTTGTTACAATACAGTGGAACCCCGCCTTACGACCACCTCGTTAATACGACCACTTTCTTTTGTCCCGAACTAAAATTCTGTCAGTAATTTTTTTATTTAAGAACCCCTTTAATATGACCACCCCGATAATACGACCAGATTTTGGTGGCCTGTCGGTGGTTGGATTAACCGCGGCCACCTTTTGGCCGTCCCGATGAGGGCTTTCTTATTGTTTTTACCACGATTAAGCGGCCACGAAGAATCTAATACACGTAGTTTGGCCTTGTTTTGAAAAACCTGATGACTGATAAGAGTCCGAAATAGAAGGAGACAAACTATTAAAATATTCAAACAACAGTTGTCACAAGCCTCCAAGCGTGTTGTATTCAGATAAAGTGACGTTTATACCACGCCTTATGCTAATTTCTGCCACTTAAACGGCCACTTGCCATTTCCCCGAGGGTGACCGCTTAATCGGGGTTCGACTGTATAAATAAAGTTGATTTATTTTTTATTTTTTTATTCACATTCAGTGGGGTGGGTGAAGTTAAGATGGGCATTTCCTTGCTAAAAAGTCAGGGAGTGAAGAGGGTCCCCTATACCCCATTGCAAAATTCAATCACGTAAAAATATTGGGCCTTTTCACGCGTCACGAATAATATCCAAAATTCATTCACGTTCACGCGAAAATAGGACGAAATCGAGGCGATCACGTTTCACGTCAAAATAAAAAAACAAATTCACGAATTAATATTTTCACATCGTCAACCTGTTTAGTCTGTTTTAGACTGTGTATTCTCCGCAGAAATGAGATTTCCAGATCGCATGTCTGTCAAAATCTGTCAATATCTGTCAAGTCTGTCGCGGCCAGGGTACACGCGACAAATTTTAAGGATGAGGTAATGTCCGTAATGTCCCATGGGTCGCTGACTCGTCCCCAGTCGTCTCTCTTGTCTCCTGTTAATATTAACGAGAAGAGAAGTCCTTTGTTGGGAGTCGCAAGTCGCGGTGGATGCTGGGCACCCCTTGCGATCCCCTCGGCCGCGCTAAATATTAACAGGAGATAAGAGAGACGACTGGGGACGAGTCAGCCATGGGTCGTACATTTTATCGATCCATGACGTCCATGTCATGTCAAAACCCAACCGCATCCGTTCGATCGAACAATAAAATAACCGGAAATTAATTCACGCAAAACAAAATGGTTCACGAATCACGTTTAATTCAACTCTTCATTCACGGGTCACGTTTAAGTCAAAAATAGCGTTCACGCGCACGTAAAAAGATCTTAAAATCGTGAATCACGAATCACGAATAAATAAAAGTTTAAATCACGTTTCACGAGGAAATAAATTGCTCCATTCACGCTTCACGTAAAAAGTATAGGGGACCCTCAGTGAAGGTGGGTCTTTTCTTGCTCAAAAAATTTGAACAAAACATTTTTCAAGAATGGAGAGGAGATAGCTCCCCAGATCTGCCACTAACATTGGTCTCACATACACTGCAACAGTTTTTTCAGCGAAGACATAAATAAATGGAAATTGAACAGTATCAGAACTGAATTATTTGTATGACATAAGCAACAGTCAACATGCTCTTCAGCCTATTATGTGACAGAATGCTACACAATATTTCAGGTGGTAGGTACTGGTAAGTCCTGTCCAGTTTTGTACTTCACAAACACTGCAGACTGCAAACAGGTTTGTAAGTGAAGTGATTGGAGCCCGGGGGGGGGAACTCTCCTATATAAGCTATATAGGTATGTGCAGTGCCAAAGGGTATGGTTTTTGAGCCGTTTTGGTCCAGAAAATGGGTATAGATTTTGAACATTTTGGTCTCAAATAATGGATATATTTTCCTACTTGTCTGAAAATATAGGTATAGATTTTGGCTCTTAAAGAGCGCAATTTTAAGGGTCAGGTCTGAAATAGGGTAAGGAAAATCACATATTTTGGTCTGAAATAGGGTAAGGGTTTGAAGAAGTGCGCCACACACCCCCACCCAAATTTTCGTTGAGTACCTCCCCTCCAGGGGATTGGAGGAAGCAAGTGGCGGAGATAAATATACAAGTAAAGATGACAACAACAAAAACAGTCTTTTAATGTTACACTCTATGCAAGAACTCATTAATAATTCATCAAAGGAATTTAAAAAAAATAAATAAATAGAATTTCAGACAGTTTTTGGGTCCACCCTTCTTTATTCGTCAAGCATATGTATGTCAGACTGCAGTCATTCTTTGAAATTGGGGAGCAAGACATTTTTGTTCAGGGAAACAACAAACGGAACTCTCGATATGAGAACCCTGGGTTACTCTTTTTGTAATCCCCCCTCCCCAAAAAAGGTTCTTACCAAATTTTTCACCCCAAAAAGTCACCACAAACCCCCCTGGGCTTTAAACTGTCATTCTTCACTAAAATCACTGGGGTTTTTTCTGGGTTTTAGATTGTGGGGAAGGTGCGGAAGAGGGGGGAGGGAGTTCTCAAATACGGTGAACTCTCTCTAAGGGCCTGTTTACATGGAGGGAGGGTGACCCGGGTACCCGGGTCACCCTCCTAGCCGGGCTACCCTGGGAGGGCCAACTTTCATACAGTTCTTTACAAAGCACACTGAAGTGTTTACATGACAGACAGGGTCACCCGCCTACCTGGGTCACCCTGTCTGCTTGCCAGGGTCACCCGGCTAGGCGGGCTATCTTTTCTACATGTAAACGGTCAAACCCGGGTCACCCGCCTAGGCGGGCTATCTTTTCTGCATGTAAACGGTCAAACCCGGGTCACCCTCCTAGGCGGGCTATCTCTGTTGACTTGGAAAACCCACGATAATATTTATTTCAGTCTTCTTCACAAGCTCATTCGACAGAAATAACACTTTGTTGCAAGACGGTTAATGGAAATAAAACATTCATTTCATCCATGTAAACAGGCCCTAAGGCAGACACCCTCGGGACCAGCTCTAGTCTGCCTAAGAGAGGTGTCCACCTTTATACAGAGAATTCAGTTGAGACAGACAAGTTAAATTCGGCCAGGATAAGCCAGCCAGCCATGTCTGCCTTTGAGAGGTGTCCACCTTATAGTGGTGTGCGCTTTGAGAGAGTTCACTGTATAACTCAAGATGACTGGGGGTCTTGAAAAAAGATTTAAAATTCAAGGGGGGTAGGGAAATTTTTTTGGGTATAATTTGTTACATTTTCCTCCAGCCCACCCCTGTATAACAAATGAATGGTCAGACATGTTAAACATTAGTATTTCACTGAACTATAAGAGGTGACATTTAGAACTTCTTATACTGATCAGGATCTAATTTCCTCTGGGAAGAGAGAGAAAAATCATAGGAATAAAGGAAATGGCAACTAAGATTATATAAACAATGTTCTATTTGAAAATAAGAAGTGCAAAGGGCTGTACATTATTATTCTGCGTGTACTAATATAAATGGCAATATAAATCACAGTGAACTGTATGTTAATAGGTTACATACCATTTTTGTTCAAATTCCACCAAGACCTAACCTGAGTATCAGGCGAATTTTTCCGCGCTCTCTTTTACTCTTCGTCTTTACGTGGTCGCGCTGAAAACTAACGCCTGACACAATTCCTTAACGAAATGCCTTCCGCCCCCTTTCGTGATGGATTGACATTGATTGACATGACTTCTAAATAGCCAATCAAATTACTTCCGATACGCGACACTCGCGAGAATGCCGGATTTCCACGCGTGGAACGAAACAGCTTTGGACGCCATTTTTGTTGTGAATGTTTCGAGAGGAAACGTTTGAAATCAAATCTTTCAATTTTCCCGGTATTTATATCTACATGGGAGATTTTGCCATTGAAAGAAGGAAGGACTATTAGATATTATGTGAGTAAACAGCACGGCAAGTGAAGGAATAGTAAGCTTATCTTCGATCGATCGATCGATCGATCGAACCTACTCTGTGGCTGTTGCGATCGACTACAACGTGATGGCATGTGCTTCATTTTCTTTAGCAACTAATAAATAGATTGATGTGATTTTATTGTTAGATCATTGACTTGTACTGAATGGACAAACTATTTTGCGCCCGGATTTTGCGATAGATAATTTGTAAAGCAATCATGGAAAGCATTTTAAACATATTTTAAAATAATTATTAAATGTTTATATGCCACTTTTGATCAAGGAATGTGATTTCTTGGAATATCCTTTTCCTAATCCCATTATTTTATTTGAAACATATTCCTTTCTTGGTCACACAGTGGATTTTAGGGAATTTTAGCCAAGTATCAGAAATTTGTGTGTAATAATATTATTGCACACAAATTTCTTGTCTGACATAATTTTTAAACCCAGAGGCATGAACTTTATGGATGAGGGTTGACAGGATCGGACACTGCTAATGATTTAAAACAAAAATAACTTAATATGCAGTTGTTGAGCTACTCTTGCATGGTTGCTTCAGGTCGGGAAAAAGCCAGCAATTTTTTTTTCATGGTATCAGGGAAATTCGGAGAATTTAATATCTGGTCAGAGAATTCTTAATTTCTCAGGTAGGTAGACAGGAGGTTGCTACATGTTTTTGATGATGAGTATTGTTGATGCAGAAGACTGTCTTATTATGGTCAAAAAATGTTTTTTGGAAAAGAAATGAAAGCAAATTGCACATGTCATCAGCTTGCCCCTAGGGTAGACCCCCAGGACAACCAGGGGAATTGTAAACTTAGTTAATCTTGACCCAGTGGTAGGGGATGTTTCTCAACAAAAATTCCCCTGATATCCACCTATATATAAGGGGTAAGGGACTGTGCAATAATTACCAGGAGGGGGGGCATAAAATAAAATCAAAGCAAGGATGGGGGGGGGGGGGGGCTCAAGGTAAAATAAGTCACTCAAGAGAGGGGGGGCTTAACATTTTATTTCAAGTACATATTACATTGGCGAATCCATACCTATTTATAAGGTGGGGACCGAATAATTTTCCGGCACTTCATCAGACCTGAAAATAACACACAGGCTCTTTTCCTTCTGCTATGGCTCTGTTGTACATTGCTACGGAGGTGGTGTTTGTTCCAGACGCGATGTACAACATTAAACATGTAGTAGCAGCTCTTCTTTCTGTTATAAAATTTTAATCTACAGGTGCGTGTAGAGAAAATGCAGGGTATTTGTATAAAGGTGTGTGTATACTGTAAGGGAGGGGGGGGGGGGGTCGTACATAATTTGTGACTGATTAGAGGGGGGGCAATAACTAAATTCACTCCTTTAGGAGGGGGGTATTACCTAATATTGTCCTACACGAAGCCCATTTTCCAAACCCCCCCCCCCCTCCTGATAATTATTGCACAGTTCCTAATAGAGAGGGATTTGTCTCAGTGATTCATGACTAGGCAATAGTCTGGGATCATTTTAAAATTTTATTTGTAAATCAAACAAAATAACATCTTGAGACAGCTGATTTACATTGATATGTCATCACTATTTCAGTGAAAGTCATAGTAAGGTTTTCATCTGATATATACCGGTAATATGTCCCGGATCACAGACTCGTTGTTGTCCATGATTTTACAAACTTGTGAATTCCCCCACCCTATTCATTGAACTTAAAACATCATGGACACTTTCCATTCAACCCAAAATTCCAGAAAAAAGTTGCAGAGATTTGGGTATACCTCTTAAGCTTGTCCGAACGTTCAGGAATTTCAAACTGGAATTTTTGGTCAAATGGAATGCACCCAATAATTATATTACAATAAGTATAGTATTTTCCCCAACCCAGGGGCAATCAATCAAATCCATCTCCTTCTATTCCCCAACAAATCTAGCTTGTTACAGGCATTCGGATAATTGGGAGCGGCGAGGGGATTGGCCCCACTCTTCGCGCTCTTGCGCCTACTCGTACCGCCTCTCATTATCTGAATGCCTGGAACAGGCTACAACATATCCCCCTGGTTGTCCCGGGGGTTGACCCAAGTGCCTAGCCGATGAATTTATAATTTCATATTGAAATTTATTAGTTATTACGTTGGTTAATTTTCATCTGATCAGTGGTCTTATTAATATAGTCAGTGAAAAGTCCAGCAACCACGTTTTGATAAATTTCAGGTCGTTTAATAATTTGGTTTATACAATTTATACAACACCACTGTCAACAAATAAGGATTTTTCAAGGCAGTATAGCCATAACTTTGTGCAACTTGATATATCCTTTACTTTATTAGTGTAGAAATATCGATTTTGCTATATAAGGTACGGGTCGCACTACAGCCAATTTTGTTTACATAAAAAATTTTGTAATTTTTGGCGAGGAAAAATTTGCAAAAAATTCGCAAGTGCCAAATTTTGGTGGTGGTCGCACTCAAACCAAGATGTGTTTTCCAAAACTCTCCTGATTGATGTAAATGTAAACTTAAACGGCTTGGGACCAGGTTTCGTACTTCGCTTTCTTGGTTTTCGTCGTTTTCTTGCTTGCTGCTGGCTTCAATTTGCAATCGAAGGAGATTGTTTTGAACTTGAGACGAATTGTTCTCCAAATTGCCGCCGGTAAATTTGGTTTCGATCAGACCCAGTGTAGTCATAGACATTCGCGGCGTAATATCGATGTTCATGTTCTTCGTTTTCGTCGAAATAATTATTAAAAGAGTCAGATGAACCAGGTAAAAAATTATTTTGTACCGTAATTGCACGCGCTAAAACTAGCGAATCTTAATTATCAAAACATAGCATCTTGCGTGAATGACAGTTTAATGGCCAAAACGGGCTAAAATAACAAAATTGTGTGATTTTCAAAAATTTGGTCGCCTCCAGGGCAACACTTCGGCTTCTTTGAAGATTGGCGAAAATTTGGCAATTCGCAAAAAAATTGGCAAAAAATTGAAACTGGGGGTCGCACTGTATTTACGATTTTTACGTTACGTGTTGACAGATTTGACACCTGAATAAACAAAATTGGTCAAAATTGGCTTAATAAGCTTATATACATTCAATGAAAAATTTTACATAAGAATACTACTAAGTATATTAAACACGCAGAAACAAATAAGCTTAATTCACTTCATTAAAATATACAATATTCTCGTACTGCTTACTGTCCTTTGTCCTAAGTAGCGGCTTCTATCCACGAAACAAGGGTCAAATACAGAGGCTGTCATGTACATGTAAAGCACCCAAAACCAAATAACAGACAGCTACATGTGTAGGTAATAGCTGACATACAAGCTTAGCTGTATTCTTCGGAAATTCAGTCTTCCAGTCGTTCGTGGACTGAAAATCCAACGTAACCTCGTAACTGTAAGACTTGTTAACTTCCCAAAATACTCAAAACCGAAAAAAAAATCCTGAAAAGGTTGATTTCATTTACCTTTGATGAAAAAAGTTGAACAAGAACACAAGAAATGCCTCTTTCCAACATGGCGGATTTCGCTTGACTCTCCACGCAACGCGCGTTGCTTTTACTTCCAGCGAAGTCTATTGTTGAATCAGCCAATCAGATTCATTAAAATCACGTCCAAAATCTGGACGTGATTTGTAATTGGCAGACAATCTTTAGAAGGATTGTGTCAGGCCCATTTTTAGCGTGCGACCCGTAAAGAGAATGTAAGGAGCGCGAAAAATTGGCCTGATCGCAGGTTACCAAGACCAAACTGAACAACAGAGAACATTTTTCCCAACAAGACTCAATTCTAGCATAAACAGAGTACCTAAAACGCAGTCAAATAGCAGAAAAAAGGATCGGCTTTTTAGGGACGTGATACATTGTGTACAGTCAAATGTTGACGAATTTCTTGATCTTGTATTCGTATTTCTAGTAGCGAAGACAAATTTCCTTGGGAATGCATCGTCTGGGCAGAACTGTCAGAATGGGTGTCTAGAAAGCTAAGACCTAAGACCTAAGACCTAAGACCTAAGACCTAAGACCCGGAAACCTAAGACCCGGAAACCTAAGACCTCGAAACCTAAGACCCGGAAACCTAAGACCCGGAAACCTAAGACCCGGAAACCTAAGACCCCCGTATAAAATCGTATTCCATGAATTTACCGTCTTGAGGTAGTAAAGTTCTATCGTAATTTCTCAATGTTTACGATTTTAGCGAGATATAGGCATTTGAAGTTTCATTTTAGGGCCGTTTTGGCGGAAACACGACTACTTAAAAACATGGAAAGCTAAGACCTGGAAACCTAAGACCCGGAAAGCTAAGACCCCCGTATAAAATCGTATTCCATCAATTTATCGCCTTGAGTTAGAAAAGCTTTATCGTAATTTCTCAACGTTTACGATTTTAGCGAGATATATAAAGTATCTGAAGATTAATTTCTTGGGCCGTTTTGGGTGAACCACCTCGCGCCGGCTATTCAAGTTATAAAGAATGTCAAGATTGCGAAAACAGTCACACAAGTTAAAAAACTCCACTCTGCTTTCAGGCAAGTTTGAAAGGAAAATTAAAATTATCGACTTATCTTTACATCTTTAAACGCCTAGACAGTAAGTTCTGTGTATCTGCAAGCCAGACCGCGCACAGCACGCGAGCGTGACATTGGAAATTATAGCTGTCCACGTTGACCAATGTATTCAGTACGCATCGTCTGTTTTTCTCCCTAGGGGTGCCGTGTCATGTCAGACTGACATCGACAGCGTGTGAAATAATGTAACGCAACCTAGTTCCCAGAGTCCGTAATGTATCAGGGAGGTACTCAGATATAATAGTGACGGGATGTCCGAATGACGCCAAATTGTTAGACCCCCAAAATTCCTATAAGGTCTAATGTAACACCAGATCCCCCAAAAAAGTCCTCAGATCGCAAATTTCAAACCCCCAAAATCGGCCAAAAGGTCTTCGGACATCACCGTCATTGTTATACCCGAGCCCGGGGGGGAGGGTACTCCCTTATATAAGCTATATAGGTACGTGCGGCGCCAAAGGGTATGGTTTTTGAGCCGTTTGGCCTGAAATAGGGTATAGATTTTGCCATTTTGGTCTGAAATAGGGTATGTTTTGCCTACTGGTCTGAATGAAACTTCAGATGCTTTATATATCTCGCTAAAATCGTAAACATTGAGAAATTACGATAAAGCTTTACTACCTCAAGGCGATAAATTGATGGAATACGATTTTATAACGGGGGTCTTAGCTTTCCGGGTCTTACGTTTCCGGGTCTTAGGTTTCCAGGTCTTAGCTTTCCATGTTTTTAAGTAGTCGTGTTTCCGCCAAAACGGCCCTAAAATGAAACTTCAAATGCCTATATCTCGTTAAAATCGTAAACATTGAGAAATTACGATAGAGCTTGACTACCTCAAGACGGTAAATTCATGGAATACGATTTTTAATACGGGGGTCTTAGCTTTCCGGGTCTTAGGTTTCCAGGTCTTAGCTTTCCATGTTTTTAAGTAGTCGTGTTTCCGCCAAAACGGCCCTAAAATGAAACTTCAAATGCCTATATCTCGTTAAAATCGTAAACATTGAGAAATTACGATAGAGCTTGACTACCTCAAGACGGTAAATTCATGGAATACGATTTTATACGGGGGTCTTAGCTTTCCGGGTCTTAGGTTTCCGGGTCTTAGGTTTCCGGGTCTTAGGTCTTAGGTCTTAGCTTTCTTTCTAGACACCCCTGTCAGAATTGGCTCATCGTGGTTTATAACGTTCGAATTTTAAACAAATACCCTCTGCTTCTTTGCTACAGCCAAGCATAGTAGGGACTATGAGCCAAGCAACAAAATGGTGTGCAAGAACAAAACAAGCGATCGCAAGCGATCGATACATTGTGAGCCTGCTCGCGCGCGATCGCAGCCTAGATATACGCGGGCGCCATTTTTCGAGGAAACCGGAAGCAGAATGCCGTGCGCACTAGTGTGTTATTTTTTTCCTCATTACGCATGCAGTTTTCATCAGCCAATCCAAAAATTCGTATTTTTTACTGTCCCCAGAGCTACTGGTCACAACATTTAAAAAAAACCGCGTAGCTCTGGGGACGAGAATGCAGACAGTTTGGCATGGAGGACATGTTGTTTGAACCGAGCTAGTATACGGTAAGTCTCGTGTTTTGACTGAAGCATTTCGTTTTAATATTTAGCAAAATAAGTTTCAACAGGTCACTTTTGTGCACTGACTTTCAACACATTGCAACTAGTTTGAATCGTGCCCGTTTCGCTTCTAGAATGTAAGATATGATAGCAGATGATAGTTTATGGCTGACGATTTAGCTTAAGGTACCCGCCCAGGCTATTTTGGGTCACTTTTTTTCGTAAAAACCAGTTGTCTCAAAACAACCCAGATATGTTGTAGAATGATATGAGTCATCAATGTATGTAAAACTTGAAAATTGACCTTTTTTTCGTACAACAGACCCCCTGAGGGAGTAAGCTTAATTGGTTAAATATTAACCTATGTCTCAGACAAAGATTTGCGTTTTGTGCTCAAACTGCCCACATACACCAGAATATGAAAACGGGAAAAAATTCAAATACAAGATACATTTTTCTGTGGTTGGGTTTCATTGAAATGTTAATCTGTCTCAAGATATTACAATGTGACTGAAGGCGAACTTTGCAAACTCAAGACATGGCAACGTTAGCATCCCCACGTCACCCAACCACAGATTTGTTCGATATTTCCTTCCAAAACAGTCTGTCACGTTTCACAGCGAAAGGGCCATTCAATCTCTCAAAAAAACGAAATTTTCTAATGCAGATCCCTCAGGGAGGTGTTATAATTTGAATTAAAAGTTTGTGGTGTTTGACAATCCAAGCAAATTCATCGAAGCCATTGTCAACATGTCCTGTGCTGCCATTTTGAATCAATTTCCGCTGTTCAACTGCTCTGTGGACGCGATTTTGACTCGTTTTATCCTGATCCATCCCTACTGAGTCTTGTTTTGTTTACCTGTTGCTAGGTGGATCAGCTTTCTTCCATTCACAGCATGCGCTAAATTTGGTAGCATGTCGGGGTTAAAAATCCACACACATGTTTCAGAAATGAATTGTTTTGCTCTAACATCTTCTAGTTCTTCATTATTTAGAATGTTCAGAAGAGCCTGGTAAACGTTGATTTTTTCTAAGAAGAGTATCTCTGCAGGAACTCCTGTGGTGTGGCGTTTGACCTCAGTTAAATTTGATCCCTTTGAACATGATGTCTGTTATTACTTTAGTCAGTTTCACGCTTTATTACGCTTTATTATTTTCTCAATCATTCGGCAAAAAACCCTCCATCTTTATCGACTGCTAATATTTTATGTAAGTCTCCGATCTCTTAGAATTTTACCCAAAAGTTTTAAGTGATATCAACCTTAAAAAGTGTGGGTACTGGGTCAGTATAGATATGGACATTTATGCGGCAATTGCGACAGACGCAACAACAGAGCAGTTTTAATAGCAAAATTAAGAGGTCGCTCGTTTGGGAAATCTACGGTACGGATTATCATGTAACTTGCTGTGAGTAAACTTAAACTGTTTGCCAGCTGTTTGAGGTCATTACAAAGAAATTCGCCGTGGCGTATGAAAAATAATCGCATTTTAATAAAAAGGAAGGCTACGGAAAACCTCTTATAACTGAAACAAATCGAGTTTGATCGCCACAAAATTTATCATTTTATATTATTTTAGGATTATTTTATCAGATTCTGAAAAATTATAGAAATCGCTTTACGTTTTCCGGTTCAAAAGCGCGTTTAAAAAGGACCTGTCAGCCCGATAAATACCCGCGGGCCACCTTAAACCAAACTTTATCGTATAATGCATCCATGGACTGTTTTCTTCCATGTGTATCGTCAGCCAATGGACCTTGCCACCTACGGGCACTTTTCGTACTAACGGAAGTGAAACACGCATCTCAATTTCTGGTAAATATTACAACAATTTTCTTCAGCTTGGTGCAAGAATATCCTAAACATAAATGCATTTGAGAAATGATACGTACGGGTAATTTTCCATTGGCTGAGTGAAACGAAAAAGTGGAAAATGTTTTTCTCACACACCGCTGGGGCCTGGGTATAGGTCATGTGACCGGTGAGGCGGGCAGTTGTTTTTGTTGCGTCCGCCATTACTGACCTTCCCACCCACCCACCCACCCAAAGAATTTCAGTAGTATTTTGTTGTATTTTTAATTTCGGCGTTATACAATGTAACTAATGTACAAAGCTTGTAATTTTAGAAGCTTCCCAGTTTTAGCGTGATATGTGTATAGTTTTGCGGCAGTCGTCTTGACATGGCTACCAGTGGTGTGTGAGAAATGTAGTTTACTTCATGTATACAAATTATGAGCACTTTTAAAAATGCAAAGTTTTTGCCTGGGCGGGTACCGTTTATTGTAATTCTGTTTTACTAGAACAAAATCAAAAGACAGAAACTACTGATTACTTTGATTTTAGTTTCAAATGAGTCTTTTATTACTCAGAGGTCTTACCGTAATAAGTCACTAAACGAACTAGCCTATGAATAGGCTCCGCGGTGGGGATGGGGTAAAAAGAAAATGGCGTACGAGCCGGGCGAAGCCTGGGGAGAGAGGGAGGGACGGCGGAGCCTATAGACATTCCTTTGAAGCCGCCATTCCGTGCACCAGATTCTGGTGCAAGCTCCAATTGGTCAGATCACTGATTGTTGACAAGTTTGATTGATATCCCGATTTCGCCGACGCGACCTTACGCGGCGGGTCATGAAATCGTATTTGCAACGAAACGGCAAACTACTCAGGCTGATCGCATCTCAAAATCGGAACACCGTTGATTTCAATCATGAAGGAAGTGGAAGAGATCGACATTGACAGTACTAAAAGCATTTGACATTGTTTTAGGTGAAGAAGAATCGGAGAAAGAAATTAGCCCTCGCTTGCCGTGAAATCCGTTGCAGAAATCGCAACATATAACAACCTTCATGCCAATTTTTGACTGTATTTGTTCACCGATTGAACCGAGCGAGCCGTTTTCTCCGGAAGTCTTTGCATATTTTGTGTTTCGCTTCGCCGAATGTGTTATTCCAGCCAGTGAAGCGCGACAGATCTTAGAAATGCCTGTCATTATAATTCATTCAAAGCGGGCTAGCAGCAGCTTGTTTATACACCGAAACTGCCTCATACATTTGCAAACCATACAAGGACTAAAATCCTCTCATGACTGTTAGAGAATAGATATCCTACTAGTTTTTCAAACGCATGAGTTAATTAATATACAGAGTTTAGTCTTTTAGAAACAGAAGTGTCAGGAGCTCATGGTGTCTGTCTGAGAGTTGGAGGAAATCGCTTTTTTTCATGCGTACATACGTGCGCGAGCTATTTACATTCCAATGCATCCAATCAAGGTAATGACATCTTGTTGACAGCTCGTTGACAGGTAAATTACAAGGGGGCGGAATGGCAGCTTCGAATCAATGTCTATAGCAACCTCGTTCCCAGGGTCTCTCATCTTCCCGCCCCTGGAGCGAGAGAAGAGAGACCCTGGTCTGGTCTGGTCACGTGTCTAATTGACATTTTCAAACCCCAGGGAGGGCTCCTATAATTACAAATCTTTGTCGCGCTTTCTTTTGTCGACAACAAAGCGAGGCCAGAAGCTAACGGCCACTGTTCACAGGCAAGCAATGTTTTTATACAGCAGTCTTCAGTTCGCTGTTTGCAGCAGTTACTCCAATGTTTAGAGGCAATTTACTGTGGCCGAGATGTCTGCGGAAAATCGATGAATTTCCAGCGCGCTAGCGCTGCTCCACGGCTAGTCTCCTACGCAGCCGTTATTTGTGTCGTCACGCAACGCTTCTCCCCACTAACGGCTGCTCAAACCTGGATCACATTCCTTTCCTTTTGTTTTGACCGCAGTAGCTTTGACACCTATCGGCAAAAACGTGACTGTTACCGTTTGCCGAAAAACTTGCTAGATCGATCCAATTCTTGAACTAGGATGTCGGTTGTAATTATAATGAAGTTTTTTCGACATTATTCTTTCATATCATACATTTTTCTTCAGTAAAACCGTGTTTTATTTTGATGTCTGGTGTGCGTCAAAGTCAAGTTAGTGGGGAGAAGCGTTGCGTGACGACACAAATAACGGCTGCGTAGGAGACTACTCCACGGCAGGCAAGGTCTCGAAAGGTCAATGTCGTATCGGAGTCAATTGTCAAAGCGTCATCATTATATAAAATTACACTGACGTCTGAACATTTCCACAAAGAGGAAAGAAAAATATTAAGACACCATGGGCTTAATTCAAGTTTAATAAACCAAGCTTATATTTTGCGAGTCGCTGACTCTTAGTCTAAGCGCTGTAAAATCTAATACATCACGTACACATCCCTCATAAATGTAAAACAAAGTGAATGCACGTTGCATATCGAGTTTTCCTGTTTTTAAAAGATGTATCCTAAAAGGGTAAAGGTAAGGCGAGTGCAATAAAAACAAACAGAAACAAGCAATAGTACGTAATTTACCTGGAGTTGGGTTGAATTTTCTTGACGATCGCGGAGACTTGCTCTGGTCGGTGATCATTTTGTCACCTTTTATCATTTTCGCAACGCCGCCGGTAGCGACGAAATACACGATACCTAATACAGAATAAAGAATCAAGTAAAACATCGCCGCCGAATAAATAAAAGCTATAAAGATTTTCTTTATCCCTTTCCTGTCCTGGATTCGAAACATTAACCCGCTTTCGACTCCTTCGTCTTCGCAGATCTTGATCAAATGTGTGTTGTACAGCAGTGTACAGATGGCGATCTTTCGATACATCTAAGACCATCTAAGAACCATAGCTTTCCTTGATCGCGGTCTTGAAGGCTACAAAATTCTTTAATCGTCCGTTAATCGTCTTTTTGGCGTCTCGGAACGGCCAAAATGTTTGCCACGAAAGCACGTCCACATGCGGTTATTTTGATTTACAACACTTTCCGCTCACCCTAGGCAAAGTGGAGACAAATTTCACACTCATCTGCCCCTCCCACTAATCTTTTATTTGCTACATCCCAGATTCTGGGACACACGTGACCAGACCAGACCAGGGTCTCTCTTCTCTCGCTCCAGGGGGCGGGAAGATGAGAGACCCTGGGAACGAGGTTGTGTCTATAGGCTCCGTCGCCCCTTCGCTCGCAGTTTTCTTTTTACCCCTTCCCCACCGCGGAGCCTATTCATAGGCTAAAAACGAACAACTTAACACGTTTGTTTTTCTGAATAACAATACATGTATTTGTGTCTGGTATATGTATTCCAAAACAGTTTATAATACAGTTAAATCATAGTTAGTAGACAGTCGGTCCTACATGTAGCAACGAATAGCACTACACATTCAGTTTAAAAATTGCAATTGCTTAAATTGCATTCACAACTGCTAGGATCATTTGTTCATTTCATTTCATTTCCGCAGTTCATATATATATATGATTTCATTCATATATTCATCATCACATTGTTCATTCATATCACGGGTATATAAACTCACAATTGACCTGCTCCCAACGACGAACATGTGGCTTCATAGCTCAGTTGGTAGAGCAACGCACTAGTAACGCGGAGGTCATGGGTTCAAATGCCGTTGAAGCCAGAATTTTTTTTCTGGCTTAAAAATTGCAATTGCTTAAATTGCATTCACAACTGCGAGGATCATTTGTTCATTTCACATTCAGTTTAAATTACTGGATTTTTCAAGTACAATGGCTATTTGATTTGCCACTTTCTTTCATTTTATGGTTTTATGTTTCAAAGTGAATAAAGGTTCAGCATGCTACATGTATGTACTCATCGATGAAGACGATCAAGTTTGGTGCCAAAACCCATGTTACAATATAGTGTCATGCTGACGTAACATCTCTGTTTTCGTACATCTTCACAGAAACACCATAATTGATTTTTGTACCATTAAATTTTAGGCACATTTTAGCTTGAGTTTACCTGTGTTCAGGCATGGTGGGCTTTCCAGGGCTCGAAATTTGTTACAAACAAATAAGAATTTTGTCATGTCGCTATGACAAATGAAATACAAGTTAATCGACGGTCGCAATGCCATTAATTTACAACCCTACGAAAATAGAGCAGTTTGTGTACATCGCAAGTGTCTATGGAGAAAAACTACCGCCAAATTTAGGGGTGTGGCTTATACGCGGGTACAAGCCGTTGGAGGTAATTAATATGCACAATTTTCAAATGTCAAACATTGAACCAAATTATGTTGCTACTGTTTGTTTGAAATTTTAATAACACATACGTACTATACATCTGTACATCATTAAGACTATACATATATATTTCTGGCTTCCATGTGCTCTCGTATACATGATATCCACGTATTTCACTCACCATTTTGTGAGTAGAAGTAGCTCCTGCCATTTTTGTTCTTCGTTAGTTCGTACAGGAACGACGAGATTCAGAAAAAAAAGATTGATTGACTCAAATCAGACTGCAGGGAATATTGTTCATTTCATATGCTTTGTTTTAACTATATACATGATAACAAATGTGTGCATGGTAAATCCCAGTTTCATTTCCGGTTTAGCGATTCCATGTTTACTTTGGGCGCATTCTTTTGGGACTATTCTGGTGATTCTCATTTCTGTTTAGGAATAACAGAATACACGGAATATCAATTCCCTAAAGAACGATGTTCGGAAAATGGTGGAATACTAGTGGCAGAGGTGACCTGAGAACTATTGTATCTGCGCATGCGTAAATAATTGTTTTTTCATTATTTATTTTGTCCGGTCAGAAACAGGACATGACTGAGCTAAAATTTGTTTGGCCGGCGGTCATCACGACCGGTGACTGTACATAAATTATTTTGAGCCCTGCTTTCAGTGCAATATTTGAATAATAATTATTACCAATTGCAACAAGAAACCATAATTATACATGTACAGTCGAAGCTCTCGTTGCGACCACTCTCGTAAGCGACCAAGCTCTAGTTACGACAACCATTGTGAAATCCCGTTTTAATTGTCACTCAAACTCTGTGATTAAAAGCTCTCACAAGCGGCCGCTCCTGGCATCCGTAAGCCACCACGACCACTTTTGGGAATTACCAACTGGTCTGTTCCTTTGTTTTTAAGCTCTTGTAAGCAAAAACTTGTTGTGCTACAAATTTATCGAGACATATATTGTATTATTTGTAATCATCTGAATAAGAGAAGTTTTCAATGACTGTGCATGTGTGACCTGTACATTCGCTTTCGTACATTTCGTAAGAAGCCAGTCTCTATTTTTTCAGTATGTGGTCGCTTATGACAGCCCATTCTCGTAATTGACCAGCTCTAATTACGACCACTTTTTTGAATTCCCGAGGTGGTCTCTTACAAGAGCTTCGACTGTATGCAAGTTGTAACTAAAGAAAAGAAAAGTTATTGGCCACCTTTAAAAACATATTTAGACTTGAATACTGTCACAAATCAGAAGTCTCAACTCTTAATTTGCTTTCCTCTTGGCAATCAAAGCACTTGCTGAAGTTTGTTTTTCAGCCGTGGGAACCAAAGCTTCTGATTGGTCAGTCGGTTAGCAAAGTCGACAGTGCTGCTGGAGGTGGACTTTTGCCATTCTCGACTCCAGACCTTTGCTGCTTTTCTTGACTGCGCAAAAGAGAAGAGCTCTGACGCCGAGATCGGACTTTCGCCTATTAACTTGTAACCGAATCAGAAATTACTAGCCAAGTGGAGCCCGTCAATGAGTTGTAGTACTGATATCTCTAACGATTGGTCAGTTTACGATAAAGGTCGCCATCCTTTGTTCTCAATTAACGTTTTTATTGGTTACTTTTCTTCAAACTGGCACACTTCGAGTAGTCGCACTGTAAGCTATTCATGATAGGCCAAGTTTTTGGGGGCGGAAAGTTAAGGTAAAGCGAAAACTTCCACAAATACGAAGATGAAATAGTAGCAAAAGCAAAGTTTACTACTGAAAAAGGCAGAGAAGCAAAGTTTGTTGAATTTTTGCGCAAATTTGGATTACACGCTGCGACACGGCTCAGTGATTCCGCCTTTCTCAGATAACAGGAAAGTAATTTATTCAAAATAAGCTAAGTTTCTGGCACCATAAAGAAGGCACAAAACGGTGGTTTAAAATAAATCAAGTGAGCATACGGTGAGCATAAAAGTATGGAGACTGAAGGTAAATAGGATTCAATTCACAAAAACAAATCATCACGAAGCAAGAGTGGAAATGATAATTCATTGGTCTGACCAGCTGTGAAATGTAAACAGATTGACACGCGTATGGCATGTACATGTTTGAGTGCGAATTGTCCGGAATTCCTGCAAATAAAAACCTTAGAAATCTAGCTTGGGCAACTGAAAGTCTAAAGACCTGTTTATTAAATACTGACTTTACCACTGTTGTGCTAAGTTAGCATCTTACAAGGTCGCCCAATGTTCAAAATTTCCTTTCTTAAGAGTCATTGTCTGAGAAAGTGTTCCAGGTGTTGGAAATGGGGTCAACCGATTTTGATGAAACTTGGTAAAGAAGTTGGCCTTGATGAGATATTCCAAAAGCCACTTTGGTTTTGTTTTTTGACTTTTTATTTAAAAAGTTTCAGGGGGGGTCCCATTTGGCGCCTCCGAATCATTGAAAATCCTGTTTTGAAGGGGCAAGTTTGGATTAGCATAAAACCAAACAAACAAAACCTATTGACTAATTAATTGTATGGTGTGTTTCTACTATAAATACTCTTCAGTTCATATGTGCGGATTCGGCACAAAAGGTTCTGGCAGTGTGGAGTCTGGGACGAGTTTTGGCCACATTTTGAAGAGAAAACCACTACCCAAATTGCCCAATTTTAGAAGTTCATATTTTTTAACTTCCCAATTGGCTAAAATTGATACTTGTGTCAGGAGTTACCCTAATGTAAGTAGAATGAAAATCAATTGAGAAATATTTGGCCCATTTATTTTTTAGGTGCTTTAAAGACCCATTTTGCAGCACACCCTCACGAAATTTGCATATTGTCAAAAGCCAAAATTTAACACCCATACTAGCTTTATTTATATTTAAACACTTCAGTTTGCTTTAGTGAGGCCTAATTTATTTATAAAATATTTGAAAAGCAGTAATTGTGTGAGTAAACACTACTTTATACTTTTAAATTGCCTTAGAACTAATAAATCAGTACTCACAAAACCAACTTTTGTTTCACTTAAAACAAAAATATGCATTCAATACAGCAACTTAGAACACAAATAACTAATAGGATGGTGTGTTAGTTATACTGACACTTTTTCCAAATATAGCCATGCTTACTTGAACTTACCTAAGCCCTTGGCTTGGCCCTTGGCTTGAAGGAAACTGATGTCTTTATGGTAAATGTAATGCAAATAAATAGCCATATTCCAAAATCAAGCGAGTAAAACCATCCTATGGCCAAATCATATTACCTGGCGATCAGTTTATTTTGTATTTGTTTACAAATGAGTCCATATAATAGTCCAATATAATGAAGAATGCTTTCTGAAGCCGTTGACTTGTTTGGCAGTTTTGTCTCCTATCGAGCTTTTCGGGACTACTCGTCATTGGATGTAAATAATTAAACACAGTTAGAAGTCCATATGATATGCAGATTTTCTCCAGGGGTAAAACAGATGTCCTTACATCGGATTTAATACCATACATATGTAGAAGACAAAAAGTCCAAGCTTTATATCCTTGCCCTTTCAAATCCTTTCAATACGTGTATGTTTATCTGCCATTTTGGATGTGGTCGCAAGAGAACTGGGTCGAGAGTAGTCTCAGTCTAAAACAATATGCACGCAATTTATTTATTTTTATAGGAGCATATCACCCTCCTATATTTTAAATCTTTATTATCAACTAAACAGAAATACAATAAAAATTAATTGTATATTCCTTTGACGTGTTGGCATATAATTTTTGCTTTAATTTTGATGCATTGACTCAAACACCTACATTTCGTGACTCTTTTTGGGGGTTACATTTCATTAGACCGGTCTCGGAACAATTGCATAAAGCAACGTTTTTATCTCCAGTCCTCCAAATCAGTGGCATGGCTGAGTTTACCGTAATCTGCAGCATCTGCATCATCACGTTCCACGAACAGTTTTATTGCTTTACTGTATCTTATAACATATTAAAAATAATGCCAAACCCAAGGGTAGCTATGTTAGAGTAAGAGGTAGTGGCTGTCTGCAAATAACATTAAGGCTAAACGTACCAGGCAGCCATTTATTTTTAAATTGATTGTAATGATAAAAAAAGTCGCTAAATCAATCATACAGCGCTAACATTGTTGAATGCCACAGAGGCAGCTAAAGAAAACAATTTAGATATCCAACAAAAGAGTTTGAGTACCGGATTAATTATAGTTCTGATAGCTTGTGATCAGTTATCGGCGTTGTATACATGTATATGTGAGTAGGAGTACACTCCTGTACAAAACAGCACCTTTTTTTCGGCTTCATTTAGTCCACCCTCTAGGATATTTGTGTCATACATACAAAAGCCAAAAGGAGTAGGGAATTTTATAAATAGACATATTTGTGTAGTACAATTCTAGCGGTGATTTCTGCGTCTTCAACTCACTTGTAGATCAGGATCTTACTTGGTCAACAATGGCGTTGATGAATGATGCTTTACGAGTAGCTGGACCATCAATGTCCACGCCAAATGAATCGCACATAGATTTCAAGGTGCATAACTTTAACTTTCGCAATGTACTATCAAGTTTGTTGGCCACGGATTTAAGTTCACAGAGATTGAAGCTCTCATATAGTAGAGGATGTTGAAGACCAATTGCCAATGATCTTTAGCTGCCTCTGCGGCATTCAACAATGTTAGCGCTGTATGATTGATTTAGCGACTTTTTTTTTATCATTAAAATCAATTTAAAAATAAATGGCTGCCTGGTACGTTTAGCCTTAATGTTATTTGCAGACAGCCACTACCTCTTACTCTAACATAGCTACCCTTGGGTTTGGCATTATTTTTAATATGTTATAAGATACAGTAAAGCAATAAAACTGTTCGTGGAACGTGATGATGCAGATGCTGCAGATTACGGTAAACTCAGCCATGCCACTGATTTGGAGGACTGGAGATAAAACGTTGCTTTATGCAATTGTTCCGAGACCGGTCTAATGAAATGTAACCCCCAAAAAGAGTCACGAAATGTAGGTGTTTGAGTCAATGCATCAAAATTAAAGCAAAAATTATATGCCAACACGTCAAAGGAATATACAATTAATTTTTTATTGTATTTCTGTTTAGTTGATAATAAAGATTTAAAATATAGGAGGGTGATATGCTCCTATAAAAATAAATAAATTGCGTGCATATTGTTTTAGACTGAGACTACTCTCGACCCAGTTCTCTTGCGACCACATCCAAAATGGCAGATAAACATACACGTATTGAAAGGATTTGAAAGGGCAAGGATATAAAGCTTGGACTTTTTGTCTTCTACATATGTATGGTATTAAATCCGATGTAAGGACATCTGTTTTACCCCTGGAGAAAATCTGCATATCATATGGACTTCTAACTGTGTTTAATTATTTACATCCAATGACGAGTAGTCCCGAAAAGCTCGATAGGAGACAAAACTGCCAAACAAGTCAACGGCTTCAGAAAGCATTCTTCATTATATTGGACTATTATATGGACTCATTTGTAAACAAATACAAAATAAACTGATCGCCAGGTAATATGATTTGGCCATAGGATGGTTTTACTCGCTTGATTTTGGAATATGGCTATTTATTTGCATTACATTTACCATAAAGACATCAGTTTCCTTCAAGCCAAGGGCCAAGCCAAGGGCTTAGGTAAGTTCAAGTATGGCTATATTTGGAAAAAGTGTCAGTATAACTAACACACCATCCTATTAGTTATTTGTGTTCTAAGTTGCTGTATTGAATGCATATTTTTGTTTTAAGTGAAACAAAAGTTGGTTTTGTGAGTACTGATTTATTAGTTCTAAGGCAATTTAAAAGTATAAAGTAGTGTTTACTCACACAATTACTGCTTTTCAAATATTTTATAAATAAATTAGGCCTCACTAAAGCAAACTGAAGTGTTTAAATATAAATAAAGCTAGTATGGGTGTTAAATTTTGGCTTTTGACAATATGCAAATTTCGTGAGGGTGTGCTGCAAAATGGGTCTTTAAAGCACCTAAAAAATAAATGGGCCAAATATTTCTCAATTGATTTTCATTCTACTTACATTAGGGTAACTCCTGACACAAGTATCAATTTTAGCCAATTGGGCAGTTAAAAAAATATGAACTTCTAAAATTTGGCAATTTTGGGTAGTGGTTTTCTCTTCAAAATGTGGCCAAAACTCGTCCCAGACCCCACACTGCCAGAACCTTTTGTGCCGAATCCGCACATATGAACTGAAAGAGTATTTATAGTAGAAACACACCATACAATTAATTAGTCAATAGGTTTTGTTTGTTTGGTTTTATACTAATCCAAACTTGCCCCTTCAAAAACAGGATTTTCAATGATTCGGAGGCGCCAAATGGGACCCCCCCTGAAACTTTTTAAATAAAAAGTCAAAAAACAAAACCAAAGTGGCTTTTGGAATATCGCATCAAGGCCAACTTCTTTACCAAGTTTCATCAAAATCGGTTGACCCCATTTCTAACACCTGGAACACTTTCTCAGACAATGACTCTTAAGACATTAGTGCAAATCGCTTCGGTGTTTCCTATCAACAATGTACACTGTACTACAGTCGAACCTCTACTAACGGCCACCTCTCCACAACGGCCACTTTTTTTTGTCCCGGCGGACAGTCCATACATTCACTCTTGTTTTTAACCTCTCTACAACGGCCACCTCTCCACAACGGCAATGGCCACTAAAGCGCGTCCCAGCTGCCAAAATAACCTCACCACAACGGCCACTTAATCAAGGACTGATGAACGGTGTCAGTACAAAACCTTATTTTTTGGGCATAATTGACTGTAATACTGAGGTCACGAAACCTGATCCTTACCGAGCGTCGTCGGGCTGTACAGTATCTTAGCGATCACGACTGATGGAAGAGTCACACAATACTAGAAACCCGGGTAGAAAGTACAAGGCCCCCATGTTTTTCAATTTTCTATTTTTTTACGCTTTTACAGTACTGTATTTTTGTGAATCGAGCACTGCTGATAAGGCTCTGTGTTTAAATTGCATTGCGAAATTGAAAAAAAAGCCTTGTTGTACAGTAAGTCACATTAAATAGAACTTCATAGCCACTCCCTCAAGCAGACAACCCTTTGACAGCTTCATTTCACGAAAGAGAAAATAACATGTTAAAGCGAACAATGTATAAACTGATGTACTCACTGTACCTTACTCACTTTGTTTTGTTAACATTTCTGTTCTGAACATTTGGCTTCTGTTTTATGATATATTTTGATTGTGTTATGTATTCATATGCTATAATAAGCATTTTTTAAATAAAAATGATGTACCCCCCAAAAAATGGTGTCATATTACACCCCTACCTCCCCATAACGGCCACCTCTCTACAACGGCCACTTACCTCTGTCCCCAAGGTGACCATTGTGGAGAGGTTCGACTGTAGTTTGGACTCCCGATACATGCTCTTAATAAGTTACACCGAAACTCTGCGTGTAAATTTTACACATACAGTACTGGTCAAATGTAAGTTGACAGTCACTCGAAACTCGATCCTCGAAACTCGAAACTCGAAAACTTCGAATATCAAGTCTCGAGTCGAGCGCATCGAGTTTCGAGGATCGAGTTTCAAGTCGAGTGCTTCGAGTTTCGAATTGAGAAAACAAAGAGCTTATCGCTCGATTAAGTTTTTACACGACCGGGAAAAAGGCCACACTTCTACCGCTTTAACATCACGCTCTCAGCTGGAAAAGAAAGTTATTGTACGTTGAAGTTCGCCACGCTCGCAAACAAACTTTGGCCACTTAGTTCTTCGGTGAAAATATCATGATAAATTATCCCTCTCTTCATCATTTCATAGCGCTTTACAAGGAAGTTTTCATACTTTGCATGCAACGTTCAATGCGTGACAGAATACATGTTTGTTTCATAGAATGTGACGTCTCGCCAAAGTTCTCAAATTGCACTCGCCGGCTTGCGTGTATTTTTATGGGTACTGCGCTTGCGCAAGTGCCCATTATTGTCGTCGTCGAAGCATTCTTAACATTCCTTCGTAAGACTTTTTTGTAACAATTCTTTGAATAACTGAACATGATATGGCATTGTTCGATTGTTTCGCTTCATTGACAGTGGTGTCAAGTGCAATGCTCAAAAAGAAGATTGGCATATTTAGTGAGCTACATGGAGAGAAATTGCGTTGCAAAATAAATATGAAAGACACGTTTGTTTTTAAATGTTTTTATTTACGTAGGTGTATTTCTTTGACAGCTGCACGAACAGGGTCGCGTTTGATTGAGTCACATTGTTGAAGCTTTTGTTGAGTAACCGCCGGTCTTTTAGAGTCCTTCGTACAATTCATTTGTTTGATTAGGGCCCGGCCGCACTAGGCGAATTTTTGTTTGTTTTGCAAAAATATCTGTCATCAGTTCCGTTTCACAAGTGCGAACGGCGATTTTTTTCCTACCAAAATTTTGTCAAGCCTTACCAAACTTCAAAGGCGCCGTCATCCTGCCCCAGAGCAGGACAAAATTTTGTCAAGCGTCAAAACTGACAGATTCGTCAATTCACACACATTAATCTCAAGGTTACAGCGATGATTATTCGCTTGCCTCGGTCCGTACAACTTGTACCGGTCCAAAATTTTACCTGCTAGCAGCACCTATACTGATGTTTGAGTAGCACAATTTGCTTTACAAGCAGTGAACAGTGCACGTCCGATCGGGTACAAGTTTGCGCTAAAAAGTGACAGTGACAGTCGGGAAAAGCGGCAAGAAACATGCAAGTCGTTTAAAATTTCAGTCCGAGAAGAAGAAATATCTAGTTAATCAGTTTGTGTATCATACCACGAAGGCAGGAGAGTAAAAACTTTAGAAAGTACTGGTTTTAAAAGATTGTCGAGGAGTTGAATGCAAAATTTCACAGCAACAACAGAGGTTTTCGGTTTCTACGTGATTGATATGTTGTGGTTCGCGAAAAATTTGTCATGATTTTTGGTTTTCAAGTGCGTACGCGTTTATCAAAATGAAAATTTGGCGGAGACAAAATTTGTAGTATATTTTGGTAGCGCCAAACAAATTTTGTCAGCCTAGTGCGGCCGGGGCCTTACGTTTAAGCCTCACGCGCGAGGGGCGAAGCCGCGAAAAGAAGACGGCGAGCTAGTTTACTGGAGCAGAATTTTTGAAAATCATTCCGGCACAGCTTCAGTTGTTTAAAACGAGCAATTGATAACTGAAGAGATAAATGAAATTTCTACAGGTAAAAGGTTGTCGTGTGACGTGTATTCGTGTGACCCTCCATAGGAAAAGGGGGCTTATCGCATCAGCGTTTCAAGGCGTTTATATTTGAAACGCATTTGAAACCCGTTTGAAATAATTTGAAACCCGTTTGAAACACATTTCAAACAGTGTTAGAAACGTTTACTTTTTTCAGCGTTTGAAACGTGGAGAAACGCATTTGAAACGCCCATCTGCCAACAACCTGCATTATTATTACCACTGAAGCATAATTATTCGACAACACAACAAATGCTGGACTGAAGATGGTAAACGGTAACTTCAGGCGTCGTTAATGAAATTTAAAAAAGCTAGATAAATCACGGTGGTGCAGTCACACTTTTTACTTTTGATTAAAAGTTCAGTAATATTCCATCGTTAGGTCGATCAATAAAATAAACAACAAGAAAGTTTTTATAGAGTGCATAGCAGTATTCTCAAAATTAACGGAAATGTCAACAAATATGATGCCTGAACAAGCTATGACATTATTTGTCAACTCCTGTAATTCTGTAATTTGTTTATTTTGGGGGACTCTTCAAAATCTTTAATTCCCCATATCGTAGGTCTGTTGATCGTCAATCAGTTATGTTGCGTAATTGTACTAATGAGTTTGTTATTGTACACTGTACACGTGATTCTCAGTAATAAGATAGCCATTATACTAGTTGGTGCACCGCACAATTTCCAGTTTGATTTACTGTACAGACGCGTTAGTTTTGTTCTTTACAATTTCTTTAAAAATTATGTCTCAACGTGATCTTCGCGCGATTCCTAGAGTGAATTATGCCGCGTTAGCAGCCGGCCGTTCCTCGGCGCCAACTGACGTTCATTCGCCCTCCTCGATCGCGAAGGATCAGCGTCAGTTTCTTCCTGCACCTAGTTCGCCATCCACGGTAGTTACAATTGACGCACAGTTGCCTGATCCTCAACCTTTGCCCACAGACGTCGAGTCGCTACGCTCTGCTGTTACGGCTGCCAAGGCGGAACACGAGCAACTTCTACGACAGTCAGAATTACGAGGGCTTCAGCGCGATCTCGCTCTGTTGCAACAACAGAACGCTCAGCTGAAAGGACGCCATGAGGATCCGCCCCCTTCTTCCACGCCATTGAACATGCAGGACATCCGCGCCATCCCGGGTATCACTTCACGAGCAGAGGAGAAACTGAAACAGCTTGGCCTTTCCGACTCCTCTAGCGGCTCTGGCGACTCAGATGACGGAGATGAAACGCATAACCATCGTCGCTCCGAACGAGCTAAGCGAGGTAAGAAGCTGCGGTCCGGGAAGACCGCAAAACTTACCAGTAAAGTTTTGCACCCGCAAATTTGGCCGCATAGTGAGTTGAGCCTGTCGTATGTTTCAAAAGATGTTACTTATGATACAATTACTCTTGCGGAATTCGCTGCAGGCTATGCATCGATCCTTCGCCTTCCACGTCTGAGTGACACGGAGCGGAATGCACGCATCGAGCATTTCGCCACTTTGATGTATTTAGCCACTCAATTTCCCTGGCCCTCTGTTCGTTCTCTCCACGCGGCTGCCTTGTTTGAGATTGAATGCGGCCGTCTTCGCTGGGGAGATTCCTTTGCCCATCTCGAGGCGCGGTTATTGCATGGTACGGGGAATCCGTCTCGATCTTCCAATGCAGCGACGCAGAGGCAGATGGTTCAGTTCTGCAGGGCATATCAAAGTGGCAAGTGTTCTTCCACCAAGGATCACTATGGTCTAATAAAAAACGAAAGAAAATGGGTGCAGCACATTTGCGCCAAGTGTTGGTTGTCCAAGCAGGAGGTTCACCGTCATCGAGAAAACTCCTCGGAGTGTCCTTCTACTACTGGTGTATCAACCTCGTCCCCTCATGTTGGTCCTTCAAACGCCTGACTCGTGCGAGAATTGGAACATTCGTGTGTGCCTGACCTCTCAAGTCCAGTCCTTCATTGTTTTAATGGTAATCTTTCATGTACGGTAGTTCCAGTTAATTCTTGTGTTTCTGTTCTTGACAGTGTTCCAGTTCAAACTGCTTCAGTTTCCGCGCCGTCCAGTTCCAGCGTTCGTGTTTGTGACAGTGTTTATGTTCCAATTTCCAGTGTTTCGTGCCCCGTTTCTAGTGGTGCGTCAGTCAGTGCAAGCATTCATGTTTGTGACAGTGACAACGTCTCAGTTTCAGGCGTCTTATGTCCCGTTTCCAGTGATGCTTCAGTTAGTTCCAGCATTGGTGTTAGTGCTAGTTTAAACGTTCCAGTTTCAAGCGTCTCAAGTCTGGTTTCCAGTGACGCTTCAGTCAGTCCAGTCATTTCAAGCGTTTGTCAAAGTTAAGTTCCACTTTCCAGTTGCGCTTCAGTCAGTTCCAGCGTTCCAGACAGTGTCTGTGACAGTTTTAAAGTTAACGTTCCCGTTTATGATCATGTTACTTTGCATGAACGTGTACATGCTTCGGGATTTCCGAATTATGTTTCATGTCGCCTGCCTGTCCCGTCTTGTTTGAACATTCCTCACTGGCGCTGGTACTTGCGGGATTATCATGACTCGCAGATTTGTGACTTCTTGGAATATGGCTGGCCTGTGGGTTACGATTATTCCACCCATGGTTTTCCAGTTAGTCAATTGCGTAACCACCAAGGAGCCTTATCATTCCCAGATGTTATCGATTCGTACTTGCTCAATGAGAAACGTATGAACGCTGTGATAGGCCCATTCGAGTCGAACCCATTTTCGTCTCCCGTTGCGTTGTCGCCTTTGAATTCAGTACCCAAACAAGATTCTACGGACCGTCGCATCATCGTTGATTTAAGTTGGCCAACAGCCACATCCGTAAACGATGGAATTTCATCCTCAAGTTACCTTGGGGAGGAGATTTCCTTAACTTATCCTACGGTAGATTGCATCGCTTCCCTGATCTGGTCGGAGGGTCCAGGTTGTTTACTTTACAAACGTGATCTGAAACGCGCTTACCGGCAATTCCCGGTCGATCCTTTGGACTACCCTCTATTGGGTTATTGTTGGAAACATGCCTTATATTTTGACGTCGTTTTGCCGATGGGATTGCGGTCAGCTGCAATGGCGTGTCAGCGCATTACGAACGCAGTGTGTTACATTTGCGAGGCCCAAGGTCATCGCACTCTTAGTTATTTGGATGACTTTATCGGCGTGACTCGTCCAGAAAGTGCTTGGCAAGCCTACGAACATTCCGGTCTCCTTCTAGCAGAGCTTGGTCTCGAGGAATCTCCGCATAAAGCCTGCCCTCCCGCTACCGTCCAAACTTGTTTAGGAGTACACTTTGACACTGTACAAATGACCATGTCTATCACGCCAGCACGTTTAAAGGAAATCGAGACCCTCCTTGCTTTCTGGTCTACTAAAAAATCCGCCACAAAGACGGAGCTTCAATCACTAATTGGCAAACTTTCGTTTGTTTCGAAATGTGTTCGCCAGAGTAGACTATTTTTGTCTCGCATTTTAGCGCTGTTGCGGACACTCAAACAGAAAGGTCACCATACTCGTATTACAAGGGAGTTTCGTAACGATATTGCGTGGTGGATCCGGTTCATGCGGACTTATAATGGTGTTTCCATTATTTCCTCCCTTGTTTGGACTGTGCCCGACGTTGTCTTTTCTACCGATGCGTGTCTATCAGGCTGTGGTGGCCTGTCGCAGTTCCAGTATTTTCACGTCGAGTTTCCTATTGCGGTCCTCGCTCGGTTTTCAGCGATTCACCTTCTGGAAGCACTTGCTATTTTGGTCGCCCTCCGTTTGTGGGGTCATTTGTGGGCAGGTTTCCGCATTCAAGTCTTCTGCGATAATGCCGCGGTGGTTTCTGCACTCACGACAGGGAAAGTGAAGGATCAATCGCTAGCCGCTATTTTGCGCGAAATTTGGTATGTCGCTGCCTCATCGGACTTTGAATTGCGTGCAGTTCATCTGCCGGGTGAGGAAAATCGCGCCGCCGATTTCTTATCCCGCTGGCACCTTGACAGTGTTTTTGAGGAACGTTTTCGGCAATTACCCATGTTCTCTAGTCTGAGTACAGTCGCAGTGCCACTCGATTTCTTCACTGTATGTAATTCTTAATTAATTTTCTTTGTAGATCGCGAACTCCATGAACTGCGGCGGGAGTTAAAAGTCACGCGCAAGGCCGCCTTCGCGGCTGGGACTCACAAGAACCATCTCACGCAGTGGCGGACATATTTCATGTTTTGTTTTTATTTTTCGTTAGATTCTCTACCCGCCTCGGTGGACACCATTTGTTTGTTTTGTCAATTTTTAAGTAGATCTATTACGCCTGCTTCGGTTCGTAATTATCTCAGTGGTGTTAAGTTTTTACATGTCGCTCTGGGGCAGGAATTTCCCTCCCTCAAAACATTTGCCATTAGAATTACGCTGCGTGGTATTGACAGGATTGCGTTACATTGTCCTGTTCGCGCGCCCCCTATCACGCCTTCTCTTCTTCTTTTGTTAGTTCAGTCATCGCGTAGTCCAAATTCCTCCCCAGAAGACATCACCTTTTCATGTGCCTTTTTGTTTGCCTTTTTTCTTATCGCTCGTATTTCAAATATTGTGCCCTTTTCTAAGCGCTCCTTTGATTGTCGTAAGCATTTGTGTAGAGGGGACATTGTTTCAGCCCCGCATGGCCTCTCTGTCACTTTCAAGTGGTCCAAAACTAACCAGACGGGTAAACATCATTTGCAGTTGCCCCTCGTTGAAACTCCTGATTCGCTCTTATGTCCCGTAAAGATGTTTCACCGTATGTGTGCCCTTACTCCTGCATCTCCCACCTCACCTGCGTTTGTGGTGTCATCTTCGGACGGTTCTCTGACCCCGATTACTAAGAGCCAATTCGTTCAGGTTCTTCGTCGGCGTTTATCATCATCGGGTTGTTCTCAGGCGCACACATATCGGGGGAACTCTTTTCGTAGGGGCGGGGCGAATTGGGCCTTTCAGTGCGGGGTCCCCGGAGAACTCATTCAAGTATTCGGGGACTGGTCTTCCGATGCCTACAAAAGTTATCTGGAGTTTTCACTGCCAGCTAAGTTACGAGTGGCTACATGCGTCACTAGTGCTTTACCTCGTTCTTAGTTTCTTCCTTTGTGTGATTTTATAGGTTTTTACTCAGGACTCACCAATTTGTTTGGGGGTTTGGTGGGCAGAGAGCTTTATTTCCGTTGTATTTTCATCCATTTTGACTTTGGTCACGAAATAAATCTCTCTTTATGCCAAACAAAATGGTGTGTCCTGCTTTATTAGTTTCCATTTGCGTAGATATTTCAGGGAATTTGTTTATTTTGGGGGACTCTTCAAAATCTTTAATTCCCCATATCGTAGGTCTGTTGATCGTCAATCAGTTATGTTGCGTAATTGTACTAATGAGTTTGTTATTGTACACTGTACACGTGATTCTCAGTAATAAGATAGCCATTATACTAGTTGGTGCACCGCACAATTTCCAGTTTGATTTACTGTACAGACGCGTTAGTTTTGTTCTTTACAATTTCTTTACCCATCCCTCCCACCCATATGGTGGGCAGAGAGCTTTATTTCCGTTGTATTTTCATCCATTTTGACTTTGGTCACGAAATAAATCTCTCTTTATGCCAAACAAAATGGTGTGTCCTGCTTTATTAGTTTCTATTTGCGTAGATATTTCAGGGAATTACCTTTCCTTTCGAGTATGAATTCAAGATCGTACCACATTCCAATGCATGAATTAGTATTCTTGGAGCGTCGTCTCCGTTGATTTAAGCTTCATCTGAGTCGCAACCATCGAAAACCTTCCACTCGGTTTTCGTACAATATTTGGACAAAGTCAATCAAGTTCCGTATGCGAAGCCGGTCGCTTCGCCAACAAGTTAACTCGCCCACACTGAAGTCAACTCGCCTACATCATGTACCTAGTAATCAATTTGTTTAATAAGAGAACAGCGCGTAAAAGTGTTCTAAAGACGCTGGAATAATCCTGGGGAATAACCTCGTTCTAAAAGAATGTTTACGTGTATAAATACGCGAAAGATATCAAGAAAGATAACAGGAATGTTCAGGTGTATTTCTTGTTCTAAAAACGTGTAAGCGAGCACGTACACAGTATAAACATCATTACATGTGTATAAATTGACGATCTTGCAACGTTTTTCAAACACTTCGCAATGCATTGAGCGTGCACCTAAAACAGAAACGCTCGGACAAGGCTTGACACGACATCGACAGCAGACAAGACTTCTAACCGCAGATCGAGCATAACGCACGCAACACTGACGTTTGTCATGGAGGCCCATCAGTTCTATGCCTCGATTCCAAGTGAAACCAACACAGTACGATAACTCCTCGTTTTCTTTCCTGTAATGTTACAACAATTTACCTCAATGTCCTCAATGTATTAACTCCTCTGTATTCAAAAACATACTTGTAACTCTTGCGGGTCGAAGACGTCAGTGTTATCTTTAGTTTAATCAGTCCGCCGATCATCTGTTCACAAAAGCGCGACATTCTTTTGTATCTTGAATGAAGGAAATGGCGGTCGATTTTTACATACGTTTGTAGTTCTGTTTCATTTTTCAGTTAATGCACTCTATGGATTTTTTTTGTGTTAATTCTACTAGCTGTTAGCAGTTTTTTTTATTGCGTGCGTCATGTATCCAGCATGATCCAGAGAACAGATAATAATCTACGGAATGTAAATTAGGCTACGACCGTCGATGATGCATACAAGATTTACGAATGAACTTTATAATTTTAGAAACTTTACACGTCATCGATTCTTAATATTTTGTTTACGTTTAATCCATGATTATGAGCTGCCCCTTCGAAGCTATCCGTATATCGGATACTATTTTTAGTTCCCGCTTTTAGCATTTATTAATAGGACTTGTTTCCATCACGCTTGAACCGGTTCTGCAAAACTTTTTCTATTCATTCGTCTAATAGTTCGTGCGCGAGCTTCCCTACAAAAAAGACCCTAGTTGTCCGGCTCTGTTATAAATTTGGCCGGCGTATGGCCGTTAACCTCTGTAATGGCAATAATTATGCACATCTTAATTAATTATTTTTGTGTTTCAAACGCAATGAAACGCGTTTCTTCTGTTTGAAACGCCTTCAGTTTGAAACCGTTTGAAACACATTTGAAATGCATTTGAAATAATTTGAAATGCGTTTGAAAAGAATTTCAAACGCTGCGTTTAAATGCGTTTGTAAAAAATCACCTTAAGCCCCCTTTTCCTATGGAGGGTCACTTAATTTATTTATTATTTACTCATTTAGTCACACGCGCGCGCGAGGGGTGAAGTCAGAGAAGAAAGTATTGCTGAGGGACCAAATAATTTTGTTATGCTAGCGTGAATTTACAACTCTTTGAAAATCTTTCAGAGCTTCAGTTGTTGAAAGGCTGCGCGAATGCTGCTGTGTAAACAAAGATATTACAGTATGACGACAATCAGAAGAGTATGAGTGATGAGTGATTTGAGAATTTTGTTATGTCAGCATGAATGCTGCGAATGCTGTTGTGACAAAGATCAAAGCCGCGTGCTGGATTGCAGAAAATTAATTCACCGCGCTTTCGGGAGTCTGACGTTGGACATCGTGACAAAATGATATTAGAAAATGGATTTTAGATCTACTATTGTTAAGTGTGTTAAATTTTTTTCGAAACGAGGAATGATTTTAATATGAAAATATCTTCTAAAATTAAAGACGAACTTATCTGCTTGGTTTGTAGACGAAAGATAAGATCATCTCATTTGAGCACAGTTTCCGTTGTTTTAAGAAAACAGTGGGTGATTGTATTCAAATTAGCTTGGGTTTCAAGTATTGTTAGATGTACTGATCAAAATGACATGAAGGTAAATAAACTGAACAGAGTTTGTTGTCCGCAACTGAGAAGTCGGCGAGCTAGTTTACGAGAGCAGAGTGTTGCTAAAAGTGACCAAATAAATTTGTTACGTTAAACGTGAATCGTGCAGTGTACTGTAATTACCCAGTTCAGTTAGCTAGGATATGAGCAGAGTCACGTCACGCGCGAGGAGCGAAGCCCGGGGGGGGGGGGGGGGCGGTACTCCCAAAAAAAATTTGGGTAGGGGTGTGCCGCTGGACTATAAAACCCCTTAACCTGTACCGACTACAAAACGCTAATTTTGCGACCCTGTTCCAGACTAAATGTTAAAAAAGATACCCTGTTCCAGACGATTTTTAACGATTTTTTTCTAACCCAAAAGGCTAAACTAGTAAGCAGCAGTTGTAAAGCTTCTTTAAATTCAAAATGGATTAATGACAAACAATTGCAAGAAACTTTATGTGACATGTAATTTACAATTTACGGACAAATGTATCTATCGATTGACAGGATTTTGCTGCGGCCTTTCTATTTCGCTCTTCTGTGACCTCTGGCTCTGTTCGGTCCATTTTATTCAATATTGACACACATGCTGAGCCCTTTTGCAGTTCATTATTGGGGTACCCAGTCTTCTCTCATTTTGATAAAGCCTGGGGATTAAAATTCCGTATGAGGGTTTTAGGTCGAATTTATCGTTAACGTTAAATTCAGCTTATAGAATCTCAAGATCTGGTCCAAAATTTAATATGTCACCCAGCAAATCTACAAATGGCGGACCTTCGATGTTATCTTCGTTGATTCAGGCTTCATTTCCAGACTACACCAGTTAGCGAATTAGAGCTTTTCATTCACTTTATTTTCAGCCATCGGTCCACGGACGCACCTGTCGCATCCCTCGCCCTACGGGCCTGATTATTTTAGTGTGGTTAGCCAAAGCAAGAGATGTTGCCTTAGGGCTAGGGTTATCAAATGCAATACACCAAAGTAAAAAATAACAAAACCAACAAAGTTGCTGCACTATCCTCAACGGCGACAACTCGGAGAACGAAGTCTTGACCTATATTATCAATTGAGAGGTCTGGTGAGAGTTAACGAAAGCCATTGGCGTGGAAATGTTTATATCTAGTATGTCTAGTATACATGTTATAAAGGGATGATGTGGATTCATGACTGCTGGGTAGAGAAAAATATAACTTACTGATTGAAATCGTGAGAGTCCCTAACCCATTTCGTTTAATCGGCTCATGGGCTACATGTATGCGCATTCTCTGAGTAAAAAATGCAGTAGCCATGAGCACGCCTCGCGGGCCTATTTTTTTACACGCACGTGTGTATTTTTCTTTTACTCGCAGGTAACGCACGCGTAAATTGCGTGCAATATGGCTTCTTTACACGCATGAAACGTGCATGTAATGCTGCTATACCCAGGCCCGTACTGTAGTAAATTTAGGTTTCTTAAAGATCAGATTAAAACTAATTACGAATTCTCCTCATGTGATTGACGTACGTTTCTTTTGATGTTAGTTCAGAAAATTTGGTAGTAGGTCAAGACAACGTCCCTTATTTGGCGATTTTTTATTTATTCTTGTCACATGTCTGGTTGACAATGTACATGTACAGATATTGTAAGGAAAAATCAGATGATGATCTCTGCTTTTCTTTTTCTGTCCTTTTACCAGAGTTGACTTGCCTGCATAAGTTTGTTTCCAAAGTTAACAGCGTTAACCATGGAAATAATTCTAAACTGAAATTTTGCAAGCAATGCTAAGGGATGTTCATTATTTACAATGCCACCATTTTCTTTTCAGATGTTTGAGGGTAACTTGACAACGAAACCAATCAACAGCGCCATTTATCTTAAATCCTTGCACTGGGCAACTGTTCCTCAAAATCATTCACACATCCGTGTGGGTGAGACAGAAGCGTTTAGGACAGGTACGTCATGTTATACTACGGTATATGATGTATCACCTTGTCAGGCCAGGTTAGACTGTGGTAGGGTCTTGCATGCAATTTGGAGCAAACAGTGTTTTGTAAGGTTGAAATTTTCATTAAAAGGGTGAAGTCTTTCTACAAGCCAGGTGCCTTATCGCCAGTTTCCATAGCATGAGGAGTATAGCTAGGAGTATCGATATATTCCACTGCATAGGATGCTAGTTCATTGTCACAGTTAACTCCTCTTACCCTTGTTCCCAAGCATTTTTTTGCCAGTACCCATTTATACATGTACTCCTTGGTGGAGATAGGCACTGTGAGAGTAAGTGTCTTGCCCAAGAACACAACACAATAACCCTGGCCAGGGTTCGAACCTGGACTGCTCAAGCAGTGTCTAACATGCTAACCTCCCACTAAAATTTGTAAAGTATAACCAAATGTTTAGACTATGATGTACATGTATTTGTTGTGTTTAGTTGGCCAAATGGAATACTGCTGAAGAAGTGGCAGCCTTGATTCGTTCACTGCCAGTTGAGGAGCAGCCTAAACAGATCATTGTAACTTGATCCTCTAGAGGTATAGTTAAAAAAAATTCAGATCCATGCCAAGAAGAAAATTTTATAACCTGCTCACTTGATTTTGTTTTAAGATCAAAGGCGCCTATTTGCTAACTCGTGAATAATTAAATTAATATGCATCAATTAATAGCACGATTAAGTTTACAGCCCATCAAGTGAGTTAAATTTGTCCACAAAATGCTATAACCTGTAAATTGCTTTTGCATTCACAAGTTAAAAAGGCTAAGGAAAGTCTCGCGTTTGCAAGAGGATGGTCTAAGAGAAGGATTCTTGGGGCCCATGTTAATTTGTTGAAATGTATTAATAGTTTTGCACCAAGCTATTTCAATCTGATCGAGGCTCCGACATCATGTTACTTGAACTGTCCAATCAAGTAGCACTCTTAAAATAGCTCAGCTATGGACTGAAAATTAAAAATAGATTTAAAAAAAATTATCATTGGAAGAGTCTTATGTATGGGGGAATGCTTAGAATGTCCTCTCTTGGCTTTTATCACTGCTGGATATCAAGGGAAGAAAAGTATGTTTGGTTGTGTTATGTGTCTTCTAACAGGCATTTCTTTATGTACCAGGTCCATCTGTTGGATTTTCCGAATATTGTTATCAAGGGCAGTGAGCTGCAGCTTCCATTCCAGGCCTGCTTGAAGGTTTGTACCAGACACAGTGTATCAGAAATGCTCATTATAAGGGACTATGTCACGCTATTTTCGGCAATTGTGTTACACACAATCTCGCCTTAAAATAGATTGAAACCACTAAATATTGGTTTCAAACCATAGAAAAACATAAAATAAATACTAAGGACGGAAGCCACAACGAAGTGTGGATGGTCAAAACTGAACCAGATTGAAACGGATTGCAATCAAAGTGGCTATGAGCCACTGAACTTGTTAATGAAAGAGTGCCAACTTTTAGGCCAGTGACGTTGAAAAGGTGTTATACAAGTGAGGTCTACATGGAAACAGACTGCACAAAGTTACTGTTGCAATTTTCAATACTGATTATGCATTTTATACATAAAAAACCTGTTTTGTATATTGTAAAAGCTTACCTGTGTTGTGTAGGTTGCGAAGCACCAACCATCTTTCCCTCAAAACAATATGTGAGTCCATTCGCCGAGCGATTCGCAAGAAACAGATCCATGAAAACATAGCCACTAAAACCATCCATAAAACAGATCCATGAAAACACCACTTAAAGCAAACTTAAAGTTAAAGGGGCTATGTCAAGCTATTTTTGGCAATTCTGCTACACACAAACTAGTCTTAAAATAGATTGAAACAACTAAATAATGGTTTCAAACCATAGAAAAACAAAAAACATACTAGGAATCCGCCATGAAGTGCGGATGGTCAAAATTGGACAAGGTTGAAACGGATTGCAAAAAGGTTAAACTTGGAAAACAACAGCCCGACTATTTTAAGTTTAAGTCCATTTGTATAAAACAAGTGGTAAATAATGCTTAGAAATCATCTGTGTTGTTACGTAAGACTAAGTGGGATTCTATCTTTGAATTAATATTTCATTCACATTTGAGTTTAGAGCTCGTAGAAAATAATACAGGGAAGAATAGCAAAAAATAGCATGGCATAGCCCCCTTAATCTCGCCGTGGTTTTGTCTTGTACAGGTGGAAAAGCTCGGAGACATGATCTTGAAAGCCACTGAGCCACAGATGGTCCTGTTTAATCTGTACGATGATTAGTTGAAGACTATCTCATCGTACATGGCCTTCTTGCATCTGATCCTTATTCTCCGAGCCCTACACATCAATGCTGACCGAACTAAGGTCATCCTTAAACCCAATAAGACCACCATCACTGAACCCCATCACATATGGAATGAGGAATGGGTACCAGTTGAGGTATGTCTGTCGCACTTCTTCTTTTGGAGAGCATAGTTATTTTTCTGCTTTAAAAAAATTGTACATTTTTAGTTTTGATTCATCATAAAAGTTCAGCGGTAAAACGTGTTACGGAAAGTCTTGCAAAGATTGTTTGATCATTGTTCTTCGTTCATTCGTTCGCGGTTAGTTAGTCCGTCCGGTGATGGTTTGCTCGTTTGTTCGTGGTTCGTTTTTGTGTTTGTGTTTGTTTGTTGGTTCGCGTGTGCGTTTGTTCATTCGTTGTTTGGTTTAGTCGAGTATTTTTGTGCTTACTTTCTTACTTGTGTGTTATTTTCGTTGTTTAGGTTGCCCTGAAAGATCTGATTTTAGCTGACTATGGCAAGAAGAACAAGTGAGTTTACCATCTTTTTAGCATGCTCTAAACTACTCTTAAACTGTCTTGCCTTGCAATACTAACCACACCTTCCCTGGTTTAATAGCACTGCGTGCGTGCATCGTTAAAGAAATGTCATGCTGGACATCTCGACTATTTAAATAAGTTGTACAAAGACGTTGAACTCTTAGTGCAAACCGCCAAAATTATTCTGATGCTTGTGAGAAGAAAAATAATCTTGATGTCGCGTTTGCGAAAGGTTTGCAAGTGTACGACAAGTTCTATCAATTTGTTGACGATGTAGAAATGAAGTCTGGAGTGCTAAACAACTGTCATAATTACATGCCAAAAGGAATTTGATGAACGTTTTGAAGAATGGACTCAGTCAGTTCAACGGTTGATCGCGGATGAAACCCCAGTTGCATTAAATCAGCAAGGAAATGTTATCGATGAGGTGCAAGTTAGCACACGTTCTCAAAATGCTGCAAGTAGCAAAAAATCTAGGAGTTCGGGGCACTGGTGAGAATTGAACCCGGGCCGCCTGCCTGCAAAGCCAACGAACTTCCGACTGTACAACTTGTACCAAGCTATTGTCCTTATGCAGAAATTAGTATTATATAACATTCATGAGTTGCTCATAAGAGCTTTTGATTGTGAAATAAAAATTTATTTTATTTCAATCTTTTGGTTTCTATTAATGAAATTGAAAATGTTTTAGAAGGAAATGGCCTTCAACCTGGCTTCACACACACGTAATCGCGTTCTAAACAAACATGTACAGTATTCTGTCATGCATTGAACATTGCAAAATCTTCGCTTTCCATGAATGAAAACTTCCTTGTAAAGCGCTATGAACTGATGAAGAGAGGAATAATTTATCATGATATTTTCACCGAAAAACTGAGTGGCCAAAGTTTGTTTGCGAGTGTGGCGAATAACTTTCATTTCCAGCCAAGAACGTGATGTCGATTGAAGAGTAGTGGAAAATTTTCCTAAGTGTGGTTTTCTTAAGCGTCGCTTCGCTGATTTCATTATTCAGACAAACAAAATATTTCTTTGGTAAAGAAAACCGCTGGGAAAATGGAGTTTATTTGCATAAGTTTTTTCTTGAAAATGAACCATGAACCAGGAAAAAAAATTGCAAGACAATTTTTTACTATTAAATTGAAAGACACATGCAAAAATTCAGGCACCTTTGAGAAAAGAAAAATTATTTGACCCAAAACCGCACTTAGGAAAATTTCAATTTCAATTTCAATTACATTGTGGAAATGGTTTTCTGCACTGTGGTTCACGTTAAATACCTCGATCTAGAAATGAAGAGAAGTGCAACCTTTTCCCCGACTAGTCTTGTGAAACTTAATCGAGTGATAAGCTCTTTGTTTTCTTGAACTCAAAACTCAAAGCACTTGAAACTCGAAGTGCTTGACTCGAGACTCGATACTCAACACTCTAAGTTTTAGAGGATCGAGTCGTTCGAGTTTCGAGGGACTATCAACTTACATTTGACCGGTACTGTGCACAAGAAAGAACTGTGGCTTCACGGCCCAACGTTTTTGCCCAGAGAAGAGAAAGATTGGCCTGTGCAACCCTCTCAGTTATCAGTATTGTCCGAGGATGACAGTGAGTTGAGAAAAGCTACAGGTTGTACGAATGCAATTGTCCAGGGGAAAGTTTTTGAGCCATTGTTTTCCTGCTACTCATCCTGGGACGATCTCAGGAAGGCCGTTGCTTGGCGTGTTGCCCAGGTTCCAGAGAGCATTCCCAAAGGACCTCTGACTGTTGCCAAGGTTATTGCCGCCAAAAGTGTCATCATTAAGGCTGTCCAACATGAAGTGTTTCCTGAAGAACTGGCTGTGCTTGACTTGTGAGCATCAGGAAATCAGGCAAAGTGTTTCCCACAGACTAGTCCAATACACAAACTAAACCCATTCCTTGCTGAAGGTATAATATTAGAGTCGGAGGTCATCTCGAGAGCACTTTGTTTCTTTGAAACTATGCATCCAGTGATGCTTCCAAGTAGACATAACGTGACATCTTTGATTATCCAGAACCACCATCGGCAACAAGGACACTGTGGCCCTACTCGGGTTTTGGCTTCTATCAGACAGAGATTCTTGATAGTATGAGGACTTTCTGCAGTGCGCAGGGTATTGGAAAACTGCATGGATTGTCGCAAGCGAAATGTTCGTCCCATGTGGCGAACAAAAAATGGCTCCACTTCCGACAGCACACCTAGCCCATCAGAGCCACCGTTTACCAACGTGGGTGTGGACTACTTTTGTCCCTTTCTTGTTAAGCGAGAGCGCAGTGAGGTAAAACGCTACAGCTGTTTATTTACATGCCTCACCATGAGAGCAGTACACATTGAAGTCGCACACACTTTAGAAGCAGCTTCCTTCATCTGTACATATCAAGTTTTACCAGTCGTAGAGGAAAGCCTCAGAATATATACAGCAACAATGGCACCAACTTCACTGGCGCTGAACGGGAGTTGAGAGAGGCAGTAGAGCACTTGGATGCAACCAAGATCTATAATCATCTGAGAAATGATGACATTCAATGGTCGTTTAACCCTCTGGAGGCCAGTCATCAAGGTGGAGTCTGGGAATGTATGATCTGCTCAGTATGGAAGACGTTGAGCTCCCTGTAAAAGGAGCAGTTGGCTAATGACGAGACGTTGTCAACCCTCTTGTGCGAGGTAGAGAAGATACTGAATGATAGGCCTTTGACCCCTCTCAGTGACCACCCAGAATTGGACTTCCCTTCATCGTAATTTCGCAGTCGGTGATTTGGTCCTCATCCTTGATGATAAAACCCCACATGGTTGCTGGCCGATGGGCCTTGTTCTTGAAGTGTATCCAGACAACAATGTAAATGGCCGTCATATCAAGGTCAAAACAGCTTCATCTGTTTTCAGACAAGACATCCGGAAGTTGTCTTCTAGAAGGAGCTTTGGACACTGAAAAGTAGTGTGACTTTTGTGTAATTTAAGTAATTGGTTGTTTTGTTTGGAATTAGTCAGCTTGCTAATTCGAGGCTGGTATGTTACAACCAGAATTACTTCTGGTCGTTATTAGGACTTAGTTCTGCGCAATCCTGCGCATGGCATGCATAAATTATTACTCTGGATGAATGTGACTGAATGCCGCTGTAAAGAAACCGCGCCAAGTCGCGGTAACAGGTGACAAGAAGACATAATACTGATTAATTGCTATTCTCAAACGGTTTCACTAACCTCTGAAAAAAAACTTTGAAATTGTCAGACGTATGGGTACGGCTCTTCGATCGCTAATGGCAGTCCTTGAAGCATTTGTTCGTTCACATGCACATTGAAGTTCGGAGATAAATTAGCTACAGAGTCCTGTTCTTAAATCCTGTACAGAATCCTGTGAAGTTAATAATGTCACGTTGAGAAACATATTTTTCTTTTAGAAGCATCCCGCTTGGAAGAATTTGTCATATTACACCGCAAAGACTTCACGCCACGCACTCGTATCGATTTCTCACTGTCAGACTGAAACAAACTTTACCTACTTAGTTTTTCGGACAAAATATTATAAGGAAATTATTCGACTCTTCATCAGTCATAGCGTTATAAAAGAGTTTGAATTCACTGAAAGCGAAGATTCGCAATGTTGAATGCGTGACAGAATGTTTGTTTAAGAACGCGACACAAAGTCTTGCCACTTATAATAATGGAAACTGTCGCTTTTATGTAAAAATAAACTTTACTTTGTTGATACTTCCAACCCCGTATTTTTACACGAGTTATTTTTTTTAGAAGTTTTGCTGTCATGGCAAGATGATCGAAAATGACATGAAAAATTGTATTTTTTCTGACCCTACATACGTCCGTGCGAAGCCAGTTGGAGTGCGTTTCCTTCGAAAAACATTTTTAACACATCGTATATTTCACTCAGAAACCGAACGATTAATAGAAAATAATAGTGGGTTTTTTCACAGAAAGCAATTTACTTTAAAATAAACCTTAAACCTGGCAAAAAATAGTCTGAAAATGTGAAAGCTTTGTTTGTTTACATTCCACAAGATTTTAATCAGTACGCATATTTTATCTAGCCGTGATTTTTCCAAATCACACTGCCAAAAATTGCTACATCCTGCATCCCTTTCAAAGTTTCAATCCTGAATCTCGCTTCCTTTTTAACTCATATTCACAAATCTCGCCCTTAAAATAACTCTAATCTCGCATCCCCAAAACCTCTTGTGGACCCTCTTGGTACCCAAGCACTATGCCTGGGCATGGACATGGACACCAGTGTGAACACCGTACAAAAATGTGGGCAAGGTGCCTGGTTACAAGGTTGTGACTTTGTGCTCAAGCACCAGATCGGGCATATAAGCACCAATTTTCAGAAGTGTAAGGCTTTCTACCCACAAATCGTTCATTTTCAAAATGGTTGAAGTAATGGTTGATGGAGGGTTAGCTCTAGTATTGGGCACCAGTAGCATGACTAACGCAAAGTACCATGCCAGTGCTAGGGAATAGTACCAGCGCACCAAATGCGAGTGCAACCTAAGAATTAATTTGACCTAAGAATTAATTTGTTAATTCTTGATTTAATCAATCAACTGGTTGGCTGGTTGATCCATTTGAGAGCAGAAAGTAACATATGCACAACTTATGATAGTATCCGTTATTATTTTTCAGGTGCCATTGCCTTACAAGCCTTATTTCTACATCCTTGCAAAGAAAATAATATGCTCTTGGTCAGTATAATGCAAACTTGTCAACACTAGCTGCTTTGATGTAAAACTGCATGTTACCCCAGCATATGTCTGCTCGAGTCATTCGAACATAAGCTTACAAGGCGTATATTTCTTTGAAAATTATGTGATGCTAAGCATGTTAACATATAGGCAAACTGACTGGAAGGAAGAAAAAGTAATGCATTAAGTTACCATTTTTTCATATAAACATCTGCATTTCATGAATGACTGAATGTGTTGAAAGATAGTTTAATGACCCTTCAAAATAATTTTCATTGGTTCATTGCATCTTAGGAACAGGGTCAGTTGTTCGCTCTTGAATCCAAAATGAGGTTATCAATCTTGGAAATATGCTTTCAAAACATACTTGAAAACAACAATAGTTTTGAGCGACGCAAGCTATTCAGAAAAAAATTCCATGAGTTCTCCCAAACCTATAAATATTGCAAGACCAATATTCGTATGCATAAACTGGTAACTAAGATTTAAAGACGTTCGTGCATCCATACTGCTCACGCAATTCATGGTTGACACGTCATGCATTGAGTGCATGCACTGAGGAAGATTTGTAGACAAATTAGAGCAGGCAGCTGCTGCAAAAACTTTGCAGGGATATAACTCTGTTAAATGGTCGGTGACCCCTATTTTTCTTTTCATAAATTATACAATGTAGATCACTTTATTTATCGATTCTTTACATTTAATTAAAAAACTATATTTTGAAACCAACAGCTATTGAAGCCATATTAAGTTGCAAGGACCGATTTGTGAAAATTTCCAGTTTAGCATCATACTTTCCTTTAAAAAATTTGGCTTTTGCTACCCCCTCTCGGAATTTCCAATGATCTTCCATGGGGTGGGTATGGATATTTTATGGATCTGCACATTCATTGCTACATAAAGGTGCCAGGATCAACCAACAATGTGTATCAAGATTGGTTTAACGTAGGCTGGCCTACTGTTGTGATATGCTAGACGCTTTATACCAGAATGTTCTAAAACCGTTTGCCTCCCTTTTATTGGCGAAAAATATAAACTGTTTGAGTTTTTAGGCTTTTTCTGTTCTGGTCACGTGACTTACCAAATATGGTTGTGATTTGAATAAAATTAAAATTCTTAAATATAAAAGACATGGCAAAATAGCATATCCGTAGAAGTTAGGGAACCGAAGAAATGAAGTTTGTTTTCCATAACAACAGCCTTTAGTTAAGGTTCTCCTCCCTAACAGCAAGTCTGAGAGGCAAGTGGCCTAATGGTAAGTGAGTTGGACTCCAGATAAATTGGTCTAAATCGAGTCCTGACCAGAGTCCTTGTGCTGTGTTCTTGGACAAGACACTTTACTCTCACAATGCCTCTCTCTACCAAGGAGTGTGGATGGTACTGGTATTGTTAGGGCAACCTGACAAAATGCTGTGGGGTTACCTGTGATGGACTAACATCTCATTCAGGGTGAGTAGCGATACTCCTAGGCACTTCATTCTACAGAAACCGGAGTTAGCACCAGTACCGATGAGCCATATTGCTCCCCCGATATCCCTAGGGGGTACTCCGGATTCAAAGTGACAAGGAGGTGCGAAGGATTCTTTTGGGTTTGAAATGTACGATTTCGGGACTTTTTGGGTAAGAAAATTTTGACAAGCATTTTGGGGGGTAGTTTGATTTTAGTAGGGATTTTTTTGTTTTTTTAAAACAATTGAAAAAAGGGTTTGAAAATTCAGCATGGGATTTTTAAGACTTATAATCGAATCATTCATTCCATTCACACCTCCCTATCACTTTAAATCCTGAGTACCCCCTCCATGGGCTGGATCCCTATGGTTGGAACATACTTTCATGTATGTCTGTCTGTCTCTCTGTCTTGTCTTGTGTGTCCGTCTTGTCTGTATGCTTGTCTGTCTGTCTTGTCTGTCCGTCTTGATAGTCCTGTCTCTGTTGTCTGTCTGTCCTGTGTGTATGCTTGTATGTCTTGTCCTGTCTGTATGCTTGTCTGTCTGTCTGTCTTGTCTGTCCGTCTTGATAGTCTTGTCTGTCCATCTTGATAGTCCTGTCTGTCTGTCTGTCTGTCTTGTCTGTATGCTTGCCCTGTCTGTCTTGTCTGTCTGTCTGCTTGTCTGTCCATTTTGTCTGTCTATCCTGTCTGTATGCTTGTCTGTCCGTCTTGATAGTCTTGTCTGTCTTTCTTGTCTGTCTGTCTGTCTGTCTGGCTTGTCTGTCTGTCTTGTCTTTCGTCTTGATAGTCCTGTCTTGTCTGTATACTTGTCTGTCTGTCTTGTATGTCTTTCTTGTCTGTCTGTCTGGCTTGTCTGTCCATTTTGTCTGTCTGTCTTGTCTGTATGTTTGTCTGTCTTGTCTGTCCGTCTTGATAGTCCTGTCTGTCTGTGTGTATGCTTGTCTTGTCTTTCTTGTCTGTCTGTCTTGTCTTTCTGCTTGTCTGTCTCTCTGTCTATCTTGTCTGTCCGTTTTGTCTGTATGTCTTGTCTGTCTGTCTGTATGCTTGTCTGTCCATCTTGATAGTCCTGTCTTGTCTGTATACTTGTCTGTCTGCCTGTCTTGTCTGTCTGGCTTGTCTGTATGTCTTGTCTGTCCGTTTTGTCTGCCTTGTTTGTCTGTCTGTATTGTCTTGTTTATCTGTCCGTCTTGATAGTCCTGTCTGTATGTCTTGTCTGTCTCTCTGTCTGTCTTGTCTGTCCGTTTTGTCTGTCTGTCTTGTCTGTATACTTGTCTGTCTGTCTTGTATGTCTTTCTTGTCTGTATGTCTTGTCTGTCTGCTTGTCTGTCCGTTTTGTCTGTCTTGTCTGTATACTTGTCTGTCTGTCTTGTATGTCTTTCTTGTCTGTCTGTATGTCTTGTCTGTCTGCTTGTCTGTCCATTTTGTCTGTCTGTCTGTCCTGTTTGTCTGTCCGTCTTGATAGTCCTGTGTGTATGCTTGTCTTGTCTTTCCTGTATGTCTTGTCTGTCTCTCTGTCTATCTTGTCTGTCCTGTCTGTCTGCCTGTCTTGTATGTCTTTCTTGTCTGTCTTGTCTGTTTGGCTTGTCTGTATGTCTAGTCTGGCTGTTTTGTTTGTCTGTCTGTCCTGTCTGTCTTGTCTGTATGCTTGTCGGTCTGTCTTGTCTGTATTGTCTTGTCTGTCTTGTCTGTCCATCTTGATAGTCCTGTCTGTATGTCTTGTCTGTCCGTTTTGTCTGTCTGTCTTGTCTGTATACTTGTCTGTCTGTCTTGTATGTCTTTCTTGTCTGTCTGTCTGGCTTGTCTGTATGTCTTGTCTGTCCGTTTTGTCTGTCTGTCTTGCCTGTATGTTTGTCTGTCCTGTTTGTCTGTCCGTCTTGATAGTCCTGTCTGTCTGTGTGTATGCTTGTCTGTCTTGTCTTTCCTGTCTGTCTGTCTGTCTGCTTGTCTGTCTCTCTGTCTATCTAGTCTGTCTCTCTTGTCTGTCCGTTTTGTCTGTATGTTTTGTCTGTCCTGTCTGTCTTGTCTGTATGCTTGTCTGTCCATCTTGATAGTCCTGTCTTGTCTATATACTTGTCTGTCTGCCTGTCTTGTATTTCTTTCTTGTCTGTCCGGCTTGTCTGTATGTCTTGTCTGTCTGTTTTGTCTGTCCTGTTTGTCTGTCTGTCTTGTCTGTATGCTTGTCGTTCTGTCCTGTTTGTCTGTCTTGTCCTGTCTGTCTGTCTGTATTGTCTTGTCCTGTCTGTCTGTATTGTCTTGTTTGTCTGTCTGTCTTGTCTGTTCGTCGTGATAGTCCTGTCTGTCTTTCTTGTCTGTCTGTCTGTCCGTTCTGTCTGTCTTGTCTTGTCTGTATGCTTGTCTGTCTGTCTTGTCCTGTCTGTATGCTTGTCTGTCTGTCTTGTCCTGTCTTGTTTGTATGTATGTCCTGTCTGTCTTGTATGTCTGTCTTGTGTGTGTTATGTCTGTAGGTGTGTGTTGCTTGGATGGGTGGCTGGTTGGTTGGTTGGTTGGGTGGTTGGTTGGTTGGCTGGTTGGGTGGCTGGTTGGTTGGTTGGATAGTTGTTTGGTTGGCTGGCTGGCTGGTTGTTGTGTTGTTCGTTTGTGATTGTATTGTGTTGCGTATTGTGTTGAGTATTGTGTTGCGTATTGTATTGTGTTGCGTGTTGTGTTGGGTATTGTGTTGCGTATTGTGTTGCGTATTGTGTTGAGTGTTGTGTTGGGTATTGTGTTGCGTATTGTGTTGCGTATTGTGTTAAATATTGTGTTGGGTATTGTGTTGCGTATTGTGTTGAGTATTGTGTTGCGTATATGTGTTGGAGTATTGCGTTGCGTATTGTGTTGTGTTTTGTTGCGTGTTGTGTTGTGTTGCGTATTGTGTTGAGTGTTGAGTATTTTGTTGCGTATTGTGTTGAGTATTGTGTTGCGTATTGTGTTAAATATTGTGTTGCGTATATGTGTTGGGTATTGTGTTGAGTATTGTGTTGCGTATTGTGTTAAATATTGTGTTGCGTATTGTGTTGAGTATTGTGTTGCGTGTTGTGTTAAATATTGTGTTGGGTATTGTGTTGCGTATATGTGTTGGGTATTGTGTTGCATATTGTGTTGAGTATTGTGTTGGGTATTGTGTTGGGTATTGTGTTAAATATTGTGTTGGGTATTGTGTTGCGTATATGTGTTGGGTATTGTGTTGAGTATTGTGTTGGGTATTGTGTTGCGTATTGTGTTAAATATTGTGTTGGGTATTGTGTTGCGTATATGTGTTGCATATTGTGTTGAGTATTGTGTTGGGTATTGTGTTGCGTATTGTGTTAAATATTGTGTTGGGTATTGTGTTGCATATCGTGTTGAGTATTGTGTTGCGTATTGTGTTGGGTATTGTGTTGCGTATATGTGTTGCGTATATGTGTTGAGTATTGTGTTGCGTATTGTGTTAAATATTGTGTTGCGTATTGTGTTGCATATTGTGTTGAGTATTGTGTTGCGTATTGTGTTAAATATTGTGTTGCGTATTGTGTTGAGTTGTGTTGCGTATTGTGTTAGGTGTTGTGTTGAGTATTGTGTTGGGTGTTGCGTGTTGTGTTGTGTTGCGTGTTGTGTTGTGTTGCGTATTGTGTTGAGTGTTGTGTTGGGTATTGTGTTGCGTATTGTGTTGCGTATTGTGTTGCGTATTGTGTTAAATATTGTGTTGGGTATTGTGTTGCGTATATGTGTTGGGTATTGTGTTGCGTATTGTGTTGCGTATTGTGTTGAGTATTGTGTTGAGTATTTTGTTGCGTATATGTGTTGGGTATTGTGTTGGAGTATTGCGTTGCGTATTGTGTTAAATATTGTGTTGCGTATATGTGTTGGGTATTGTGTTGAGTATTGTGTTGCGTATTGTGTTAAATATTGTGTTGCATATTGTGTTGAGTATTGTGTTGCGTGTTGTGTTAAATATTGTGTTGGGTATTGTGTTGCGTATGTGTTGGGTATTGTGTTGCATATTGTGTTGAGTATTGTGTTGGGTATTGTGTTAAATATTGTGTTGGGTATTGTGTTGAGTATTGTGTTGGGTATTGTGTTAAATATTGTGTTGCGTATGTGTTGGGTATTGTGTTGCATATTGTGTTGGGTATTGTGTTGGGTATTGTGTTAAATATTGTGTTGGGTATTGTGTTGAGTATTGTGTTGCGTATTGTGTTAAATATTGTGTTGGGTATTGTGTTGAGTATTGTGTTGCGTATTGTGTTAAATATTGTGTTGCGTATTGTGTTGAGTATTGTGTTGCGTGTTGTGTTAAATATTGTGTTGGGTATTGTGTTGCATATTGTGTGTTGATTGTATGTGGGGGGTTAAAAAGTTTGTTCCAATCCTAGAGGAGGACTTTAGGGTTTTCAGTTTTATTGATTTGGTCATTTTTAGGCCCCAAAATGCCTTGAGGTTTTTTCAGTTTTGATTGATTTTTATTGCGGTTTTTATTAACATTTTTTTTAATTGAAATTTTGGGTGTTTTTTTAAGTTTCTAATAGGCCCCAAAGTCCCCCTCATTCTAGGGAGTGGGTGGAAGGGGATTTGAACTTTCTCCTTCCTGTACGTTTCCTGTACCCTTCTGTTGTGGTTCCCATCTCTTTGTGCTTTTTTTTCTTTCTATTTTTCTTATTTCCTGCGGTTCATGCCACCTTGGGAATTATGCTTTTTGTACTATCTTCTCCCACCTCCCATAGATTTCCCGCCCCCTTACTCCCGGGTTCCCACTCTCATGGCCCCATCCCCCCTTTTTTCTCCCGTCTCCCTTTCCCCCATCTCCCTTCTCCACCCCCTCCCCCTTCCCCTCTCCCCTAACTAAGGATCAGAGGAGTTATATAGATCACCAGTACCGGTGTTTAACTCGGTTTCTGTAGTGTGAAGTGCCTAGGAGTATTGCTATCCTCCTGGATGAAATGCCAGTCCATCACAGGTAACCCCACAGCATTTTGTCAGGTTGCCCTAACAATTTGCCGGCACCATTTGTACTCCTGGGTGGAGAGAGGCATTGTGAGAGTAAAGTGTCTTGTCCAAGAACACAGCACAAGGACTCTGGTCAGGACTCGATTTAGACCAATTTATCTGGAGTCCAACTCACTTACCATTAGGCCACTTGCCTCTCAGACTTGCTGTTAGGGAGGAGAACCTTAACTAAAGGCTGTTGTTATGGAAAACAAACTTCATTTCTTCGGTTCCCTAACTTCTACGGATATGCTATTTTGCCATGTCTTTTAATCGATCCGGTGTCCTACTCACTTAACATTAGGCCATAGTAGAACCCTGTTAATACAGACAGCTACGGGCCAAAAAAATCTGGCCGTAATGACGGGGTGGCCGCAATACAGGTTAATTGTGGGGTCATTGTAAATGTACAACAAAAGCAACTGAATAAGCACTAAAGGCAACCTGAACCAATTTACAGGAAGATCCGAAGTCATTGTGTCAACGATTTGCAATATTCAATCCATTGCCGAGTTTGTGGCCATTATGCAGGGTAAAATTACAAAGAAAATAGGTGCACTTGTAGCTTGTAAATAAGAACGTTGAATGACTGGCATGAAAGTTAAGACTGATTTACACATTACATTGAAGACTTCTTTGAGAGTTTGGGACTGAAAATAAAATGGAAAATACTCTAGGGCCTATACTCAATCATGGTGCTTGGTTTTTTTGCCAGCACACCCATTTCAGATCATGTTGTTATTCTGGAGAATGTTTTTGTGTGTTGGATTACACAAATTTATGTAACCAAAATAACTGTCAACAAATGTTTGTGGGTTTATGTGCGTTGGGTGCCTGGCACATTTTTGATCCACATGGTCTGCTGAGAGGATTGGTTATACTACTCCTACTACTACTACTAAAGGAGTTTAGTTGTGAAAAGTTTAGTTTGAGAGCATACAGCCTGACGTTTTGCTACATAATTAATCATATTTTGAAGGAGTCATTAAACTACTATCTTTAAACATTCAGTATTTTGCAGGGGGAAACTCTAAAGTACAAAGAAATTATTTGGTGACATAGCAGTCAGGAATAATTAAAACTCTCACAGCAAATCTCGATTTATAACAGACTAAACAGAGTGAAATTTAATCTGTTCTCTGTAAATTGGCTTTACAGAATGACTCGAACAGAACCAAACAGAACTCTACAAGTGAACTATTAATGCAGCGATGTCACAACTGACACAAGAACAAAAGGCTACTATACCAAATAGATACTGAATAGAGCTGTTGAAAGTTATAGACAACGAATGAATTATTATTTGGCTGTCTGACTATAGAAAAATAGTTATTGTTTGTGTGACTACTAAACCCAAAAGGTCAGTTTTGTTTAACATGTGACTCAGTAGAGTCACACATGTCTGAGTTCACTTTGCTACAGTGAGTATATTTTTCCAATGTCTCCCGGATCCCTTTGAACCTGTTCAGTCACACGTTGAATAATGTGTTTTCCTCTTTCACTAGGCTATTGCTAATTTTTTAACAGGGAGGTGAAAAAGTAACTTACTAATTCTTCTTTGAGACATGTTAAAACAGGGATGATTCATGAAAGACTACATGCAGTTTGAGTGATGAAACTGTGCAGGAAGTTGATTCTGGTGATGACAAATGTGAAGATAATAGAAGAATCAAAGCTTTTATCTGCAACTCATGGTTGAGGAGCATGTGGATTTTCAGCACAGTAGAACAGCTTCAAATAGTTTGATGGGCATGTGAAATGAGGAGCTTAACCTCACATGCCAGGTTTTGTATGGATAAACTTGCTTAGATTTAATGTAACTTGTTCATTTTGGTTTACATTGTCTATGTTATGCTTTTACTTCCAGGTGCTAATAATCAATTCTCTCTGACTTGTTTAAGCCCTGAGAGTAACTAGGATCAAATTTCTCCTTGTCATATCAATACATGGTCATGAGTAGAGGCTGTGAGAATCACAGAAGGGATCATCAAAAAGAAATTGCCTTGAATTTTAAACAATTCTCCCAACTAGCACTATAGGAAATGTATAGAGACCAGTAAGGAGAATTTGTATGTTGACTATCAGGCATAAAGGGTTAATAATGTTGATAATGTTATTTGACACATTATATCAATCTATATGTTAAAATTCACTATACTCTGCCACAACACTCCCCTCTCCCCATCCAATGTTGTACGATTGCAGTGACAGACCTCAGGAAACAAACCGCAACATTGTTTGGGGGAGGGGGTTGAGAAAGGGATGAAATAGGTCTGTTTTAGAAGGAACTGGGGTTCAAAATGATAGTGTGTAAACAATATTGTCGCCCATTGTAGGTACATTAATAGGTCATTAAAATTATTCTTCGCAGAAAAATAATGAGGATCAAACTTCACCAATCGAAGCAGACCATTGTGCTACATAGTGATGTGTAGAATGTCATGAAATGTAACACATGTTGAAATATGACATGGTTGTTGTGATCATCAATTAACGCAAGTAGACTTTTTAGAAGAAACCTCATGGTTTTTGTATGTGTTGGGTTTGAGAAGTCGAGCAGAATGTTTCGAAACGTTGTGGAATATATCGCGAAAATTCGTGCTTACACATCACTTTACAATGTGTATAACAAGTCGACCCCATCGGTGGATGAAGACTAGTAGTAAACAGTTGAAACATCACGATCTACATCCACATGACTACATTGTAAGAGAGACAAATGAAAATATACTTTATTATCATTCAATGCATTTTTTCTTACTTTCCATTGCCTGAGAGCCCACCATGTGATCTGCCAATAACTGCCAACAAATAATCGTCTGCTCATGAGCATTAGCGTCTGACAGTGATTTTGCTGCAAATAATATTCTGCTCATGCATAGTTGTGTCCACTTCTGTGAAAAATGGCAGCTCATTTTCCAGAATTGTCGCCACTGACAAATCATGACATTTTGCTCAACCTTGTGCAATAATAATTAGTAATGTAAACGAATTTCAGTCACTTTTGTGCCTTCTTGTATCAAAATTTTGATAAAATTTCGGAAAACTGGATTACATTGTCTTAATCACTTGCCTGAAATTTTTTTAACTAGTATATACTAAAAGTTTAAATACAGGTGCTTTTACATTAGAATTTTAAAGTTTTAAACTTTGTATTATTTGTATAATTTTCCATTTAATTATATTTTTATATATGTTTTCATGTAGAACAGAGCTTAAAACATATCATTAAGTAAAGTATTGGTATCATAAATGATTGTTTATTTGCCATCCGAGTTAATCAATGGCTAAAATGACTAAACACAAAAACTGCGAAATACTAATACACGCCTTTGTAACTTGTCGAATCGATTACTGTAACTCTCTACTATCTGGTCTACCACAACATATGCTGCAAAAGCTCCAATATGTGCAAAATGCCGCAGCCCGTCTTCTCACATATTCTAAGAAGTACGAACACATTACACCGATATTGATAGAACTACATTGGCTCCCAGTTAAATCAAGAATAGAGTTCAAGATTTTAATTTTGACTTTTAAAGCTTATTATGAAACTGGACCTAAATACTTAACGGACACTATAATTAAACATATGCCCACCAGAAAACTTCGCTCAGCCACTAAAGAACTGTTAGTAGTCCCTAAGTACAATCTTGAAACTTATGGAAAGCGCGCTTTTTCAGTAATTGCACCTATACTTTGGAATAATTTACCTGACCATATTAGAACCATATCATGCCTAAGTACCTTTAAAAGTAGAGTTAAGACTTTTTTATTTAATCGTTCCTTTTAAATCTTTGCTTTCCTTATAATTATTCGTTTTTATAATAGTAAATTATCATATCAGTAAAGTAATGTTTATTTGTTTATAATAAGTAGTTTTGTTAAGCGCTGTTGGTTTTTAGTAGAAACGGCGCTATATAAATAAAGATTATTATTATTATTAAATTAAAATAGAGAAATTGTTATTGCTTTTATCAAATAGAACATTAAGTGCTTTCGAAACTCATCAGCTTCACAATAATGTTGTGAATTGAATGATTTACTACAAAATGTAAACATTGACAATGAATACGCAGCTAATATACGAGAAATATTATTTCTGCCTACATTTTACAAAGCTAAAATTAATAGAAAAGAACAGAAAAGAAATGAAAAATGTAAATAAATACATTATTTAAAAAAAAAAGAAATTCATATCAAGCTATTTATTATCCTTCCAGATTAATTTAATGACAATGTATTCATTATTGTAATGAGAAATTAGATGTTGATTTATGACATCACTACTTTGAATAGTTCTGAAAAATATTAAATTTAAATACAATTAATTTTACTCTAGTGAAAGTACACAATTTGTTCTGTCATGCCTTTACCAAGTTTTTGAAGTGATGCTTTTGTGTTGATGGGTTCTTCCAGTTTTGTCTCTGATTAATGATGCAACATGCCTTAGGATTGCTTTTTGTTAGGATGTGTTGGTCGGGATGCTGTGTAACAGAGAAGTGAAGTTTCTTGAACAATCCCATGCAACAGAGTACACATGTACTCCACACTGGTTACCGAATACAACATCATTAATACAACAATCCTGAGTGCATCTGCAAGTGCTAGAAACATGGTACAATCAAGTGACACTATCAGTGCAGTTAATTTAAATACAGAACTGTCCGCCATGCTAAAACAAACATTCAAACTGACATGTTCTAAAACCTTGAACATCTGAACATGCCATGACACCTGCAAAAAACTAACTGTAACCCTAATCCAAACTCTAACCGATAACCAGTAACCACAAACTAACCCTTTTGTTTGGTGTTTCAGGTTTTCTGTATTCCGTGTTTTAGTACATACAGTTCAACCTGTTTCTAGTATGGTACGACCTCCACGGAGAAAGCAAGGTCAATTGAACAATTAGATGAGATTGAACCAATGCAAGAGAAAATAGCCACAAATAAAGTGACGTAAATATCCAACCGTACAGTAGAGCAAAACTGCACATGGTAGCACACTTGGAACTCTCGCATCAACCCATCGATCGAGATCTCAATCTATCAATCTGTATTTCACTTTCACCAGAAATTACAAGTAGCAAAATCATATAAGGTGTAAAGTGACTGGAGACTACTGCTACCAAATAGCTGCACTCGGTCGCGAGTTTTTTCACTAACAGTACGACGTAAAACCACTCTTATTTTATTTCGGCAGCAATGTATTGCGATCAAAACTTGAGTTGTAGAGTAATACTTGGTTTTCCGTACTCAAAATTTTGATGAATAGTGTTGGCCTTCTTTCCTTTTGGTAAGCTTCGATCATGGGCGAAAGCAAATACTGACAATATATTGCCTTGTGTTCTTCATATTTATGGCAAATCTGACATTAGTTGAAGAGTTTCTCAACCAAGACATGAGATTGAATTTGTACGCCTGATCTGTCCACAAACATTGACGAAAAAATTAAGGGACATCATGGCTCAAGCAAGGCTAATTAAGTTAATAATCCTCTACGCGCAGGAAGTTGACTGTGAAAAAATGTGCGAAACAAGTGGAAAATGTTGACGACTGTAGTACATTTGCTATAGTTTGGTTGCAGAGGGTTAGCGACGACAACAAAAGGAAATGAGGTTCCATGCAATTCTTATACCCAAACATTGTTTGAGGGGATTTTTGCACTTGGAGGTTCTGACCTGCATTTAATCCTTCAGCCCTGATATCCACAGACAAATTCTCCTTACTGGTGTCCATATATTTCACATAGAATTTGTTTGGAGGACTTGTTGAAATATCATTGCATTTAATATTTGGTGATCATTTCCTATATCTCCTTAATTCGCATGACCTGTGAAAGCGACTAGTGCAGGGTCACCTACGGTACACTATATCTAAAAGAGAGTTGTAATTAGACAGAAGAAAGCGCATTTAGTTGAACATAATCCACGACTGAAAGCAAAGCATGTTTTCTGTCCACCATTTTGAATTTCTATTATTTTTCTACCCCAAATAAGGTGGTATTAGATGGTTTAAATCACTCGCCTGAAATTTTTTAACAAGTATATACTAAACGTTTAAATACTGGTACTTTTACATTAGAATTTTAAAGTTTTAAAGTTTGTATTATTTTTATAATTTTCCATTTAATTATATATTGATATATATTTTCATGGAATACCTATCAGTTCGAACAGAGCTTAAAAAATATTATTAAGTAAAGTATTGGTATCGGAATCAGACTACATAAATGATGATTTATTTGCCATCCGAGTTGTCCTTTGCAATATTCACCACAGTTGACAATAATTTATTGTTGGCAATAATAAATTGGAACGACAGATTGAATCAAACAATCAATGGCTACATTAAAATAGAGAAATTGTTATTGCTTTTATAAAATAAGCACATTAAGTGCTTTCGAAACTCAGCAGCTTCACAATAATATTGTGAATTGAATGATTTACTACAAACAAATGTAAACATTGACAATCAATATGCAGCTAATACACGAGAAATATTATTTCTGTCTATATTTTACAAAGCTAAAATTAATAGAAGAGAACAGAAAAGAAAAGAAAAATGAAAGGAAAATGTAAAAAATAATAATATTATTAAAAAGAAAAGAAATCCATATGAAGCTATTTATTATCCTTCCAGTTTATTTGAATGGCAATGTATTCATTATTTTAATGAGAAATTGGATGTTGAACAATGACATGACTACTTTGCATAGTTCTGAAAAATTTCATAATTAAAATACAATGGATTTTACTCTAGTACACAATTTGTTCTGTCATGCCTTTACCAAGTTTTTGAAGTGATGCTTTTGTGTTGATGGGTTCTTCCAGTTTTGTCTCTGATTAATGATGCAACATGCCTTAGGATTGCTTTTTGTTAGGATGTGTTGGTCGGGATGCTGTGTAACAGAGAAGTGAAGTTTCTTGAACAATCCCATGCAACAGAGTACACATGTACTCCACACTGGTTACCGAATACAACATCATTAATACAACAATCCTGAGTGCATCTGCAAGTGCTAGAAACATGGTACAATCAAGTGACACTATCAGTGCAGTTAATTTAAATACAGAACTGTCCGCCATGCTAAAACAAACATTCAAACTGACATGTTCTAAAACCTTGAACATCTGAACATGCCATGACACCAGCAAAAAACTAACTGTAACCCTAATCCAAACTCTAACCAATAACCAGTAACCACAAACTAACCCTTTTGTTTGGTGTTTCAGGTTTCTGTATTCCGTGTTTTAGTACATACAGTTCAACCTGTTTCTAGTATGGTACGACATCCACGGAGAAAGCAAGGTCAATTGAACAATTAGATGAGATTGAACCAATGCAAGAGAAAATAGCCACAAATAAAGTGGCGTAAATGTCCAACCGTACAGTAGAGCAAAACTGCACATGGTAGCACACTGTTATTTTTACGGCGTAGTTTATACACACGCATTTCCAGCATGTCCGGGCTTCGAAATTCACGTTCTTTCAGAATGAGAAATTATATCGCTGTCGTTATCTGCTAGCGGTATACATGTACTCTTGATGCCACTCATCGTAAGGACCTTCTGGGTCTGAGTTGTCTGCTGCTGCTTCTATAAACCTGTATATAACTCATCGCACTCAACTTCATCAACAGTCGAATAAACACTGAATTATGCGTCTGATCGCTCAGAATCGCTCCCAAACTCAAAATCATCCGTAGCCATAACTTTGTGTAAGTTTTGACGGTTCTAGACAAAATGTGAACTAAAATGTATCTGGTTATACACTCGAAACGCCACGAAACTCCTCGCTGTCTTTGCGTGGTTGTCGAAAGCGTTCTGGTTTTGACGTCACGACCTACTCGGTCCAGGACTCCACCTCGCTCGGTCTTTTACCTAACCGGAAATGAAATTTCACGTCTTTAGACTGCTAAAACGCGGTGAAGAAAAGCGATATGGAATTTTTTTTTCGATGTTCATATCAGGATCCTATGTAGATTGGATCAAGCAAATAAAAAAATATCTGTCATGTACACTTTAAGGGGCACCTCCTTTAAGGGGACCGTCTCCTTTTAGGGGACACCAACTTTTGTCCCGGCAAAATTAATGCTCGTATCATCTTTCTATAACTGTACCTCAATTAAAGGGACACCTACATTAACGGGACACTTCTCCGAGTCAAGGATTAACAGCCCGAATTCAAGCTGTTTGCAGCTTCTTGTTTCTTTACATGAAAAGAGCACTTACACGACACAAAAATCGAAATTTTCTCTAAAAGTAGGAAGAAATTCTACAGAAAGCCTGTGGAAGAGAAATTCTCTAGTGGCTAATTTTAGACTGAATGCGATTGCGTCATGTCAACCGTGTGGATGTCTGGGGTTAGTCACTACCAAAAAAGAACCCCTGAAATCATTACAAGCGGCCAATTTCCCCGGGGATTGGGGGGGGGGGGGGGGGGCACTCCCTTATATACGCTATATAGGTACGTGCCGCTGGACAAGGTATGGTTTTTGAGCACTTTGGTCTGGAACAGGGTATCAGTTTCCCAGAAGTTGGCACGAAGATCTGTAATTGATACTCTGGAATAGGGTAGATGAAGTCTTCAGACGAAACGAAACGCGTAGGAATTTTAAAGAAGCTTTACAACTACAACTCGCAGTGCTGCTTAGTAGTTTAGCCTTTTGGGTTAGAAAGAGAATCGTTAATAAAAATCGTCTGGAACAGGGTATCTTTTTTCAACATTTAGTCCGGAACAGGGTCGCAAAATTAACGTTTTGTGGTCTGGTACAGGGTAAGGGTTTTTATAGCCTAGCGGCACACCCCCACCCAATTTTTTGGGAGTATCCCCCCCCCCCCCCCTGGGCCGATTTCACCTTGAGGGGAGAAAGAACAATGCACCCCTCTACCCTCTCGGACAGTGTACTCTGAGGTTCCCCCGCCAAATCTAAGAGTCAACTTCGAACCTGCGTGAAGAAAAACGTGACTGCGTGATGCAATATTTTGGCTAGCTTAAGTTTGAGCTTAGGTCAAGTTTACTGTGTAGAAAATTTTAGCTAATATCAATTGCATCATGTTCAACGAGGGCAAAGATGTGTTTTCGTTCAACGTGAAAATAAATTGTGAATGACATATATGCTGTGGAATTGTGTTAAGAAAAACTGTTATGTTTTTGTGACCGGGTTTTATCGTTCGTTTACTGGTTGAGGTGCATGTATTAAACAGAACAGAAATTCTCCAGTGGCTATTTATTTGCATGTCTCCTGGCTACGTTTACCATGTAATGGGAAAACCCCTCTAGACAATTGCGTCATGTTCTCAAAAGGTCAGTCATGCGTTTTTCCTCGTAAATAAATTGTGGATGACATACTGTAATTGTATGAAGAAAAACTGTTATTTTCCCTTGTCTAATTAAATATTTCGCTTGTTTCTTTACATGAAAAGAGCACTTACACGACACGAAAATCGAAATTTGCTCTTGAAGTAGGAAGAAATTCCACAGAAAGCCTGTGGAAGAGAAATTCTCTAGTGGCTAATTTTAGACAATGCGATTGCGTCATGTCAACCGTGTGAAGGTCTGGGGTTAGTCACTACCAAAAAACAAGAACCCCTGAAGGGATTACAAGCGGCCGATTTCCCTGGGGGGGGGGGGGCACTCCCTTGTATACGCTATATAGTTACGTGCCCCTGGACAGGGTATGGTGGACTCTGAGGTGCACCCCCCAAATCCTAAGAGTCAATATACGAACCTGCGTGACGAAAAACGTGACTGCCTGATGTAATATTGCGTCATGCCTATACTGCGCATCGGAAGCCGGAGAAATTCTCTTGTGGTTAATTTTAGCTAATGTCAATTGCATCATGTTCAACGAGAGCAAAGATGTGTTTTCGTTCAACACGAAAATAAATTGTGAATGACATATATGCTGTGGAATTGTGTTAAGAAAAACTGTTATGTTTTTGGGACCGGGTTTTATCGTTCATTTACTGGTTGAGGTGCATGTATTAAACATAACAAAAATTCTCTAGTGGCTATTAATTTGCATGTCGCCGTTTACCATGTAATGTTAAAACCCCTCTAGACAACTGCGTGCATGTTCTCAAAAGGTCAGACATGCGTTTTTCCTCGTAAATAAATTGTGGATGTCATACTGTGTAATTGTATGAAGAAAAACTGTTATTTTCCCTTGTCTAATTAAATATTTCGCTTGTTTCTTTACATGTAAAGAGCACTTACACTCGGCACGAAAATCGACATTTTCTCTGAAAATAGGAAGAAATTCTGATGCAATATTTTGGCTACTTGTAGGTTAAATAGAAACTGTAACGCCGTGAACTAAAGGTCAATATGGAAGAGAAATTCTCTGGTGGCTAATTCTATACAACGTCAATCATGTTCACCATGTAATAATCACAAGGGTTGCGTCATTTAAACCGTGTTGTTGTTTTGGCTAGGTTTCGATATTAAAGTTTAAAGCTTTCCTGCTGAGTAGAAATTGTAATATCTAACCAAATGCCGTCAACTAAAAGCAAATAAACATTTGACAATCCAAAACAAAACAGAAATCCTCTATTGTGGTTGAGGTGCATGTAATAGGTTTAAACAGAACACAAATTCTCTGGTGGCTATTAAAATTTTTAGTCACAGACGTAAAGTTGAATAACAATCATTTTCCGCGGTATCACAGCACACCTTGTGATGTGTCACGTTCCTTTGCTGTTACTTCATCACTTAGTAACGCTGAAGCGGCCACCACATGGGCGTCGGCCGCTTAAAAAAAGCACGAAGAAATTTTCTATGTTTCATTAGTAAAAATCTACTTGTATACTAATGCAATGAGACAATCTGATTGGCTGAGCTACTCGTATACTATCAGCCATTAGTGTGCAGTGGCTGGAGGTCGTCTACAAAATTGCGGTTTCTTTTCGTTTCGACGACGTTTCGGTGGATGATTTAGAGTTAATACTAGACAATTGTTATGATTTTTACTAAAACAATTAGATTATGAGCTCGAGATTTCTATGATGTGATAGTTGATGAGGCCGTAGGCCGAATCAACTATCACATCATAGAAATCTCGAGCTCATAATCTAATAGCCCTTTTCACGGTTACCCTGAAATATTTGCATAACAATACAGCTAAACATAGAAACGAGGCAATTTCGGGCACAAGCTGTAAAACATCGTGATTTTCTTGAGCTCCTTAAACTATGTTAGCATAAAAATAGTTTTAAAACGGAGAATAACTAAATATGCAACTATTTTAGTTAAAGTTTGCCGTAAAGATCGTAATCCGATGTCCCTGTTGCTTATGCGAGTCTACTCTTTATTAATAGAGAAAAGTCGTTTTATATTTTTTCTGAAAACATCGTAAACTAAAATAATTGTAGTTCTTCTACATTTTGAAACTGTTTTTATACTAAAAGAGTTGAAGGAATTCAAGAAAAACACGATGTTTTGCAGCTTGTGCCCGAAATTGCCTCGCTTCTATGTTCAAGTGTATTGTTATGCAAATATCGCAAGTTAACCGTGAAAAGGGCTATTGTTAAATAGTTATGGTAAATGGTTTTGAGCCAATCAGAGCGCGCGTATATGTAGTATATCTTGTTTATTTTATAAAATTCGATTTAAATAAGCGAGCAAGTGATTGGAAACTGTACTGAACGAATTTCAAGAAACACGTCAGGTGTGTAGATTGTCAGGTACCATTCTGTACTAATGTTTCATTTTGAAGTTTCTTTCTTATGTATAGTAATGTGAGTAATGATCTTTAAAGCCTGGTTTTCACTAGCGACGCAAGCATAAGCGCAAGCACAAGAGTTCTGCGTAAGTGAAAACGAACGCAAGCGGCACAAGCACGAAATATTGTCACGGGGAATATACCCCATACAAAAGTAGAAGGAAACGAACTCAGTAATTCCCTCTTTTCTGAGCCTAAGATAACTAAAGAATTGGTAAAACGATGATTTCAAGAAGTTGTACACGTCCAACGTACATTTACATATCAAAGAACATCCTGGAATCAAACAAGTAATGTTTATTTACCACCGATAACTTAGGCCATCCCATAAAATGCTTTGTTTACATCTTAAAGTCACTCTGACGTCTAAATCAGCCCAGTAATGACGTCTTCAAACACTTTACAGAGTGATATCGGCTCGTTTCAAAATGGTGGTGACGGGGAAGATATAATCAAGGCTCGCTTGGAATTATTTATGTATAATTTGTCAATATTTCGTTTCTCGGCTCTTCTTTTCTTTTTCTTTTTTTACCGACCGACCGACCCACTTTCACGAGAGAGAGAGGGCGATGGGAAACAAAACAATTCAGATGGGGATGGCGGCCTTATACCTGCTCTTCTGCTCTTATTAACCGTTTATCAGATCCGAAATTCGGTATATCATTCGCTTCGATAGTTTCACAAGCGTGATTTAAAACGATAAATTCTAGCACAAGAGTTTGAACAGTAATATATTCTCACTGGGATCCCCTACAAACAATGCCTGGGCTATGATTAGATATGGGGAGAATCAGCCCGTCGGCGATTACTCCCCTAGTAACTCTAATAGGGAACTTCATGACCACAAAAGCTGGAAATCCAGTAATACTTTGTATGCTCCTCCCATAACTCAAAAATACTCCCTTCCGAACACGGGGTATTAGGTTACGTAACACATCCCAACGGACCACATACTGCATGTCGAATATATCTAATCAGGAATATAGAGGCATTATATGCGGGTTCCCCAGAGAGAATAGTTTCTTATATTTAGCATTATTAGTTTAGTCTAGCATTAGTTTAGTTTAGCATTATTAGTTTTAATTAGTACTTTTCAAACCTTTGTAAACATGTATATATTCTTAACTATCATTATTTGTAAATTGGCCTGAAAAGCCCTATGGGGAGTGTCCAATAAAATGTATGTATCCCCAGGGCATTAATTATCAATGCAAATTGAGTTTGCATAGGAAAACCAGATTTTCTTAGCATTTTGAAAATTGTATCTTTCAAATGCAAAATAGCAGGTGTAGCTAGGTAAACATCCATACTCCTATGTCAGTTAGTGTCAATAGAATGGTAGTTTTCAAAGGAGCAATGATGTGTACGGGATGTACTTTGCATATAAATAGAACATCCGATCTTTTACCTCGCGTACAGCACGTGCCTTTCAGTGGTTCGATTAAAGTTTGAATTAAGATCGACCTTGAGTGACCTTAAAAGCTTAGTTTTAACAGGAGCATATCACCCTGGAGCCTCCATCTCCCTTATTGGCCCTATGACACAGCGTAGTTACACCTTGAGCTATTTTTAGAATTACTTTTGCCGCGAAAATCACCCGTTGCGAGCACGAGGACGAGGTTGTCATTCATGTTTCGGATTAAAAATAAAACCAAGAATGGACGAGAGGAACGTGGAATAAAACTAGAACGGCGGAATGTCGTTACTACGAATTATCACTATTGTCCGCGGATGTACACAGAAATCTTTTCGCGGGAGAATGATTCTAAAAATAGCCCAAGGTGTAACTACGCTGTTGAATATAATAATTTAAAATAAAATAATAATTTACAGAAGTCATTTCACTAGTTAACGTTTTTACCGGAAGCTGGTGATAACATTTTCTTTTGATCTACAGTAGTTCGTAACGGACAAAAGTAGACGGGATTAGAACTGAACAAACATCAAGAGTTAAGGGATGGACCATTAGAAAAGTGATGGGGGGGGGGGGGGGGGGGGATTTTGGGAGATGCAAGAAATTTTTTTTGTACACCTAAGGTGAAACCTTTTTTTTTCACTCGATAGCTGGAATATATATATTTTTTAATAGGTGAAACTTTTTACTGTTTTAGGCCTAGTTCATATGTCACATTTATATCTAATATTAAATAACAAGAATTTAAGTGAGTGGAGTGATGTAGAAAGTGGTGGTGAGGACTGAAGGATATGCTGTTGGCTGTTTGGCAGAAGGAATGCACTACCGGTAGGAGAGAACAATTTTGGCTCGCCATTTCTATGTTTGGCCTGCTACTGTACATAGAATTATGTTTCAAAACTATTAAAAAAGTTGAAAAAATCATTCAAAGTGTTGCAGTTCAAAAAAATAAAATTGTCTGAAATGAATAAACTTTATTTTTCTTTGCACCATCAAAAATTAATATTACATAGGATAAAAAGAAACGTTCATATTTACATTGAATATTATGAAAAACAAAAGACCATATAAAGCTTGATAAAATGCAAAAATTAAATATACAATATTTTGTTAAAGTTTCTTGTTTTCAACAATGACCACTGTTAGCTTTTTTATGTCAATGGTTGACACATGGGTATCATTTGCCCATACTTGGTATGTATAAAATGTCACAATCAAGACTTGGCTAGGAGATTTAACAGGCTAGTACTAGGAAGAAAGATCAAACTAGTCCAAAAATGTTTGCCTGTAATTTCAATGTTATTCACTACGTAGTTGATCTGTAACATTTTCACCTGCTCTGGGGCATACCCAGGATTTTTGTAGGGGAGGGGGGTCTGGGTTGTTCAATTATAATAATTTATGTCAACAAAGAAAGTCAGTAATACTGATTTTTATTGTGAAAAGCACAAAGCTTCACGGTAAAGAGGTTTGTGAATATGTATTAATACACAGGATAACTTTGTTCCAAAAATGTCTTAGTTGTTTGGTTCCGGAACCCCTGGAACCCTCCCTCCCCCCCTACCCCTACCTGCTAAGCAACTTGTGACTTTGATATTTGGACAGTGAAGATTTGTGAATAATAAAATGTCGAACTCTTCATTTTAAGTGTTAGGCCTACAACTGTATCAATCAAGGTAGTACTTGACAATATTTACTCATGAGTCAAGGTGTGACAAGGCTGTTGAGAATAAAAAAATCATATTTTTTATTTCTAGTCTGGACTTGTTATTCACTTCATAGTTGATCTGTAATAGTTTTACCTGTACTCATTGTCCTTGGGCAGATTTTTTTTTTTGTGATAATGCGTTGGAATATTTTTTTTTCTTAATAATTTACTGGGAATTTTTTTTTTTTTTGCTTTTGCCCCCCCCCCCCCCCCACCCCCCCCCCCCATCACTTTTCTAATGGTCCATCCCTAAGTTGCGACAAGTGCATAACTGAGCTATAATTGACTGACCTGATGCTATTGAACAGTTGCATCTTGCGTTTTTGTAGAGAAACGTTTTTATGACAACTTTTTATCGCCATAGATACTTTAAACTGAGAATTATATACAGCTCTGGACATCGCGGGACATTCAATCCTGCGTAATAACCAACAGAGAAGCGCACATGGTAATATGAGCATAAGGAAGGCTGCTGGCTGTCGTAAAGAAAAGAGTCTCCAAAAATTTCTGATTGCTTTTCGAACAGTGGACAAATCTCTCTGAATTTAAAGACCGGATAATAAATGTTGATTCTTTTTACGAGTGAATGTAATGAAATGAGTATAGCTGTGGAAACAGATATGCAAATTTCACTCGCTCGCTCGCTCGCTCGTGATGGGCTGTAAACTTTAATTTATGAATATTAATTTATGTATTAAATTATAAATTTATCTTTTTTTCGTCTTTTTTTTTTCTTCGTCTTTTTTTATTTTTATTTTCGTCGATTTTATTTTATTTTATTATTTTATTTAGTGATTTTTTTGCTAATTTTTCATTTCCACACTTCTGGGATTTGAACCCGCGACTCCAGAGACGAACTTCGAATTTGAAGTCCAGACCATTAACCGCTCGACTACTTTTGGCGAATTTAACGTTGGGATGAAAATTAACATAGAGATGTCTTTGTGTTGTTGTTAGTACGCTGACCTAACTTTGGACTACCGTAGGCTCATAGCTTCTTAGAATGACTCTTCGGCTCGCTCGCTTTCACGGCTTTGCCGCTATAGTTTGCGCGCCAACAAGACCGCCAGCTACGCAGGCTACCCAAATGGAAGGAGGCAGACGAGTTGGTTATTTTACAAGCATGGCTGAGGAGTTGAACTCGCAACTAGCACAAACAAATCCAGCTAGTGGCAGGGCCAGGCAATAGCTTCTTAGAATGACTCTTCGGCTCGATTTATAGCTTGTAAGAGTTCCAAATAGAAGAAATAACCTTAGAAAATACTTGACTTCCGGAGAACAGATCATTGAAAATCTTTGAAGGGCTGAAATGCGTGTTTGGATAAAGTTTTTCGATTTTCAAAGCACGAACCGCGGACTTCGACTGATGTTGATTTCGGGACAGTATATGTCGTTTTTTCACTTTATTTGCTTTTTCCAATTGTATGAATTGCGTCTGTAATAGATTCATTAAAAAGGAGAAAGAAAAAAAGAAGTAAGAGGTCGTAAATTGTAAAATATATTTTTCGTTTTCACATTTACGGGATTTGAACCGGCGACCTTCTAATTTGAAGTCCACGTCGTTAACCGTCGACTACTACGACGCACTTAACATTGACTGTTAAAATTAACATAGAGATTTCTTTATATTGTTGTTAGTACGCTGACCTAACTTTGAACTACCGTAGGCTTGGCTTCGGTAGGGTCAATCGATCGGGAAAGTTGCCGTGGCAGAAATGACTGTTTTATGTAACAACCATTAGTGGAATAAGTTTGACATATCATTCACGAGTCGCTCATAAGAGCTTTTGATTATTCAGTAAAAACATCGCTTTTTAAGCGCTGAAAGTTTGTAATTTCCACCCCGCTTGTTAATTCCCGGGGGAGCATGCCCCCGGAACCCCCTAGATGACTCACGCTGACGCGGTCGCATTAGCCCCCCACTCAAAAAACTCGGGCCCTGCTTAGGACAGTATATAAGTAATGCGTAATCTCTTGTTCAACGATTACCTATGTACAAGTTGTGAAGTATCTTCGAGGTTTATTCTAAGATTAAGGAAGTTGCTGTGTTCCAGAAAAGTCTAGTGGTCTTTCCTGCCAGTGTCGATGTTGAGTAAGGCGAAGGAACAAGTTCCCTGTACCTCTGGTATCTTGTAACGAGTGCCTGCTGCCAAGGCCGTGGCTCTAACCGAGTTGTTGATTTCCCGCTCCGCATCGTATTCCGGCAAAGCCTTGTTTGCCATACAGCCGATTCGCACGCTTCCGTGAAGAGCTTAATCCATAAACGACGTTATTTGCCGAGCATCCAAGCGTTGGCAAATTCCGCGTTCACCGGCCTAAAACCTCTCGTTACAATATTCACCAGCAAATATTCAGTTGTTAAAACCAGGTTTTTGTCGGTGCATTTGACTGACGGAAAACATGAATCTATTTATTTCAGTACTCATTGACTGAATGCTCGCCATAGTTTGATTTCTTGAAAGTGAAACGAACAATTTTCGGCGGCAGCGACGTTTTTAACCAACAAAATTCGGAGAGTCACGGTCAAAAGTACTTTTGACTGCGGTCAAAGCTGTTACTAACCTTTGACGGACGCGCGTCAAAGCTTGTCAAAGGTGATATCAAAGCTGTTGTTTACCTTTGACCACTGTGTCAAAGATGGTCGTCCATCTTTGCCTCACCTTCGACGCGAATCAAAGATGAGACAAAGCCAACTTTTCGATCAGTGTCAAGACAAGTATAATAAACGCACAGTAACTCACAATGCAAATAACTTCCGGAAGATGAAAATCACTGTTTTTTCCTTGTGCTTGCAAGTGTTATATGTTCTGTTTTCATGTTTGACGCAAGCACAAGCGGAAGCACAAGGATCAAAATATTTTGATCATTGTGCTGTGATTCTGCTGTGTGCTTGTGCTTGTGCGTGTGCTGTGTGCTTGTGTTGTGATTCTGCTGTGTGCTTGTGCTAGACTACGAGCAGTCCCTCATTTTTCTCAGGATAGTCGAGCGCGCGCAAAAATCACCTCGTCGCATGGTCAGCTTGAAAATTTTGGCTCTTTCCAACCTCCAGTGACGTTCTTATAAACGGAGAAGTATGTAGCTTCCCGATGACTGCCCGCTTGTTTTCAGAAAAAAAGCTCCATATTTTTTGCACCTTCAGGATCCTTCAGAAATTCATCGAAGAAATATCAGTGCGGTAAAAAAGCAATTTCTTGTTCTGGCGAATGACCAATGCCGTAGTAAACGTAACAGAAGCTAACTTGTGTACTACCTTCTGTGTCGACCTTACAATGTCTTCAAAATCTCAGAATTCATCTTAGATTGACAACTTTTTTATCCAAATAATTATATGGAATTAGAGAAACCACATTCAAACCACTGCGTCAAAATTGGGACATGTGGGAAACAATACGAGGAACGAACTGCTAGATATTCCACAAATACTCCTAATTCAATCCTAATCGTTTGAATTCAAGCCAACAGTCTTTGAATATGAGAAATCGTGATTTTGTTTTTGTTTTAAATTTCGCGCCAAAGTGATTGTGGCGAGTTGCGCACTCGCCGCACGTGTGAACCAGTCCTGATGACAAGTGCCGGTTTTGGCAAATGTTTATTGAAGCAGTCGAAGGATTTCCGATTCTTACTATCCAATCAAAAACTAGCGCGAGCACGCACGAGTACTCCAAAAGCAATGGCGCCTAAGGATACATCATGTTGCTTAGCAACTTCGGAGACGAAAACCGTGGGCTCAGTCCCTTTCTCGGAAGCGGGATTTCGCCATCACCTGGTACTTGTTCTCCCGACTGGACCGCTGGACAGCTGTACGCATCGGAATAATCAATGTCTATGGATGGGTCCAATATGTTTCATTAATTTTGAGTTTGTTTCTTTGTTTTCAGCACCTATCACGACATGGCTTATCGATACACATTTGCTGTCCTGTTCACCTTTTGTCTGGTCGCAGCGGTTATGTCAATTCCTGCCGATAGGGTATGTTTTGCCAAATCACTGCAAAGCAGATATATATAAGCCTGTGTATAACAACTGTGCTAGCCGGCGGTACCTTTTAGGGGTTAAAACTCATAGTTTGGTACCGCTTAGGGTGTTAAAATTTAAAATGACCACTGCCGTAGAATTTCCTCGGTACCTTTTGGGAAATTAAGCTGGCCAAAGGATAGCAACTAGTTTTGTTTTAGAATTAGTCGATGTTTAACCCTATTCTGCCTGGGGGGGGGGGGGGGGGGAGGCAGAAAGTGCCCACGCTGACTTCAAATTTATCGTACTTAAAGAGCATTCAAGCAATCATAGCCAAACTTTCTGAATTTTCCTAAACATTACCTGGGATCATTTTGGGGTGCCAATTTTTTGATCACGTGACTTGATGTTTCCATGGCAACCAAGTTTTGACAGGCCGTTTTCGCCAAATTTGGTATTTTCAGTTTAAATTTCTGTTTTCATGAGATTTTTGCTTTTTACGAAGAGTTTCATCCAAAATCTTTGCAATTTTTGCATCCTTATATATCAAATTTGGTGATTTTCTGACATTTCTGAGATACAGATCGTTTTACCCAAATTTGTTGATTTTTTAGCTTAATTTTCAGTTTTCATAAAATGTTTGCTTTTACGATGAAATCCTTCCAAAATCTTTGCCGTTTTAGCATCTTCATATTTTTCTTGATTGTTTCAAAGCAAATTTGGAGATTTTCTGACATTTCTGAACAATTTAGAAATCCAAGATTTAGGATCCAAGATGGCGGATTTTTTTTAACGTATGACGTCATTATGGCGTGTATGACGTCATAATAGACACGTCGCTGCCACTAAAATAACGCTTTTCGGATGCTTTACACACCATGTAAGTTTCATTTTCATAGCGTCAATACTTTTCTAGATACATAGGGGGGGCACTATCTGCCTCCCCCCCCCCCCAAGGCTCAGGAACGAAAAAAAAGCCCAGGCAGAATAGGGTTAACAGAAATCCACAGGAGAGTAAATTCTCGCTACTTTTGAATTTATTATTTCAACTGTTAGCTCAAAACTGCTCAAAACGATTGTTTTTTGCTCACGGGGACACTATCCATCCGGGTTTTTTTTGCCCGACGGGCCGGGAATATTTCTCTGCGGATGAACACTATCACGTCACGTGATCGATTTAAGCCAATAAGAAAATAAGAAAATTTAGTGGTGAACTATAACGATCGATAGAAGGTTCTCGGAGGGCGCGCACAGTTTAACAGATCAGCCACTGGCCATGGGTTATGCTGATTCAATTAGACTGCTCGCTCTCAGTTTCTATCGACCAACGCGTCCATTGTCCAATGCAAGTAACATGCACGCACAAAAAGACAACATCAGAATAGACAACCAAAACCATTCAATTTAAAAAATATAAACTCGTTTACACCACACAGCCGATCAAGCTAAGAGTGGATTAGATTTACATGTTATGCACTCGATACATAAAATTAACAACTCCCTTCCTGATATGGCTGTGCCATAGGTTTCTTTGAAGAGTCCCGTCGTGACAGGCTAAACGAATTCCTGAGTGATCTCGTCGACTCCCTCCTTATAAGGCCTGTAAATGCTTTTTTAAATCCGGGTATTTTTAGCGAGTAAATAATTGGATTAATGGCCGAGTTGCAGTAGTGTAACAGCTTGGTAAACTGGATGACTTCAAACGAGATTGCCTTGCGATTATGTTCCGATTGAAAAAAGTAAACAGCGTTTATACAAAAGAATGGCAGCCACGTCACAGCAAAAACTATGATGACAATAAGAAGGGACATGGCAATCATGAGTTCATTATCTTGTCTCTTGAGTGTCCTCCTTGATCCTTTCCTCATCAACTTCTTTTCCTTTGCCTTTCGCCATATTCCAATATACATAGAACAGATGACGGAAAACGCTACCGAGATGCAAGCGCAGAAGAGAATGAAGAAAGCTCTTGTGATGTTGTAGTTACTAGATCTGATTGAGTGTATAAAGGACAAAGTGCCTGCGGTCACCCAGCAGATCATTAAAACACCAAGGTAAACAACCTTGGAGGAATTTCGATGACTCACCGGATACGCAATAGCGTAAAAGCGCTCCAGGCTTATTAGCATCAGATGAAAGATGGAAGCGAAACCTCCAAACACGTCCACTGCATGATAAATCACACTCAAAACCATAGGAATTTGAAGATGCCGTTTATATAAAAGTATCATACTGATGTAGAGTGGAACCGCAACCAAACCTACCAGCAAGTCAGCGGCTGCTAGACCTACTATGATGTAATTAGTGCGCGTGTGCAGCTTAGTGTTTCGACTGAACGCCAGAATTACTGTTGAGTTTCCAAATATGGCCATGACTGCTAAAGTGCCAAAGGCTACACTCCAAGCCATTATAGAGAATGACGTGATTATCTCAGACGATGGGAACGTCTGATTGGCCGCCGTGGAATTGTTCATTTTACCTTGAAAACAAACAAAATAGTTTAAGTTTTACTAGTGTGGACATAAATAATGAAGTAGTGAATGAGTCTCATGTAGATCCTGTTTCATTTTGAACAAAACATGTGTAATTTCCTTGAAGCCTGAACTCATGAACTGGGTGTGATGTCGAACAGGGTCTTATCTTAATGGGCCACGTGGCTTTGAACGTCCTAAATATGTTAATTGCTAAAGAAATTTAATAAATATTGATACACTTTGGGTATGACAGAGAAACTCATTCTATAAGCATATATTTTTTTAAATTGAATGTACATAACCAAGATAAAATATTTTCTTTTGACATAACTTACTTACTTTTCTTTTGACATAACTTTACTAAAATAATTTCTTTTGACTAAATAATTGATCTGAGACTGACAAGGTAAGCTCAATTTTATCACTACTTGTGTGCCAGGGGGGGGGGGGGGGGGGGAGAAACTCCTTATAAATGGTCTGCATAATTACGGACATAGCGGTGCCGGGCAACCGAGCGTGCGCAATAGCACTCAACTAGCTGCTAAGAGGATTGTCCCACGGGAACTTATTAACCGGGCGTGGGCCTGGGGCCCAGCCCGGTTAATAAAATAGCTTCTGTTTTTTTTTGTCGTCGATCTCTTATACCTCTACTACGCCAAAGTGCTAGGAGGAGAGCTAGGGGTGAGTATGAATATATATGAATGTATTCGCCTTGTGAAAGATTTTCTCGGGGAAGAACGAAGCCCGGACTCGAGAGAGCGGCGGAAATCGAGCCTATATGAAAGTTGGACTGGTCCAAATAGATATTAATTTAGGACCGCGTAAACACATCGGAGCGGCGTACAGATTTCGCAACGTCGGTGAGTTTGACTCGTCAAAATATTAAATCATTGTACTCACTACTAGGTGGACACACTAGGAGCGCCATTAGATCAATTTTTTTTTATCAAGGCGACGTTACATTTCGCCAGGGTCATAATATTGTCCTGTTTGTTTTGTGTGAAATACATTTCTTTTCCGTAAAGGAAAACAGAAACTTGCCCAGACTCGCAGATTTATGTAAACAGAAACTTGCTGAGACGTGCAGATTTATATTTGGACGATTACGTCATAGGGTCACGTCGAATCGTGAGTTGAAGAGATTGTCTGTGAGGTGCGTACGTACATCACATACACTGGAAGCGCCATTAGATCAATTTTTGAGCTATTTTTTTCAAAAAAAAAATAGCTTCTTAGCTGTCGTATTGGACGATGTAGCGAGGTATGTAGGTATGTATGTTTGTCCCACCAATCAAAATCGGACTACCATCAACAACACTTAGTTCAACAACCAATGAAATTGCCGTTTGTAAAGCTGCATCAGAAGAAGAGCAATTTTCGGACTGCCATCTTTGTTTGTGTGTAAAGACCGGCATATAACTAAGACATCGATCCCTTCGAGAAGATGAAGGCAACCTAAGCTGGTGATTAACGGCGAAAAAGTAAAACGTAATTAGACGAATGGACGCCGATTCAGGACGCAGTAAAGAGAAAGAACTTCGATCAATCACGAAGGAATAAACATATAAAGAAGAAGAAATCGTGGTGTTACGGACACTGAGACACTCGAAAATTAAGACCTAGTATCCTTTGTATGGTTACTGTTACATGTTTGTTCATTTATTAGATTTTACCAGAAATGTCTTTTATTTTCTTTTGTTGAGAATTCCGCGCTAAAGTACTTTGAATATTCGAGGGTTTGGTGACGAATGACCTTCCTGAATACCCGCGCGCTCGGATTTTATTTTCTTGCAATGCCCAGTTGTTTCTGAAGATAAAAATGTTCGGTAAGAGTTTTCGGTCACCGGCGGTTGGGAAAGAAAGCTGGGTTGCGATATTTGGTTTCTGAATTTACTCAATGGAAAAAAGATGCTTCTGGTAGGATTTTGAGTGTTCTTACCCTTTCGGCCGTCTTTTCGGGCGAGATGCGAAGAGACACGATATAAATTTTGAGATGTTGTGAATGTTTTATACGCACTGGGTATTAAACCCGACAGAAAGGAAATGCTTTTAGGATGCAATTCATGATTACTTGTTGGCCAATTGAATTAAAATTATTGGCAGAGATTTTAACTGTATCGAGAGCGAAAGTGATAGACTTGGAGGAAATTTAGTGGTTTCTATAAGCTTATGTGGATTTGCGAGATTTGTGAAAAACACACGGCTGCCAAACTCAGTGTATTTAAGCTTAATAGTGGTAGATAAATTCTTTATTGCTCAGAATGTAGTGGATAATCGATGATGAAGATTTTTGTACACTGATTTCAGATATCATTCGTAAATATGTTTTGTATCAGGAAGCATTTTCGACTATTTACGACTGGTGGGATTTGTTGAATGTTTTGAATGAAAAACAAACAAAGGTTCGCGCAACAAATCTGTTGATTGAAGCTAAAGAGGTTCTGATCAAAGGCGATGATTCCGTCCAACCGCTTATTAATTAACGGGAGAGTGAGCTTCAGGCTTCAGGCTTTTTTTCGAAGTGAATCGGCTAAAACCCGAAGTTCAGTGCTCAGTGCTCCGTGGATTGAAACGAAATATTTTTTAGTGTTGAGTCAACACGCGCTCTGAAGAATTCTGTCAAATCTATTTATCATGTTTATTATATAAAATACTGCAGGTGTTGAAGTTTCTTCCAAAAAGATATTGAACAGGGTCATGTGGATTTTTACCGTTATTTATATTCCAGTGAACAAGTTGAACTTGAAGTGCAGCAAGAGCCGTTTGAAAATGCTGTTTACTCGTCCAAAGGAATATTTATATTTATACGAAATTACTGAAGCGTGCGAGATTTGTCAACAGGCAAAACATCGGGCTGTGATCTCGTAGTAGTAGTATTTTATTTATCCACATATTTATATGGATGAGCTCGAAGCTCGTTGAAATACAGAATAAGACCGATGTTTTTTTACGTTAAATTTTGTTATCTTTTAGGTCAATTTTTGTTTGAAAAAGGTCAGCGCGTGTTGCAGGGAAGCGTGACGCTTACGTTTTAAAAAGGATTACCCGAAAAATGAAAAGAATTGGCGGTCGGTTTCGTTGTGAAATGTCGCTTAAAAAATCTGTTCTAAAGTTTTAGCTAGTCGTTTGTCTAAACTTATCAGACTTGTTCCATCCCAGGACGAACTATTTTCGATAATTTGTTTATTGCGTGACATTTTGGATTATGTAAATGTAAAAAATGAGACTGCTGTATTTTTGAGCTATTTTTTTTTAGAAAAAATAGCTTCTTAGTTATCGTGTTGGACGATGTAGTGAGGTATGTATGTATGTATGTTTGTCCCACCAATCACTAAATCGGACTACCATCAACAACATTTAGTTCAACAACCAATGAAATTGCCGTTTGTAAAGCTGCGTGGTTCTGAGAAGAAGAGCAATTTTAGGACTGCCATCTTTGTTTGTGTGTGAAGGCCGGCATATTATAACTAAGACATCGATCCCTTCGAGAAGATGAAGGCAACCTAAGCTGGTAATTAGCGCCAGAAAAGGAAAACCTATTTGAAAGTATCAATGGACGCCGATTCAGCACGCAGTAAGAAACGAAGGAACAAACATAAAGAAGAAGAACCACGAGCCACTAATTTTGAAATTGCAAGACGTCGGAGCCTCTAGTCACACTCTCCAATGGTTTCGCAGTTACCTAAGCAACAGGCAACAAGTAGTACGAATCCACTCAACGCTGTCTAAATCTTTGCCTGTGACCAGCGGTGTACCTCAAGGGAGTATATTGGGCCCGCTACTATTTAGTATATACACGAACGATCTTTCCTCGATACCACAGAAATGCAGCACTCAGAGTTACGTAGACGATACGAAACTCATTACTTCTTTTCAACTAAAAGACAATCTGGATGCAATTACTGATTTGAAAGACGACCTGTCTAAAATAGGAGAATGGTGCTCCAATAACCTTTTGTTACTGAATCCTGGCAAAACCAAATTAATGATATTTGGCAGCAGGCAAATGCGTTCAAAACTAGAATTTCCCTCCCTTCCCTTTATGGGAAAGGACATCATCCCTGCAGACACCGCTAAAGACCTGGGCGTGATTTTGGACTCCAATTTAACTTACGATGAACACATAATTAAAACTGTTTCTTCATGTATGTCCCGCCTCGGTCAAATAAACCGCGTCAAGCATGTTTTTGACAAACGTACACTCTTAATAATTATTAACTCTTTAGTTTTCAGCAAATTATTTTATTGTTCTAATGTATGGGCAAATACATCGAAGTGTAACATTAACAAACTGCAGGCTGTGCAAAACTTCGCTTGCCGCATTGTGAGCGGCGCGCGCAAATATGACCACATTACGCCTCTTCGTAAGGAGCTCAATTGGCTCCCTGTGGCAAACCAGCTATATTACCGTAGCGCTACAATGGCCTTAAATGTATGACGGGCCACGCCCCTGAATACCTGTCCTCAAAATTTTTAAAGCGAGCCGAGGTGAGCGGTCGTAGCACCAGAAACTCACAATTGTTGAACATTCCACTTTTTAAAACCGCTAGCGGCCAAAGAACTTTCTATTATAGAATAGTTAATTTATGGAATTCTTTAGATCATTCTCTTAAATTGTGTAATTCAGTGACTGTTTTTAAAAATCGCCTGAGGACCAAACTACTTAAAGAATTGTAATTTTTATATTTATATATTTTTATAATTTTTTATTTTTTATTTTAGTCATTCTCATTTTTAATTGTAAATAGAAATATTTTTAAGATTGTATATTGTCTTTGAAAAGCCCCCTTGGGGAAAGTCAATAAAGTATGTATGTATGTATGAAGAAATAGGGGTGTTACGAAAACTACGACCCTCGAAAACTAAGACCTAGTATCCTTTGTATTGTTACTGTTTATATGTTCATTCATGAGATTTTACCAGAAGTCTCTATTATTTTCCCCGGTTGAGAATTCCGCGCTAAAGTAACCTGTACTTCGAATATTCGAGGATTTGGTGACGAATCATGCCAAACAGAATTTGATTTTTGCTAAACACGCGCTATTGCGATGTTTTGCTGTTGAGTGCAGACATTTTCACGTGAAGTGGTAAATTCGTGAGCAGATACTAGTATTTTGAAGAGAAAAGTTGAAATATGCTTACGCAAGTTCTCTTGTCTTCTTGTTAATAGTTGACTTTCGGTAAATCTTCTTGGGTTGATTTTATTCACAGAACTTTTTACGTTTTATGATCTGCAATGTTAACCATTTAATTTCGGTAAAACAGAAATGTATGTAATGTGATACTTTTGGTTGTAATGTAGGCGTCTGTAACCTGATACTTTTGTTTTTCATGCAAAGGATGTAACCTGATACTTTTATTTTTCGTACGCTCGTGATAATTGAATTAGTTCTTGTTTCTCAGTTGGATAAATATCTGCGTGTTGAATAAAATAAAATCTTTTCTCTTCGATTTTATCACAAGGATTTTCAATATATGGTATTTATTTCCAGTTTGGTACAAATTTGCTGCAGTAGAAATATGGATACCGAAAACAAAATATAATTTGATACACTTGTTTTCAAATGTAAATTTAATTAAATTACTTGTAGCTTAGAGCCTAAATTTGAATAAAAATGATGTTTTTCTTTGGATTGAAATCAAGAAATTGTTTTCCTTCAAGGTACTGTGACAATTTGCAGTTCTTGGTGTTCTGCTATGTGAATTGTCATTAAATTTTAGCATTTTGTATTTGATTAATGAATGCATTACAACATGTCAGGGTCAAAGGGTCATCAATCAAATTTACATGAATATTTTACGCAGACCTTTAATTATTATACGATGATAAGGAGTACAATTTACTATTTAAAACAACACATTGTACTGGCACAAATATTTCTTGATGAACCACAACACAAATGGTTAATGTTTTAATACCTAAATATAATACTTTTGTTGACACTTGTCATGTGTAACGCAGGTTTGTTCAATTGTCACGCATTCGTTAATTTCCAACTGTTTCTTTGCCTGTTTCTTTCCAATAGTTTACCGTGTACCTTCAGGGGTGTCTCAAGTCTAAAAAATGTAGCGTGTCCGGATTAAACTCCAGATACCTAAAACCCTATATCAAATTAAAGCTTATAGAGCTCGCTATCTAAATATACTAACCATTTTGTAATAAAATGAATTGTCGAATTTTTCGCGATGTCTGAATACGAGGGTCCGAATCAGCTTTTGAAAGCTACAACTCTGCGCGAATGATATATTTCGCTAATTTGATTTGTTCTCGGGTTTCCGGACCCATAGCGCTAAGAAAACGTGTCGGGGATTTCTCATATTCCCCAATTGCAGTGCCTGAAGATACAGAGCATTTTCTAAATAGGGTAAAAATGGCTCCCAACGAAAAAGTTTTCCGAAATAAAAAATTCCCGACATGTTGTCGTTGTTTATATGTTAATCTAGATACTGTCCAAATTTGAGGTCAATCGCTCAAATTCCCTTTGAGTTGTAACTCTTTAAGACGCCTCTATCGGTCCGAAATAGATTTCGAGAAAACAGCGGGAGAAGTATTCACACTCCACTCACTCCTCACTTACGGTAAAGTCTCTCGCACTGTATTTCTCCGTTAATAATTATCGGATTTCCATAGAATTTTCTTTATATGAAAGGTCATCATGTAAACTACATATCTAAGCGAAAAATGTTTTTTGGACCAATTCTGTCCTTTGAAGGTATATGGTAACCTTAAACCACCCAAGTAAAATTAATAAAATATAAAAAACGTTTGAATATTCTCTGACTGGAAACATTCGATCGTCCATTGAATATAATCAGTGTCCAGCACAAAATTGTTTGCCGGGAAAACAAGCCACAGTGCTTGATTTTTGATAACTTAAAATACACTAGTGTTGTTGTATACTAAAGCATAGTTAGTAGAGGGGACATTGATCTACAGTTTCCAATCCAATCTTTTCATGATCCATAACACCATATTTTACCACTCCAAAAAATAGCTCTTGCACGCATTGCGTGCCTATGTTTTTATCAAGGCTACGTTAGATTTCGCCAGGGTCATCCTTTGCCTAAATGATATTTTATGAATATTGTCCTGTTAAATAATTGTCATTTTGTGTGAAATACATATCTTTTCCGTATATTTTCTGAGAAAAACAGAAACTTGCTGAGAAATGCAGATTTATAAATAAGGACGATTACGTTATGGGGTCACATGAGTCAACGTCTGTGTAACCTGCGATCAGGCGTTCTTTTCCTTTTCTTTCTTTTCGCGGAGAACGAGAGCGCGGAGAGAGAGAGAGGAAAAGGAACGCCTGATACAATTATTTGCCGATTCGCTTTCCACCCACTTGTCAATGATCTGTCAAGCTGTCAATTTTCAAAATCTACGTTACAGTTCGTGACATTTGTACACTTGCCGTTCTCTTGAATTCGGTCTTCTGACCTTCTTTGCTTCAAGTGCATTTCTAAATGGGCAAGATATGTTGTATTATGAGGAGGATTTTGAAGTAGAATAGAGCCTTCGACTGTGTTTTTGCCATCAATTTCATTCCGAAAACAGCACTGACTGCGATTGCGTTACACGACATAAATTTGCATAATAACGTCCTAGACATGTCTAGTCAGTCGTTATGGTCGAATGATTCCATGATTCCGTTTAGAAATTTGAATCAAATAACCATTTTTTAAGCGGAAAGCTTCAGCCGTTTTAAATGTAAGATCTTTATATTGGCTTAGTAATGATTCAGAAGAGTCCTTCTCTTCGCAAAAGGCGGTAGCGGAGTGGGAAAGTAGAAGGCCTTTCTTGTACTTTAATCGAGCGTGCACGCCGGATTGACACAAGCCATATTAGGTACGCATGATTGACGGAAGTATTGTTTTTCGACCAATCAGGAAAACATTCAGAATCTGAATGTTGTACATGAGATCCGGCAAGTAATTGTATCAGGCCCTCCTCTCTTCGAGGAGGGCCTGATCGCAGGTTAACGTCTGTGATAAACCAGGGTCGCCGTTAGGTCAAATTTCATATCAAGCTATTACTTTTGATTTGAACATGAATACTCTGCTGTTTATTTAGTGTGAAATACATTACTTTTTCGTGTTGGTGCAGCAATTCACTTCCTTGTATGCAGAAGATTTATAAATAACAACCATTACGTTACAATATCACATTTTGACTCACGCAATTTGTCGAACTGTGACTAGAATAGCTGCGAATGATGATGGTGCAACGCGGAACGTCTGCGATTGATGGTTCAACACCGATTCGTACCTATGTTGTCGTGTTTTTTCCTCTTATTCAACTTTGGCTTTATATTGAGGAATGATCTTCAAAGACTGCTCAGAGGCAAGAAAATTGACAGTAGGCACTATACGCAAACATCAGACTTCAGCGTGACTGCCGTGACTAATCTGATAGATTTCAAGCAAGAAAGCAGGTAAAACGGCTTGCTTGCTTGATAAAAAAAGCCCGGTTATATTTTCTTCGAAAATTCTTGTTGACAATAAAAAAGCTTTTCAGGCAAGAAATTCACACCTAAAATTAGTATGCATGATAACATAAATGTGTTTTTCCTTGGATGTTTTCGCTCGAAAAAGAAGACGTGTTTTTTTCGTTGTTGTCTGATTTCGCTTCGCCTCGTGTATTACGATAAACATTTTCATCCGACTGTGGCGCTTCCCGTTCCAGTAGTAGCACTATTCAGGGGCACCCAACGGATCGTTTCGGTGGAATATCTGTTCGGGAGGCCTATAATCGCCTCAGATACTCGGTTAGGGAAATGTCATCTCGAACTTTCTTAATATGAGAAAATTAATGCCTTTTGTTTTCGGAGAGATAAAAATGTCGTTTTGGGTACAAAAATAGGTCAGCTGGGATTTTCGGAAAGGCAAATTCAGCTCATAAATTCGGGTAATAAGATTTCAATCCCTAAAATTTTCTGGAGTTTGAAAGTTCAGCTAACGTATCCGAACAGATACATTTTTCTTAGCGTTTAAAAATAAGCCATTAAACTGCACAAAAAGCACAGTTATAACGTAAAAACGACGTTCCGACACCTACAGGAAAATTTTGTCGTTGGGTGCCCCTGACTACTGACCGTATCCGAAAGACTCTCGCTGGATCCTCTCGCTGTAGCATGTAAAGTCCTGTAAATGCAGCTCAGACGGATTTTTCGCTTGTTGTTTCACGCTGCCGAGTCGGCGGCGTGAAAGATCAAGCCAAAAATCCGCCAGCGCTGTGTTTGCAGGCTACACGCGTACAGCTCTACGCTGCGAGCTTGAAAAAGTTTCCCGGGTTAGAAAACAATGAAGTTTTGGTTGACGTCATTCTTAGCAACGGCTTGATTGACACAGGATTCGCACTGTTGGTCTGTTGCCCGGCACCGCTATGTCCTCAAAGAAAAGTGCCGGCTTTCTATCGAAAACGAAGACGTGTTCTTTTCGTTGTTGTCTGATTTCGCTACGTCTCGTATATTACGATAAACATTTTCATCCGACTTCGCTTCCCGTTCCAGTAGTGAGCACTACTGACCGTATCCGAAAGACTCTCGCTGTAGCATGTAAATGCAGCTCAGACGGATTTTTCGCTTGTTGTTTCACGCTGCCGAGATATTTTCTCGGCAGCGTAAAAGATCAGGCCAAAAATCCGCCAGCGCTGTGTTTGCAGGCTACACGCATACAGCTCTACGCTGCGAGCTTGAAAACGTTTCTCGGGTTAGAAAACAATGAAGTTTTGGTTGACGTCATTCTTAGCAACGGCGTGATTGACACAGGATTCGCACTGTTGGTCTGTTGCCCGGCACCGCTATGTCCTCAAAGAAAAGTTCCGGCTTTCTATCCCCCCTGCAGGGAACCAATCAGAGTGCTCCGATTCATGATGGACCAGTTTGGGTAGTGTAGCAGCTCTCGTAAGCTACTAATTTCATTGACACTCTGTGTGTATCAGCTCTATTGTTGTTAGGGCTATTGGCATTGTTTTTATTTTATGTCCTATTGTTCGTTCTACCAATAGTGTTGGACTTTACGAGAGCTGATACCAGTTTGCTAATATAACATTTTAAATAGATGACAAGTTGCTGCAAGGGCTATGGATTATCATAAATCTATCTGATATCTTGTGAAGCAAATTTACTAACTAGAAAACACTTTAGTTTGAGTGATACATATATGGATTTTAAAATATCACAGCTAGATGTCAGGAAAACAGATCCATTTCCTAAATAACATGATAAATTGCACCGTATCTCCGTTATACCCCACTGCATTTCCCTTCTAAAAATAAACATATCGGAATATTTTCATCGTGAACAAATTCAATAGGGAAAACGATAACTGGTATTTTAAAACTAAGGGAATAAAAAATATATATATATATTTGCAATATTTTGTATAGTTTCTATCTGTTGTATGGATAGCCGTGATCAAGCGAGGATGCCGTGATTATATAATTCGTGATCAATTTTTGGAAAGTTTTCAAGTTTATCAAGGCCTAAACTAAATTTTGAGTGTGCGCGTGTTTTGCCTTAATCTCAAATTATGATTTGTAAGTTACTGAGTAAAATGTAAGAGATTTATTAACTGTGAATATGTGACTCCAACAAGAGCCATGCTCCTAATGAATATTATTTGCGCAGTAATCATCATGCAATGATGATTAATTTTAATTCAAGTACATGAGCTAAAATGCTTTTAACGTATAAATACGTTTAACATGAAAATTCTGTATACCAAAATGGAATTTTATTTCCGTTAGAAACCTACTATTATGTGTTGAAAAATGGACAATTGTTTTTCTACTGTACCAGCTTTGTCAAAATAAGAATACAATTGAAAGATTTTAGAATTTACTTTTAACCTCGGGCCTGTCGTGTGTAGTTTTGAAAACAAAACCTCATGAAGAAGAAACATCGATAGGCCATTGGTTGACTCGTTGATTTGTTTGAAGCAACCTCGCATAAGTTCCGGTGTTCAATTGTAAATTTCAAAATAATGCCAAACACTCAACTTATTTTAATACGGAAAAGGGAGTTACTTTCATATTATATCTAGCTTTTTCATTTTTTGGAGGTTTTCAGGTTATATAAATTGCGAAAATTATTTTCTCGTTCACGGATGTCGATTTTACATTACTGAAAAAATGGGAAAAAAAGTATGTGTTCATCGCAATACAGACGACTGTCTTAATTCAATATTTAAATTACAAATAAAGAAAAACCTCTGTGATTAAAAATCCTTTCAAGTTCTGGCGTCATTTCGAATTGAAATGTCCATTACTAAACTCATAAGCTATTGCATACTTTTGTTATTATATAGGTGCTTTGATAAAGCCTGGCAGCACAAACTATCAAGGGCTATCTATCATGTACAATGCGCATTTTTAATTAATTTTTTCAATGCATGCGTATTTTACGAAATGGGGAGGAAAATACAACATTTCCGATTTTAAAATGTCCTATTTTGTCCTGAAATACAAAATTAACATTTTCCTTCCATTAAATAAAAACAGAAATATAAATCAGTTTGGTTTCTAGAGCAACCTATGACGAGGAGTGATTCAAAGGTTTCACTTACTCGTGAATTTTAATTTTATTTTAATATAGCGGTTGCAAGAATTGAACTGCAGTCGAAATTATGCTATCGTTCCACGCGCACAATTCAATATTATATTTCATGACTAAAATTTCAGAAATAAATTGCAACTATCACAACTGTTAAACCCTTGTTTGAACAAGAACGCATGTAATGTGACAACTGAAACTTAAGTTGCCATTAGAGGCGCCCAAACCGTCAACTATGACTCAAGGAAAATCGCGGCGAAGTCTCTCGATAAAATTATTTGCGCTCTCGTTATTAAGCCGATCAAGATAAGATGGATTTTACAATTGCTTGATGCCCTCAGTACCTTATAATGGACTCTGAGTAAAATAATCTGAAATGTTAAAAACGAGTCGTTTTGTTACGGACGACAAGATGACTCGTTAATGGCGTGTTCTCAGTCGACTGAGCTCGTGGTTAACACTCTGTTGGAAAAAACAAATCTGCTGAAACATCTTAGTTGATAAGAAAAATGTCAGAACGCCGAAATAGAATTCAGTCCCAACAGTAAGAGATGAAATTCTTCCTTTGACCATGATAGTGTCACTGTAAGTTAGATTCATTGAAAATGTATTAAGAGTTTCTACATATTAATTGCGTTTTAGTTTTATTATTCCAAACCTCTTTTTACTGACCTGTATTTAATCCAGTTGATTCAGTTTCACAGTGGATCTTACACAGTCTTCGATTCACGGACAATCTGCTATGTTATTTTCTGCTTGTAAAATACACCAACTGTAGCAGCTGATATATAGCTGAGATATATTTGCTGTGAAATTTAAATTGAACACCAATCAGATTCTATGAAAGCAATTAAGGAAACATATAGGAGTTAATGTTTTGGTAGGACGTGCTCTGAGACATCCCAATCAGTTATTACAATGCTTACCCTGAAAAAATTATTTCAATATAAAGCGATCGATGTGTTTTATTACTCAGTCATGAACAAAAACGTGTTGTATAAAGGGAAGTGGTTTTAACTTAATGCGTTTCTTTTAATAAGCCATTAAAAACAAGCTTGTCATTGTCTCCGTGTGAAAGCGCACATTAATTTTAAACAAAGAGACAGAAGTGTTTTTATTTTACTGAGCGGCACCGCACGAGAAAGAATATTCCATGAAAGTACTACGTGCTGCTGTTTACATCAGACAGTAAATCATTTTACCACAAAGTTAAAAATTATTTCTTTGACGCTTGATTCTGGTGGAAAAATTTACCCTATTGAAACCATTAGAGTTTTCCTGTCCGGTATCCACAAACAGAAAGCGCTTTTACTGTTAGCAGAATGCCGGCTTGTATGCAGCCTTAGATTCATACGTTTACCTGTAAAATCAGTGTCGCATGCAGCGGGAAAGTTAATTGTCTCCCAAAATACATACCAGCTCTTCAGCGACAGAGTTCTCACAGCGTAAACCATTCTCGATAGGAAACCAAAAAGGTAATGTTTCACTTTCTATATTGCTCTTTCTTTTTCCAATTACAATTTTATGTTCAAAGAAAAAAATTATTGAAAGGACACCAAATTTCAAAGAAGTTAAATTGGAAAAATCTGTGAACCGATAACTTTGAAAAATACCGAAACCGAAAGCAACTACCACTACTACTACAAAATAAATATTCGAGCTCTAGTTTACTAATTGTCTCTTATTGTAGATGTTTGACAAATAGCTCGCCATACTTGTGTGGTATGACGTTAAAACATAACTGATCGATCTTGTAAATGTTGAACCCATCACGTTCTCTGTGGCAGAATATAAAATGAATTATGTTCTACGCATATTTACATAAAATGGAATTGAAGTGCCTTTGGCGATGGTGTACGAGTGTAATATCGATAACCAGATAAAGTAGACACTGAAATCAGATAAAAATTTGGTAAGATAGAGACAGAGAAAGACTTGCAGAAACAATTGATTTAGTTTATATTTATCTGGGATAATGCACGATAGCAAGAAGATATATGGATTTTATGTCAAATATCAAATACCTCACGAGTAAAGGGCTTACTATACCGAGGATCACCCGAAGTTTCCCGAACTTAAAGTGCCCCTAACCTGTTGTTTTTATTTTTTTCATCTGAATCTAAAACAGTACCCAAGGAACGTCTGCGAAAAAAAATTGCAATTTGCAGAAAACGCGAATTTTTAATGAATTTTATAAGACTTTCAAATTTGCCGCCATTTTGGCTCACCTTTTGCCTTAGTCTCCTCTCGGTCCTTCTCGGTTCATAAAGGATCTGTGACGTAGATTAAGGAACACGCAACTTCAGACAAAGGAACTGCGACGTAGATTAAGGAACACGTGACTTGAAAACAAAAGAACTGTGACGTAGATTAAGGAATACGTGAGCCCGTCGGACTTTTTAACAGCGGGACGGGTATACCGCAAAAAAAAAAAAGGATTTTGAAGATTTGAAATATTCATAAAAACTTCGCGTTTTGTGCAAATCGCCAATTTTTTTGTACAAGTTATTTGGGTGATGTCTAGATTCAGAATACAAAATAAAAAAAAATATGTTATGGGCACTTTAAACTATTGCCAATAGCCGATTATTTAATGGTCCTGTTACATTTGTATTACCGAAGATTTCCGAGGTTGCGGAAGTTTGCAAAACACTCTTTCGAATTCAGTTTTACGTTCATTTCCAATTTCATTTGGAAAATGTATTCAGCATTCATTGTATTGGAAAACTGGTACATGATGACCGAGCATTCTGATTGGTTCCCTGAGCGATCCGAATTTTGCAATATAAACTGCTAAGATGGACCGCACATGAGTATTAGTTTCCCTGATTTGCTTTTTTAAATATTGTACAGAACAAAACTGTTTGCTATGAAGTCGAATTCTGTTTTTGGTTATGTCAGGCCGCGTTTGTCGAGAATAGGTTTTAATATTTTAAACTGAGAGCCAACTTTACTGTAGCTTGTCAGGAGCTTGTTTAGTCCGGTATTGGAAATATTGGACTCATTCTTTTTTTGAAAGTATAATATAACTTTGCAAAATAAGAACTCGACGGCGTGATAATTGTAGATGATAAGTGTCACATTTGAGCACCTTGATTATCTGTTTGTTGGGTGTCAATGTGTTTCCTCCTTGTCACTGATTATTCTATTTTGATCACGTGGTAACGTATCAGGATGATCGACGTAATTATCATAAATTAAACGTGTTAAATCTACGAATTCTACGATACCTAACGACCTTTCAGCACACTAGTCCAGTTCTGGCCCCTCTCTGTCACGCAACGCTTGAGCGAGCGTTGCGTGACAGAGAGGGGCCAGAACTGGACTATCAGCACACCAGCAATAACAATTCGTCATAATTTTAAAGCGAACTTGTGTGTGTTTTTCTTCAGAATAACAAATTTGCATTTCATGGAGCAAGTTTGTCTGTTCAAATTTACGGCTTCTTCCAAAATAATGAATATAAATTATACGCAAAGGGAAAAATATTTGATTGAAGTTGGTTCGCACATTACTTCCCGCAACGAAGCAGGCCATTGACTCTTAAAACAATATACAACAGGTAACAACAACGGCGAACGCCCCAAGGTACAAATCGATACAAAGAAAATGAACGAATGCAAATAGAGTGTGGCTTACTGCTGGAATTCCTCGGCCGGCAAAAAGACAACTCAACACGAGGATCGTTCATTTACAAAACACCCAGATAATCAGATAATCAAAATGGTTTCACGAGAGAGGATCTAGCATGGCCGAACATAATCTCTTCAAATTCCCGTACTCAAAGTCCGTTAATACAGAGTACGCGTAAGAAAAAAACAGGTTTAGTCAGAAGTGGTAAATAAAATAACGTTAAAATTGACCTATTTATCGTTATGCATATTGATTTGCTTTCATTTGATTTATTCAATTTTAACTGTGTACATTTTCTACAACCGGGAGTGTTGTCCTCGTCATCTGCAAGGTCCCGCCGGCTGAGAGAGTGGTGCTACTATCAAGTGTAGCAGTTGAGCGCTTCCGCAATTTATAGCTTGTCCGGTTACATGTTCAGACATTTATTGATCAGTTTTGTCTGGGGAAAAAAGCAACATCCTTTATGAAAGAAAATGTTCACGACTAGCAATGTTTAAATCATGCGGGTGAATTTTTGTTTTGTTAAAAACACTCATTCAGGCATTTCAGCTCCGGAAAAGTCGCCGTGTTCCCTTACAACAAATACACTGGCTTCAAGAAAATGCTGTGTAGATTATTGGGAAAATAGAGCAACGATAAAACAGCCAAGCAACACAAGTGGCTCATAATTTAGAAAATTTTGTTCTCTTTGTTTTCAAGTTAAGTAATTAAAATTATACAAATAATTGAATAAAACTGAAGGTCTTGAATTCGACCGGATATTTCTGTGCAACGACTGATACTTTTAACATATTTCTCGAATTATTATTTTTACGAAGAAAAATTAATTCCGAGCCACAGCGCTGAAGTTAGCATTAAAAAATAACATCTCACTGAAAAAAATTCAGAATTGCAAAATCCTTGACACCAGGACAGGCAGGTGAAATGGGATATGATTATGTCATGAAGCAATTTAATATCAATTATTATTTTTCTTTCAGAGAAAACATTTTTAACTAAATTTTACTAAAAGCCGGATCAACTTGAATAATTCCAACAGCTATATTTGGATTTTTCGCTCTATTTTCTCCAAATTCTGAACTGAAATAGTTCATACTAACAAGACGACATTTCCGATGAAAGAATATTGCCATAGCCATGACATAAGCGCTCCTTTTACAATATCAAATTCGACTGCGAATTATAATTTACTAATTCTGTCGTTGTTTTTCTTTCCATCTCTTATATCATGGAAAAGACTACTTATTATAGTTTTTCGTTTTATGTTTTAGTGTTTATGTCATAAACAGAATGAAGAAACTCAACGCTAAGTTACAAAGAAGCAGAAATTTTACTTTTTGGCTCAGGAAACGGTCCATTTTTTTCAAAAGTCAATATGGGGAACGGAGATATAATGAGCTTGAAGTAGGTTTAAGGACTGCTTACCTTCAGAAATGTTCTCTTCTTATAGTCGCTCTCTGCTCACAATGGTTATGAATCGCACGTCACACAGCGAAATCTAGCACTCCGATCGTTTTCCGGTTAACGATAATTATAACTTCAATTTTAAAAATTAAATTAATAATTAGGAGATTATTGCAAAGAACAAAAGGAATGCATTTTAGCCCTTATGAGAACTCAAGCTCTTAAATTTAGTCCCGTTTTGAGGAAACCGACAAACATTTACTCTAAATGGACTAATTAAAGACATCCCTTTGTGTGAAGTACTAGCGGAAGAAGTCTGTAAACAAAACAAATTGTCATATATGTCTTCTGAGTAAAGATGTATTTAGAAAATAATGTTTTTGGTCACAAATTTTGATTTGTACTTCCTCTAATTTTTTATTTGAACTTTCGAAATAGTTCCCTTGTGTGGAAGAATTCATCTGTTTTTAATTTGTCACAACTCTGATGCTTGCAAGCTTTACGTCAGCTAAGACCGTCACAACTCATCCTCGGAGACCCAGGGGTAGTTAGTCGGGCGCGAAGAAAGTTTATAATCGGCAAAAGTCGGAGCGGCGAAAGTTCGAAGTAGCTGAGGTAGCGACTCTTATCGCACTACTTCCCAGGAAACATTTGAATACACGGTCTCTGATTGGGCAGAAAATTTCGAAAATTTCTGGCATTGTATTTTCTGCCCAATCGATGAGCTCCATCTATTGCGCCACTTTCGTGCCTTCTTACACGATGTTGTTTACGTTGCCATTGATTTCATTCCAGGCGTTTTAAAGAGCTGAAGCCCGAGCAGAAACTGTAGAAAATGTAGTTCGTGGAGAGATGTATTTGCTGCGTTACCCACTTTAAGGCCAGGGTCGCACTTGCGGACAAATTTTGAAAAGTCCCTACATTTTAGCGCCCAGCTGGTTGTTCGATCGAGTGTCCGCGCTGTATAAATTAAATTATCTATGTGACGTAACTAACGTGACATGTGACCTGATACTCGAATCTCCCGCCATTTTGGACATTTCTTGTTGTGGTTCTTATTCCGTGTTTTTGAGAAGGAACCGCCGAGAAACAGCTGAAAGAATGGATGCTGGAGTACTGGAAGACGAAGTGGTATCGATGGTAGACGTTTTACACGAGGATAATGAACTAGAAGAGGAAGCGAGAGCTGTGTTGGGAGACAGTGATGACCAGCATTGTACTTACCTCGCCGTAAGTTCCAACATGATTTCAGGCTTAAGCTTAAGTTATATTTTATTCAAGTTCATTTCAACTCTGTTCATTTTTTGTAAATTAAGCCTAAGTTATATAAAAACTTAGCTAAGAAGTTAGAAATTTAATCATGGCCGTCGCGACAAATGATAAACACGTACACGCTATCGCATCCCTTCTAAGGTTATTCCTGCCCGGCCTGACCAATCAATGAAATCGATAATCGATGATAATCGATATCAGTCGATGCCAATTAATCGATTGATATTGGAACTCGATGACCAATCGACGAGGGAAAATTTTGTGAATTTTAACTTGATCGATTTTCATTGATTTTCATCGATTGTTTTCCATTTGGATCAATTCTTATTACATCAACTCAGCAACTTTAAAAGCGATCAATACCACATTTATTCATTCTCGTGCTGCAATGACTTAATGTCTACGATAACGATGTCATGGTAACCTTTTACTAAACATTTTAAAACCAATGTTACGTTTCTTTCGGGTTGTTGTGTCCAAGGCTCTTTCAGACATCGCGAAAAGGCTTACCAAAACTGGGAAAATATACGCTATCTGCGAGTATCTGTTTCATTGCACTAAAAGCTAATGTTTGCATAAATCTACAACCTACTGCTTCATGGATGCCCCAGTTGTTCCCCATGCATCTTTTACGGACTCAGCAAATGCTTCTCTGCTTGGAATTTTGTTTAAATCTGCACGGCTATATGTAATAAGGTACACTATGCGCAGCTCACAAACTCCAATATTTTTCTCTCTGTCCGCCGGCCTCCGTCGGCCTCCGGCCGATCTCAACGCGACGGAGAAATAAACCTCTGGTACCCAGGGTAAATCGATGTTGAAATTGTCAATAAAAATTCAACCATATACCCCCTACCCTATCCCCCTCGCTTCTCCCTCGCCACCACCCCTAAGTAACAAACAGATTGCTTACTACTGTCAATAACTTTCGTATTATCCATGGTTTATTTAGTTTCCTCTTTGTTGAATAAAGTATAACACACTTTCAACAACTGATCGAGGTTCATCAATTGACAGAAATATTTCTTTTATATTTTACATCTTCAGAATTTTATAATTTTGAGTCCACTTGTGTTTTACAATGATTTATAGCATTGATATGATATGAAATATTCTAGTTGTTCGTTTGCAGTGATATGAAAGTGATTTTCTGTTTGAACATTTATGTTAAAATCTAGGTATATCATTTGACCACACCCACATTTTACAGACAACCTAAGACAGAAGTGTTGGCACGATCAACAGAATTAACTTCCCCCCCTCCCCGTCTCAATGTTGGGTCGCAACCACATTACCACCAAACGAGGTGCAACCTTGTTACGGGGGGGGGGGGGGGGGTGGGATCTTTAGTCATAGTCAGACACTAACTTTATAATAACAAAGTTTTAGCGTAAATAGGAGATAAATTTCTATTTGCAACAGCGAGCGTTCCAACTACTTTTGTCTTCGGTTGTATGAAAACTGACAAATGTATTAAAATGGTCATAACACAAATTCTAATAACAATATAATCTCGATATGTTCACAAATACATGTGTATATTTTACTCTTTTCGGTGTACATGACATGACCCATGAGAGTCTAAATTAACAATCATATGATTGACAACAATTTTACAACAACATTGTGTGACACTGTAGGTACCGCAATAGAACATGTTTCTTTTGCATTTGCAGTAGTCTTTTAAAACCGAATCTGTTTTCTTGGTTATATTTTTTTTGTATTTTTCAGTTAATGTTGTGTTTATATTTTTACAGTAAAGGGATTAATTTTCAAAGTGTCTACGTTCTAATGGTACAGTTAACTTGAAGACCGAGTTGATCTTTTTTGTGACAAAAACGAGTTGTGACGGAAGTTATTTATACTACAATTTATTTTGGACCAAATTACAAATAAACGTTTTTATGTTACGTGTTTTTATTAAAGTTACACTTTCTACTGTAAAGATCGCTTTAATGGCACGTACGCATACGCGTCGTTCTCTCTATTCGCGTGACCAGTTCAGTTTGGCAAATAGTTAAAACTTAATCCATTGTCACTACTACAATACACCCAACAGTACACCACAAGAATTGGCTCTAAGATAGCTATTTTCAAGACATTTCATTCCAATTGACACATAAATCCGTTTATTATGTTATAAGTGAGGATTTTGCTCCATTTCTGGGTTGTCAAAATAAAATGCCTTGAAAATTAGCACAGTACACCATATCAAAACTGTTATTTTAAAACTTAAATACTAAACTAATCTTTAATTTATATTGCATTTGTGGTGTACTGTGTTTATTTCCTTTGTTTGAAACAGTAACGCCTGAAAAATACATTGCATCATAAGACTGAGATCCCATTACTACAAAAATAGTAAAAATGTTATTCGAAAGCACTGCAAACAGCGCATTAAAAGCAATCAGAATGGTGTACTGTGAGGTGTACCGTAGGTTAATTAACTCAATTCTTTACACATTACTCATCTTTCGTGACACTGTTAACAGACATGTTTTGACTCTAGTCTTTGTACTGTAAAATTAATTGCGCAAAGCAATGACCACATGGAGCCAACTTTCTATCACAATTCGTGTGCATTTCTCGCGCGACTACCCACTGCTTCATGGATGCCCCAGTTGTTCCCCATGCATCTTTTACGGACTCAGCAAATGCTTCTCTGCTTGGAATTTTGTTTAAATCTGCACGGCTATATGTAATAAGGTACACTATGCGCAGCTCACAAACTCCAATATTTTTCTCTCTGTCCGCCGGCCTCCGTCGGCCTCCGGCCGATCTCAACGCGACGGAGAAATAAACCTCTGGTACCCAGGGTAAATCGATGTTGAAATTGTCAATAAAAATTCAACCATATACCCCCTACCCTATCCCCCTCGCTTCTCCCTCGCCACCACCCCTAAGTAACAAACAGATTGCTTACTACTGTCAATAACTTTCGTATTATCCATGGTTTATTTAGTTTCCTCTTTGTTGAATAAAGTATAACACACTTTCAACAACTGATCGAGGTTCATCAATTGACAGAAATATTTCTTTTATATTTACATCTTCAGAATTTTATAATTTTGAGTCCACTTGTGTTTTACAATGATTTATAGCATTGATATGATATGAAATATTCTAGTTGTTCGTTTGCAGTGATATGAAAGTGATTTTCTGTTTGAACATTTATGTTAAAATATAGGTATATCATTTGACCACACCCAAATTTTACAGACAACCTAAGACAGAAGTGTTGGCACGATCAACAGAATTAACTCCCCCCCCCCCTCCCCGTCTCAATGTTGGGTCGCAACTACATTACCACCAAACGAGGTGCAACCTTGTTACGGGGGGGGGGGGGGGGATCTTTAGTCATAGTCAAAGACACTAACTTTATAATAACAAAGTTTTAGCGTAAATAGGAGATAAATTTCTATTTGCAACAGCGAGCGTTCCAACTACTTTTGTCTTCGGTTGTATGAAAACTGACAAATGTATTAAAATGGTCATAACACAAATTCTAATAACAATATAATCTCGATATGTTCACAAATACATGTGTATATTTTACTCTTTTCGGTGTACATGACATGACCCATGAGAGTCTAAATTAACAATCATATGATTGACAACAATTTTACAACAACATTGCGTGACACTGTAGGTACCGCAATAGAACATGTTTCTTTTGCATTTGCAGTAGTCCTTTTAAAACCGAATCTGTTTTCTCGGTGATATTTTTTTTGTATTTTTCAGTTAATGTTGTGTTTATATTTTTACAGTAAAGGGATTAATTTTCAAAGTGTCTACGTTCTAATGGTACAGTTAACTTGAAGACCGAGTTGATCTTTTTTGTGACAAAAATGAGTTGTGACGGAAGTTATTTATACTACAATTTATTTTGGACCAAATTACAAATAAACGTTTTTATGTTACGTGTTTTTATTAAAGTTACACTTTCTACTGTAAAGATCGCTTTAATGGCACGTACGCATACGCGCCGTTCTCTCTATTCGCGTGACCAGTTCAGTTGGCAAATAGTTAAAACTTAATCCATTGTCACTACTACAATACACCCAACAGTACACCACAAGAATTGGCTCTAAGATAGCTATTTTCAAGACATTTCATTCCAATTGACACATAAATCCGTTTATTATGTTATAAGTGAGGATTTTGCTCCATTTCTGGGTTGTCAAAATAAAATGCCTTGAAAATTAGCACAGTACACCATATCAAAACTGTTATTTTAAAACTTAATACTAAACTAATCTTTAATTTATATTGCATTTGTGGTGTACTGTGTTTATTTCCTTTGTTTGAAACAGTAACGCCTGAAAAATACATTGCATCATAAGACTGAGATCCCATTACTACAAAAATAGTAAAAATGTTATTCGAAAGCACTGCAAACAGCGCATTAAAAGCAATCAGAATGGTGTACTGTGAGGTGTACCGTAGGTTAATTAACTCAATTCTTTACACATTACTCATCTTTCGTGACACTGTTAACAGACATGTTTTGACTCTAGTCTTTGTACTGTAAAATTAATTGCGCAAAGCAATGACCACATGGAGCCAACTTTCTATCACAATTCGTGTGCATTTCTCGCGCGACTACCCACTGCTTCATGGATGCCCCAGTTGTTCCCCATGCATCTTTTACGGACTCAGCAAATGCTTCTCTGCTTGGAATTTTGTTTAAATCTGCACGGCTATATGTAATAAGGTACACTATGCGCAGCTCACAAACTCCAATATTTTTCTCTCTGTCCGCCGGCCTCCGTCGGCCTCCGGCCGATCTCAACGCGACGGAGAAATAAACCTCTGGTACCCAGGGTAAATCGATGTTGAAATTGTCAATAAAAATTCAACCATATACCCCCTACCCTATCCCCCTCGCTTCTCCCTCGCCACCACCCCTAAGTAACAAACAGATTGCTTACTACTGTCAATAACTTTCGTATTATCCATGGTTTATTTAGTTTCCTCTTTGTTGAATGAAGTATAACACACTTTCAACAACTGATCGAGGTTCATCAATTGACAGAAATATTTCTTTTATATTTACATCTTCAGAATTTTATAATTTTGAGTCCACTTGTGTTTTACAATGATTTATAGCATTGATATGATATGAAATATTCTAGTTGTTCGTTTGCAGTGATATGAAAGTGATTTTCTGTTTGAACATTTATGTTAAAATATAGGTATATCCAGGGGGGCAGCAGCGCCCTTTGATCTTGCCGCTTTTCCGCAATACATGATCGCACAAGTAAAGAAATCTGTCAATCATTCGAGAAACGTACCTCTACGGGAGTTGCTGTGGAATTTCATCCATGGTGTCCCACAATGACCAAAGTTCAGTTAAACACGACCGAATCGTTCCCATAGATGTTTGGCGTGGAATCGCAAAATATTTCTGAACGAAACAAACCACGTCATGTCAGCCATCGTCCGCCATGTTTTTTTAAACAAACCAGTACTTAGTCTCGCTCGGCCAAATTTCTAAAATGTGCAATCATATATACTAGGTCCCAGGCCTCGCTGCTAGCCCCCCCTGGGTATATCATTTGACCACACCCAAATTTTACAGACAACCTAGGACAGAAGTGTTGGCACGATCAACAGAATTAACTCCCCCCCCCCCCCCCCCCCCTCCCCGTCTCAATGTTGGGTCGCAACCACATTACCACCAAACGAGGTGCAACCTTGTTACGGGGGGGGATCTTTAGTCATAGTCAGACACTAACTTTATAGTAACAAAGTTTTAGCGTAAATAGGAGATAAATTTCTATTTGCAACAGCGAGCGTTCCAACTACTTTTGTCTTCGGTTGTAGATATGCGGCTATATAGGCTGCGAGATATCGATGAGAATCGATAGCAATCGATGCAATAGCTGTTATTACAGTTGAGCCTGCAGTCAAACATTCTTTTGTTTTAAAAAGTATGCAAATGAGTTAGGCTTGATTTCCGCCGCTCTCTCGAGTCCAGTCTTTATTCTGGCTCATTTTCCCGAACAGCGGCTGGCAATCGAGCCTACAAATGAGGCTAATGGGCCAATACAATGCCAGATTGACCCTTTCGTCTCGTTTGTATGTCAAACCGCTGACATCTACTATTAAGGAAATTTTACTTGTGACTATCAATTGGTCATCGATTGACCGATACCAATCTATATCAATTAACTACCAACAAATTATAGATTGATAACAATTGATCGATTGATGTCCAATCATCAATTTTCATCAATTGGTCTGGCCGGGTTCCTGTGATACGGTATTGTAAAATTTCCGGTTATAATCCCTGGGCTTATACAACTTCGTAAAAGGTTTTGGGTGGCTTATAAACAGGGGTGGGGGGGAGGGGGAGTGGGGCTTATTATATCCTGGGGTGCTTATAAGCCATATAAAACGGAAAGTGACCGAAATGAACAGTGTAAAATAATAACAATGGCATAACGAAAGGGAATGAGATCTTTGCAGTTATATTTCAACTTGAGTGAACTGCGGTGGAAAGAATGATCTCATTCTCTTTCGTTCTTTCCACTGCCATTCACATATATTCATCATCGCTAATAACATCACTATCAATGGAGGGGGGCTTATCCATCAGCTTTATAAGCTGCCTTTAATTTAACCTGCGTCACAACTGTATCTACACATGTACTACATATTGGCAGATGGGCCTATAACCAGGGGGCTTATCTCAGGGGGGAAGCAGGGGTATGGAGGGGCATTTGACACATTTGTTAGAATACAAGGTGTTACGTATGCTCAGTCTCCAGCTGTGGGTGTTTCTGTATGCCCGCGATCCTCTCCACCCCCACGGCTGGGCGCACGGGCATCAAAGCGTGTCTGACATCATCTCATTAAAAATTTAAAAATATGTTCATTTTCCAAAGTTGCATAAATTTGAGATTTTATTCAGTTAATTTGATTTACAAATAATTATTGTCAAATATGGGAGTGAATGCATCATTCTGAAGATCAAATCCGACTTCCGCTCATTTAATGGATTCACATTATTTCAATTTGTTTTATTTGCAGCGTCAAATTACCGACAAAAACTCTTCTAACGAATTCCACCTCTATTTTTTAAATTTCGGTACCCAAATGTCTTTATTTCTCAAAAAAACCCATTTCGTTTAATAGGCACTTTAACAAAAGCACAATCTGTGCGCCCAGCCGTGGGGGTGGAGAGAATCGCGGGCGTACCGAAACACCCACGGCTGGAGACTGAGCTAAGCCAGGTGTTATGGGGCAGCATACTGACTTATTGGTTCATGTATGTAAACTTCAATAGTACTGACCCACCAGAGCATTGGGATGCTGGTATAACAGACACACATAACAAACCAGTACCTCCACACAGACCTTGTGGAAACCAACCATTTCACCAGTTATGACAATGACTGAACTTCTATAATATTATAAGGAATGTTGTATATAAGAAACCACATTTTTGAGTTATTTTTTTTCATAGCCAAGACGATGGGCATTGTTTTCATGTGGTGTATGTATGCCCATGTATTTTACACCAATCAGATTGGGTCTACCATCGAACAACAACCAATGAAATAGCTGATTCTAATATCCGAGTAAATCCGAGTAGATATCGATTTTCTATAACCATTTGGTGACGGCCATCTCTGTTGATGTTTAGCACTGAATGACGAATTAAGAAAATGGCGATGTACAGCCTTTGTACATTTTGTTGTTTTCACGAAAAGTGGTCAACTTGAGAAGATAATTTGAAATGTGTTTTAAGAGTTTTTATGATGTCTTGTCAACAGTTGATTGTAGGTAAATCTGGTTGCGTCGATTTTATTCAGTGGTGTTGTGAAGTGTTTTAGTAAAAGTTTGTATTTAAAGCTTGTGTTATTGTTGTTCGATGCATGTAGGTTTGCCGGTGATTACATGACTATACGTTTGTTATGGCTGAAAGGCAAGTATGAAAATAGTTGAAGTTGTCGAAAAGAAGACGTGAGTGTTCGTTTCATTTCAGCTCGGGCGTATGAATCCGCACAACACTGTGCTAGCTAGACCAGGGGTAAAATATAGGCTAAGGTTAAAACAGCAGGCCAGGGGTAACATGCAGACTAAAGTGTGAAATAATGGAAGCATTTATTGCGTTCGAGGAACGAGAATGCATCCTAATCTCACGTGTCGTCGACCTCTGTGTACATGTACACCCAGGAAATTTTGAGAAATTTTGTGAAGATTGATTGAAGTTCACAAATCGTCCGCCCCTCAGTTTTTGCACGGGCAGCTCGGCCGGGAACTGGTACGAGCTCCTGGCCTCGTTATCGCGCTGTCTCGTTTTGGTGTACGCTGGATGAATTGGGGACGAGAATGTGTGCTGTTCTTGTTTTGTGGCGATACTCGTGGTTTTTTTCGCTCTAATCGGTAAGTTAGTACATTGAATATCCATTTCCAATAGGACGTAATGTTATTCAACAATTTATCGACGTCTGAGAGAAATGTGTACGACTCCTGGTGCTTTTATACGGTGGCCCACAACTGTCACGGCAAAATAAAGAGTCACGGCAAGATACAATTAACTCATGGCAAGATACAATTAACTCACGGCAAGATACAATTAACTCACGGCAAAACAAAATTAACTCACGGCAAGATACAATTAACTCACGGCAAGATACAATTAACACACGGCAAAATACAATGAACTCACGGCAAAATACAATGAACTCACGGCAAGATACAATTAACTCACGGCAAGATACAATGAACTCACGGCAAACAAAATGAACTCACGGCAAGATAAAATTAACTCATGGCAAGATACAATGAACTCACGGCAAAACAAAATTAACTCACGGCAAGATACAATTAACTCACGGCAAAACAAAAAAATAGGTCCGCAATGCGTACTCAATGGCTACTGCATTTTTTACTCCGGGAGAATGGACGTAGTGCATAAAGCCGAGTAAACAGAATGGATTGGGGCCCCCTTGAAGTCACTCATATTAGGTGGATTCTCGGAAATAGCGTGAGCAACATAGACAAGTCGTTACTAAAACGTAAGATTGCAGGAAAACGGATCGATCAATGGAAGGCCGGATATGATTCTAGTAAACCCAGCTAATTTGATGGAAGATAGACTTGTTTACAAGACTGTATTTGGGCTTAATGCTTTGCTGTTTCAAAAGGGTTTGAAAAATTGGTTTAGTCTTCATGGAAATTAGTATGACACTTTGGAATTTGAGGTGATTAAAAAACTCGTTTTAAGAGCTTGTTGGATTGTAATAATCTCGCTCCAAATCCATACAAATTTATGTAAAAACACTGAGGGAGGTAAAACCACAGCAACAAACCGATGAATTGTGCCGGATCTGTTGTAGACCTGGATCATTTCGTTATCTCACGTGAGCTGCTTTAGATGTTAATTATCTTACGTGGCATTCGTCACATGATGATTGGAATCATTTAAGCCAGCACTTTGGGTTTGGTGGCTTTTGTTCATCAAAAACAAATTTGCTTAGTTATTAGTTAGTTTTTTGTGATGAGTGAAATGACACCCCAACCACTGTGCTGTGTTTATTGTAAAATAAATTATATATTATTCATGGCTCGAAGTAAAGACTTGCCAAGATTCATAGTTTCTGAAGCGTAATTGTCTTTGATATAATTACGTGCGTGAAATAAAGCCCTTGTGGAAGTTAATTTTCAGCGGCGTTAAACATTGCGAATACATACACACATTCGTTATAATAGGAACTGAAAGAAAATAGTCACATTACTCTTTCTTGAAAAGCAATTTTTTAAGTGAAACTTAAACAGAACCGCGTTCTTTTCTTCTCATCTCGGGCGAGTGGGAAGTTCACGTAAGAGCCTGGGAACTGGTTTGCGCGCTTGCTCTATGACATCATGAATTCAAATCGAGTAAGCGGCCGGGAAGGGAGTAGCCTCCTACGCAGACTTTCTTTGGGCTCGTCACGCAATCTTGCGTGACGAGCCCAAAGAAAGTCTGCGTATGTACCGTGGCGTAGGAGGCTAGGAAGGAAGACGCTTGGGTACCATGTACCAGACATGAACACGCAATGTTTATTTACATAACAAGAATAGAATGAAGTTACATTCGGCTGTTTGATTGTGGTAAATTATAAACAAATTACCTGCTATAAACTAATGACTATTGAACAAACTAGCAGGCTAGGAGCAAAGACCAGTAAACACAAACTTTCAATTTGAATTTGTCACACTGACCCGCTACATATGTTTGCCAGATGCCCCAGATTGATTACCCTGATCCCTCAGACGTCGAGCGAGCGAATATTCCTGTTGTATTTTATAATATATTTAGATGATTTTCACAACTTCTTATTCTTTTTAGATGTATTTGCACAAGCAAGTGCTTTCACGTCGAGATTTGTTTTGCCGTGAGTTAATAATTGTATTTTGCCGTGAGTTCATTGTATCTTGCCGTGAGTTAATGTTGTTTTGCCGTGAGTTAATTTTGTTTTGCCGTGAGTTAATTGTATTTTGCCGTGAGTTAATTGTATCTTGCCGTGAGTTAATTTTGTTTTGCTGTGAGTTAATTGTATCTTGCCATGAGTTAATTGTATCTTGCCGTGAGTTAATTGTATCTTGCCGTGAGTTAATTGTATCTTGCCGTGAGTTAATTTTGTTTTGCCGTGAGTTAATTGTATCTTGCCGTGAGTTAATTTTGTTTTGCCGTGAGTTAATTGTATCTTGCCGTGAGTTAATTTTGTTTTGCCGTGAGTTCATTGTATTTTGCCGTGAGTTAATTTTGTTTTGCCGTGAGTTAATTTTGTTTTGCCATGAGTTCATTGTATTTTGCCGTGAGTTCATTGTATCTTGCTGTGAGTTCATTGTATCTTGCCGTGAGTTCATTGTATTTTGCCATGAGTTCATTGTATCTTGCCGTGAGTTAATTTTGTTTTGCCGTGAGTTAATTGTATCTTGCCGTGAGTTAATTGTATCTTGCCGTGAGTTAATTGTATCTTGCCGTGAGTTAATTGTATCTTGCCGTGAGTTAATTGTATTTTGCCGTGACTCTTTATTTTGCCGTGACAGTTGTGGGCCACCGTACTTTTATAGTTCTGCGGTTGCAGTTTCAGTGTTGTCAAACCCGCTTCGGCCTTAGCTGAAGAATTGGCACGCTGTTGTGGTTTATAGTTGTGTACCGAAGCAAAGAAAACATATTGCTGCTTATTATTGAGCCATGTGACCGTGATTTGTGGTCATAAATCGAGTCGTTTTGCTCGGCCATGGCAAATGAAAATATATGTCGCTCGTTTCAAAACAAATTAACTTACCGAGTTTAAGCTTATAAGCTTGTATAATCAAGATTTAAGACCAAATCAGACCAGTTCGATCGAGCGAAATCACTCCTGTTCAAGCTTTAAATGTGAGTAAATCCATTAGTACCTTTTAATGGAAATCTTTTTTTTTTTCAGTCCCTAAACAATGGAAAAAGTGGAAGGTGTATTTCTATATGATCAACAAATCATACTGTTATTTCTTGATGTGTTATTCAAGTTGCTAAAGTTCCCAATTTGTTAGAATGTTATTTTTAAGCAAAGCATTATGTATACACCATGCATTGTTTTACATGTAATACCGTTTTGAATTTATCTCAAGAAATTTCAAGAAATGTCACTGTTGCAATTTGTGCCTCCATAATATAATGAATTCGTTAGTGTTATTTACAATAATTATTAGCTTTCAACCACAGGAAGCAAAGTAAACAGACAAATGGTTTACTCAAACTTAAAGTTTTATATATTCAGGAATATTATTCCACTATTTCAGAATTATACTTCCTTCACACAATTCTCAATGAAAAGAATAATTTATCAAGCTAATCATATTCCCAAGACCAACACCTTTCATATTGATCAGCTAATATAGAGAACCATCCTCTAGCTGTTTGAGATTAACCCGTCGAACGCACTCTCTTAATCTGTGATTACTACTAGTATCAGATTATATAAGCTTGCGAAATGACAGGCAGCCGGAGGATTATAAGACTTATAAGTCAAAAACCGGTCGATCGTTTTGCAAGCAAAAAGTTAGACCTAGACAAAAACAACAAAGGCGACAATTTGTCAAGTTTTATACTTCACAGAATCGTACACAAAGTCCTTCTTGATATATTGTAACCTGGTACTCCTTTGCCAGTCTCAGCTTCTAGGGTCGCGCGAAATAAATATGTTGATCAAGTTCAATGATAATTTGAATGCAGTTCTACATGGTGGTCTTCATCCTGATATTATTGACAATGAAATATTGGCTTTTGAGGCAGCGGGCAACATTACGTGCATGTTTAAACAGGTTTGCTGACTTTGTAAATCAAATTACCGACTGATGATCACTGACCAATCAGAAGCTTTGGTTCCCCCGTTCTAAAAATAAACACATTACAGACTCGACTTTCGAGCATACCTTATTATAGGAAATTAACGCTTGTGTTAATTAAGGTATTTGAAATTAACGCGAATTGGAGGGAAAATTACTTCCAAATAAAGGAAATTAACGTGAAAGAGGAGGTAAAATTTCAAAATGAAGGAAATTAACGATATTTTGGCCGAAATACAAGAACTCAGATGTCGAGAACTGCTCTTCTGAAAGTGAGGGTGAACTGGAAATATTGTAAAAGATTGAAATACAGTGTGCAGAAAAGAGAAAGCTATTGTTTCCTAGGTGTCAACTATAAATTATTTTCTGTACATTATCCAGAATTTAGAGTTATAATAATGGGAATTAAGGTCGCGGAAATTAACGTTCCACTTAAATAATGTCGTGAATTAACGCTCACAAAAAGTAACGCGACTTAAATTAACGCAAATTTTCAAAATTTGCGTTAATTTCATTGAGCGTTAATTTCCTACAATAAGGTAAATTTCTTAAAAACCTCATGCCAGTCATTTGAGATTTATTTTTACTTCAGTTCGAAAGATTAGAAATAGCCTTGACTTCCAAATGCGTTATTTTGGGCTGCATGAAACAACCAGTGAAAGAAACGCCAGCTGGTATGACTGTTCTGATCGCTGTTTCTGGGACGTAGCTTAGACTTGTGCATGGGAAGTTGTATGCAAAAGGAATTTTATGTTAGCTACATGTACCGGTACAAAGTTCAAGTTGATCATAACCAATCAGATACCTGATGTTGTTGTGTGCACATGCACCAAGCGACATTGCAGAAATGAAAGGAAATTTATGGTTATAATGGTATTTTTTCCCTTCTGTGTGGGTCGATTTCCTACAGCATTTGTCTTTGTTTGTTCCCAAGCATATAAGATGATGTTGTTTTCCTCGCGAACATGTGTAACATGATACGATTGTTTTTCTTCCTAAACCCATGTAATATGATACTTTTGTTATGTAATATGATAGTTTCTTCTCTAACCCATGTGATAATTTATCCCATCCTTATTTCATAAGCTATTTTTGCGTTCAGTTTAAATATTGCCTAAAAACTCCTGTACATTTATTTTCTTCTTTTAGCCCTATCACTGCGGATCCATGCAAATGGAAAATAAGGATAAACTATGGGATAAACAACATGAATTTTATCACATACTTGCATGGGATGGTATCAAAACACACCGTTTTGAATGCCCGTCGTTTTTCGTGTGCATTGATGAAAACGGATACCTTAACGCTGATGCCATTTTCGATCGTTTTTATAGTGTGGACCATAATAATAATAATATTATAATAATAATAGTAATACAGTGGAACCTCGATATAACGATGTGCCAAGGGACCGACCAAATTAGATCGTTATATCGGGAAATCGTGATAACGAATTCCCGATATAACGATTTTAAGGGAAAAGAGCCAAAAATATCGTTATATCGGGGTATTGTTAATAATTGATTTTTGATGTACTGTATGAATCCCTAACGTAACAAACTGTTGACAGACACGTTACAGTCCTTATGCAATAAGAACTAAATTATAAAGGAAAAGTATTGCCCGGGAGTATTGTCAGATCTTTTCAAGTGTTAAGCCTCCTTTTTCATCGCGTGATGATTGATTTTATCGTTATATCGGGGTAAATTTTACGTTTGGGCTGCCAGATTGTGATCTTTATATCGGGAATATCGTTATATTAAGTATTGTTATATCAGGAGTTTTCTCCATACATTTACTGTAACATTTGCCGGGCTGTCACATGTTGATCGTTATACCGGGAACATCGTTATATCGAGTATCGTTATATCGAGGTTCCACAGTAATAATAAAAAATAACTCCCGCACGCCTTGCGTGCCTATGTTTGGAACAAAGTTGTTAAACTGGCATTGCTGTATGTCTCTAAAAAAGAAAACAGAAAATTAATCTTCAACCTCTACTTAGGGCCCGATTACATGGTGAATTTCAGCCCAAGCTGAAATTCCAGCCCCCTTATTTCAGCCCTGTAAGGGGGCTGGAATTTTGTTGCGATTACATGACGAATTTCAGCCCGGGCTGAAATATAAGCCTAGGTGCCAAATTTGAAATTGCGTGGGAATCTGAGTCATCAGAGAATCAGGAGCGATTAACTCCCAGCAACTTATTTAAATATTGGCTGAACGCTTGTAGCATGAGGTATATAAAAACAAAAGGAGCCATTCTGTATTCAATGACATCGAATAAGATTTTCAATTTTCTCACCTTTATTCCACTGGAACCTTGTCTCCTTCGCAGCCGCCATCGTGTTTCATTGAGCGATTTTAAAATACCTGCAAATTATTTACATATTGGCTGCACATTTGTAGAACGCACGCTTTGTAGAACAAAAGTATCCACCATTCTTATTCAATGACATGCAAATAAGTTGCCGGGTATTCTACATTTTAGGAAAAACATAATCACTGCGCGTGCTTAAGTGTACTTTTCAGCCCGGGTTCCAGGCCGGTTTCTGAAACCTTCTCCATGTAATTGCCAACTCCATTTCAAGAGGATTTGTTTCGGAAGCCGAGCTGAAATCTCAGCCCCCCTAACCGGGCTGAAATTTCAGCCTGAGCTGAAATTCACCATGTAATCGGGCCCTTAGAAGAGAAGAATGTTCATGTGACTGTATGTAAATTGCAGGGTTATGTGAAGCGCCAGGCACTTTATGCATGCGGCACTTGTTCACCAATAGATACAGAGCCAGCTGGAGTATGTTTAGCTTGTACCCTGACTTGCCATGAAGGACATGTGCTTTATGAGCTCTACACTAAAAGGTAATCATAAATGTAGGGTGTCATAGTTGTCAATTATTAGGACATTGCCATGGAACAGTACAAAGTTGTACGTAGTTGGATTCATGCCCATACTTCTTGACCCAGGGTAATCAATGAATGGACAGTATCAAAAAAGTGTTGGTGTGTAGCACTGTGAGGTATTATTGAAAAATAATAAAAGTAAACATAAGAGCTTTATAAAATGGTGTTACATGTATGAACCATAACACGTGTTTACTTTTACTATTTTCAAGGAATGAACAGTGTGCGACATAACAATATAGAGAGCGAATATACACGTAGAGTAGAGTGAATATGTGTCAAAAGGATGATGATGAATTTGCAAACTATGTTACAAACTATGTTAAATAAATTATCTGTTTATCTAAAAGGTTTGTTCTTTCTCAGACATTTCCGCTGCGACTGTGGAAACAATAATTTTGGTAGTTTCAAGTGCAAGTTGTACTCAGTAAGTTGTTGACACACTTTGTAGTTTACAGATACAACACATGTAAGTTGGTTTGTAATCCTTCTAGATTTTATCATGTTTACTTTGACATATTCAGATATTTTGACTTGCCATGATACAGTATAGTATTGAGAATCCATGCATCTGATTGGCTGCGTGATCACTACATTTCTTTATTTGCTGATAGACACACACTCATACAGAAGTAATCATGACAGAGCATCATCAGGATTTAAAATGCAAAATCTGTTTTCATTTATTTCAAAATATGATTGAGGGAAATGTTTGATTTTGTTCTCAAGGCAAAGCTATTTACCACTACAACACAACAGTTCATTTAGTCAACTCGATATTCTTATTGTTGTTGTAGCAAAAAGACCCAGAAAATACAATGAACAAGTACAATCAGAATTTCCGAGGAGTTTACTGTACTTGCCACAGACCATATCCTGATATGGAAGATGAGGTACAACTTTAATACTAGTAATACGTGACTCGCAGGTCCTCGCGAAGCTCGGGGAAGTGCCTTTTTGGTGTGTGTGTGTGGGGGGGGGGGGGGGGGGGGGAGGATGGTAAAGGGTCATATATAAACTCAGACTAGATATAAACAAGGAATGTGTTTCTTCAGTCATGGAAATTATCACTTCTTCAATCAATTACTCAGTTCCCTGTTGAGAAAAAAATTAAAAGAAATATTGACCTACTTGTACATGGAATATTGACTGAATTTTGGCAACAGTCATATACTGGTCAAAAGATAAAGAACACAACAATAAGATGGAAATTGCTAGAATATAGCTGGATAGGTGATTTAACATTGATTTTCCTTCAAAACATAAGAGGAAAATAACATGTAAAAATCATGCTGCTAGTTTGCAAAGATTATAAAGACAACTTCAATGCCAAACAGTCCTGACACAAAAATTTACTCTACACATCTCCAGATATATATTATACTGTAATATATATAGTCATGCAAATAAAGCTATTATTTACAATTATACAGCCATCTCCTTGATTGATGGCCGACAGAAAATAAATTTGGAGCTAAATAAGCTCCTACAATCGGTTTGTTTCATTGCTGGTTATCTGTGACATCCACAATGCAAGGTGTTGTTTGTATGTTATTTCCTTCAAAATTCAACCATCTTTAAACTCAAGTAGCGAAAAAAACCGTACGAGGTGCGAATTGAACTTTAAAATCAAGGGAATTCTGGCTTCGATCCTTCAAACCTCGATGCATAAATCGTATCACCCGACTATAAAATTACAGAAAATTACGACGCCATTTTGGGAGCCAGCTGTTTAGACAGTTTACATGTAAGCCAAAATCATTGCTAGTTATGTCACCAAAATATCGAAACAAACACCCCAGACTGTATCTTTAATCACTTACCTTTCTTCTGATGCCCTGTGCTTTTTCAATGCTGCTATGAAATGAGACAAAATAGGCGAAAAACAACACGATATCATTCGCCTTCGAATCGCGAAACGTGCACAATCGCCTCCCATACTGCAGTTCGGCGACAGTTTAGCCTGATTCTCTGCACGGTTTCCAAGAATCGCTGCAAGGTTTCTGAGAATCGCCGGACGAACAATATCGGATCGGCTAATTATTTTCAGACACAAGTCTTCACGTCTACAATGAAATCTAAGCCATATTTGAGAAATTTCTGAGTCGTCTTTCCTTTTCCTGTTGTTGATAACGGATTTATATTAATAAAGCCGGGTTTTTTTTCACAAATGACCCGTACTATTTTTATATAATTCGTTCGATAAACAAACTTGGAGTCAAAATTGTTATTCTTCAGCATCCTGTTTGTACATTTACGTGTACAAAGATTTAATACGTCGAAGTCAATGTTATTAAGCAAAGAAAAGGGTGTTAAAAAAAAGAATGGCCTGGATTCGAACCGAAGAAAAAAAAAGAAGAAGGACCATGTAGGATTTGAACTCTCGCCCTCAATCCCGAAGATCAGATTTAAAAGTTAGCGCCTTTAAAAGCCATTAGGCCACGAGCGCGCCGTGTGACGTCATTACTGTCAACCACGATTTCCACAAACAAACAAATAAATAAATATGATCGTAAAGGCCACACGAGAATTGCTCTCGCGTGAGCTCTTGGGGGACAGAATTATAAACCCCGCTACGCGAGGAATTAAAATAGATATGCTGATAAATTATTAGGATACCTTATTATAGGAAATTAATGCTCGTGTTAATTAAAGTATTTGAAATTAACGCGACTTAAATTAACGCAAATTGGAGGGAACATTAATTCAGAATAAAGGAAATTAACGGGAAAGAGGAGGTAAAATTTCAAAATGAAGGAAATTAACGTGATTAACAAAGAAACAAAATATATTGTGGCCGAAATACAAGAACTCAGATGTCAAGAACTGCTCTTCTGAAAGCAAGGGTGAACTGGAAATATTGTTTTATTACTTTTTTTTTTAGAGCTTTTACATTGTAAAAGATTGAAATACAGTGTGCAGAAAAGAGAATACTATTGTTTCCTACTGTAAGTGTCAGATACATCTGTACAGGATCCAGAATTTGGGGTATGTTATAACAATGGAAATTCAGGTCACAGAAATTAACGCTCCACTTAATTAATGTCGTGGAAATTAACGCTCACTAATTTTAAAAATTTGCGTTAATTTCCAATAAGGTACTTGTAATTTTATATAAATTTGTCTTTTATCTTATTTTCAGATTGAAGATGAAATGATCCAGTGTATTATCTGTGAGGACTGGTACCATTCAAGGGTAAGCTGCTCTCAGGTGTTTTTATTTACCATTTCATTCCCAATTAGCTTAAAATGTTAAATCAATTCTCCTTACCGATTTCTATACATCTCTCATTATTATACATTTTTCTCACTATCTCTATTCTCATTGGCTTCTGTACAGCTAATATTCACACTGGCATAGAATTGTGATGTCATATCTACAGCCACTAGGATTTATGCATGTAATTACCCATCATATGTCATTTGACGTCATGCACGTGTACCATGCATCGTTCGCTTCATTAGCAGCAGCAGAAAATAAATTAAAATATTCCACAATCTGCAAAGGAAAAAGCTACAAAACGCTGCAAAGTTAAGCTAAAATGATGATTGAGTTATTTTAATGTATAACAAGAATTTTCGAAGAAAAATATAACCGGGCTTTTTTTATCAAGCAAGCAAGCCGTTTTACCTGCTTTCTTGCTTGAAATCTATCAGATTAGTCACGGCAGTCACGCTGAAGTCTAATGTTTGCGTATAGTGCCTACTGTCAATTTTCTTGCCTCTGAGCAGTCTTTGAAGATCATTCCTCAATATAAAGCCAAAGTTGAATAAGAGGAAAAAACACGACAACATAGGTACGAATCGGTGTTGAACCATCAATCGCAGACGTTCCGCGTTGCACCATCATCATTCGCAGCTATTCTAGTCACAGTTCGACAAATTGCGTGAGTCAAAATGTGATATTGTAACGTAATGGTTGTTATTTATAAATCTTCTGCATACAAGGAAGTGAATTGCTGAACCAACACGAAAAAGTAATGTATTTCACACTAAATAAACAGCAGAGTATTCATGTTCAAATCAAAAGTAATAGCTTGATATGAAATTTGACCTAACGGCGACCCTGGTTTATCACAGACGTTGACTCATGTGACCCCCATGACGTAATCGTCCTTATTTATAAATCTGCATTTCTCAGCAAAATGACAATTATTTAACAGGATAATATTCATAAAATATCATTTAGGCAAAGGATGACCCTGGCGAAATCTAACGTAGCCTTGATAAAAAAAATTGATCTAATGGCGCTTCCAGTGTATGTGATGTACGTACGCACCTCACAGACAATCTCTTCAAGTCACGATTCGACGTGACCCTATGACGTAATCGTCCAAATATAAATCTGCACGTCTCAGCAAGTTTCTGTTTACATAAATCTGCGAGTCTGGGCAAGTTTCTGTTTTCCTTTACGGAAAAGAAATGTATTTCACACAAAACAAACAGGACAATATTATGACCCTGGCGAAATGTAACGTAGCCTTGATAAAAAAAATTGATCTAATGGCGCTCCTAGTGTGTCCACCTAGTAGTGAGTACAATGATTTAATATTTTGACGAGTCAAACTCACCGACGTTGCGAAATCTGTACGCCGCTCCGATGTGTTTACGCGGTCCTAAATTAATATCTATTTGGACCAGTCCAACTTTCACATAGGCTCGATTTCCGCCGCTCTCTCGAGTCCGGGCTTCGTTCTTCCCCGAGAAAATCTTCACAAGGCGAATACATTCATATATATTCATACTCACCCCTAGCTCTCCTCCTAGCACTTTGGCGGAGTAGAGGTATAAGAGATCGACGACAAAAAAAAAAAAACAGAAGCTATTTTATTAACCGGGCTGGGCCCCAGGCCCACGCCCGGTTAATAAATTTGTCTTCGGCAGATAACACAAACCTCGGCCTTGATAATTTTCACTATCATGTTCAACTTCATTCAATAATTGTTTATTTTAGTTAGAGAATTAATTTGGTGTTACATTGCAGCTCCTTTGTTTTTTATCACCTGCTGTCTGAAACTTGTCCAGTGCATGGATATTGCACAGAGAAATTAAATGTTGATCAGCCTTGCTGATGTAATAAATCCAGTAGAACTGGCTAAGCTTGTAAAAGAAGCATTGAGGTTCCTTACACTGAAAGGAACTTATAGGACATTTACAGTACAGGTCACGTGACTTCTTGCCATTTATTTGAGTGTCTACAATATGCGAGGCAACGAGGCAGACGTGCGAGCCAGGCGAGCCATGCGAGCCCTGCGAGCCATCGATCAAAACATGCGAGGCATGCGAGCCATATATATATTTTTTATAGTTTTTCGCCATGTAGTTCGACAGTCAAATTGTATTACAAAGACGTTTCAAGGATAGCTACGACATTGAGCCAAACAACACAATCATCTTCGGCAATGTCCGGCAATGTCCGGAAAGCGTCGGAACATCTTCCTAAAATACAAAGTTTGCTTCTTATAGGGTACCATAAATCCCGTTTCCGAGACGGGACTGAGCCCGCGATTGTCGTCTCGAAGTTGCTAAGCAACATGACGTAATCGTCATTATGATGGTGTGAAAATGTTTGGAGTGCAATGAAAAATCATGCTTATTAATCTACAAACGACAGTTTTCGAATGCAGATAGGTCAACAGTCATTTATGCAAAATTCCCAGAGCGTGTTCCCCTGATCACAGATATACATACATATGTAAATGTAGCTCAGATAATCAAGTTTTCAAAATTGATATTAAAGAAAACTCGCAAAGATGCAAAGTGCGCATCTTGCAATACCTCAATTTCATTTGGAGACCTCCAAGCTAGCACAGAGGGCCCTTACAGAATTTTTAATTTAATGTGGTTAAAATGACATGTTATTTCTGTCCACGGAAAGAATGCGTATCAAAGTTGCCAATAAACTCCTTTATAAAACCATTCCAATCTGAAGTGACGGGTGTCATAGTCGGAATGTCGGAAAAGAACCCTAAAAGGTACCAGAATATAATCTCGTTTTGTGGGCGTGGCTCGAATTAATTTTCACCCCTGGCGACTCGCCCCATTCTCGACCCCAGACCTTCGCTGCTTTTATTGACTGCGCAAAAGAGAAGAGCTCTGGGGTCAAGATGACAGTTTGTGTTGTTGGTTCACATTCTCATCCCCAGAGTCCGCGATCCTTTTGGTCAGCACCAAGAAATCACAACCTTTGGCTGGTACCGATTAACTGAGCTTGCACAGAGTACTCGTTTTCTCTTGTCTTTTGTCTGTTCATTGTCTTATCAGCCGATCAAAAAATTTGTTCTAACTGTCCCCGCCAGAGTCTGAGATTCTTGGTGCTGACCAAAAGTATCATGGACTCTGGGGACGAGAATGTGTTGGTTCAATGTCGTCCTCAGGGCCTTCTCGGTATTCAAAATGGCAGCAGCGAGAGAAGACAGTCATTTCATCATCGATTCTCTTGCTCTACCAATTTGACTGTCGACCTACATGGCGAAAAACTATAAAACAATATATGGCTCGCATATCTGCCTCGCATGCCTCGCCTGGCTCGCACGTCTGCCTCGCTGCCTCGCTGCCTCGCTGCCTCGCTGCCTCGCAGATTGTGCATACCCCATTTATTTAAGCGCTCAAATTCTTGCCAGACTACATAATATGATAACAGCATACAGGTATGCAATGCCTTTATACTGGTTAACTTTCAGTTATAAATAAAATTAGCTGGACTCGGGGAAAGTGTTGGAGAACAGGGTACAAAGGAAACAAATTTTCCAGGTTGCCCTTTGGGCAAGTTGGAGCCATTGTGTGCTATCCTGAAGGTTTTTCTCATTGGCATTACTTCATCTGCCAACTAAAAATGTACAGCACTTTCTTTGCATGCTGGGAGAGCCTTGACCATTTGAGAGAACTCATGCTGAGGGGTACTGGGAGCCTGCCTAAACTGTTTCAAGCTTGTGTAGTGTAAGAATGCTAGCATTTCTTCTCTTGGTTTACAGCACTTGGGTAATCTCCCACCATCTGGAGGTGACTTTCAAGAAATGATTTGTGATGATTGTATGACAAAATGCAGCTTCCTTCAAGCTTATCTCTCTCTTTCAGGTACAATGATATTGAGAAATGTTGTCCGGCATTACCAATCAATGATAATCAATCCAGAACCATTTGAATTAATCAATAGTAATCAATATAATTAAGTGATTAATATTGATTGTTATTGATAGTCAATGAAAATCGATAGTCACAATGCGAGTGTTCATCAAATATTATTGATTATCATCGACTGTTGTAGTCCCATCGTACATCCAAATTTTACACTCAGAAAGCATGTTGTCACGTTTATCCTGGAGGTAATGGGAATAAAAGGTTTTCTAATAAGCAGCAGACATTGACCCACACCAAGAAAAGAAACCCACAATGCATACACTGCCTCACTGCAGGGGCAAATGGAAGGGAACCTCTGTATGCAAAACTGATTCATTGACCAACTGCTGTCCACAACCAGGGACAAATGAATAAAAATATACTGGTTTATGATTGCTGAAATAGGATGGACCAGTTTACAACTTACACATCTTGTGGGAGACGCGGGGCCTGATGGTTAGTGTGTTGGACTCTGGATTCTGGATCGAGCAATCCAGTCCAGGATATAACTGTGTTGTGTTCTTGGGCAAGACACTTTTTAACACATTGACGCCCATACCGGCCATAACCGGCCAAGAGGAGACCACGAACTTCTGCCACTTGTGACGTCATCACTTTTTACGCCAGAGGATGTCTTTGATAATCAACGGATAGAGTTGGAAAATGTCTAACAAACCATGCCTAAACGATCACAAAACGTTAAATTGGAGCAGAGATACACACAAAACAACTTGGATTTTTTCCTCCAAAATCACCCAAAAACGCGACCTTCACTACCATTGACACTCTTTGTCAAAAAATTCCCTTTTCCCAACGTTTAATTTAAAACTTTTTCAACGTGAACAAAGGCGACTGAAAGGCCAACAAAACCACAAAACAAAAGGAGAGAAAAAGGAGAGCAAGAACGGCAAAAAAAAAATAAAAGGAAAAGAAAAGCCTAAAGTCAGGTGAGTTTTTCAAACCCAAAAACTATGTCCAAATTTTGATTTCTGCGCATGCCCGAGAAAAATATTGAATTTGTTGCTTCTACGTAGAAGGGGATGTTAGTTGCCATGTTTTAAACTAAGTTTTAGACAGTTTGACATTAAACTGTTGAGATAATGGCCAGAAATAGGCATCTGGGTTGTTAGATTGCCGCTTTTTGGGAAAAGCCTGGGTGTCAATGGGTTAAGTACATATATAAATGTGTACCAGGGAACTGTTAGGGCAACCTAACAATGCTGCGGGGTAACCTGGCATTGGACTAGCATCCCACCCAGAGGGACCCTGCCAATACTCACTTCATGCTACGGAGATCAGGATAAGCTCTGGCAGTGTGGGCCAGTTTGGCCCCAAACAGCTTTACCTACATGTAATAGGCCAATTTTTATATATTAAAATTCTAACTTGCCTCCGAGGCTTAGGGTCATAAAACAAAATAAATTATTTATTCATCCCTCAACCTCAATGTGATTTCTTTTCAAATTCTTTTGCTTTATATTCCCCTAAGCCTCGGAGCCAAGTTAGAATTTTAATATATCAAAATTGGCGTATTGGGATATTACATTACAGGCACAATGATCCAAAATGGTTACATTTAAGGGAGTTTACAGACCTGCGTGACTCTTGCTGATTGTAGCTACATTGTATTGTATTACATTTTGTAAGACGTTATTACAAAGTTGGAACAAATAACAATGTAATCTTGGTCTCCAAGGGCAACCAAGTACACAAGTGGTGAAATGGTGTACTAATAAACTCTACTATAGTACAATGGATATTACAATGGCTTGGCCTAGTATTCAATGAAACTAATAATGATGAAAATCAATAATAATTGATAATCACAATATTTTCATCAATATTTTCAGAATTATTGATTGGTAACCCTGGGTAAATACATGTATACTGTAGGCTTAGGTGTATGCCTGTTTGTATTTTTCTTTACTATACTACTTGCTTTGTGATTTTTTGAGAATGCTGTAAGTTACCATGTCATTACAGTCCGACTACTGTTACCGGGGTCACCCAAATAAAGTTAACCCTTAAAGGTCAAATGCAACGAAATTTGGTATTTTTTCTTTTGTCGCGAAAACTGTGCTTTATACTGGAATCAATCATACTCGACCCTCAAAAGCTGGTTTGTGGCGCTTAAAAGGCACAAAATTGGACAAGTTCCGAGAATTTCCGACGGCTGAACGAAAACGAACCAGAAATGACCGCGCTTGGAATGGAAACGAATGTATGTTTTTTGTGACATCATATGTGGTGAGCTTATTTTCACGCGTGTTTTCGCGCGTGTTTGAAGCTTGTAATTTGCTTGGGTCAAGTGTTCTGGGTTTGTTCGGAGATTATGCCATAGTCGGTATTGACGAAAATGGATGAAGACCTTGACATCTCCTTTGAAAATGCTCAAATACAACAAATTAATTAATCTCATCCATTCCTTGCATCTCTTCTTGTCGTTAGGGAATGTAAAAAAAGCTTACGCCTGATTAGGGACCTTAAACAACCACGACGGCGACAGAAACGAGAACGTCACAAAACAATAGATTTAATTAGTAGTACAATAATAATTATTGCTCCGCACGTGCGTTTTGCATTTTAGTACATTTCTTTGCCGTCCTCTGCAAAACAACAATGTCAAATGACCAAATTCACGGTATTATGGAAAACGTGAACACACGACGGTGAAGTTTCCTTTCTCTATCTGGACTTGAACTCTGTCCCTGCGAATTCAGCTCCTGGACGTGTTGGAATAATCGCAAAATAGTTTATAGGAATGTGAATTCACTTTTTAAGTGACGTTTTTGAACAGTTGCTACAGTTAAAAGCAGCACAAAACACGACACTTGTTGATGTTTTGAAACTGCAGAATTTCAATTCCCGCTCTTCTCGCGGACTTGCGCGTGTATGTGACGTCATATGTGGTGAGCTTCCCATTTCCGACAATTTTCCGAAGTTTGCCCGAACGCTTCCGTTTGTGGAAGCGAAAAAAAGGCGGTTTACAAAGTCGAATATCTCGGCGACGTTTTGTCTAAATCGTTTCAAACTTCAGAATATGATTATTCATAATATTCCCTATGATTTCGACTTAAAACTAATCTTATTAAAATTTCATTGCATTTGACCTTTAACCAATCACAGGGAAGAACGGGAACGATACATTCCAACATTTTCGATTTGAACCCATCAAAATATTGTCAATTACAGAACAATGTAATTTCAACTTGTTCACTCGTGAAGCTTATGATGAATACTGAGCATTGACTTTTCGATTTTAAAATTGTAGTTTCACATGCTACATTTTGTACATATATGTCATGCAAGCAAGAGAGAAATTTCAAACTGTATGAAAGCCATGAACGCGACGGCTGTATGTTTCGGCAAAATGCGTGGCAGATTTGAATTCTTGGGAAAATAAAAACTCAACTGCTGGCTGTTTTGAGCATTATTTAGGTGAATTCCCCACCTTACAGGGGAAATGTTCGTTTTATAAAGTAAATTCACTTATGTTGAAAAATAGTTATTAACAAAACCTCAAACTCTGCAGGAAAATACCGTATTCCAGTTTGGCGGTTGAGTTTTTATTTTCCCTACAATTCAAAACAGTAAACTCAACTTGCTCCCTCGTGATGAATTCCTGGCAATAAAACTAGAATATTTTTTCTCAGAGTTTGAGGTTTGGAATTATTTTTCTGTATATTATAGTATACAGTCACCAAAATGATTCCTTCAAAACCTTCATGGCTGCCTAGAGAGATTGAAGAAACCATTCCAATGCTCAACCCGCACAGAAAATCTGCAACGGGAAAAAATCCTACGACAACGAAAATTCAAATCCGCCATGCATACAGCCATTGCTTTCAAACAGTTTGAAATTTCTTGCTCGCTCACTTGAAATTGAAAAGCAGTCAACAACAAGTTGAATTTCATTGTTTTGTACTTGACATTCAATTGGTTCAAATCGAAAATGTTGGAATGTATTGTTCCCGTTCTACCCTGTGATTGGTTTACTTTGTCTGGGTGACTCTGGTAACAGTAGTCGGACTGTAATTGTGTCCTGCAGTGTCCTGAAGTTTTATTTTTGTTTTGCAAATGATAACAGTACCGCAGCAGCGGTCTTCCATTGGCCCAAGTCAACAAGTTGTTTCTAAACAAGAGACAGGAATCAAACTCGATGTTGTTAAGCCAAGCGACTCAGGTGAAGGCAGCCACTCACAAGCGAGTAACAGTGAAGGCATCCACTCACAAGCAAGTAACAGTGAAGGCAGCCACTCACAAGCAAGTAACAGTGAAGGCAGCCACTCACAAGCAAGTAACAGTGAAGGCAGCCACTCACAAGCAAGTAACAGTGAAGGCATCCACTCACAAGCAAGTAACAGTGAAGGCAGCCACTCACAAGCAAGTAACAGTGAAGGCAGCCACTCACAAGCAAGTAACAGTGAAGACAGCAGTAAGACTTGCAGTATTGAAGGACAAGAACAGCATAATGACTTGACAGTGGTTAGAATCATGTGGCACAGATGGTGTCACAGTGTATTAGTTTAGAATTAAACATTGTCTATTTTCTCTGAGGCTCCTGTTTGTATCGAAACACACCTTGGTTAGTGTGTTTCGATCGAAACATTTGCCCATTTCCTGAGAGGCCTGCAAAAGTTTTGATCATGATTGAAATTTTTATTAATAGGAAATCAGTCTGTTTGAGAAACAGTTAGGTATTAATTGTGCATGTGAACATATCAGACATTTTAGTAATTTCCATGAGTGGTGTAGCCACAAGCTAAAATTAGAAAAAGTACAATAATTATTAATCCATACATTTGCCAAGACTTTTAATTTAAGTTGCTCAACTAAATGGGTGCCTGGTTGTGAGAAACGTGGGCAAAAGACAACTGAACATGAGCAAAATGCAAATGAGGGGGTTATAACCTTGGCAACTTTGCACTGGTCAACCCCCCTGCCCCCCCCCCCCCCGGGTACCTGGCACACTGATGTCTCAGTGGAGAATAAAAAGAAAAGGACTTACCTGATCCCAAGATACTGACTAAGGACCAAGAGATGGGTGGGCGGGAGCAAACAGATGGCAAAATACCAGCCGTGGTAAAACGCAAATCGTGTAAGCACGCCACAAGGGCAACTCTTTTCGGAAACAACTCAAAATGCTCATGCATCAATACAATGTAGATCGCCTGCTGGCCAATAGAAGATCTCCCACTTAACTATGATTATTGATAATCTCATTTATCTTCGTAGCTGCCTGACTAAAATAATCTAGCCCTTATGGTTATACCAGGCAGCTAGCACTTTATTTAATAGTAATGTTATAATAATACATATTGTATTTGTTCTTTATCCTTTTTTTTGGTACAACTAAATGTTTAAGTAGTTTTGTTAAGCGCTATTGGTTTATTAGTAGAAGTGGCGCTATAGAAATAAAGAGCATTATTACATGTATAGGAAATCGTATGAACGCGAGTGCAATTCGTGATTTATGGGCACAAGTGATGTTTTGAAAGTTCTCAAAATTAAGGCGAGTGCAATTTGAGAACTTTCAAAACATCACAAGTGACCATCAAGCACTAATTGCACAAGCAGTTCATACGATTTTTTGTTTATAATATTCTCAACAAAATTTTGCTGCGGCCATCACGCTACTCTGCACACGAAACGCTTCACTGGTTTCCAAAGTGCTCGCATGTTTTATTTGAATGCGCAGGCAAATCAAGCGTGAACTTTTTGAAAGAATTACAGTACTATAGTTTAGAAAACATTTAACCATTAACTTGAAAGCTTATTTCAATGCCATTAAGCGGCAAAAACGTCTCTACTTGTCCGGTACCGTTTATCACAATTTCGTATTGCACTCTATAACGTATTTATGCATTCGTCATTGACCAATCAGAAGCTGCATATTTTGTTGAGTATATTATAAGTATTATTATTATTACTTTTATAATATTTTTATATTATTATTATTATTATTATTAAATGTTATTGTTGTTATCACAGTGGAGAGGTGAATTTCCTATTGTTCAAAATTATCTTTGATCTCTTGATTTTAGGATTCTAACAATATCACTCAGTCTGATTCACAAAACCCTGCTTCTTCTGACCAATCAGATACAGTAAAATCGACCAACAAAGAAGAACAAGCTACTGAAACAATGATAGGTAATGGAGTGAAATCTGAAAACAGTTTAGCAGACTGCAAGCTTGTTCAACTTCAAGCAAGTGTGACAACAATTGACAACAAAGCATCCTACTGGCATACTGGGTGGAGGTTGAACTTGTGCAAGTGTCACAAGTGTATGGTAAGGATATTTTGGTATTGTCATGTACATGTACATGTATACACCAGGATTAAATAATTGATCAAGGGTTCTTCAAATATATACAAATAATATGAATGAAGAAATACATGTACAGGTAAATTAGTTATATAAATTAGTTATTATCATTAAATTAGTTATAAATAATTAGTTATTATTATTATTACAGGTGTGTAGGTGTCACAAGTAGTTTTGCACAACTGTGCTTTTGAATTGGGTTTAGAACAACTTAATTTATGATTTCTATAAACTGTTTTAAAGTGTTTCAACAGTACAGTATAATTATGTAAACAGGCAGTAATGTTTTATTATGAAATTAAAGAAACAACAACAACAAACAAAAAATATAACATGATGTCAACTTAACCTTCTAGAAATTATTCCAGAATAAATTTGGGGGAAATAGGTGCAAATCTTTCAGAAAACTTTATTACACAAAATGATTTATAACACATTCAATAATCTTGCCGTTGGTGTGAAACTTTCTGAAAAAGATGACTGTCAAGGTAACATGAAACGGATAAAAATTAATGTACTAGTGGCGGTACACATGAAAAAGTGGAAACGCTTGTACTAAGTTGATGTATTCTCTAGTTTGCTTGCAGCGACCTATGCTCCACCGCAGAGTAAGACAACTGCTTGAACTGTGTATATTAAAAAATAAATCCAAATACAAACAATGATAACTTGCTTTATATTTTGACTACAGTCTTTGTACAAGTCCCTGGATGTGTTATATCTTACTGATGAATCAGACACGATGCTTGCTTATGAACAGAGGGGCAGAGAGAAGAGACCTGGTGTTTCATCATATGAGAGTGGCATGCAAGCACTTCAGAACATGGGCCGCATACCACAAGTGGAGGTCATGCACGGTAAGCTCAGTAAAGGAAGTAGCATATTGTGTTTTCAGTAATCCCATTTGCGGTTGGGTACATCTGTGTTAGGGACCTGTCATTATTTACTGGGGGGAGGGCCACTAAGTTTTAAAGAAGTGGGCTCAAAAATTGTGACCCTCCCCCAAATTGGAGCCCAACAAATTGTGACCCTCCCCCAAATCAGAGTCCAAAAAATTGTGACCCTCCCCTTTGAAAGGACACCTAAAAAATGAAATGGTTTTGCGGAAACCATTGTTTGTGATTCATTGTATTTTTGTTTCTCGTCTTTTGTTTGTTTTCTTTTACGCTATTGGTGATTGCAACACCATGAAACAACCGTTCTTAACGCAAGCAATGTAGGGGATCTGGAAAATTTTAATTTTAAGTCTTCTGAAATCACTAGAAATGCAGTCCAAAACTGCCAAACAAGACGAAAAGTAGTCAATTGAAAAACACCGGTGATCAAAGGTGCAAAGCCTCTCTGGCTATGAAACTGGTCATGATACTACAAGACAGATAATTGAGTGGCAACAGAAACTATTAAGCTTTAAAATACCTGTTGCACACTAAAAATGGGCACTATTGACGAAATGTTTTACTGTTGCCAAGGGTGAACGACAATACGTAGCAAATAAAGCAAAGAAGAGAAGCAAAGTCATAATACAGTCTTTGAAGAGACAACAACTCAATACTGGCCGCATTTGAATATTGAAGTGTATCTTTTGTCAACCACATTGTTCTAACAACACGAAAAGGGACGGACATCTTTCAAAATTAAGGAGAACTTGATATAAAAATCATTTGAGACTCTTGGTAGAGATTTAGGCTAAAAAAATCACGACCCTCCCCTAAATGCAATTTAAAAAATAATGGCCCTCCCCGAATGGCGCTAAAAAAATAGTGACCCCCCCCCCCCCCCCCCACCCCGCTAAATGATGACAGGTCCCTTACTCACTTTTTGTGGCTGACAGTCTAATACCACCATACAACATGTCTCTACTGCCACTGTAACACTGCTCCAATATTAGCTTTCTGAACTAGAAATTTCTAATAGAAAGTAAAGTGCTGCGGCCGGAAATTGATAAACAAGAATCCTGAACATACAACCTGATCCCCCACAATCAAGTGGCTGAAACTTATGTGCAAATTTGCTCATGTACTGATGTTTATATTTTGTGAATATACATTCCACCCTTCAAAGTGATGTTATCCCCCATTTATTAGTCTTGAAGTCCAATACATTTAGCACACACTGTGAGGCAGTTCTATAAATAGTGTTCCAAAATTATTTGATCCACAGTCCAGTCCAGTCCAGTCCAGTCCTTGGATTAAAGAGAAAATCGAGATTTTTCATCCATATATAAATCCCGCGCATGCGTTCAAAGATTAGGAAGCTGCTACGCAGCAATTAACATCACTTTGAGAAATTGTGAAAAAACCCTAAGGGAGAGGGGAGGGGCTCTTCATCCTAGGGTTAATCAAAGGAGTTCTTTATTGAGGAGGGGGGGTTGGCCGATTTGTATCGTTGACTTGTCTAATTAGCTCTAATTTTCTTAGCCCACCCCCTCATCATTCAATGGTTGTATTTTATGGCCCACCCCATGTCTTTGTTAAAAAAAAAGTCTTTGGCCCACTCCTCTTGCAATTCACATTCCATACATGGACTGAAACTATACTGAACAGTAGGGCACTTGTTTTTTAAATATGGACATAAGTCAAGTTAAGTCATCTTCATAAGGAATAATATAATTTTAATAAAAAGGTTAAAAAACTGACAGCCTTGTATCAAAATGCCTATCCCAGGAAAATGCATTCTTTTGACAATATACGGCGTTTTTTAAATTGATTTCTACTTCAAACAGACAACAGACAACCCACCCCACTCTCCTAAATAAAGAACGCTACCTAACGATAGGTGTTATGTTTATTTACAGAATACAATGACATGAAAAGTGAACTGACAGAGTATCTTAGAGACTTTGTTGCTCAAGGGAAGGTAAGCAAATTCACCGTCATGTTTCGTGTGTAGTCTGTCCTTGTAATTCAAGTTGTTGGATTCCAGTAATGTTTGTTTCAGCGAAAAAAGTTGCCTGATCGTACAATCGAAGTTGATATTGAATAAAAGACTTAAACAAGTGACTTGTGTATAATTCGTCTAGTTAGTCTAGTATTATCCTTCGGGACAGAGGATACATGTAGTCCTGAAAGACTGATGTTGGTGACTGAAGGTTCGACAACTGGAGCAGAATGCATAGGTTACTCTCTTCACCTATTTTCCTTTACTCTAAATGTGTGAACGTAGAGAGTGAAACATGAAATCAACGTTCCACTCTCATTTTTTTCCGAAATCTTTTTTGTAAGAATTTTTGTTTGACTATGTATCTCGAAGGCATCTTAATACCGTAGAATTGCGAAAGTAACGTTACTTTAGGATTTAGCAGGCCAAACGGCAATGGCAATTCACTGTAGTATTAGAGTAAAAAGTTTTACACGTTCTAGTTCTTTCATTACATGAAAATAGGAGACGACCTCACCGCATTACTTGAAACGTTGCATTAAACAATAGTTTTATTTTTGAGTAACAGAGAAAATCACATTGCTGAACACCATCGACTGACAAACCGGCACAGAATTGACTGACTGGGGCTCGGCAGAATGCATTACTTACATTACATTACTAACAACGACTGACTCTAGACAGCTGGTACACCAACTTAGAACGAACACCTCTTTTGCGGTGTCAACAATTACCAGCACCTTACTGTACAAACGATTTATTCACGAAGTTAGCAAAACAGACGAGTGAACTTTGACTTCAATCAGTTTCTAGGACCAGAAACTTAACACTAACGACTGACTAACACATTTCATTTGACTCTGAAGATGACTTCCGCTCAGGTTGTCGAAACGTCAGCCACCAACAACAGTACTTTTCAGTATTCCCCTCACCCGGACGATCACACGATGAATTATTTTTGAGTGGTAACATTTTTGAAGGGGCCGCAACTTTCGGGGAAATCGTTACTTTCGGGGGAGGGGGAGGGGGCGATTACCGTTACTTTAGAGGAGGCTGTTACTTTCGGAATTATACGGCAATGAAATGTTACTAAAACACGCACACAAGCCACAATCCTCCACTTTGCTCCGACGAAGGGCTAACGCTCGAAACGTCAGCTTCTAGAAATTCGCTACGGTGGTTAATTTACCTTTATCAACTCTGAGTTGATAATCAACATAGTGTTGCACTTGCCCCCCGACGCAGCACCACAGTTTCATTCGAAACTAATCGCTTTTTCCATTTACTAAAACAACCATGCTTGTACAACAAAATGGATTTACATATCTCAAGAAAGTAAGTTCGGTAATGTGGTGAACATGATGATAAAGACACGAACATAGTTGCAAAAAGATATTTGCGATACCTTGAGTTGACTGATAAATAAACCAGTTTTTAAAGTTAACCGTCCCAGATTGTCTATACTTACATGTAACCGGTTGTCGCTCTTGTTGTTTGTCGTTAGGTGGTGACAGAGGAAGACATAAGGAACTTTTTTGACTCACTTCAGTCCCGCAAGAGACAGCGAGTCGGCAGTGAGAACTCTGTGCAGTACACGTGCCGCTAGTAAAACAGAACAAAACATGACTAATAAAGTACTAAACTGTATCACCCTGACTGAGATCAGGGGTCAGCTAGACCCCAGCTAATGCCAGGCGGCAATGTTCCGTAGTAATGAAAGGTTTTTGTAGTATGCGCCTCCATCTAAATCATTTGGATCAGCAAGGTTCCGTTTCATTTCGTAAAGTCAGGAGAATGCAGTTGCCATTCCAGAAACAATATGTAAATACCATGTACGACTGTTGTGATGGGTTTGACTTTACTATTTACATACTTTACATTGTAGTTTAAATTCTGCTTCGTTGTGAGAAATAAAAGTACTTATATATTAAATTCTGTGTGCTCTGAGGCGTAACTGTGATGTTCGAAGATAATTGGTCCACAATGTACATTGCTAGCTTTCATACAAAGTTAAACCTGTAGACCTTTCTCTAAAATGGCCGCCGCAAATTCAAAATTATTAAAATTAAACTGAGCGGAAAATCAATACCAGCACCTGAAAGACCACCTCTTGTTTGGTAATCGTATAAAGTTTCGTTATTTTTTTTAATTTTATTTTTTAATTTTTTTTATTTTTTTATTTTTTTTATAAGAGTTGAGAAAACGGAAGTCGAAAACTGGAAAATTTACAGACGTTTGTATGACTGGGGGTATACGTCTCTAAATTTTCCAGCTTTCAAGTTCCGTTTTCTCGACTCAGGTAGAACGTCACATAATGAAACTTAGTACTATTACCGAACAAGAAGTGGTCTTTCAGGTGCTGGTATTGATTTTCTGCTCAGTTTAATATGAATTTTCGGCGGCCATTTTGGAGAAAGGTCTTTTGATTACCAGATATCGCTTCCACCAAGAGAATATGAAGTCCACTTATTCCACAAGAAAATACATCAAATTGAAACAAACTCTCAGGATTGTTGTGACTATTGCCTTTTAAGCTAGAAATGGATTGTTTTTCACTGTCTAAGGGCTATTTACATGGAGAAACGTTGTCCCTGGTAGGAGGGTTACCCTCCTCCCCGAGCCATCTTTAACCGAGCGTTTACATGTATATGAAAAGTTGTCCCTGACCGAGCGAAAACTTCGCCCACTTGAGAGTTCGCGCATGCTCTATGTGAAGAGAGAGGGCGTAGAAACGCGTTGGTCGGAGCCAGGGCGGATAGAAACTGCCCTTAGGGACTGTGCAATAATTACCAGGAGGGGGGGGGGGGGGGGGGGTTGGAAAACCAGAGGGGGGGGCATAAAGTAAAATCAAAGCAAGGAGAGGGGGGGGCACTAGGTAAAATAAGTCACTCCGAAAAATTTTCCGAGCCTTCAACGGACCTGAAAATAACACACATGCCCTTTTCCTTCTGCTATGGTTCTGTTGAACATTGCTACGGAGGTGATGTTTGTTCCAGACGCGGATGTCCAACAATTAAACATGCAGTAGGAGCTCTTCTTTCTGTTATAAGATTTTAATCCACTGGTGCGTGTAGAGAAAATGTAGCAGCGTACTTGTATAAAGGTGTGTGCATATTTGGCTACATGAAGCCCATTTTCCAACCCCCCCCCCCCCCCCCTCCTGATAATTATTGCACAGTCCCTTATGTCCCCGACGGACAAAGCGGTGCCGGGCAACCGAGTGTGCGCAGTAGCACTCAACTAGTTGCTAAGAGGATTGTCCCAAGGGAACTTATTAACGATAAAAAAGCTTGTCAGGCAAGAAATTCACACCTAAAATTAGTATGCATGACAACAAAAATGTGTTTTCCTTGGTTGTTTTCGCTCGAAAACGAAGACGTGTTCTTTTCCGTTGTTGTTTGATTTCGCTTCGCCTCGTGTATTCATAAACATTTTCATCCGACTTTGGTTCCCTTTCCAGTAGTAGCACTACTGACACTCTCGCTGTAGCCTTTAAATGCAGCTCAGACGGATTTTTCGCTTGTTGTTTCACGCTGCAGAGATATTTTCTCGGCGGCGTGAAAGATCAGGCCAAAAATCCGCTGCGAGCTTGAAAAAGTTTCCCGAAGAAAACAATGAAATTTGGGTTGACGTCATTCTTAGCAACGGCTTGATTGACACAGGATTCGCAGTGTTGTAGGAAAAATCTATCTGGATAATCTCAAAAAAAGTTCTAAAAATCTCAAAAAAATCTCAAAAATGTTCCTAAAAATCTCAAACTTTTAACGAAAAATCCAAAAATGTTCCGCAAATATCAAAAATGTTCCTAACTACGACAGAAGCTAACAGAATTCTGGGATACATAATTGAATGGTGAAACCGGGGGCCATGAAGCCATGAACACTGAAGCCTCTTGCCTCTTTATATTTAACAAATAAAGAAGCCAAAACCATGTATTATACTGTCATAAAGCACTCCGGGAATTTGAGAACACGAGAGAAATTTAGAAAACACGAGCCGCAGGCGAGTGTTTTCTATATTTCTCAAGTGTTCTCAAATTCCCGGAGTGTTTTATGACAGTATAATACATGGTTTTGGCTTCTCTATGTGCTTTAAAATATAGATTTACGCGCGCGAAACGATAAAACACGCTTTTCTATGATTTATACTCTGATAAAACATGGTTTTTAACCAATCAGAGCGCGCGAAATTTCCAGTCTTTATTTTAAAGCTTTATAAGCGCATTGAGTTTCTTAAATGCGCCTATAAAAGCATTATTATTCTTTTTACGCATTTTACATTACGCATTTTTTTTGGCCCGAAAAATTCTAAAAATCTTTGAACTTGCTAAATTCGCCTAAAAATCTCCAGACTTTCTAAAAATCTTTTCAGCATCTAAATTAAAATCTCAAAAAAACGATTTTGGTAGCTAAAGCCTACACTGTTGGTCTGTTGCCCGGCACCGCTATGTCTTCAAAGAAAAGTGCCAGTTTTCTATCCCCCCCCCCCCCCCCCCGCCTGGTCGGAGCGGACACTCCATGATGTAAAAGCCTGGGCACCAGTTTTTTTCCCGAATCTCTTGTTTCCAAAATGGCGGACGTTGTCGAGGAGAACATTTTAGGGAAATAATTCTACAACCATTCGCTAATTTAGGATATCCTAAAAAATGTTTAGAGTACATAGTTTCTTAACTGGCGGCGCTTCTTCTGCCGCTAATGCCGGTGTTAGTGATCGTCTTTTCAAGCGTTACGGTTAAACTTAAAACCTTACTTTTTAAACGAGAATTTTTAACTTAAATTTGTAGATTTTTTATTCCTCGCGTAGCGGGGTTTATAATTCTGTCCCCCAAGAGCTCACGCGAGAGCAATTCTCGTGTGGCCTTTACGATCATATTTATTTATTTGTTTGTTTGTGGAAATCGTGGTTGACAGTAATGACGTCACACGGCGCGCTCGTGGCCTAATGGCTTTTAGGCGCTAACTTTTAAATCTGATCTTCGGGATTGAGGGCGAGAGTTCAAATCCTACATGGTCCTTCTTCTTTTTTTTTCGGTTCGAATCCAGGCCATTCTTTTTTTTTAACACCCTTTTCTTTGCTTAATAACATTGACTTCGACGTATTAAATCTTTGTACACGTAAATGTACAAACAGGATGCTGAAGAATAACAATTTTGACTCCAAGTTTGTTTATCGAACGAATTATATAAAAATAGTACGGGTCATTTGTGAAAAAAACCCCGGCTTTATTAATATAAATCCGTTATCAACAACAGGAAAAGGAAAGACGACTCAGAAATTTCTCAAATATGGCTTAGATTTCATTGTAGACGTGAAGACTTGTGTCTGAAAATAATTAGCCGATCCGATATTGTTCGTCCGGCGATTCTAAGAAACCTTGCAGCGATTCTTGGAAACCGTGCAGAGAATCAGGCTAAACTGTCGCCGAACTGCAGTATGGGAGGCGATTGTGCACGTTTCGCGATTCGAAGGCGAATGATATCGTGTTGTTTTTCGCCTATTTTGTCTCATTTCATAGCAGCATTGAAAAAGCACAGGGCATCAGAAGAAAGGTAAGTGATTAAAGATACAGTCTGGGGTGTTTGTTTCGATATTTTGGTGACATAACTAGCAATGATTTTGGCTTACATGTAAACTGTCTAAACAGCTGGCTCCCAAAATGGCGTCGTAATTTTCTGTAATTTTATAGTCGGGTGATACGATTTATGCATCGAGGTTTGAAGGATCGAAGCCAGAATTCCCTTGATTTTAAAGTTCAATTCGCACCTCGTACGGTTTTTTCGCTACTTGAGTTTAAAGATGGTTGAATTTTGAAGGAAATAACATACAAACAACACCTTGCATTGTGGATGTCACAGATAACCAGCAATGAAACAAACCGATTGTAGGAGCTTATTTAGCTCCAAATTTATTTTCTGTCGGCCATCAATCAAGGAGATGGCTGTATAATTGTAAATAATAGCTTTATTTGCATGACTATATATATTACAGTATAATATATATCTGGAGATGTGTAGAGTAAATTTTTGTGTCAGGACTGTTTGGCATTGAAGTTGTCTTTATAATCTTTGCAAACTAGCAGCATGATTTTTACATGTTATTTTCCTCTTATGTTTTGAAGGAAAATCAATGTTAAATCACCTATCCAGCTATATTCTAGCAATTTCCATCTTATTGTTGTGTTCTTTATCTTTTGACCAGTATATGACTGTTGCCAAAATTCAGTCAATATTCCATGTACAAGTAGGTCAATATTTCTTTTAATTTTTTTCTCAACAGGGAACTGAGTAATTGATTGAAGAAGTGATAATTTCCATGACTGAAGAAACACATTCCTTGTTTATATCTAGTCTGAGTTTATATATGACCCTTTACCATCCTCCCTCCCCCCCCCCCCCCCCACACACACACACCAAAAAAGGCACTTCCCCGAGCTTCGCGAGGACCTGCGAGTCACGTATTACTAGTAACATACGTTGTTACTGAATGGAAAAAAAAACGAGAAAACCATTTCTCAAAGGATGGATCGCATGCATTTGAGTTAGCGTGGTTGGGGTGTTCGTAGAAATAGAAACAGTACTTACACCAACCTCGTTCCCAGGGTCTCTCATCTTCCCGGAAGATGAGAGACCCTGGGAACGAGGTTGTACTTACACTGGGTTAGTATTTGTTTCTGAGAAGATTCTTGAATGTCCAGATTTGGAGCTCAGGTTACGTTACTGTGGAGTTATCAGCTGAAATCTTAGAAAAAGTTCTAGAACATGCTAGAACGTTAGGAGATTTTGATCTGGAGGGGTGATCTAAAGAGTGATTGAAATGATTGTGCAGTTATGAAGTATTTGGTGTTTGGGATACAGGCTCGTAGACAGGATTTTGAATGGGGGTGCGTTCGAGATGCAAAGTAGGGATCGTACGAGCGCCGAAGGCGCGAGCTTACTAGGGGGGTCCGGGGACATGCCCCCCGGGAAATTTTGAAAGATTAGGTTGTCTGAGACTGCATTTCGTGCGTTTTGAAGGCAGTATGATATGAAACCAGGCAGCCAAAAGGGAACGTAAAAACATAAATATTTCGGAACTGTTCAGTTAAGGTTACTGTAAACCTTCAAGGGACAATTTTTTGAAAAAATTGTTTTTCAAGCCGAATTAAAGACTACTATTTTATCTGCATTTTCCAAAAAGAATAATTTAAAAAACTTGAAATGCGCACGAGTTATCGACAAAAACGTGCAATCTCACTCTGCGCCTTGTATTTCACGTCGCTTTGATTCTTGTGTTTTATCTTGTGTCTTGTAATTTATGACACCAAATCTACGCTTCCGTACGCCGTTTATGGAGAAAAGAGAGGAAAGGGCTGTTATCAAGGAAAGCTTTAATACCCGCGTGCATTTATAGCCGCAAACAACGCTTACTTTGGATGAATTCCAGTTTCGTCGCCACTTTTGCCAGCCTTTTTTTCCCTTTGCTCCTCCTGTGCATTCCGCTGCGGTTGTTTTCTTTTCCACTGATTCGGTTTCGCCGATGAATTTTGTGCTCCAGACTTCGCTTTCCCCAATATTCTCCAGTCGCTAAGCATGGAAATGTCGTTCCCGCGAATTTCAATAAACTGCCTTGTCACAAGGCTCTCTGGGGATTCCTATGTTGTGTTCTATTGGTTGGCGGCATGACCGCATTCACACCCGCTTTGATTAAGTGTGAAAAACTACGAAAATCTTTTCAGCCCGAAAACTCCGGATTTGTTTTTGTGTGAGTTCACTCTCTTCAAATGAATTAACAGGGTATGTAGATTGTTGGATTTTATTGAAATTTTGCCAAAATGATTGTTAGACATTAATGAACCAAAGTGTGTGAGGCTTTCGCGAAATTCGAAATATTTTTCGCGTGCGTCCCAGCGCGTGACACGCATCGAAAACATATCCATTGTCTAACTTTAAATAGATTTTTTTCGGGAACCAATGAGAGTATTGAAAAAGCCTCACACACATTGTTAGCCCATTATCTCCTGAATGATTTAGTCCAGATTGTTTTTGATGTCCGCTTTAACACGAAGGCTTGTAACTCAGTTAAGCAGACACTGTCAGTTTTGCGTTCGAAGGCTTGCGCACGCCTAACAGAACAAAAACGGACAAAAATATTGCTTTTATCGGATTCTTCGTTCTATTACCTTTACAGTGATATATAGTTTTCTAGGGTTTCTTCTAAAACAACGCGCATAGGAAAGATCTCCCGGAAGGCACCCTCGAAGGTTTTACAGTAACCTTAAAGAAAATATCGATGAAAGAATACTAAAATTTAAAATACATATTGCAGACCTTCCGGCGATTAAAGACACTTTTAGGCAAAGGAGTGAATATTTAGATGAAGAAAATGACTCGCTTGATGTTGTCTTTGTCGATGAAGACGATATGTAAACACGTTCAAAGCTGCGATTGTTTTGATTCAGACTTCATTTTCAAACTACACCTGTCCAGTTATCGAATTAGAGCACAAGCAATACTATTTCACTTTCTTTTGAACGTCGGTCCACTATAGGTGGACTCCACAGCCCGTGGGGGGGGGGGGGGGGGGGGGGGTGCGGACGCACCCATCGCACCCCCCCTCCCTACAGGCCTGGCCGATATGTTATTCTTTAGACTTTCTCAAAGTCCGTTTTTTTCGCGTTTTGGTGATTTTGTTAGTCAGTCGCTCGCTTTCGCGACTTCGTCGCTTAAAGAAGTCGACCTGTGGCAAGTCTAGTTATTCTTGAGAGTGGTCATTTTTACTGAAAAACGTGAACGCATATGTTACTCTCTGTTGTAAGGAGATTAACGCTGACACAGAAATTGTGGATAGCGGTATTTCCTATAAATTTGCGCAAGAGAATACAAAAAAAAAAAACCCCAAGAAAACCAGGCAACGGTTGATTTGTTGTGGTAACAGGCTCACTTTTCTTTTCGCCCTACGCCGCAAGATAGAAGGAAAAGGGAAGAACCGCACCCGCGCCCAACGAAGGATTAGGAAAACAAAATAGACTGCCCGTAGTCTAATATGCAACAATGAGAGATAAAGATAAAAAACTATCTAAATCTTGACTTTGTGGAGAGAACATTCATAAATCATTAATAATATCAATATTCCCAATCCAACAGTGTGTCACAAGGGGGAGGACCTGACCTAGACTTGCCACAAGTCGACTTCTTTACTGACAAAATCACCAAAACGCGAAAAACGGACTTTGAGAAAGTCTAGACCTGACCGGGCAATTTTTTTTTACGCCCACTTCAAGATGGCGGCAAGATGGCGGCGTGAAGAAGTTTTCCACAAAAAGGGCACACAGTTCATGAATTGAGTTGATTCGAAGCCACAATAACCTTATTCCCTAGCACAACAGAATCGAGCCGCTAGCTGCCCGAAACACTAATTTTTAGGGCAATAACGTGCTCCCATAACATACGTCAAAATTGACCAATGCTAACTGGTTTACTACGAACGAATCATAAAATCGTCATAATTTAAGGTGGCCCGCGGTTATTTATTGGAGCGGAGGCTCCCTTTTTAAAAACTAATTTTCCGCATGAAAGCGTTAACCAATTTCTGTAATTTTTGGTAATCTAAACAAGGAATCGTCAAATTATAGAAGGCTTTTAATTTTAGGGCAATCGGAATAAACGATTAAGAGATACAAGCGTTATTAAAAGACCTTGTTTTTTAGGAAAACGCGAATATTTTCATAAAACGAAGATAGATTTTTTTCTTATTACGTTCAATAAGTTCCAAGACTTCAAGGTTTACTGTGAGCAAGTTTCCACAAAAACGGCTGCACAGAAATTGCTACACAGTTCACTGCTTAATTTTCACTTCAAAATTATATGCTTGTGTATTTCTTCAGCTGTTGCAAGAACGCTAAAATAATTATTATATCGCACCTATCATTGGAAAGCTTAATGTTATCTAAAACTTTGCTGAATAATCGGAAAAGATCGGAAACTCCAAGGAAAAGCTATAAGCGAATGAAGAACAAGATGTTTATGTGCGTAATTTGTGAATTTAAGATATTCAAGTTTGTTCGACTTTTGAAAAAACTACCGATTTGTTTTCGCTTATTTCTAAATATGATAAAATACAGCATATATACAAACGGCCTAACCTTGTTTCAGGCGTGTAGCGTCGATGAAGCTCGGAGAATTTGGCTCGTCAATTTAGCTGCTTCATGTCTTCCATTTTACAAATGCTAGGAAAACCCCCCGTGTTCCGTAAATTATTCAAACTTGCCGCGTTCTGGAATTTATCTGTCACTTGGGAATTACGGATCATCGAAAATTTCCTTGAAATGTCATTGATCGTCATTATCATTTCAATTTTCGATGATCCGTAAAATTCCCAAGTGCAAAATAAATCCCACAACGCGGCAATTTTGAATAATTTACGGAAGACGAGGGGTTTTCAAAGCGTTGGTAAAATGGAGGACATGAAGTAGCTAACTTGACGACTTAATTCGCCGAGCTTCGTCGAGGCTACACGCCCAAAACTAGGCGAGGTCGTTTTTGTGTGTACTGCGCTTGCGCAGTCAACACTATGCACTTATACCGTAAAATTGTAAACAAAAGAAATGTTAACAATGCTCTATTGTTAACATCAAATCGATAAACAAACCACAGACAATCGATCAAATCAATAACAAACCACGGTTTCCGAATTTAATGGCCGGCGCTTCGATACCATACACAATAATGTAAATCAAGTCGATACAATAGCAATGAATCAAGCCTTCGATAAAATGCGTAATAAATCAAGCCTTCGATACGAAATCCTCCCTTCGACGCGATCGCAATGAATAATAATAATAACTAATTTATATAGCGCTTATTCATCGCTGTTCTAAGCGCTTTACAAAGTATAATGGATAAAAACTAATGAATCAAGCCTTCGATAGGATACCCAATAAATCTAGCGTTCGATGCGATCAAAATGAATCAAGCCTTTGATAAAATACGGGATAAATCTAACCTTCGATACGATCGCAATGTTTCCAGCCTTCAATAAGATACGCGATAAATCTAACCTTTGATACAATACATGCATACATACATCGATCACAATGAATGAAGCCTTCGGAAAGATGCAATGATCTAGCCTTTGATACGATACGCAATGAATCAAGCCTTCGATAAGTTACGCGATAAATCTAGCCTGCGAGCAAGCTCTCTTGGCGTTTTTGGAGGGAAAATAGAAAGAGCGGGGGAAGAGAGCTTGCACTTATGTCTCAGAATTTTGAATGCGCCCCTTAAAACCCCCCGCCGTTTCGCAGCTGTTTGAGGCTGTCAAAATTTGGTCAATTGAAACTTCGTGGTCGTCTCAATTTTCTACGTAACGCAATGCCTTGTATTCGATCTCACACGCTCGAAAGTCGTTTCTCGAAAATTACTAAACGGATCGAATCGAAAAACATCTCTATCGAAAGGGGTTTCAAAGCGCAGGACAGCTAGAATATTTGTTCCCCGTTTGTTAGAAATTCCGCTCTGAAATTTCTGTTGCAAGATTTTGCATATTTAATTACAAAGCCAGTGTGTAGTACCCTGGTTCTGTCAACACGTTTAACTACATGAACATTATTGCTTGTTTATACATTGGACCTTCGGTCCCATCGATTTGGCAACGGATCGTAGATAAAACATTTGACACATACGCCATTGACACGCGAGGTGTCACTTGCGAGTATATGCCGACTCATTGACTCTCGCGAGAAACGAGACGAGACTCGCGAGAAACGAGACGAGACGGTGTTTGTCTATAAGATTCCATGTGAATGAGGCATAATATATATCGGTGAAACAGCGATATCGATGCGTGAAAGAATAAAGGAACACGGCAGAGACATGCAGCTTGCAGGTACTCAGAACTCCGCAGTTTCGGAATATGCCAAAGAGACTGGGCACCTTCCTATTCTCGGTTTTCACTGTCACGCCATAAATAAAAAAAATCAAAACCGTTCAATGAATGAAGTCAAGGAATTGACATGTCATAGATAATGAATAAATAAGGAATCAGTCCAAGTCTCAGGTCTGTGCGGTATTCCGTACTCGAGTTATTTGTCAAAATGTTCCACACAAATTTATAGAGCTCAGTATGGAAACGCCATGTTGGAGTCCCTCTGATCAAGTAGTCTCCACACTTTAATTTAACATTACTTTGTTCTTTTTGGTTTTAACTTGGCTTGTCACTATCTCAAAATAATGAATTGATACTTTTTTCTTCAAGCTTAACATAACTGATCAGTTTTGAAAAAAAAAAATTATCAATACAGTTCAATTCACATTCCTCAAGTCTTACAACTCTGTTTCTGTAAATTACATTCTTCATATTTATTAAGATTAGATAAATAATAAATTTATCTGGCAAGTAAAATTAACACAGTTTGTTATGATGTGAATTTTATTTTTATACACCCTTCCAGTTTCTTCCCTTCTATCCCCACCATCCTTTCCAAGCTGGCTAGTGTATTTTGAGTAAATCATATTTAGTGACAAAGACTTTACCACTTCCAAATGATAAATCAACCTAGGGAAAACCTTGCAGTACACACATGTACGCGTTGCGTACCTATTTTTATATATGCTGGATAGTTTTTTCACAAGTCGAACAAACGTGAATATTTTGAAATTCACAAATTACGCACTATAACATCTTGTTCTTCATTTGCTTATAGCTTTTACTGGGAATTTCCGATCTTTTCGATTATTCAGAAAGGTTTAGGTGGTATCAAGCTTTCTAACAATGGGTGCAATCTTAGCATTATTGAAGCGTTCTTGCAACAGATGAAGCAAATACACGAGCATATTATTTTGAAGCTAAAATTCAGCAGTGAACTGTGCAGCAATTTCTATGCAGCCGATTTTGTGGAAACGTGCTCACAGTAAACATTGAAGTCTTGGAACTTATTGAACGTAATTAGAAAAAAATCTATCTTCGTTTTATGAAAATATTCGCGATTTCGTAAAAAACAAGGTTTTCTAATAGCGCTTTTATCTCTAAATCTTAATTTCGTTTACCCTCAATTAAAAGCCTTCTAAAATTAAAGATTCCTTATTTGAATACCAAAAATTAGAGAAATCGGTTGACGCTTTCCTGCCGAAAAGTAGTTTTAAAAGGGAACCTCCGCTCCAATAAATAACTGCGGGCCACCTTAAACCATTTTTTAACCCAAACAGTAAAATGTTGGCTAACTACAAATTCTAAACTGTTGATAAACCTGAAACAATATTTATTCGCTTAAAGAAAAACAAAATGTAAATGGCCGCCATCTTGAAGTGGGCGTAAAAAAAAATTCGCCCTGACCGGTCCTTTGATTTGGTATTCGCTGTAAATTAATGGAGACAATTTTTTTTCAATTAAGTTATTCAGTTCACTGCCCAGTATATATTTTTTTGCCATTTACCCCATTACTTGAAACGTTTTTTTGGTGGTAACATTTTTGAAGGGGCCGCTACTTTCGGGGGGATCGTTCCATTCGGGGGGGGGGGGGGGGGGGGTGGGGGGGGGGGGGGGGGGGGGGAGGTGGGGGGGGGGGGGGGGGGGGGGGGGGGGGCGTTACTTTCGGAATTCTACGGGTAAACTGTACATGTCAAAGGTTGCACAATTTATCTTCCCATCAACAATAAAGAGATGACACAGCCTTTTAGTTGACGTAAAAAATTGAAACCACTAATTATCGTGATACCGTTTCAATCACGTCAGCGAACGACTTCCTACCTATTCCCTTTATATTTTTATCAATAACGAACATATGACAGAAACGTGAACTTCAAACCCGTCCATTTTAATAATACTGCGGAGAAGTGTTACATGACACACCATGCAACACTCGCGTTCATATACAAAATTTAATAATGACATTACACAGTCTTTTACTTGAAACAAAAATTTAAACTACTCATTCTGGAAAGACCATTTCAATCACAGGGGCGAACAACTTTTTACATGTACAATTTATCTTCTATCAACAACAAAGAGATGACGCCTTTTACTTGACGTAACAATTGCAACCACTAATTCTCACAATACCATTTAAATTATATGATGACACAGCCTTTTACGGTCTTTACTTGAAAGAACAATTTAAATTACTTATTTCAATCACGTCGGCGAACAACTTTTACATGTACAATTTATTTCCATCAACAACAAAGAGATGACATAGCCTTTTAGTTGACGTAATTCGCGAAGTGTTTGATGACACAGCACCATTCGCGCTGACATAACAAAATTATATCATGACTCACCCTCTAACAAATTGTTGTTTGAAAACTTCGATGATAAAACTTTCAACACGAAGCTCTGCAACGATTTTCAACGGTTGAAAAGGTACTACATCACGATATCAAAATTATTTCGTAAAACATCAATACTCTACTCTTGTACCTGTAAACATAGTTAATGAGGGAAAATGGTTATGAAGCCCGGCAAAGTCAAAGGAGCAACAAAGAGGCCAGATTTATGTTGAAGGTCCATGACCGTGCACACCTTTTTGTTTTGCGCTCATACGTAATCGCAACGTTTCTATTGGTTAGTTGCTTGAACACACGTAACCACCTATTGTATTTTATCAGGTTTTGTGGCACGGTCAACCCCAAAATAGCGAACAAAAACATATAACAAAGACCTTTGCCAGGCTTCATAACCATTTCCCTCTATTAACTATGATGTAAACGACTTCTAGTGTAAGGCTTCACCTCTCCCTCATAACACTTAAACATAAGTCAGACTAACTACGTTGATCACTCGAAGATAAACAAACATCAGGTCACACGACGAACATTCGTAGGCTTATAGTAAGCTTCCAGTGCATGCCAAATTGCACCGTCTAAATGGACAGTAACCTAGAAAAGCTAACTACGTTGATCACTGAGAGATTAACGACCATCATACACAACCTTTTTAGCTCATGCACTAAGCAATACTCTGCATTAGTAAATAAGCTTGTCAACTTCTTCTCGTCGGTTCATTCCTAATAAGCAAAGCTTAAATAAAATATCCTCGTACTCTAGACAAAAACACACTTCCTGAATTAGCATTGTTAACTAGAAAAAGTCTTCCCAGAAATTATCTTCCTCGCACATATCCCCTTTTATCAACTGATCACGGTGTTTACCATTTTTATTTCAGAAAACATCAATAACAACCTCTGAAGCCTTTACGTTTCCTGATTGAAAGACACGGTCCTCGTCAAATGCCTTGGGTAATTAATAACGCAGCAAACATCACTTATGCCAACGACACTGAAAGACAAACCAGCTTCGTGACAAAAGCTTCAATAATTTGCCTCAAACGTGACCATGCTCGTATAAACATAAAAAATACACCTTCGGAAAGAAAATAAAAGCATTTCAACTCTAAACAAAGTTGTCTTTAATATTAATTTTCCAACGCAAATTCCAATGATGTACAATTTTCGTTTTAAGCATATTTCGCTCCTAACACAACTGTTACTGAATAGTTTGGCCTAAACAATCCATGAAGCGAAAGTCTCTTTCTTGAATTGTGAAGTCATTAACCTAAAAATAGAATACAATACATTTCAGGAATTCAAAGAATTGTTACAAAAAACGTTTTACACAGGAATGTTACAAAGAATGCTTCGACGCCGCAATAATGGCTACTTGAGCAAGCGCAGTAGCCATAATAAACGACTGCCGATTTAAATATTGCACATTTCAGTCAAATTGTAAAAATAGAAATACAAAAATATGTTGTTGCAATTTATAATATCGAATGCCATGTAAAACTTTGGGTCTTCGAAACTCAAAAGTGTCACGTTGTGTCATTCTATAAATTTACAAGGAGGACGATAACAAGCCAAAACCGTTTAAAATTAAAAAATAGCTTTTGGAAGTCATTGGGTTTTGGCTGGGAAGCAATTCGCTGACCGTCAATACAATTTCTTCGGGCGCCATTTTTGTGGTCAAGAAAATATAAACGATTCCAAGACGATAATTATCCTCATAAGACCATAAGTTTCCCACAGACAATCCTTTATGATTACACTGTTTGACCACTTTAATCCGATCGCTGCTATTTTACCTACACTTTATTTTACAAAGCAGTAAATTCGGGCTTACGCTCAAAATAGTTCCTCCATAAATTTCTCCAAAACACGGGAAGAGCAGACTAGACACAGGCCACTCCGCATAATGGAGCGGCCGAAGCAAACGTAAGCGCGATTCGACGCCCTGTCCCGCCCTGCTAGTGGGCGAGGCAAAATAAGCCAGTGTTTACAAGGAAAAAATTGGCTCGTCCCCAGGGTCTCCCTACCTTCATGGCGAGTGACCTCACCACCCCCCCCCCCCCCCCCCCGAGCCAACTTTGCGATTTCTCATGTAAATGGTCCGCAGCTATTTATAAAGAAATGTATGAAAAGTTCTCTCGCCTGGGGTGACCCTCCTACCAGGGAAACATTTCTCTATATAAACAAGGCTCCAAAACCCAGCATACCTGCTCGCAGTGCATTACTAAGCAGCCAAACATTTGTTATTGTCCAAGACTTTGTTACTGAGCGTTCAACTGTCAAAAGTACAATGCCTAAAGTTACATCCAGTTACTGCCTCCTCCACAGGCTTTTTTAGGGATAAGCGCGCTGAGCGAGAGCTTAGAACGAGCGCGAGGGAGCTGGAACAAGCGCGAGAGGGGGGTGATGGGAAGGAGAAAAATAATTATACCTCCGATCTTTCCATCCCGCTTTTCCCAAATTTAATATTAACTTCTTTCTGAGCGGGCGCCCGGGGACGAGGCAGATCCAGTTATTCACCTGATACACAATGATATTCATTTCCCTCTCAAAACACGTCGAATTATAAGACATTTCTTCTTCTACTACAATCTTTCCTTTGAGTTTTGTCGAATTCTTTAGGGATTAGGCTAAAATAGTAGACTTAATTTTGTTTGACTTATCGACGGGGCATTTAAATAAATCCGACAATTGTGCCACACACTGCTGTTTTCTCGGCGAGAAGCAGCACTGTCAGAATACGACCCGCTCGCATCTCATTGATAGGTACAGCAAAACCACTTCAAATTTTTTTTTTTACTCGCAAAAAGCCGACGATTTATTTGATTGTCCGCAAATCCATATTTTTTTTCTGTGATTCCTGGCAAATGCGATTCCTTTACAAATAAATCAATACGCGGACAACTTGTTGTTGGACGTAATTACTATATCACTCAACGCGCTTTTCTACTTTTCTTGAACCGACTTCATTTGTCTGTAAATCAAAAAGTTCCAAATAGATTCTGGGAACTGCCGCTTATAAGCCCTGGGCTTATACAACTTCGTAAGGGTTTTGGATGGGCTTATATCCGGGAGGGGCTTATAAGTGGAATAAAAAAAAACCGTTTCGAAATGAGCTACAGCAGTGTTGATCGAAATACGTTTTTTCATTTACTGTTTTTTTAATTTTAAAAGCTTTAAGAGCGAATGTCGCTAAGGATGGAGCCAAATTGGAAATGGTCAAAATAAAGTTCCGTTCATATTTTGTGTGTAGTTATCCCTTGGGGTGGAAACATTCACGATGATATTTAATTCACTTCCTGCACTAACCTAGACTTGGGATCAGGGGGGAAGTTCATGCCCAAAATGTTTTGACGTATTTTTAACCCTGAAAACTGAGATTTTGTTAACTAATTCTCTCAAAATGCAAAAGACTGGTTAAAATTCTGCTGACATCCTGGTATAATATCATCCTTCCACTCTACAAAACTGGCAACGGATTTTCATTTTGCCCCCTGGGGCCCCTGTCCTTTGTAAGGGGGGGGGGGGGGGGGGGACCGCCTTTTTAAAAAACTGAAAATGAGACATCTTTGGCTAAAATAAAATCAAACCTGGTCAAATTTGAAGTTTGGAAATGAATATTTCCGCGGGCACTCAATTATTTTTTGCAGAAACACATAATTTACAATTCATACCCACGGCAAAATGTTAATTTTCTGTCATTTTCAATGCCCACTTTCTGGGGCTTAAATAATGCTATTTGTAGCATTTTACACTGTTTCTCTATCATCGATAATTTGAAAATATTTCACTTTTACAGCTTACATTTAAGCAACTTAAAAAAAAATGTTTTGAATAGCACATCCACTGGTGAAACTGTTAATTTATGGAAATAATACCACTCAAGTTACCGGCCAAAAAATATAAAAACTGAGTTGTGTAGTCCATTAAACCACAGAAATAAAACTTATAATAAACAATTGATGTTTTGCATACCATTTATTAAGTAGTAACTTCAAGAACCATCTCAGAGGCAACGAGGAATCACGCCGAATATTATAAGACTTAATTCATCGATTCTTTCGTTATGCCCAGTAATCAATGCCACCATGTTGAAACTATAGTTCTCGTCAGTTGGATCAGCCCCCAAATGGTTTCTTTTACACTGGAAATATTATCTGGAATTTTGCTGCAGCTGCTAACTATCCACAAAATACTACAAACAGCCTCTTAACTGTTCGAAATTATTTCATGTTTAAAACTGAGCGTTGTCACGTACTTTAATACTCTAGCTATTTGCTCGATAGTAAACAAAACATTTTGTACGACATTTTTGAAGATTTTATTTAGTGACACTACTAAAATTGCTACCTAATGAACACCTCTAAATATCTTCAGGTATTTTTGGTAATACAGTGACGTGCAGCGGCCTCGTTTATGGAAGTAATTTCTGATTTGATCAAAGAACAAAACGCAATGCCATTTTGTTTTGCTCGGAGGTGAATAGCAAAGACTATTCACCTCCGAGCTAGCCAATCAGAACGCGCGAAAAGCACTATTCACTGGTTTGGTATATACTACATATCCCACAATGCACCTCTAGTATGAAGCCGGTATGAAGACGTTATTTTTATTTGAGAATGGAGGCAATTCATTGTTTCTGTTACTTCGTGTCTTCTGGTTTATGAACTATGATCATCAAGTCGCTCGCATATTCTGTAAGCCATGGATGGACAACGTTGTTTACCTGTGAAGTAAAATGTATAGGTAATCATAATGACAGAAATAGAGGCAAAAATGGTAACAGTACTCTTGGATAGTCGATACCGATATTCCTTCATCAAAAACAAGGCAAATGGTAATACTTGGGGATACGGATATTCTTTCATCATAATTTGAGCACATTCCTGCCAAAATGAAAACGAGAAGCGACATTGGGAAGTTAACGAATTTTTGATCGTATGCTATTGCTAATGAGTTTCTAAATATGGTCAGTGAAAAGTTTCTGCATGTGGTCAGTTGTTAGAATTGTAGAGTTTTGCACAAGTTACCTGAATAATCTCCTCAGTATTTTCACCAATGGTTTCTCGATATAGGTGAGTCCCTTTAAGCAAGAGTTGGTTCTTAGACCGCTGCTTCTAACGAACCAAAGCACTTGAGCCATGCACATTACACGAAATCGCCACCGTAAAAGGCTTGGGATTGGTAAGGGACCCATATTCCTTTACACCTAAAAGGTAAATAGTTCATTTGAAATCAGTCAGCAGATCTTTCAGGTTCAACACTGCAAGGAATACACCAGCTCGAGGTTAAAAAGCAGATTTATTGTTAACCGCTCACACAGGACAAAATGGCGGAATACACTACAAAAACAGTGTCAATAGTTAACTGTTACAAGTAAACATATATATAATACTGACTTGCTCAGTGCCAGAAGATCGTTTGCGAGTCTCTCACAGCCCGTCACAAACCAGTCGAGGAAATCAGCTGTTACATTACTGTTATCACGTGACAGAATCATGCTAATGATAAGCTGTAGACACACAAAGAAAGGGTTTCTGAGTAATTCCCTTTTTAACGCGATCTTAACTCTACATGTTCATTCTTTTCTCATTGATGCTGGACTCCTAATTAAAATAGAGAAACCGTACGTATGTAGGTCTAAGAATTCCGTATATGACAGAAAGATCTTGAAAAGACAAACTAAAGTGATCTTCGTAGTTTTGAAAGCAATTTAAACAGTTGTAAAGAAATCCCAGAAAAAAAATCAGAGGGGAGCTTCAACGGGGACCACTCAAAAACAAGAACTGTCAAGGGAACATGAAACGAATAAAACACATCAAAGAGTCGAAAAGCTAACTAAGCTATCCAAATATTAACATGTGTCACAATGTGTGTGCAAACCACGTCTGAAGAATGGCAAAGGCATGACAACCCTTTAAACCCTAAAAGAAGGTCGAAAGAAGATCAGGTCTTAATCGAGTCCGGAATCTGATCACCTGGACACTACTCGTAATTGCCTTTCACTTCCATTTTGTCAAGATTATTAGAATTTTGACGAGATACTCGTGAAATTGATTTCCTAATTTCATTCGATTCGCATATGCGAAAACACAAAGACAAACTGTGGGTATGGATTAAAAAAAGTTTGAACGTGTATTTTTGTGTAAAGAAAACATTGCACATGATGGTATATGAACGAGTTGTCTACCTTGAAGTGCTCGAAAACCATTTTGGCAACAATCACTGGCTCCGCGTAAAGGTTGGAGTCCTCCTGCTCAAACAGCATTTGTCTAAAGAAAATATATGTGCACATGAAATGTTCAGTTCATTATAACTGGGAACTGGGGACATTGAAAAACATAATCAGTTAACTGATGTTTAAATATTAACACCTAGCTGTAATAATATAATATTAGCATACTGTACACCCCAAACAGAAAGAAAAACAATGAGAGATTGACCATATCACTTTCACCTCTCCTTTAAATATTTAGTATTGCTAAATATTCCACGCTATACACGACTCGCTACCAATTCATAAAATAGCAGTTGTTTACTGTTTACATCAAAACGAAGTTCAAATGGTTGTTGTTTTCTATTCACATTTTCTAAATAAAATTCTTCCTCAGACTGAAAATGTACCAGTTAATAAAAAATATATCTTACTTTGCTCGAAAGTAATCTTTCAAAACATCCTGAGTGGATTTCCGTCCTCTTATCATGGTTTCCATGGCTACCCAACATCCGGGATGCACCAAAAGTGTTTAACCATGAACTGAAGCACGATTTGTATAGCCGCGGAGCAGGTCACGCTTCCTGCAGGCTCAGGAATGAGAGCTACAAACTCAGCTGCAGTGGCTCGTATGTCCTCTTCTTCATCTTGCAGCAAACACAGAGTTGAACTAAGAACACTGGGAAGACAGAAAAATTAGCAACAATGCAGACGAATAAATGACGAAGAACGAAATGATGGCGATGCATAAAAAGGACAATCCATCAGCCAGTTAGTGAGACCTTTGGCCAGCTTCTATCCATATACTGACAGTTCACGAGATTAACAATGTATAATACGATAAAAAGCAAACCACAAAAGCCATCACAGCAGACAAGAGGATCAACAACACTACATGTACCTACCCGATGGCGGTCTCCACAAAACACGAATGTAGGTCGCTTTCCTCTTTACACCTCACAACATACCACAATAGAGTAATGCCAATAAACTGTAATGACTGCACTGTACCGAGTCTTAATAGCTCATCCTGTTCCCACTGGCAATACACTTCAATCAATTCACGCCACTGGGACAACATCGCTTTTAATTCGGATGAGTCGGTTTCTTTACCAGTCAGGTTTATGATATACTTTAGAGTTTATGCTGCACGCAGGCATCGCTTTACCAGCCACAGTAACACCACATGTCTTCACAGCAAATGACGTTAATTTGTTCCAGAGTATTTTCAAGTCAGCGTAAGACAATAAACAGATATCTAACCAGCACAGACTTCCACAAACATTTCCAGTGCTACGACAAGACAAACATGATCTGACTCCGTAATTAAAAGATTAGCCAGATCAACTTGGATTGAGTTCGGTAGTAGAGACCTATCTCTTTGGTGTAATTCCTTGGACAAATACTCTAAAGTAGCTAATCTTTTTTCCTTGTCTGTTGATGCAAGCAGACGGGATAACAGGGTTTTCTGTTCTTTGGTTTTAGTATCTACAGGAGACGAAACAAAAAGGTCAAGAACTGAACGGCTACTGTTAAGCTCTATCAAGCTCCCATCTGTAAGCACACATTTATAACTTATACATTCCCTCTCTATTAATTTCAGGATATGGAGATTGAACTAACTTGAAGGTTAAATCATTCCCTGGGGGGGGGGGGGGGGGGGAAGAAACTGTCCTTATAAATGGACTTGGCCATATGGACATAGCGGTGCTGGGCAAACCGAGTGTGCGCAGTAGCATTCAAATAGTTGTTAAGAGGATTGTCCCACGGGAACTTATTAACAATAAAAAAGCATGTCAGGCAAGACATTTACAACTAAAATTAGTATGCAAGATAATAAAAAATGTGTTTTTCCTTAGCCTGTTCACAGACGTTTATTTTTCTATTTATACAAGAGAAATTACAAATTCGATTCACTTTTAATCCTGGATTAGCGTTAATCGGCTTTCAAACAACCGGGACAAGACATTGGTGTGTTGTCCGGCACTGTTATGTCTTCAAAGAAAAGTAACGGCTTTCTATCCCCCCCCCCCCCCCCCCCCCCCCCAGAATCATTCCCAGCTACGAACCCGGAAAGTGAAAAGGAGACAATAAAGAAACTAAACTAAAGAAAAACTGAATATTCCTCTGGAAATACAACGAGATCGCATCAAAATAACCATTGTCGTAAATTTAAAGAAAGAAGAAACAATTTACTGCCAAGATTTCCTTTTCTACCAAAATCTGGGTCAATATGAGTACAATGTGTCATGCCAGGGCACCTTAGTTATGTAAACAGACTACCAGTCACTAAATGAACTATCACCTTCTGTCCACGAGTGATAAAACTCAAGCTCCAGAGACGCTCTCACCAGTGCACGCTCCCACTGTGCATCATCAAGCAGTGGATGATTAGCTCCATTGTATGATGCCTCTAAAACTATTCATGACTATAGACTGCAGTGATTTTAAATCTGAAATAAACAAAACAGCTCGTCGAGAAACTGAAATATTTTTGGTTTAAAAAAAAAGGTTGTTGTTGTTGTTCATTATGGTAAGATACAACAAATAATAAAATGTTTTCTGGTTTGTAGCACGATGTAGTCAATTGTGATATCCTAAGTGATTACATCGTGCGTCAAACCATACACTTGATTATAAAATTTTGTTTTATTTCTCATTTCAATTAAATGCCAGCAAATGCATTGGGCATCCTTGCACTGTAGATTATTTCCATTGTTTGATGATTTATTTCATTAATTCAAGCAATTATATTTTAGGAGTAATCACTCAAGTTAGAAAGTTCCACACATAATTGTGATGTATATAGAAGAGAAAACTAGTTCTTGAAGAAAATTAACAAAGTAGCCCATCATGTGAAATAATAATATTGATATAAAACAAATAAGAAGATGTGGGAGACGTGGTGGCTTAGCGCCAGCCTGGTAAGTCACCTTGACCTAGAATGCTGGGGTAACCTGTGATGGACTAGCATCCCATCCAGGGGGTGGGGGGGGGGGGGGGGGGGGGGGTAACAATACATATGTACTCCTAGTTGCTTCGTGCTATGGGTTAAGCGCCAGCCTGGTAAGCCACCTAGAATGCTGGGGTAACCTGTGATGGACTAGCATCCCATCCAGGGGGTAACAATACATATGTACTACTAGTTGCTTCGTGCTATGGGTTAAGCGCCAGCCTGGTAAGTCACCTTGAATGCTGGGGTAACCTGTGATGGACTAGCATCCCATCCAGGGGGGGTAACAATACATATGTACTCCTAGTTGCTTCGTGCTATGGGTTAAGCGCCAGCCTGGTAAGTCACCTAGAATGCTGGGGTAACCTGTGATGGACTAGCATCCCATCCAGGGGGGGGGGGGGGGGGGGGGGGGTAAAACAATACATATGTACTCCTAGGTGCTTCGTGCTATGGTAAGTCACCTAGAATGCTGGGGTAACCTGTGATGGACTAGCTGGTAAGTCACCTAGGCGTGAAGACAGACTAACCTTTTTTAACCTAATTAAGAAAACATCAACACAAAACAAACAAACATACAAACAAAAAAGCATTTACCGCATTCCCAGTCTTGCCCGAGTACAGGCCCAAACCTCATGACAATATCGAGGAAGGAAGCTCGTGTTAAAGGGCAACCATTACTGCAGGAACATATCCAAATCTTGTTCAGCATTTCATTTAGAACACCACGACCATCCTTGCTTACTGTAGACCACTTAACAGCTCCCAGGAGAGAACGAATTTGGAGTAATGTCCCATGAAGAACGTTCTGTGAAAGTCGCTGCACTGGCCCTGGGAGGAGCAAGATCAGTTCCTTTGCCTTTTCTAACAAATGGTCATCTGGGATGAATGGCACAAGAGCGTTTGCTGCAACAACACGTACTGTATAGGTTGGGCATGATGATAGTGACACGATATGAGGAACAAAGTCTGACAAATGGCTTGATGAACTAACAAGAAAAATAGTGAACAATTGAGTTCACAATAAAGGAATAAAGTAGTAACAAATGCCAACTAGGCAACTCAAAAGTAATGCTACGTTGTCCGGAGATCAAGTCTCTCGCGGCCAACAGCTGTTTATTTGACCGTATTGGTACTCATCCCTGGAGGGACATACAGGCCTAGACGGGACTCCACACAACTACAGATAAGCCTTACACTGAAGATGACCAGTGACACTGGTTAAAATGTCAAACTTACTTTGGTAAACTTTGGCTGTGTTATGCAGAATTTTTATTTTTATTTACCGTTTAACCAGTTTGATGAAACCTTTTCGAAAATTGGCAAATGTCTCACGCAAACTGAATTGAGCGCCTTTAATATAACAGAAAAGTTATTAAAACCAAGATATATTTTGTGAGATAATAGTTAATATTTTTTGGGAATAACGTAGTTTGTTTATAAAAAAAAGTGCTTAAACGTTTTTAGTTCAGAGACGGTTCGGGAATAACCCCTTCATCAGTTACAACCGTTTGTAACTGATGAAGGCGTTATTCTCGAAACGTCTCTGAACTAAACAAATTACGTTATACTACAGAACCAAGTGCTACACAGCAATCACTTTTTAATTAACTATGCAATATGTTTTGGGTTTCTTTTTCATTGCATAAGCATAGTTAATGTAGGGAAATGGTTATGAAGCCCAGCAAAGTTCTTTGTTATATGTTTTTGTTCGCTATTTTGGGGGTTGACCGTGCACAAAAACCTGACAAAATACAATAGGTAGTTACGTGTGTTCAAGCAACTAACTAATAGAAACGTTTCGATTACTTAATTCAACAGATGTGCACGGTCATGGACAATCCAACATAAATTAATCTTGGCCTCTCTGTTTGCTCCTTTGAAGTTTGCCGGACTTCATAACCATTTCCCTCTATTAACTATGGTATAAGGTACCAGCCAAATATAATGCACTAGCTGAATTGATCAGCGCAAATTACTTGAATTTCTTCACCCTTCCCTCCCCTCCCCAGTAAACCAGTACACCTCCCCAACAGTTTGAGCGTTATAACTGGATTTCATCAGTTACAGTGTCCCCAATTTATAAACAAAGCAGTGAGAACTCTCAACTCTTCAAACACGTTATATCAAAATATATGTAGAGATATTAAAGTGAAAAGGAAAATATCTTACCTTGTACTGGCTTCAGGACATGGGTGAAGCTTTGATAGAAGTGTCAAAATAGGAAAGAGTTCAGGTTTTGACATTTGTGAAAACAATGAAGACTTTGAAGCAGAATCTGATGTGTTTTGTAAATGAGTGAGAAAGAACTTGTGTAAAGCAGGGTAGCTGTTAAAAAAGTCCATGGCACTGATTGTGTTCATTTCACTGTCGTCATCTGTTCCTCGCCGCTGACCAAGCATTCGCTTTACCAAGGAACCTAGAATTGAACATATCCATGAATACAATGTGGGGAAAGTTTGGCTAACAGAATTAAAGTGTACCCTCATTTATGAATGCTATGTTTTCCATACGTTTTAGCACTATTCTCCATTATCTATATGAGGTTTCATGGACTCAAACAATACCGTGGATGGATGTGTAGTGGAAGGTCCCATAAACTGTTAAAAATGGTGATGATGTTTTAAAATGTTTATGAAAGGAAAAAAGGGATGGAGATTTGAAATAAATAGTGAACAATGAAGATTTTTTTTTTCATTAAAATGAAGGATTGAGAGATGGACACAGACTGTACTTGCTCAACTGTGGGGTTGTCTATTTGGATAGTGTGTACTAATTTTTAACTCCTGAACTGGTCACCCTTGGTGGCCATGAAGCTTCTCAATGGAGGAACGAACGAACGCACGCACACTGGCACGCACACACGGACAAATAAGTTGTGAGAGTATTAATCTGGGGAACTAATCGTGGACACCATACCTAAAGTTATTATATGGTGCATTGTAATTCAAATATGAATATATGCGTAAAGCTATTCACGTATTATGGTGACACTGGTATTATTGGTTCTCTCACCAAACAGTTGCATGGAAGCATTTCTAACTGCCCATGACGAAGATGCAAAACCACTGACAGCCATTACGGTTCCCTGTGAGGCATACTGCAACACTTCACAACCAAGCGAGGTGTCTTGATAGAGTGCCTTCAGAATGTTGATTGCATGTACCTAGGTTTTCACCAAGAGTACCAAAAATCAATTAACAAAAACTTGGAATGTGAGCATTGGAAATTCTTAAACGTACCAAAAAGGGGACCCTGCTCGAGAATTTCTTTGGAAACTAAACAGCAAGACTTGCTCCTTAGACGTCCATGACAAGTTCTAATAATTAACGAATAGAAAAGGTGGTAACTACGGTTGTCATGAATGTATATCGACCTAACAGTAACTGTCCATGTTTTCATAAATGGTAAAGAAGTTCACATATTTCAATGCAACAACTATCTGCAAAAGGATTTGAGACAATCTTTGTTAAAAGGGTCACTTAAGTCATTTTAACAATTATAACCTGTCTACCCCCTCTCCCCCTTATCAATGTTGTCTGAATTTCGGGATTACATTCAAACCGTTAAGCAACAACTTTGAAAGGGGGAGGGTGGGTGGGGGGGCAGAGTTAAAATTATTTGTTCATTTCTTCAACGAGGACAATTTTTAAAGATAAATGCAATTCTTGAGCAGAGTGTCTCGACAATTCTGTAACTGGTTGTAGCGGCCCTTCAGAAACAGAAACCACTCACAAATAGGCCTTATGCACGAATTGATGTCGTCAGTTGCTCAAAATACACCACCAAGCCGTGTTTAAACGAAATTCTTCTCAACCTCTGTTACGTAGTCTGACAGGTGCATACTGTTTACACATGGGTATTCTCTTCATCTTTGATGCTTTGGGAATTCGTTCATGAGAACATTCACAATTTGGACTTCGCAAGTGAAGATTGGTGGTCTGACGTAAATATGCATATTATGGGTTATTTATCATTGCAAGAAGCCTTCCAAAAATGTCCGGTGCCACCAAAAATTTTAAATGATTGTGAAGTGAAATTAAATACCTGAGGGAGATCTTTATGTTGGTCGATAACAATGGGAAGTGGTGATGCTGCGGTGTCCAGAAGAGATTTCATACAATGTTTTAACAGAGGTCTTTGACCAGATGTTGGTTCACATGACAGAATACAACAAAACACCACTGGCAGTCCAGCACTACAAAAGCAATAAGACTTGTGTTATGATTGGCATCAAAAAACATTGTCAGAACTAGAGCTGTACTGGATTGAAAAGTGTCTCAAGAAAGCCAGGTTGGTATTATTATGGTAAAAGAGGAACTGAAATCTATTTATCATGAGATGTAGTGACCAGACTGCAAATTTTGTCACTGCAGCATTATGTTCTTCACGGCACGAAATGAACAATATTTAAATGGGAAATGCATTGTAACCTGCGTCTGGTGACAGAAGTTACAGAGCTTGATGAGGACACTGTGTTCAACATGTCATCTAACCATCTGTTTGGCAAAGAGTGAAGACACAGCTGTGATGCATGGAATAGACACTGGCAAATCTTCATGAAACTGACCCGACAATGTTGGACAACACCCTGGAGAGAAAAACAGAAAACAGCTAATACCTTTGATCAAATAACTAACAGGAACATTAGGGAAACTGCAAAATGGAATGTTTTACAACAAGCATTGCATCTAGTGCAGGGTGAGAAATTGAAATCGACAAAAATATATTAAACAAAATATACATGAAAATGCAATTAGTTCCTTATTAATAAAAATACATTACATTTACAAACTAGACGAAACAACAATGTTAAAGAAGTACCTGGTGCCGGCACTGTATGATAACTTTCCATGCTGTCTCCGCAATACGCGTGAGAGTTTCTTCATCAAGTAATGTGGGCATGGAAGTGTATCCAAGTTGAATGGTGGTCTTTTCAAAAATAACTGCCAGAAGATGACATGCATACTGTACAAACAAAGTGTCGACATAACAGTTTCAGTTGTGGGAAAGATGACCAAACTTGCTAAGTTTAAATATGTTATAAGTCTTAAGGACGGTGCCTCTTAATACCAAAGTATTTTTGCGCGGTTTATGACTATGCGGGAAAAGCAGATCTTAGCAAGGGCTGTTGGAATCCAAAAGAAAATTGGGGGTAACCACGCATTTTCAAGAGATAATCAAGCTTCAATCTGGAAAAAAAATGCTGAAATAGCGTTTTCTCGGTAAAAAAGAAAACATTTTTTTGCAGATTCCCTTTGAATTTGCCTTGACATACACAAAAGCAACAAATATAAAAAGCTTTAAAATACTTAACAAATGGTAATATAACAACTACTGTTTATGTGTTTTTTAATTAAAAATCATCGCAACGTAGCCATTATCAACCCTGACAGCTCTCCTCTGGTATACCAAAAATACAGTCTAAATAACTTTTGCACACAACAAAAAATTAATCATATGTTTAATAGGCTTACTGCTTCCATTTTATAACATAAAAAGTAGGGGTCACCACGCGTTTTTGTAAGTTATATGAAGAAAACGACCCTGTATTTCCCTGTCGAGCTTAGCCTGAAAGAGATTCCGCAATGTTCTGTATGTGCGCGCGCTAATGACGCGAGAAATTATGCGCAGAACGTATGCGCAGTAACAAAAGGAGGCACCGTCCTTAAATCCTAAATAAACATCCCGAGTGTAAAGCTACATATAAAATGGAACTTATTCAAAAAGGATTCCTCAAACTATTTGTATCATAATGATTCTGTGACATAACACTGGATACTTTCAAACACGAAAAGCCCGTACCTTGATATGAAGCCAGCAGCATGAAATAACAACGTCTTTGTGTGACTGGACAGAAAAGGGTTCTTTTGTTTCCACTTCATTGATTGACAAAGATGATATTTCATCTAACGCTTCACCTATATCTGCAAATGATGCACGCCAACTGAAGGATAACAACAAAAACGCTTAAAAAGGTTACAGGGAAATCCATTAAACTGTAACACTAGAATTGTCTGTAACGTTGTTGCTACAAATCAGAGTAGATACAAAACCCCAGATGTTGAACATCTGTTTTTGGCAAAATCATTCAAAGTCATCCTTATACAGAAGCTATAAAATACGAAAAGAAGAACAACCTGAATACGTATACAGTAAAATACAGGATATATTTTGGACGAAATGTCAACCTGCCTTTCAGGTTATTTTGCTTTTCCGGCTTATGGTATATTCTTGTAGTTTAGCATCCATTGAAACTACGAGAAAAGCAGTTGTAACCTTATAAAAAAAGTCAGTTAACAGCAATGTATGTATAACATAATAATATCATTTTATTGGAAGATTGTACTTCTACAAGGTACAGCTTCTGCACTAAATATTTGCACACCAAATTGCAGCTTAAAAGATATCCAACAGAACAGGATTGTCATACTTGTATCAGTGCTTTGTTTTCCACAAAGCATGTCCAACATGAAGGTAATGATATGAACAGCTGTATCTACAGTGTCTTGGAGTACAGTCTGGAGATGACGCCAACAGTCTAGATCCTCCTCGACTTTGTTGATGTCAAGGTATGTCACTTCAACACACTGCGCCATGGCAAGTGAAATGCCTACAGAACATACAAAATGCAATGCAAGCAGGATTGTTTGATTCAAACATGTGGGAAGATCATTCAAATGACCAGCACAATATCAAAATAATTCATTTATTCCTTCAAATTAACTTGCTACGGATCGTCTAATAGTGCTAAATGGGAACCTAGTTACCATGGCCTGGTGTATTTTGTGATGCAAGCGTCATATCCTGTGCGGCCTTCACATGTATCTTGAGCTCAGCCAAAAGCTGCTGTAGCATTTGTACAGCACTACACAGCTTTCCATGTGATTTACTGTCAAGGATTGCTGGGGTTTTACATCCCCTGACGAGAAGTTGAATTGCCATCCCAACTCTGATGCATATCTTCAAAAATAATCAGTAACACAAATAACATCAGTATGGTTTGAAATCGCTAAATGGCTTAACTTTGTTGGAAAACTTTGAATGAAGAGATGCCTTCTCTAAATAAATTGTATGTGCTTGAGAAACGAGATTGCATCCTTGAGTAGGGAGGAGTAGGGACGCGTTATCACCTATTCCTTGTCACTCTCAAAAACATTTAGTTTAAAATAAATACATATTATTACACGACTAAGACATCTGAGAGGGCCAATAACTAAATTCAGCCAATCAGAATGCTTTATTGCTGGTGAAATATTCTCTTGTAAAGTTTCTTGCATTGTTATGTTCCATAGCTATTTTTTAGAGCATAAAGTCATGTAATCAATTTCTTATTAACCAAGCTGGCTCGGGACAGTACTTCGAGAATATCGGCCCTCGATCCTTTTTGTACGGACATTGATGCGCTTGATCAGTATAAAGACCTTGAGCCAATATTCTCCTAGTACAGCCCTCGCACTATAAGATATATTAGATCATTATTGGACCATACTTGCTGTGGATTAGCTGAAATAGAGCAGCTGCACTTTCACAGTCCTGTACTTTTGGGCTTCTCGCTAGAGTCAAGGCCTTGTGTATCAACAAGCTGGCAGATGCTGTGGAATCATTCCCAAGCAATATAACAGGCCATGAAAAGTGTTCTTGGAGAAGGTAGACTGCTGTATCACGAATCTGCAAGTAACACAATTAGCTATGCATATAGTATTGCTCGAGAGTTCAGTCTAAAGTGATATAATAATAAAGCTATTCTATAGAACATTGTATCAGCATAAGAGTTCTCAATACACCATACAGGATGACATAACAAATAGCTCAAGGAAATGATGTAACCACGAACAAAGTGTATGGAAAAAAAACACAAACCGAAGACCAAACTGTTTCGAAAACTTTTTAAAGCTAGCTTTCACACACGGAATGGGTCATTCCTGTGCTGTATATACTCTCATAAGCCACTCTAAAATTCAATGTTCTGGCTAGCACGGTAGATAAATCTTGACAATGCACGCTCAAATTCAATGCAGCACTTACTGTAACTATATCACAATAACAAGCAATTATATCCTACTTACATCAGCATATGGACTCTCGATACATCCAAACATGATGACAGCACTCCTGAGAAACGGATGCGTAAGCAATGCAACAGTTATGAATAATGCAACAAATAATTTAGGCATAGATCTTATTTTGTGATAAGTAGAAATGCTGGGGTATGAAGGTTTAGATTAAAAAGTCTGTTCACATGTCAACTGGCTCACAGCTGGTGCTTGAAAGGTTTCTGTAGCATGACTTGACCAGCTAGGAGTAGTGTTCTGTATTGCAGGTTATACCCATGCCAAGTATATTAGTGTGTCAGTTGTCCAATAATAACATGAACAGGTGACACGTCATGTCTAGTGAGCTCCATAGCAAGTGATTAGGACTACTCCTTCTGGATGGGATGCTTAATACGCAGTTTAGTGCATAATACTGTTGCATACTGTAGTTATGTTTACAAATTCTACAATACAGAGATTACTAATACTGGTAAAAATGTGTAGCAATACTACATACTTTACCGTACCCAAATTAAATTCGGAATTAGCCAATCAGAAGCTCTTCTACTGACCTGATATCCTACGATATGCCCCATATCAGGACAGTTTGGAATTACAGTGGAACCCCGCCTTACGTACGGCCACCTCGTTATTATGGCCACCTCTTCTTGGCCCGGCTCTTGTATAAAAACGGCCAACGGCCAGATTTTGCGATCCCTGTGCGACTATTTTCTTTGTAATTTTACCCCACAAACTCGGCGATGGATTGAATATTGCAAATCATTGACACAATGACTCCGTATGAGCAGGTTTTCATTGTTTTGACGAATTTGTGTCTGTTTTGGGATCTTCTGGTAAATTGGTTCAGGTTGCCTTTAGTGCTCGTTCAGTCGCTTTGTTGTACTTTTACAATGACCCCACAATTAAAATGTTTCAATCGAAATAAATGGACAAGAAATTGAACGAGTAAAATATACAAAATTTCTGGGCGTATACAAAGATGATGAGCTCTCATGGAAACTTCACATTGATCAAGTTGCAACAAAAATATCAAAAATGACAGGAATCATGGCAAAAGCAAGGCATTATTTATCTATCAAAACTTTACAGACAATCTATAATACTATGGTGTACCCGTACTTAACATATTGTAATATCATTTGAACAAGCACTTATCCAACCAGGCTTAAGTCAATATTTATGATCCAAAAAAAGATAGTTAGAATCATGACCTTTGCAAAATACAATGAAGAATCCAAGCCACTATTCCTATCACGTAATATTCTTAATATATATGAGCTAAATACGTACCATATAGCAATCTTTATGGCTCCGTCAATTCCAAGCCCGACCATCCCCCCCCCCCGGGCATTTGTCGGGCATTTTACAACTTTTCCATCCCTAGGGTGGGGCATTTGCTATAACCGGGCAGCCCGGGGTGGGGCATTGTCAAAGGCAACGCGATCTTTCTATTTTAAAAGACGTACACGTTTTGTTGTTTATTTAAAATTTCCTGATTGCCCCTGATAGAAAAATATAAAAACTGAGTTGATATTAAACCTCGTTTGAGTCCCGCAAAGAGCTATGTATTTGTGAACAATTATAGTGTCCATCATTAATAGTTCTGCTTGGAATTTAGATTTTTAAATTCCTCGATCCTCTCAAAAACGTTTTTGAGCTTGTCCCGTGGGTCGGGCATTTGCACTGCTCCTGAAGCCCCACCGTGGGGATTTTGTGCATGTAAGCTGACCCCACCATGGGGCATTTTCAACCTTCTGACAAAAAAATGACAAATGCCCGACAAATGCCCGGGGGGGGGGGGGGGGGGATGAGCGGGCTTGGAATTGACGGAGCCATTATGTACTCGTGCTTTAATGACAATCTGCCAAGTTATTTTAATAATTATCTTACATTAAATGAAAACATACATAGACATTAACCCGTTCAGCTTCCAATATATACATGTATATTGATTACAGAAGGACAAACTATGAGAAATTTTCATTAAAATATAGGGGAGCAGAAATTTGGAATAAGTTACCGAAGGATCTGAAAATATCAAAATCATATAATTCTTTTAAACAATCAACACAAATTTATGAGCAAAATCAAAATAATGTATTCTTAAATTATAATTAATTCTAAGACAACAAACCCGTGTTAGAGTTAGATTAAGAAATTACATCCATCTGCTGTATTTAATTTAGTTTACTGAAAAATGGGGATCTTCTCAGAAAAGCTCGGTAGAGCTTGCTAAGATCTCCTGCCATTATATGTTATCTAGCAGAAATACTTCCATTTATGTAAATGAAATATAATGGACAAATAATAATAAAAATCACCCCGTATTACGGCCATCTTTTTTTGGCCCGTGGGTGTCTGTATATATGTAGTCTCCTTCCAGTTCAGTCTCCTTCGCACCTGTTATTTGGCACCTGTTATTTGGGTCGTCGCGCAACGCTTCTCCCCACTAAAGGCCCGATCAAACAGTCATAACATTCTCACAACATTTGTTGTGACCATGCCCAGCCAAACGGTCTCAACAACCTCTCAACATTTCAAGAACAAAAGAAATGTTGTGACGATGTTGAGACAAAGTTTAAATCTCCTCAGTGAATTCAAACTCGTCACAACATGTCACAACATTGTTGAGAGGGGTGGTCAAACGGTCTCAACATCGGCTCTCAACAAATGTTGTGAGAATGTTGTGACAAATGTTGTGACAAATGTTGTAGTAACTTTGCTAGATGTCCTAGATTGATTCAATTCTTGAACTAGGATGTCTGTTGTAATAATTATTATAATGAAGTTTTTGCGACATTATTTTTTCATATCATATATTTTCCTCGGTAAAACCGTGTTCAGTTTATTTTGATGTCTGGTGCGCGTCAAATTCAAAAGGCGGCATAAGACACAATCTGTGATTGGTGTATTTGGGCGCGAGCCAGTTCCGAAAAATGGAACTAACACTGTGATTGGCGGAGATTTAGAAAAGAATGTGGTTCGGATGTGAGCAACCATTAGTGGGGAGGAGTGCGTCACGACCCAAATAACGGCTGTGTAGGAGACTAGTATTAACGGCGTTCCACTGTAAACGACAAATTCTGCAGATTAAAGCTGAATTTTCCTAAGCAAGTAATTCAAGGGAAATTTACGAAGAAAAACTAAGCTAAATTTTGCGCCAAAAACGCAGCTGATGCACTAAATGCGTCGCGCGCGGCGCGCGATGAAAGTCGGCCGTATTCGCAGGCTACTAGATGCGTTGCATCTCCTAGTAATAATAATAATAATAATAATCAACTTTATTTGGTGAAGGTGACACATAACAGTATTTCAACTGACGAGCTAGTGGCCCTCCATCCTAAAACTATAAATACAAATACAATTATATACCTAAATTATGGACAAGACTGTTGCAACAATAATAATACAGCTAAAATACAGCTAAAAATTACAATATCAGATCCTAGTCGTGTTTGTCTCAAAACTCGTCTTCAAAACAATTAAAAAACGATAAAATTCAACGATTCTTTTGTCAAATTCGCCACAGGAGAAAGGAAAGATTAAGGAAAGATGGTGGAAAATTTTGACCGTAAACAGTTCATTTTCAGTTCATTTTCAAACCATCAACAATCACACATGACGATTGGAACGCCTGACACATTTTACTCGATGAAAGTCGTAAAGAATAAATTGTATTTGGGTACAAATACCTTTTTGGTACGCTTCGGCGGCACATCAGGGCGAGGCTCATTTGGTCTCGCCATGGGCATTACTATTTTGGTTCGACCAAACTCGTCTGATATGCCGCCAAAGCGTACCACAAAGGAACGATTACACTCTTTTTTTAAATTTTTATAAGAACCTTTTTATAAGAACGTTGAGGCTGAGATTGACCAAAATTTTAAGAACATGCTAAGAACATAGCCAGGTTGAGACTTAGCTAAGAACATTTTTATTCACTTGTTTCTTGCATCGAGCTCTAAATACAATATTCCAGTATCCTTTCAAAACATTAACAAAACGTAACATTTCAAATGTCTCGGTGAATACGCAGTTCAAATGAACTCAAAATACTTGAATGCAATATTTTATAGTAATAACATGATATGGCAAACATGTATAAAAACCGCTAAAAGGCTGTGTTTTGGTCTTTTATACAGGTTTCACGTTCGAACCTTTTTCTTGTGAAACTCTATACCATGTAGAACATGAACTAAGAACGTTTTCAGGCTGAAATCGCCCAAAAATAAGAACATTCAGTTTTGGCTCAGCCTCAGCTCGAAAATTAGATGTTCTTATAAAAAAATCAAAGGCTCCATGAGCCAGCTCAGGATGTAATTGTTATTAATGACATTCATTGAATGCAGTTGTTGGCCCTTCCCTGTGAAAAGCCTTATTATGAGGTATGAGAAATGGGGATTCCAGGCCAAATCTGACAAAAGGGGATTATTTTGATACAGTTTCCACTATTGCATACCAAAACACAATAACATTGAAATAATTATTGATGAGTATTATTTTAAAGTTCTACTGGTTTGACTCTGGTATTTATGTAAATATGCACCTATCAATGAAGGGTAGGGGGCAGGCTGAGCATATACGGGGAATTTGACCTCCATTGCTCAATTATTTATAAATACAAAACGAAGTATACTTATAGGTATATAATTTGCCCAAGGTGGGGAGTTTGATCCGATTTGAAATGTAAGTAGAACAATCAAAATGTTTTGATCCCTGTGCTTCTCAGTTTACATGTAATATGGACGCTTGCATTTGTGTGCCAAGTAAAAACTAGGTTTTAGATGTGAAGGTGCATGTAGGCTTCTTAGTAGAAATATTAACCTACAGTTCATAAGTATGTGTAACAGAGGTAATGAAATGAATGTTTTGTGTTTATAGACTGATTTAGATGAAAAGGGAATTTATTCATACAATATAACTTAATATAACTATAGTAGAATGAAAGGCACTTGTGAGCCAGCTTGGGAATGTATTTGATATTTTGACATTAATTGAATGCATATGGCTCTTGTCTGTGAAACATGGGGATACATATTCCTATGGTTATGTTATCTGGGCAAGGAGTTATTTGACATATTTTGTACCACGAGTCAATAGTGAGTTACAACAGTTAAATGTTTTATAAGTTTCCCTCTTTAGAACAACAATAGTGTGTAGTTCATAAAGGGTCCTGATGGGGGTTAACTGATAGCTGAGAATTGGTCAAAATTTTAACTGTTGGCTGGTCTCCATTACCATCTCCACCCCTGGCAATTTGAAGATATGCCAATCAAAATGATTTATAAATACACAACAGTCGAACACTATTAAGTGGCCACTGGGGTTTGACTGTAATATATAATGTGCCCATTGGGGAATCTGATTTGACCCATTGTGGGGGTCCTAGGGTAGAGATTTTGACAAAAAATTATTCTGAAAAGTTAAATGTCCCACATATGCCCCCCCCCCCCCTCCCTTGGGCTTAACAGTGGTAGGTACATGACATTTAATGCCCCACATATGCCCCCCTCCCCTCCCTCTGGCTTAACAGTGGTAGGTTCATTACATTTTACAGTCCGACTACTGTAACGAGGGCCACCCAGACAAAGTTAACCAATCAAAAGTCAACGCATCCATCATCAGTTTCACGAGTGAACAAGTTTAAACTTTTAAAGTTGAAATTTCATTGTTCTGTACTTGACTTTTAATTGGCTCAAATCGAACATGTTGGAATGTATTCTTCCCATTCTGCCCTGTGATTGTCTGGGTGGCCCCGGTTACAGTAGTCGGACTGTAACTTGTTCATTTAATAATTAATTTTATAGCATAAAGTCTGAAGATGAAGGAGAGTAGCATTAAAGGCTGGAGTCCATACAAACACTGAGAAACACAGTTACGTGCATTAGCAGGACAATCAAAATGTTTTTTTGTCTTGAGCTTGTCAGTTTATACGGACTCTTGCACTTGTGTGCTTGTGTGCCAAGCGAAAACCAGGCTTTAGATGTGAAGGTGCATGTAGGCTTCTTAGTAGAAATATTACGTTCAGTTCATTAGTACTTGAAACAGAGGTAATGAATCCTTTGCCTTTTATATACGATAAGCTCATCCTGAGCTAAAACAAGTGCAAGTGTCCATATTACATGTAAACTGAGAAGCACAGGGATCAAAACATTTTGATTGTTCTACTTGCATTTCAAATCGGATCAAACTCCCCCACTTTGGGCAAATTATAACTTAATAAAAACTATAGTAGAAAAATCCATCAGAGAAATTTAAAATAATATGTGCTATTATAAACACAAGCCTCAGATGAAGACTGCTTTTCTACACGGAAACTATGAATAAACTTCAGGTCTACACAATAACAAGCAAAAAGGTTTTGCAGCCAAAATATTTAAGCTTATTCAAATACCTGTTTAAGTTTAAGCTATCGATCGATCGATCGATCATTCCTAAAATATTCCCTGCTGGAACCGTCGGTGCTTCAGTGAAGTTGTATAAACCCCTTGATTCATCTCTAAATTTTGTCGATGTACAACATGATGTAAATTCGTGACAGAAGCATTTCTCAAACCGAGGAATGAAGGAATTGCAGAATTTATCCGTTTGTTGGCATCGGAACTCCTAAAAGGTCTATCTTTAAATGTATAAGACGAGAGAAATAGAGATAAAGTCCTGAAAATCGGAAACAATCCACCATTTTTTTTTGCTGTGCGATCGGGCTACTACCCCCGACCCACCCGACCCCCGACCCCAATAACTACCAAATATTGTGCCCGCAATGTTGTTTAGTGTTGTGATTTTTCAAGCATTATGCACTGGTCAGCGGAATTACCAAGAAAAGTTTACACCTATAAACACTATAAACTAACAAATTTTTCCAAACCATAACGATAAGCTCCTCCTGAGCTAAAAAGAGTGTAGGTATAAAAAGCAGCCAACAAGATATTTCTTATCCAGCCTTTATCTCGCCGAGAATCAAGCTATTCACCATGTTGATTATCAACTCGGCGGTTAATTTACCTTTATCAACTCCGAGTTGATAATCAACATAGGGCCTCCACAGACTAGAGAGATAGTTGTCGACAACTATTTAATTGTCGATCATAAAAAGTTGTCGATAACAAAAAAGCCAGTGTGTGAAGGTAGTTATCGATAACTAAGGCCTTAGTTATCGATAACTGGCTTTCACACACTGGCTTTTTGTTATCGACAACTTTTATGATCGACAATTAAATAGTTGTCAACAACTATCTCTCTAGTCTGTGGAGGCCCGTAGTGTTTCACTTGCCCGCCGACACAGCACCACAGTTTCATTAGAAACTAATCACTTTATTCACCATGTAATTGCTTGTGTATAGATAAGTACAAATAACTAACTTTACAAATATTGTTTTCATTATTATAATATGCATCTCACCTGGTGGAGAAAAACTCAAAGTATCCATGTTTATTGGCCAAAGAAACAAGCAAGTGACACAAAGCTGTAACAATACAATAGAGTCATCATGATGAACATATTAGCGACCTTTTATTGATCGGAGTACAAGTACGAGATTGACTACGAGTACGACTTTCGGATTTCAAATCAGCCACATCCCCAGAGCCCTCGCCCGTCCCTGTTGTTGATCAGTAGAGAAGGAGGCTCTAGGAACAAGATTGGTGTTAGACGTGTTAATGTAAACCCTGCACACTAGGTTTGAAAAGTCGTACTCGTACTCAATCTCGTACTCATACTCCGATGAATAGTCAGCCCCAAACACTTATTTTATTTTGTGACAAATTGGACAAATACTCGTGGGAAGCCATTTTGTTTTTGCTGGAGGTGAATAGCAAAGGATATCTGGAGTTTGAGTAGCCAATCAGAGCGTGTGAAAACCACTATTCACTTGACTGTGCGGTATACTAATATGAACTATTTTGCTGCTATTCTTGGACACACGGGATGAGCAAATATGTGAATTCCAATCAGATTTTTTGGTTTTACTGTTCACTGTTACCTGGTCTTGATATGTAATGTGTATCATCACTGCATGTATATATTCCTCCATTCTAACAGTGCTCTACAGTTTTGTTGATTACAAGAACAGATGTCAAACCACAGCTAGTGGATTATGTCATATTGGTGTAATCATACATCACATAAATTGAATATAGGTTTCACATACCTGGTGGCTGACCCTTTTTCTTGTCTGGCTGCCATTTTACTAAAAAACACATCCAAAATGGCCATTAAAAGCTGCATTGCTTTAAGAGAACAAAAAAAATTGATTTAAAAACTTGTTAGCAACTAAAAATACAAACACAAATTGACAAAGTGGAAAATGTTTATAAGCTTACATGTTATAACTTTTCCTTTCCCTCATCTTTTCCTTTCACCCTAATTTTATATTTACTGTTTTCTCATATTTCTGATTTTGCTACAACAACAAAAATTCAACAAGCATCATTCTCAGACCATCAACACAATTTGAGGACAAGAAATAAAACATGACAGCAGCAAGGTGGGTTTTTTAATGACATATTTGTGTCTTCTCACCGGTCTTCTGTCTTTGGTAGGAGGCTCCTGGAAAGAAGCATGCCACTGCCAGATCAAATAACCATGTCACAAACTCTGCAACAACAATCATTGTACATACAATAATATTATTATTGAAATGTATACATGACTGAAGGCGCTGTATGGTCTCTGGTCAAAAGCTGTTGCCGGACTGCTATACTAATATTAAAACCAGCAATATACTATTATTTCACAGGTATGGTTTATCAGTGCAGTCAACTATCAAACAACGTATAAATAAACATTGCATTTGGTTCATGATTGACCAAAGTCTTCTAGGTGGTTAGTCTGTTGCTTAAATGAGCATTGCTCCACTCACCCCTGTGGTGACATGGCGGTAACAGGTTTAACAGTAGTATCAGTCACCACACAAATGTAAGTATCAACTGGGTTACTTTATGACCAGCAGACCAATCAGTCGTACCAACATTATTGCTATTATCGAGAAGAAATGACAGTGTATATGCATGTATGTTAAGCTTAGTGAAGGGTAATAATAAGGGTAATAGTACTGTTTTTCACAAGCAGAAAGAGTCTCTGACAGGAGTTCCACCTGTGACCTTTCACACCACACTGGTCAGCTGCTCTAACCACTGATTCTATTGTGGCATATGTACATTAGACTACGAGCATTCCCTCATTTTTCTCAGGGATAGTTGAGTGGAAGAGCGCATGTGAAAATCACCTGGAGACTCATTTTTTCTCGCCGCCACGCGTCACGTCTCCTCTAGGTGATTTTTGCACGCCTTCTCCCACTTGACTATCCCTGAGAAAAATGAGGGACTGCTCATAGTCTAATATACACTGTATGCCATATGTCAGAAGTTTTCTTTTTATGTGTTTCCGCTGTTGTCCACATTATAGAGGTGTCCATATTACAGAGGTTATTTGAGGTATATTTTATTGTAATTTTATTTGTAAACTAAGTGTCCCCAATTAGTAGTCCACTTGTGGACAGCTAGTAGATATTGACATGGTAATAAAGTTATTGATTGATTGATTGATTGATTGATTGATGTCAGTGAATTGTCTGTAACAGGGAGGTGTCCATATTACAGGTGTCCGTATGGTGAGGTCCAACTGTAATTATATGTTTCTCACTCACCAAACATTGTGTTAAGTGTGCGAGGTAGAACACAGTCCTCTTTTCCTTGGACCGTATGAAGTTGACAGTGTTCCTTCAACAGGATCAAGCTGCAGTCACACAAACAAATACCACAAATCACTGTTTAGACAGGAACTTTTCTTTAATATATAGAGTTTGAATTGTGAAATACAAACCTACTGTCTCTAACCCTGCCAAGTATTTTCTTCATAGACACAAAAAGTGTTTGCCTGAATGGAGCACAAGCTGTGTTTAAGTTATGAGGAAGGAATTTCCTCAGAAGCTTTTGTTCCACTGCTGACAAAGGTTCTACAAGGTAATCAAATCAAGGAAAAATCAAACAAAAGCTAAAAGCTCCAAACTGTATAACCAACAAGTCAAATAATTTGAAGTCTGGTGTTTTTATTGGTCCTTAGAAGTCCTTATAGTTAATGGTCCTTATTGGTCCATCGGTATCCTAAATTGTCCTTAGTTGTGTTTTAGTGCAGAACCAAAACACATTTACATGGATGCGTTATTACAATACATGTGATTATGTTTACTAATGAGAGACATTGCACAAATCACTCACTGCATTAACTCTAAAAAAGATTAAACTACCACTGTGATAACAATGAAAACAATCTCACTCACCTGCAGTCTTGGGTGTTAAACTAATCACTGACAATGCAGTAGCTCTGATGTCATCATGTAGATGAGTGAGACCCTGATGCAGAGGGATTTCATCCTGAAGGAGAACTCATACATTTAGTTTCTCTGTTTAGAGAGTATATGCTATGGTTGCAACAACAATAAATAAGGGGTAAGCAGACACCCAAAGAAAGCACATTTGGGTGGTTAGTCAACACACCCGGTAACATAAAGTGGGCCAGTTACTGGACACAAATCCCCAAAGAACATACTTATTGGTGGTTTGCGAGACACACCCTGTAAAGTAAAGTGGGCCAGTTACCAGACATGAAACCCAAAAGAACTCACTTACTATGTTCATTTACTATGAAGATGCAGCATTATTAACGTGAGAAAATTCAAGGCCCCCTTTACGCTGCCATCAAATTGTCAAAGCCCCCCAACCAGTATTACTGAAATTTCAGAGCCCCCCTCTTCCCCAACAGCACACACAATCACAAGCTCCATAACCAGAAACATGATATATAACGGATTATTTGCTGTCATCACATCGACAGCCATTTTGAATCCTAGGTTAACAGTGTTTTCCCCGAGTGAACTCTTTCTAAAAATACTTGCAGTGAAGCAACTACAGAGGCGGATCCAGGATTTTCTGAAAGGGGGGAACCTCTAGGGGGGTGTGCGGAAAATTTTTGATTTTACCATCTAAAACGCCATTTCCTGCATTCCTGAGACTCAAAAAGCGTTTGTGAAGTCAAGATATAAAAAAACAATTTTCTGTATTGTTAAATTGTCAGACAATAATCAAAGCTCAAATTTGAAACAAAGATTTTGTGTTTAGGTTATGGGCTGGAAATTTGCAATTTATCTTTAGAAGCAAAAAAGCAAAATTAAAGTGCTGTTATCAAGAGAAATAAATTTCTGCGCCCCGCCTGTGACGTCATAATTTTTCCACAGTCCCCCTTTACACACTCCAAAAATTTCAGGGCCACCCCCCCTCAACAACTTCATACCCCCCCTTTCCATAGCATACTATTCGCGACATTCCCTTTCACGCTCGCTTAATAAGAGATGGAGATATGCGACCGCGCTTGAGTGAGTTGGAAGTGCAAAGGGATAGGGTAAGGGAGGGAGGGGAAATGAAAACCACGGTTGCATAGGAGGCAAGCGCAAAAGGGAGAGATAACAAGTTACGGCTGCCAACAGCCGAAGGATTCTTACGCGAACTGGGCCGAAATGAGATGCAGAGCTCTTATTTATACTCGGGCTCTAAGGGACTGGTGCGAATAGCATACTATTCGCGACAGTCCCTTTCACGCTCGCTTAAGGACGGTGCCTCCTAATACCAAAGTATTTTTGCGCGGTTTATGACTATGCGAGAAAAGCAGATCTTAGCAAGGGCTATTGGATTCCAAAAAGAAAATTGGGGGTAACCACGCATTTTTCAGAGATAATCAAGCTTCAATCTGGAAAAAAATGCTGAAATAGCACTTTCTCGAAAAAAGAATTTTTTTTTTTTTCGCAGATTCCCTTTGAATTTGCCTTGACATACACGAAAGCAACAATACATATAAAAAGCTTTAAAATACTTAACAAATGGTAATATAACAACTACTGTTTATGTGTTTTTTAATTAAAAATCATCGCAACGTAGCCATTATCAACCCTGACAGCTCTCCTCTGGTATACCAAAAATACAGTCTAAATAACTTAAAGAGATTTTGCAATGTTCTGTATGTGCGCGCGTTTGAGCGCGCGCTAATGACGCGAGAAATTATGCGCAGAACGTATGCGCAGTAACAATAGGAGGCACCGTCCTTAATAAGAGATGGAGATATGCGACCGCGCCCAGAAGTTAAACCTTAACATGGCCTAATACCAAAAGACTCCAGACATTTTCCAATACTCAAAACTTAAACCAGAAATCTCATCCAGCCACCCCAAAAACTAAAGACAAAAGGGTGACGAGAAAGGCGACAGTGAAATGACACATATGATGCCGCTAGGGACTGGGCCGAAGGGATAAGGCGAGACAGTAACTCCGATGGTCTCACGGGACTAAGGACTTTGCACAACCTTGGCCTTAAATCAGTGGATCGCGGCCAACCAATATGGTCCATAATATCTGCCAGCTGGCTACCAATAAGAGCTAGAGTAAAGGCTACCCCAGATCTAAAGCTGTGCATAAATCAGAATAGACCAGAATAGGGTGTGAATAAATTATCCATAAGCTGCCAGCCCTTGAGTGGTAAACAGGATACAAGTGTAATACCGAGGATAAAGGGACATATAAAAGGACAAAAATAAGCATGGGATACACGCGGGAGAACCGACCCAAGGGATGGCAACCTGAGCATCAGTAATCCGACTAGGGCATTAGACACCCTTTCAGGCTACCATGGGTAGAAAGGAAACAAAAATACGCGGGAGAGGGCACGCAACAAAATAAAACTCCACAAATAACAGTGCAATAATGAACAAATGAAAGGATAAATCAATCAATCAATCAATCAAAAAAAATAAATAAATAAATAAGCAATGGACGATAAAGTTATGACAGGCTGAAAAATGAAAATACTGCAGAGCACGCCCAAAATAAATATGCGAAAATAGAACTCGCAACAAAAGAAAGACAATTGGATGGGACACACAATTGGATGCAAATGACTCCAAAATAGTGAAACTGCAAATATCTAAACAGAAAAATAAACACAGAAACCAAGCATATTCATGGAAATATACTTTTCCTACAATATATAGGATGTGAAAATAAAAGAGGGCAAAAAGGAAAAACACAGCACAAATCCAGTGTATGCGAGGCGAAGCCCGTAAAACCAAGTAAATCTTAAAACTTGATATAATAGTTGAAGCGTGCAAACTGATATGCGTAAAAGGGAAGGGAAATTAAAATACACTTACAAAAAACTTTATAGCACTTTATAGCACAAATTATAAGAAAACGTACAAGCGTGTATACTTCAAGGGAACAGAGGGGAAAGCTCTGCACAAACCCAGCGTTTCTGAGGTAAAGCACGCATATCAGAAACAGGATTTTAACACAAACTTCAATAACACAAGCGTGCAAACTTAAGAGCGGCTGACTGTAATTATCGCGAATTCGCCGTCAAACGGAAATTTCGGATTTCTTTATACTTGGTCAGGAGAAACCCTTTGGTGAACTATTTTCGAAAATTGCAATCAAACTTTCCAAAGAGTTTTCGTTTTCAAGAAATTCGGCAAAACGTGAAATGCCGTGTTCCCGTGAAAGCCGCCATTAAATTTTGCCGAAAATTGGTGCATATTCAAATCGCTCGGGAAGAAAGACGGCTCAAGGTATCGAAATTATATTTGGCAGCTAAGTAGGGTATCCTTATTGCAACACGAGAGTATAAAAATATCGCAAGAAGATGCATTTTCACATGCGCACGCTTATTTTAACCACAAAATATCATCTTAATTTCCGGTTCTAGTTATGTAATCAAAATAGTCACGTTCCACTAAACTTTATTACAATATTATTTTGTTTATTCACAATCCTCTGGGCGGGCTTTCTTTCAGCATTTGTTGTTTATTTTACACAACGTAAAAAATATGCCCAAAGTAAAAACGTTGAAGTTCCAGCTCAGTTTGAACTCCAATTTTCGACGTTTTTATGATGCGAAACGAATGTAACTTGGATTGAAGTCAGTGCACCACTCCGCGGAGACCAAAGCGACGTTTCCATCTCTAATTCAGCGTGATGACATGTATTCGTCGGCGTTCCAAAAATATATTTCCGGTTCTAGTTCTATAAACTACATTTACATGTAGTCACGTTGGCTTTGATTTAGGAATCCGGTGGATAGCGTTATCCACCCTTTGACTGACAACCGGGCCCGGGGGAAAGGGGGGGGGGGGGGGTTACTTGACCCATGTTTGGGTATAGGGGTGCCGCTGAGGGTTTGAAAACCTGACCCTGTTTAGGACAAAAAAAACAATAAAAACCCCTAAAATACCTACCATGTGTAGGACAACATCCTCTATTTTAGAACCCTGTTTAGGTTGCAATTTAGCGAATCACGTTTGACTGATACGCGGCAAACATCTCCGATCTCTGAATACTGTATAAACCATATTTTTACGAGGACAATTGTTCAACCATACCCTGTTTAGGACAGGTTCAGACCCTGTTTAGGACAGACTCGCATAACATTATATACCCTGTTCAGGGCAGAGAGGCCAAAAACCATACCCTGTCCAGCGGCACGTCCCTGTAGAGGCCACATAAGGGAGTAGCCCCCCCGGGAACTGGGCGCAGTCCTGCATGTGACACGTAGTATTAAACATTTACACCCAACAAAAACATATTTCCACCCTTACTGTACAAAAATTATCTTTCCCGTTCTTAAGTTATGTAATCAAACTTATCTAAAATAATTTACATGTCAGTAGTCGCGTTTGTCTTGTTATTTTTAACACTTAACATAGCGTTATTCCACCCTTTGAACAACCGGGCACAGTCCTGCATGTGACATGTAGTCAAACATTTGCACTCAACAAAAGATCATTTTTCCGTAGCAAACACATTTCCACCCTTACTGTAACATTCAAAAATTATCTTTCCGGTTCTAGTTATGTAATCAAACTTATCTAAAATCATTTACATGTAGTCACGTTCCAATAAACTTCACTACAATAATATTTTCTTTATTCGCAATCCAGTAGACTGGCTTTCTTTCAGCTTTTGTTGTTTGTTCTACACAACGCAAACCTTTGAAAAGCAGTGAATTTAATAGTATTAAAACACTTCTTTGAAGTCTATAATTATCCGTGGTGACTCATCACACAACGTGAAAGGCATTGAAAAAAAATAATAATTTGGGTAAAAAAATCGCTTGAATACCGTCAGATTCCGATGGAAAGCTTTCCAAAGCCTCCAAGCTTATTACCTAAATGGTTAGTGGATTTATTTCCAGTTGCAAAAACGATATAAAACGACCAAAAATACCTTGATAGTCGATGAACTCTTTCGTGTTGTCTAACCTCGTCTAACCTCGTCCACAGTGCTCCCCTGGGGGCTAGCTGGAAAACAAGACTGGACTCTGGACTGGAGTCTGGACTGGACTGTTGACTAAGTTAATGATTAGCTTAATGAATTAACTTATTTAAGTTAATGATAAACTATTTAGTTAATAATTAAAAATATCAAAAATTTACATTTTGAAATATTTTAAAAGTTAATATTAATAATAAAGTTAATATTTAACTGTTTAAAATATTTCATAATTTTATATTTTTATATTTTCAATTATTAGCTAAGTAGTTAATCATTAAATCAATTAAGTTAATTTATTAGGCTAATCATTAACTTAGTCGACAGTCCAGTCCAGAAACCAGTCCATATTTTGCAGCTGGCCCCCGGGGGAGCCCTGGGGACGAGGTTAGACGACGGTTAGACAACCACAAAACAGTTCATCGACTATTAAAGGTATTTTTGGTCGTTTTAAATCGTTTTGCAACTGGAAATAAATCCACTAACCATTTAGGTAATAAGCTTGAATAAGCTTGGAGGCTTTGGAAAGCTTTCCATCGGAATCTGACGGTATTCAAGCGATTTTTTTACCCAAATTATTAATTTTTTTTTAGGAAATTACCACCGGTAGGCCATGGCCTACCCCATGGCCTAGGCCATGTGGCCTACCCCACGTTTTGTCCCTACCCGAGTCATCGCTACATAAAGGTCGTAGTCTAAGGAATTGAGAATAAGGGATGGAGTTGTTTTTGGTACACCAATCAGTACTTTACCATCTTAATACACTGCTCACCAAGTCCTCAGTTTGCAAAAGAGCCAAGGAACGACTGACTTTTAAAACTGCAAGATAAGCTGAGAAAGCCCTTGTCCTTTCTGTAGTATTCCTTGCTGTTCCTTCTTTGTCATATGCATCTCTCAGTTCTTTAAGTAAAGAGCCAAGAGATTCAGGAATGCACTTGAGTACACATGGCAGCCAATATAGACATGCATTCTTCTGCAGTGACCTGTTGATACAATCAATACAAACTAAGTCAGTTATTGTGTTATACCAAGCAGTTTGCATGATGTAACTAACATATGCTGAATATAATATGTGTTCAAAGTACTAGTACTGCTAAACCAGAATATTGTTTTTCCTTGATTGAATGCCTAGGATGTTTATGTAAAACTTGTAGACCAGGGCCCGGTTGTTCGAAAGCCGATTAACGCTAATCCAGGATTAAAAGTTAATCAAGCTTTCTCTTGTATAAAAGTGTTTTTCTCTGCTAATATTTTGTAAAGTTTGAGATTAGTCAAAGTCAAAACAGAAAGACAAAAAATATCAACAGAAAACCTCACTAGAAAGTTACAAAATATAAATCAAAATACACGCTAATCCTGGATTAGTTCGTCCTTTGAACAACCCGCCCCTGGGGTTCATTTGAACCTGGGGTTTATTCGGGGCCAGGGATTTATTAAATGAGTATTTTAAATCATTTTTGACAGCCTCATTTTTTTTCTCATTATCCTTAAAATTCAGTAAATTAAAGAAAACATTCACATTAAAAAACAAGACCAGGTCTCTAGTGAAAAAAACATGTACCAAAAACAAGTGGCAAGTGTCTTTCATACTATTGTTCTGTTTGTAGCCGCTCTTTAACATTGTGGAGTGAACAAAATAAATCCACGGTACGGAATTCTGGTTAAATCGACCAAATCAGGCCAAGGTCATGTCAACAAACATGGCCGCGGGTCAAGAAGGTCGGCACGTAGAACTAGACGAAAAAGTAATTTACGGTGCTAATTTAGCGAAAGACATCGATTTTTTAACTAAAACAGAAGCGATAAGGTGTTGAAGTGTAGGAGATATAGAAATTTAAGCAATCTCACCTTGAAAGAGCTAAAAAACAAGTAAGTTTTCAAGTCGCTTTGTAACTTTGTACTTGAAGGCAAGGGAATCCCCCCGGACAAGACACATACTGAGGGATATACAGAGCCACTGAATGCAGTCATTGGAGCTCATGTGTGTCAGGTTCAGCTTGAACAAGACTGTGCAAAGAGCAATGACTGCATTCTTCAATCCTTTTTTCCCGAATTAAATAAATCTACAGGTATTTCTTACTAAGAAAAAATATTAGTTTTGTTAATTTGTTTCTCCAAGTTTGCAGTACAATTCTTGACAAAAAAATCCTTAAAACTTGGAAGTGTTAACAGGCCAAGTCCCAGACTTTCAGAACTTGTTAGCCCCCAGGCAGTGGGCAAATGCTTTGGTACAAAGCTGCTGTGAAGTTAAGTTTGGGTGTGAAGAAATTCATTCATAATACAAGGGTGGATCCAATTTGGATGGCAAACCACCCCCCTGTTATCAGCTCTTGCTACATGCTGTCCATAGAATGTTCACTTTTTCTGTCAATAAATAAATATTCACATGCAAATTATAGATATTTGGGTTTCTTTAAAATATTTTATAAATAATTTGTACATATTCTTGATTTCAAAATATGTGTATATAGTATTATCTATTTTCTCTCATAATAAATAATATGACAATTCAATATTTATTTACTGTATAACTAGTCTTGGGATTTTCTGAAGGGTAACCGAGGGCTTAATTAAGCATTTGAATGTGAATACAGAATAATTTAGGAGTGGAATGGAATGGAAGGGGCAGGGGGTCTGGGGTACTGACCCCCCAAAAATAATAAATTAAATTCAATAAATTCAACCTCAATGACACAATTAATGTACAGCATTTTGGAAAATCAGTTGGTACATGTAATTCAAATTTAGGAGCTCTCCCCCAAGACATGTATGGTATTTTTTTTTTCAAAGCCCCTCCTTCGAATTCTAAGCTCTTAAAATATTTCCGAGCCCTCCTCAACATCTTCCCTGGGCAATCTTTGCTGACATCATATTGAATCAGATATTGAATTTTGAAATTATGTTGATTTTAAAATGGCACAGTTGCTTTATCTGTACAGTTTGTCAGACTAAATTTAATTTTCAGTAAATTTATGCTAATGAGAGATAAAATAAAGCCGACGTATAAAGATCACTCTGTTAGCATTCAGCTTTTCACACTATAAACCATTTTGTGAGATTTATTGCTTCTTGGGCAAAACTTTTTTCTTATATTTTGGAGATTCTTTTTGGTAAAATTCAAAGTGTTTTACAGTAAAGCTAACAATGCTTACTCCTCTGTTGTGACATCCAAACTCCCCATGATCCCTAATAAGAGGTGGTAAGAAAGCAGTAAGCCAGCAGCATACCTTCCACTTCTTCCTTCCTCTTAAATTTCAGGTGTAGATAGCGAAGTCGAAGAGGGATATCCCCACTCCCAAGCCCCGCTCAACCCAAGTTTGAAGGGAAGTGCAGTTTATGACAAAAGCTATTTACAGGTAGGTATTTATTTTTATTTGAGCATTTGATTCCTGGCAGCGATTTATTGTCAACATTGATATCATTTTTGTCAGACGTGCACAAGGTTGGATGGCAGCAGGGCCTGCAGAAAATGTCGGGGAAAATATTTCCTGGTAACTGAAGGGCACCCATGTACCCTGTCTATGACAGCGTTGAGTCAAAAACCCATACCCTGTTTATGAATCTAGGTTGAAAAAGGATATATATGGGAGTACCCCCACCCCAGATATTCCCTCACAAGATTCTAAACACCTTAACCTGTCTGATCCCCCTCTCTACATGGACCCAGTCACTTGCGAGTTCTTCCTATTATGAATATCCTCTTCCACGGAAACCTGTTTCTTTTTTCATCCAACTTGACTGGTGTTTCTACTCTGACCCCCCAATTATCTAGGATGTGCTGAACAATAAAGCCTTTGTCAGCAAGCCACCTGTCTCCTTGGTGTGCAAAGGACAATATTTCACAATCTGATAAAAATTCTTCATCAGACTTGATACATATGATAGATATGTGATGCAAAGACTGGTAGCATGAGTGGTGATAGGGCAATCAAACCCTTCCTGGTGTTGTGGCCTTTGTATTCAGACCAGGTTAAAAAGTACTTTGTTCAATCGCTTGTTATTAAACATAGGCACGCTTTAATAGGCACGCAAAGCGTGCAGGAGTTATTTTTTTAAACGACGCGCATTCAAAATGGTGTGTTTTGATACCATCCCATGCAAGTATGTGATAAAATTCATGTTGTTTATCCCAAATTAACTATATTTTATCCTTCTTTTCCCATTTGCATGGATCGTGATAGGGCTATAAGAAGAAAATAAATGCACAGGAGTGAAAATAGGCAATATTTAAACTGAACGCAAAAAATAGCTTATGTAATAAGGTTGGGATAAATTATCACATGAAAAACAAAACTATCATATTACATGGGTTTCGAAAAAACCCAATAGTATTATGTTACATATGTTCGCGAGGAAAACAACAGCATGATCTTATACGCTTGGGAGCAAACAAAGACAAATGCTGTAGGAAATCGACCCACACAGAAGCATCATAACCATAAATTTTCAGTTTCATTTCTGCAATGTCGCATGGTCCTTTCACTTGCGCATATCAACATCAGGTATCTGATTGGCTATGATTAACTTAACTTTGTACCGGTACAAGTGCACAAGTCTAATCAGAACAGAAATACCAGCTCAAGAATTTGGTCAATTTGACACTTATACCGTGAAAACAGCAAAATGTAAAAGCAAAGCCTGTACATCGCAGTAGCACAGTAATTGCACATCTTTCTATAATTAACTTGGGATTGTACAGGTACAAGTATGTAGCTACAGTGAACGCGTTCTAGGAATGGCAAAGTGGAGCACTATAAAAGGAACGCTAAGGGAAGTCAGGGAATGCAAAGTGGAACGCTAATAATGCGTTCCATATATTAAGGGGAACGCGTTCAAGCGATCTGGAAACTAAAGAGAACGTGTTCCAATATAAAGCGCATTAAACGTCCCGACACCAGATTGTACCGTGTATTATTTGTGTCCCTGAGATCTCAAGTTTTCGGCAGGCCTTGCCATCTAAATTGCCACTGATGGTAATAATATTCGCAACACAGAGTTTATAATAATGACCAATAATAGATCTGGGAACACAAGCTCCTACGAGCGCTCCTGCGTAGACTTTCTTTTGGCTCGTAACGCAATCTGGGCGTGACTAGCCAGTTTCGCTTCAAATTTCAGATCGTTCAACGGTCACAATGATGTCGCAAATCGACCTGCGTTGACGAATTTTGGCGTTTCTTTCACTGTTTCATGCAGCCCAAAATAACACATTTGGAAGTCAAGGTTATTTTCTAATATTTCGAACTGAAGTAAAAATAAATCTCAAATGACTGAGGTTTTTAAAAACTGATTTATTCTCGAATTCCGTGCTCGAAACAGGACTGGAAGTCTATGTCTATTTTTATATACAAGCGTGGGAAACAAAGCTTCTGATTGGTCAGTCGGTAATTCGATTACATGCATGTACTAGCCTGCTCGTAGTTCGAAGATATCATAGGATGGAATTTGTATAAAAATTAATTGGTCTCACTTTTTCGCTTGCTTTGTGATCGACCGGCTTTCGATTTATAATTCTCTTTTTTTTTAACTCTTTTTACTTATAGAAAATTTCCAAGTCTCACTGCCGATCATTTAGTCTATTTCAAAACCTTGACCGGCTGCCTCTCATTTTGCCACAAATTAATCCTCACAACTTGTATAATATCTGATATACATGCTTCCATTATTTCACACTTTAGTCTGCATTTTACCCCTGGTCTGTAGTCTTCGTTGCATGCAGTTCGCACTCTGCGTTAATACACTGACAGGATTTATTCATACTTTCTGAAACTATTTACGTCCGAGCTAAAATTTACAAAATCACGTCTTCTTTCGACAACTTGAAGTATTTTGATACTTGCCTTTGAAGTTTTAATGAACAGCCATCACAAACGTATAGTGATGTATTAAATCACGTAACCTAGATGCATTGAATGACAATAACACTAAAATACAAACTTTTACAGAAACACTACACAACACTACTGAATAAAATCGACCCAACCAGATTTACCTCCAATCAACTGTTGACAAGAGATCATGACAAACTCCTAATTAAAAGCACATTTCAAATTATCTCCTCAATTTGACCACTTTCCGTAAAAACAACGAAATGTGCAAAGAAAGCCTGTACATCGCAGTAGCCGCTCTCTTCGCCATTCTTCTAAACATCAACAACAGTATCAACAAAGATGGCCGTCACCAAATGACTCTTAAAAATCGATATCTACTCGGATTTACTTGGATATTAGAATCAGCTATTTCATTGGTTGTTCATAGTAGCCCCAATCTGATTGGTGTGACATACAAGGCAGCAAGATTGCCCGTCCAAACCGCCAGCTAAGAGTATTTTTTTTAGAAAAAAAAAATAACTCAAAAAAAGAGGGTGCTGGCTGTTACAAAGATTATGCTTAAAAATTAGAGAAAAGGAGGTTGGCTAGCCATCCAAATTCAACACCACTGGATCCGCCCTTGTATGAATGAATTTGATTTTCCTTTATACACACAAACTTGACTTCACAGTAGCTTTGTGCCAAAGCATTTTCCACTGCCTGAAGGCTATAAGTTCTCAAAGTCTGGAACTTGTCCTGTTAACACTTCCAAGTTTATTAGCATACTGGCAAACTTGGAGAAACAAATTAACAAAACTAATATTTTTTCTTAGTAAGAAATACCTGTAGATTTATTTAATTCGGAACAAAGGTTTGAAGAATGCAGTCATTGCTCTTTGCACAGTCTTGTTCAAGCTGAACCTGTCACACATGAGCTCCAATGACTGCATTCAGTGGCTCTGTATATCCCTCAGTACGTGTCTTGTCCGGGGGGATTCCCTCGCCTTCGAGTAAACTTTGCGCCCTGTATTCTCAATCTCCCTTTCGATCTGTTTTCTTCTCTGTTCGGACACTTTGCCCTCTGGGTCCACCAGCAGCTGATTGTCCCAGCCATATTTGATGTATACCTGAATTCTTTATGGTCACAAATAGGAAGAACCTTTTCAAATTCAATTGTACTTAATGGTTGTATTAGTCATCGAAGTGGCAGCAATGAAACAAAGTTACAAAGCGACTTAAAAACTTACTTGTTTTTTAGCTCTTTCAAGGTGAGATTGCTTAAATTTCTATATCTCCCACACCTTATCGCTTCTGTTTTAGTTAAAAAATCGATGTCTTTCGCTAAATTAGCACCGTAAATTACATTTTCATCTAGCTCTACGTGCCGACCTTCTTGACCCGTGGCCATGTTTGCATATTTTTTTTATGTTTGTTGACATGACCGTGGCCTGATTTGGTCGATTTAACCAGAATTCCGCGTGCGGCACCATCTTTTTCCGTACTGTGGATTGAACTGGTATACCATGGTGGTTTGTGAACCTAAATCAGTACCCCTATTGATCATGAAGAATCAGTTATAAAATTTGGGTTCAAATAAACACTGGTACCTCAAATAAATGCCAGTCTATAGTACTTCTAAATTTATGAAAACAAATGTAAAGCAACATATATAAGCCTAGCGATAGATTTGGGATAATTCTGCACTCACCCAGCCCCAGCCTTATAATGTACCGGTACTTAAAACATGCTCCTGTATAATGAGGCTATTAGATGGTCAAGTTATTGAATGATAAAATGCCACAACATTAAACAGAGAGAAAAGGAAAAACTTACCTATCTTTGCTTGTTATAGCCCTAAATAATGCAGCTTGCCAACTTTTCTCCCACTGTTTAGTGAACTCAGTTTGTTCCTGAAAGATTGTTCAGTGGATCTATAACATCAATGTCAACATCAATGCAGAAGGTAAAATTAATTAATGTAAGGCCCCAATTAAATCACTGTCATCACCATGGAATGAAATATAGCCATGCATTTTCTCACATTTACTTCAGGTGAACCTTTGTAATACCAATGAAATTATATTTTGGTCACCTCTTTATGTACAAGAGAAAAGTGTGTTGTGTCCCTGGGTAAGAAACTTTACTCTCACATTGGCCCTCTAGAGTACAAATTGGTACTGGTGAACTGTTAGGGAAACCTGACTTGCTGGGTGGTAACCTGTGATGGACTATAGCATCCCATCCAGGGAGAATAGCAATACCCCTAGTTGCTTCATGCTACAGAATCCAGGATACCTTATAGGAGGTGTCTGTTAGCCGAGGTTCAACTTATTTTATTTGTTTAAATATTCCTGTTTTCAGTCCATCGGAGGCTTGATGGCCTAGTGCACTGGACTCTGGATCAAGAGGTCCAGGTTGACCGAGGACACCCCACTCTCCACCCATGAGTACAAATGGGTACCGGCAACCTGACAAAAGTCTGGAAATAACTTGTGATAAACTAGTGTCCCTCCAGGGGGAGGGGGGGGGGGGGGGGGGGGGTGGAGTGGCAATACACCTAGTCTAGTGAGTCAATCCATGCTTAAAGAACTGCTCCTCCTAGTTTTTTCCATTTGGGGGGAAATTGTCAGCATTGCATTAAATCTTCAGATCAAAATAATGTTCTTGTATAGAATATAAGAGCGATTTTCAATTGACTGTTGAAAGTAATCACTGAATTGCTTTGGTTTTGCTTTACTACGCTCTGTGATTGGCTTAAAAAGCTTGCACCACCTTCTCAACCAATCAGATGCAAAACCAAAACCAATTGCGACTTGGTCGCACGCATTTTCCCGCTTGCGCCAGTTACGTGTATTTGCTTTGAGTTTTCATTGGTTCGTTTTGTTGTTTACATTTGTTGTGATTGGTCATCGTAATAGCTTTGGTTTTGGTTTTACGACACTCACAAGTGAATGCCGCTCTATTGAAACATTTTAAGTGTTTACCTGTTTCTTCAGCTCCACCTTAGCTTGATCCTTTCTAAACAAAAGATGTAGCAGAATTACTGGTTTTGTATAAAAAACGATTTATAACTAGTATGTGGTTTATATAAAGTACAACCTGGATATAATTTTATTATTTTATCCATCAAATGACTTTCACTTGGTTGCAATTAGCCATAACATGCCACATTATGTAAATATACACCAACTAAAACAGGAGCTAGATTCCCCACTATGTGAAAATGTGCCTATTTTGTACAATACATTTTGCACTCAAAATTCAATCAATATGTTCTACGATGTAAAACCAAACCAAAAAAACCTTCCTTCTTATATTCTGGAACCACACATTTCCAACTTATATATTGCAGCATTACTGTTACAAATTATGTAGCATTTGTTCACAAGAAATTATAATGTTTTATGTAACAATAGACAGTTAAGTACATTAAATAATATAAACTAAATGAGGGGTACAGGATACGATGCTGAACTTGCATGTACTTATCCCTATTTAACCAACATATGGCATTTTTCCCATTTCTCAAAATGTTTACCGAGCTTATTCCGCTTTGCTGCTTATAATTTTTCTTTCTACATGGTAAATTGATCTGAACTAAGCTTAATATTTAATTTGCACTTATAGATATAGAACTGAGCCACAAGTATTGAGTGGTTTACAATCTTAAATTATTCTACTCTATTAAAAAAAACCAAACAAAATATCAACAATTGTACATCACGGATGGCGCATCTTGAAAAAAATGGCAAATTTTTTCAAGTTCGCCATTCACAATCCATCTTAATCTTCTCCATCCTCCACCTTCCTTGTTCCTGTTTGGCTTATTATTATCTCTTTGGTGTTTTTCTACCTTATTAAACAGTTATTCTGAGGCTTTCTTCAATTTGAAGGTGATTTTGCACTTCACAAAAATGACTTAAATTATCATGACATAGCTCCTTTAAGGTTTCCGTATTTACTTCATACTAAGTAAGCCAAGAGCAGAAAGCTGTCTAAACAGTTTTGTTAAATTGCAGTACTTAGAAAAGTAAGTTTGAGGGATTCAATCTCTATTTTGCAAAAGACACACAAAGGTGAGACAATCATTGTTTAACCTTAATAGATTTTCATGAGCAAAGACAATATTGTTCAATAATCTCTAATTTGCCAATATATTCAAGCATTTAAAAAGTGGCATCCCTTTCACTAATGTCGGAAAAGGTACATAAAATATAGCTAGTTTTCATGGCATAAAACAAGGAAATGATTCTACCAGCAAGAGCCAACTTGTCTGCGTCTGGTTGACTATTTGCTCATAGAAAACTTGAGCTAATTAGTCTAATAATTTTAACAATTATTGTTCAAAATGCAACACCTGAGAATTTTGGAAGTTAAAAGTGTTTCTGGATACAATAATGGCAGATGAAAAATATGTGTGAACATTTCAATCCTTCTTTTTACGTAATTTACCTTCCCCATTCAAGAAAAGCCTTGAAAGCATTTGTGGAAGGAGATGTTAGTTGATTGACTCCCAGGCAGCGAATCAAGTCATCTAACAGAGTAGGTTGCTTTTCTAGGATCTAACAACAAAACACAGGTAAAGCATCATCAGAACACTGACACCTTAAATAAAAAACAAACATCAAGATAATAAGTCTAGAAAACAAAACCCTATTTGATTCACACACATGTTTAACACATTTACACCTAAACCGGCCAAAACCAGCCAAGAGGAGACCACGGACTTCTACCATTGTGACGTCATCACTGTTACCGCCAGAGGATGTCTTTGATATTCAACTGATAGAGTTGGAAATTGTCTAGAAAAGCATGCCTATCCGAGCACGAAACGTTGAATTGGACCAGAGATACACACAAAACAACTTGGAATTTTTCCTCCAAAATCACCAAAAAACGTGACCTTCCCTACCATTGACACTCTGTTGAAATAGTTCACTTTCCCCAACGTTTAGGTGGAAACTTTTCCACCCTGAACAAAGGCGACTGAAAGGCCAACAAAACCACAAAGTAAAATGAGAGAAAAAGGAGAGAAAGAACAGCAAAATAAAAAGGAAACGAAAAGCATGAAGTGTGGTGAGTTTTTTACGCTCAAAAACTATGTCCAAATTTTGATTTCTGCAAACTTTTAAAGGCATTTTTAATAGTTACCTGTCGAAGCCCAACATAAGACAGAAGTAAACAGATCAAGCCATATCTTCCTTTCACATGCCACGGAAGTCCAAGGACCTTGTCCCTAAGTGAAGTATAAAACTGAAGAAAACAGAAACAATCATTTTGTTTGCAATGATATTTATATATTTATTCTAAAATGCTTTCTAATATTTATCGACCTTATGAATGTACGCAATTAGGATTAGGATTTTTTATTTATTTATTTATTATAATTATTAATTTTAAATCAATTAATGTAAATAGTTGCAAATAGTTAGGATTTTGTAGTGTTTTAATATGTATTTAAAGAATTGTATTTTACCTATCATAGTTTAGTTTTTAATGATACATTGTAATTAGATTTTTGCAGGTGAAGAGCCACCTGGTGGAAATACTGCAAATAAATCATTATTATTATTATTATTATTTATTTCTCAAACATGACTGCATTATTTTATATATTCACTTGTGAATTATGATTAGTCCCTAATTATTTTCATCCCTACATTATCCTCATGTTGTGACTCTATCTAAGATTAACAATTAAAACCTGCAGACATGATTTGAAGTTGACAACAATTCAACCTGTATCATTCTATCAGTTTACAAAAAGTGATCAATGAAATCTGTATCTTGTAGCCTACACCCCCGCTGTATATGGTTATAGAAGTTGAACAAATATCCCAAAATATTTGAATGTGTACATACAGTGTAGCTCTCCCAACAAAATATCAACATACACCTTGGCCAGACAGGATGTCTACAGGCACCTGTGCTTATAGATTTATATTCTGAAGATAAATCATCACCAGATATACAGTGCACAACCCAGTAGAGATGACAAAGATATCTTATACAAAAATGTACAAGATAATAATAATACATTTTTCTGCAATAAATTTCATGGCCGAAAAAAACTTTTTAGGAGCCTGATCATGACAAAATGTATGTATGGACACCTGTGTTAGCTTATAATATTCCTCCATATATGAAACAGTTATTCTTTTTTGTCCACAAAACATTGAATTATATATAAAAGGGGACCTGAAGTTGTTTGTTTCAGGAGTACTATAGTCAAACCTCTGTTAAGCGGTCACCCTTGGGAAATAGCCAACTGACCGCTTAAGGTTACTGTCAACCTTCAAGGGACAATTTTTTTTGCAAAATTTTTTTTCAAGCCAAATTAAAGACTACTATTTTTTCTGCATTTTCCAAAAAGAATAATTTGAAAAATTTGAAATGCGTGCGAGTTATCGACAAAAACGTGTTTTCAAATAAAAGTAAAAAATCCACTAAGGTGTTATAAGGCAATTAGAATGTGTCAACCGCAGAGCTCCCCGTGACGTTTTTTAAGCGGCCAATGCCCATATATGGGCATCGAGCCGCTTCAAGAAATGGACGGGTTTTTTTCATAGTCACTAGCCCTAGCCCTCTACACGGTTGACATGATGTTATCGCATCTCGGTCTAAAATTAGCCAGTAGTCGAGAATTTCTATTCCACAGGCTTTCTGTAGTGTCGTGTAAGTGCGTACATGTATTGAGTTTATTGCAGGAATTGCATTGAAAAAAGCAAAGACAAATGTCCCACAGCAGTGAACAGCAGTGTTGTTGCAAAATGTGCTAAATTTGGCAGTGTGACCTTTGCGCGTTATTCGATCCCAGTGGGGAATCGGCTTCCGGTTTCACGCAAACTGCGGACTTTAGCGAGACTGGCGTGACTACTTTGTTTTTTCGTAGTCACTGCACTTTCCCCAGTTGACATTGCATTGCATTGTCTAAAATTAGCCACTAGAGAATTTCTCTTCCACAAGCTTTCTGGATAATTTCTTCCTACTTTAAGAGAAAATTTCGATTTTCGTATCGTGTAAGTGCTCTTTTCATGTTCTTTACAAAGAAACAAGCGAAATCCACACGGTTGACATGACGCAATCCGACAGTGTCTAAAATTAGCCACTGGAGAATTTCTCTTCCACAGTCTTTCTGTAGAATAATTCTACAGAAAGACTGTGGAAGAGAAATTCTTATTTCTTTCTACTTTTAGAGAAAATTTCGATTTTCGTGTCGTGTCAGTACTCTTTGAAGAAACATTCGAAATATTGAATTAGACAATGGAAAATAACAGTTTTTCTTCATACAATTACAGTATGTCAATTTATTTACGAGGAAAAACGCATGACTGACCTTTTGATCAAGAGGGGTTTTCCCATTACATTGTAAACGAAGCCAGGAGACATGCAAATAAATAGCCACTAGAGAATTTCTGTTCTGTTTAATACATGCACCTCAACCAGTAAACGAACTATAAAACCCGGTCCCAAAAACATAATAGTTTTTCTTAACACAATTCCACAGCATATATGTCATTCACAATTTATTTTCACGTTGAGCGAGAAAACACATTTTTCCCTCGTTGAACATGAAAATTAACCACAAGAGAATTTCTCCGTCTTCCTTAGCATGATGCAATATTACATCAGGCAGTCACGTTTTTCGTCATGCAGGTTAGTGTGTTGACTCTTTATAGGCCTTAGAGTCCAGTGACCGCGAGTTTACTCGAAGCGATCGAAGCAGAATTGTCACAGCGCTCGCTTATAAACAGGTGAATAAAATTACGTTTTACTTGGCTTGTGTGTAAGCTTGTTATTTTTTAATTTTCACGACTTACATAACAATCAACGTTATCCTATTCTGAACGTATGGGTTACCCTGTGGAAGACAAAAATGCTCAAAAACCAAACCCTGTCCAGCGGGACATTCCTATATAGCGTACACAAGGGAGAGCCCCCACCCCTACCCCCCCCCCCCCCCCCGAGGAAATCGGCCGCTTGTAATCCCTTCAGGGAATCTTGTTTCACGGCAATCTCACCCCGCGCCTCGTATTTCATGTCGCTTTGTTTCTTGTGTTTATACTTGTCTTGTAATTTATGACACCAAAATCTACGCTTCCGTACGCCGTTTATGGAGAAAAAGAGAGGACAGGGCTGTTATCAAGGAAAGCTTTTATTAATACCCGTGTGCATTTATAGCTGCAAACAACGCTTGCTTTGGATGAATTCCAGTTTCGTCGACGCCACTTTCACGAGCCTTTTTCTTTCTTTGTTCTTCCCGTGCATTCCGCTGCGGTTGTTTTCTTTTCCACTGATTCGGTTTCGCCGATGAATTTTGTGCGCCAGACTTCACTTTCCCCAATATTCTCCTGTCGCTAAGCATGGAAATGTCGTTTCCTGTGAATTTCAATAGACTGCCTTGTCACGAGGCTCTCTGGGGGATTCCTATGTTGTGTTCTATTGGTCGGCGGCATGACCGCATTCACACCCGCATTGATTAAGTGTGAAAACTACAAAAATCTTTTCTGCCCGAAAACTCCGGATTTGTTTTTGTGTGAATTCCCTCTCTTCAAATTAATTAACAGGGTATGTAGATTTGTTGGATTTTAATGAAATTTAGCCAAAATGTTTGTTAGACATTAATGCACCAAAGTGTGTGAGGCTTTACATGTAACGCAATTCAAAATATTTTTCGCGTGGCGTCCCAGCGCGTGACACGCATCGAAAACATATCCATTGTCTAACTTTAAAATAGATTTTTTCGGGAACCAATAAGAGTATTGAAAAAGCCTCACACACTTTGTTAGCCCATTATCTCCTGAATGATATAGTCCAGATTGTTTTGATGTCCGCGGTAACGCCAAGGTTTGTAACTCAGTTAAGCAGACACCGTAAGTTTTGCGTTCGAAGGCTTGCGCGCACCTAACAGAACAAAAACATTCTATTACCTTTACAGTGATATACAGTGTATAGTTTTCTAGGGTTTCTTCTAAAACAACGCGCATAGGAAAGATTTCCCGGAAGGCACCCTCGAAGGTTTTCAGTAACCTTAATAGAGGTGTTCTAAAGTTTACATTTTACAATTTAAATTTCAAATTTACGCACACAAGCCTATTAGCCTAAACAATAGCATTCTTATGCTGATTACGTGTATTATGTTGTGTTTGATGAGCTGTTAAAAGAAACTGGACATGCTTCACTCATCGCCGTGTTAAAATATCGCATTGTAATTTAACTAGATGACCATTTAATAGAGGTGAAATACAATAAAATTAGACAATTGGGAAGTCTAAATGGTGACCATGTCCGCTAAAATAAAGGTGATCACAAGTTTAAAGTAAGTATGGGGAGCGGTTTCTGGGAATTTGATAAGAGACCGCTTAATAGAGGGTGTACAGAGGGCTACTTAAGGTGGCTGGTAACGGTTTACAGCCCCTGTGTTTTGATTGATCGATACTACCATCCTATATCAGTTGATGTTAAAATAAAGGTATCAAACGATTGCCCAATCATCGGTGAACACGTTATGATCATCTTCCTGGTATATTAGGTTACCATAGCAACAGTATTACCTGTCAAAAACACCCTTATTTTTAGCTTTAAGTGCTTATAACTCAAAAACGAGCCCAGAGGGCTACTTAATAGAGGCATTTTTGTTGTGGTTTAAATTTGTTCTTGGTTTGACATTTTTCAAACCAGTTGGATTTGTATTTTACTTTGTCTCATATAATGTACTACTCTTCCCAGTAGATCGCGACACCCACAAATTTTTTTTTGCCTTCTATGGCCGTTTAAAATTTGAGCTCGAGGCGACTGTATTCTTATCACGCGATAGCCGTTTTGTTGACCACGCGATCAGTAAAGTTGAACTTGCAATGATCGAATTTTAACTTGCATTGGCACCGTTCGAGCATAAAAAATTACCTTCATGACTGAAACTTGATGACAGGGTGAACTTGATGATAAATCTTTATCCAAGAAAAACACTATCTGAGCACATCCAAGGCGATATTATTTATGTGCGTCAATCAAAAGACTAAGCAGTTGTTTTGTGGCAGCGAGTTGAAATTCGATCATCGCAAGTTCAAATTTACTGATCGCGTGGTCAACAAAATGGCCATCACGTGATAAGAATTCAGTCGCCTTGAGTTCAAATTTCAAACAGCCGTAGACGGCAGAAAAATTTGTGGGTGTCACGGTCTACTGGGAAGAGTAGTATTTCACTATCAGAATCTGAAACAATAAAGGAAAATAAAAATCAAACTGGTTTGAACTTTTTACAGTTTGACTATTTGAAACAGGCCACTTGGAAGAAAATGAACAAGTCAAAACATTAATTGAGAACAAGGAATGGCAACTAAACAGACCAATAACGTTAAAGCATCTAGACAATACATCTACAACAAATCTGACACCATACAAAGATGCGGACCTCTCAGGAAACTATCATTTCTTGATTGGTTGGTTTTGATCCTAAAATTTGAGCGTTGGTGTCAAAGGTCACAAGATCAAGTTTTCAAGTTAAATTTTTTCGAGTCAAATAACAAAGATAGAATCTGTAGAGTAAGGACTGTATAGAGGAGCCAGTAGTATACAAATTAAAGTCAAACATGTTTTCTGTACTCCTTACAAGAACTTAAGTCACACTATTTTAAAGGTGTGAACTAACATTTTCACTTAGTTTTTCTTAAGGGTCACAGGTTTGTGTGTTATTATCCACTAATGTCTTGTCCAGCTGAGCTATAAGTCAATTGTGGCAAAAAAAACGCCACATACATTGTATATGGCTGATTGACGGTAAAAAGTATAGTGCAATTTGAAATAACCGATATTTTAATATTTAAAAAGTAGACAAAATACTTGGTGGTCCTTTGCCGCGATGAACATGGCATAAATTTTGGAGATGATGCAATAGAGAAAACCCGAAGGACAGCTACTAAATTCACCACGCAGAAACTTATGGGAGTTGTGACACCTCAAGTGCTGTCACAAATACTCAGGAGGGGATGGCCGGAGTGCCGTTGTCCCTGATGTAGCACAACAACAACAACAACACATTGTACATGAGGAATTTTAAAAACGTTTCAAATTCACCACAGCAATTAATTTACATGACTGTAGCTAGTTCCAGTCCATATGGTAAGTGTTTCTGGCAGAGTAGTTGCTCTTTGTGTGTTGAATACACATTCTACCACATATCAATCAGATGCATACTGTGTAATAATGTGTTGTTCTAACACTATATTTACCTGTTCATCCAATGATTTTCTTGCAATCTCTTCATCTTTGTGCAAGTCAAGCAACAAACTAAACAGAGTAACAGCCAAGCCTGGTACACCATCTATCTAGAGACAATAATTAGAATTGTGTGAATATACATCATACTATTGGTTTGAAATGATACCTTGCAAAGAGGATGGATGGAGGGGGGAAACTGTTGGCACAGTTCAATAATTAGAGAGTAAATACTAGTGATTACACAAGCAAGAATTGGTGCTAGTGTTCACACCAAATTCTGGTGCTTTGAGCATGGCAGCCATGGCTTTTAGTATTGTACTCAGTTAGTGTTTGTTACATGTACATGGGTAACATAGCAAATTCAGAGATTTAGCTGCAGTGTATAGCATGGTTTGCCAGTTTATAACATATTTATTGGGTTGATTGACATTAAAAAGCGTAGTGCAATTTGAAATTACCAATATTTTAATATTTAAAAAGTAGACAAAATACTTGTACTCTGTATCTGATATTACTTCAGTAAGCATGATCTGGTTGACTAGATTTAATGTACCCAGCGATAACAACACTTAATATTTAAACGGACTTTATTTTTCGTGAACTAGCTGCAGCTATTTTGCATCTATGAATACCATCAGGCTTCTGTCGATCAATCTTCACATATCAATGGGCGAACATAAGTTGGGCTTTTGGCGGATTCGGTGAATGGAATATGCTGTTTCGCTCCGGGTGTTGCGTGACACAACGATCCAATGGTTGGAAAAGAAGGTGTGCAGTAGGAAGACTTTGTACATAATTCAGGTTAGTTTTATAAAATGTTTTCAGGTCTGGACTGTTATATGGCCTTTTTTTCAATCTGTGATTGGTTTCAAATGTTTTTAAATGCTACTGAAGGAAATAAATCCAGCATATAAATCACCGAATAGTAATGAAATTTGCTATTTTAGTGAATTTGATGCAAGTTTTTAGAGTGTTATATGACGAGTGCCCACAAATTTTATTTCAGATATTTGTAGACCAGACCTTGGTCTAATGAAATATTAGAGAGTTGATTTTAGATCAGGTCCCACTTTTGTGAATTTTTGATTTTTATGGAGACACCTCGCCAATGGTGCGCGTAACAGCGATATGAGAGTGTATGAAAAAATCATAACTAATTTTATGCAAGATGAAACAAGTTAATTTAATGCTTAAAACAAAGTTCTTTACTGATATTAATTTCGACATAAATATAAGCTTGCTGTGTTAAATCTAAAGTATCATACGGTACGTCGAGTTTCAGGCCAAAATCAGTGTTACAAATGACGGATTTGTTTGATCCATGGTCACTTCGGAAGAAACGGTCAAACTCAAGTATTAAAACAAACGAAACGAAACAAATACGATTTTTGTACTTTAGACATGATGTTTGACTTCTGTAGAGAAAATGAAAGAAATTCATTTTCCGCCGAAAATTGACCGGTCGGTTTTTACACGGACTGCCTCTTAAGAGTCCATTGTCCATATTAGAGAGGGTGCATTTTGTAGAGGTTTCTTTATAGAGAATATATGGCCCCATTGGGCATTTTCCTGGGACCAAGATAACTGTCCATAATAGAGAGGTGTCCGTAAGGTGAGGTTCGACTGTACCTGAACTTGGCAAGATCACATGACAGATGGTGCTCCCAAATTAAACAACTCCATGACAGTCCAATAGGGGGTCATTTAGGAGTTTCCAAGATTGTACCTAAAGTCCACAAAAAGTTTAACTGGATTCATTGTCACCGTGACGTTGAAAAGATGTGCCAAATGTGTGACCTCTGTGCTGCTAGGAAAGGTCCTAGTGTGAAACAAAGATCTCTGCTGCAGCTGTACAATGTGAGAGAGAGCCCATGGTGTGTTGCCATCAATGTCTTGGGGCAGATCAAGGTAAAATAGTTTATTTACTAAAATAGTTGCGATGGACTATTTTTATTAGTAAATGACCTGAGGCAAATGCACTCCCGAATCAAGAAGCAGCCACTGTCACTGATGTCCTTGTGTCCCAATTTTTTAGTTGGTTTGGTATGCCTGCTGATATTCACTTTGACCTTCTTCAGTGTTCCAGGAGGTATGCACCCTGCTTGGGATCCATAACACCAGAACGACTGCCCTGCATCCATAGCCTGATGACATGGTGGAGCGCTACAGTCAAACTACAGAATGTCAGGTCTCCACGTTTGGTCAGGATCATCAGAGGGAATGGGACCAACATCTACCACTACTATTTATGTCTTATCGTTCAGCAGTGCACGAAACCAGAAAGTTTACCCCCACCATGCTCATGTTTGGATGGGAATTGCATGTATACCTGGACCTGCTAATAGGGCGCCGCCCGCAAGGAGAACATGAGGATAGAAGCTACCCTGGTATGACTGAGAGTGTCTGTAGGGACTGTTCACAATTTTGCCTGTGTCCAGCAGGCAGGTAGCCAGAGGATGAAGAGGCGGTACGACGTGTTGTGTTGTGTTGCAACTACCTTTGAAAGTGGCGATCTTGTGTGTCACCAACTTAATGATGTCGTGTACAGGATTCATCAAGGTCCACAGGCAAAGCTAAAGTGGTGCACAGAGACCGGCTTTGCAATTACTGTGGGAGTAGCATGCAGACTGGTTCAAGGGACCAGTGAAAAACAAGGGTGTGGATGTACCTAAAAGAACACCTACACAGCAGGAGGACTGGGATGGCAACGCTAAGGGAGGTGCACCCATCAGACATCCCAAGAGGAGACAGAAGCTACCCCTGAGATTCAGACACGAGAAATCCCAGAGCAAGGATGCATGTGACAAGGCATTGGGGCAGCAGGGAGACCAGGAAGACCTCAGATGTTCCAGCAGGAAGTGGAGAAATCCTCCTACAATCAGCGATAAAAGTGTTGAGACATTTTTCTCTTTATGGGTATTTTATTTTACAAACATTTGTATTTATTATGCTGAGTTGTTTAATTTTCATTTGCCTGTTGAACCCTGGGGAAGTTAGTACTACTTGTACTACTAAAGTAATTATCAGCTGGTGTGGCTTACATACAGGATCTACAAGGTTGTCCCAAATAAGATCAATTAGATGACTGATGTGATATGACTCCACCCTTGTCATCCAGATGGTGTCTTCATGGAATAGTTTCTTCTTGAAAAGATTCTTCATGCACAGAAGCCACTGCCTCATGGCTGGAAAACAAACAACAACACATACATTTTACACCAAGAAATGATGGCTTTTCAATAATTATTGTTGTATGATGCTTATATTACATAATTATGTTGTATAAAGTAATCATTTTTAATTTCAATGCTTCTAAATTGGCATGAGGCAATGTGCCAGGCTATATGGAGCGGGTAATATAGCCAGACACAAATGTCCTGTATGTAACATTTTCTAGCTAGCAAAAATTGGTCAAATTGACGGTTGGGTTTAAAAGCCACTTTTTTCACTGTATACAATACGGTAATCTTAGTTAATGGGTAATTGAACTTGAATTTCTGTCTCTCCCTTAGTGGAGAATTGGGCTTCAATGGGTTAATGGGTATAATACATGTACCTGGTATGTTTAATGTATGCAGTAAGTACTAGGTTAACAACTCAAGAGGTTTTTAATTGTTAAACATTTTTACTTCATAATAGAGTCATAACAAGATGGCCAAGTTTTCTTGCAATGCTAATGTGTATATTTTACTTAGAAACTTTTACTTTAAGTACACGACCACATCAGCTCGGCTGTAATTTTAATATATTGTGTATAAATAAATGCTTTATTATTATTATAAACAACCTTACATTCATAACCAGACATATTTGTGGCTGTTGTTCATTTAGTTTGCAGCTTATTATTAAAGGTCACACAGTAATCATACGTATACAGTTGAACCTCTCTACAACGGCCACCTTGGGGCCGAAATAACTGGCCGTTGTAGAGAGGTGGCCGTTGTAGAGAGGTTTCAATTAGAGTATAGTGTATGGATCGGCGCATGGTTGGGACGAAAAATCCTGGCCGTTATAGAGAGGTGGCCGTTAGTGGAGGTTCGACTGTATTTCATTACCTTCAAAGGCCACGTAGTGAACTGGTGAGTTCTTGCTCTCTTTACAGAGAGTGTAAGTGGCATGGAACAGAAGCCCTTCCATCAGAGTAGTCTGTTCATCATTTACCTGAGTTCAAGCAATATTGTAAGATTATTCAAAAGTAGAAAATTCCTTAACAGAATATAACAAATAATTATTATAAAATAGCTGAGTAACTCACATGTATATTTCTCACTGAAAAAGTTCTGTCTTTATCAGAGGATAAAGAATAGATATGACGTCAGATCATGCGTACGCTCACTCAAGCAGATAATTTACAGTCGGCTAAGCTATTGGCCATGAGAAAGGTATAGGCTTATTGTGGCTTTAATTTTTGAGTGATTTTGAGACTAAATATTTTCAAGTCAAGGATTTTGATTTCCGTAGTTGACAGGCGAGTCGGTGAGCATGAGGAAAGCTTGCAGTAGTGGCAGACGCTTCAAATGATTCATTCAGCGATTTTCACCTGACTTCCTGTATGGAAAATGTCTTCAATTAAATGTAGAAAAAGGTAAATTGTTTATTTGAACAGCAGTTTGTACAGCAGTTTGACATTGAAAAGTTTTGAAAAACTTCCCTCGCACTCGTAATAATAATTATTGTACTCGCAATCACATTTGATTCTAGAAAGGAGAATTTTGCTATTGAGAATTTTGAACCGTGAATAAACGTTGTCGTAACCTAGCTCCTTTGCACTTTTATCCTACAGCAATATTTATTTCATAAAAGGAATAAAACCTCTAAAAATAAAAATAAAATATACCATCATTTCTTTCCAATAATGTTGGATGTTTGGTCTGTTTGGGAAGCGTCATCTGTACCCACCCCACCTCCCTCTACAGAGTTATAAAATGACACAGCATTATAGCAAATGTGGAATACTAAATAAAATATAGAAATTATGTCCCAGACAAAATAATGCAAGCTAATTATGTATATTTTTTATACATTTTAAAATATACTGTCTTGATAACAATGAAATCCCACTCATGCACACACCTCAAGCAGTATATCATTTTTCTCTGATTTAATGATGCCCATTACAATGGCTAACTGAGTGATGGGTTTGTATTCAGATGGCGGCAGTTTAAATTTAAGACATCCAATCATCACAGAATTATGGTGCTGTACAGCTTGGTGCTTAATGAATGATGCTCCTGTGAAATTAAACATTAACATTCATCATTATCATACATGTACCTCAAAAATACAGCGATGTGTGGGCTTAATTATCTAGATTAAACATGAGAAAAAGTTTACTCTTTAAATGAGCATTACTAGTTGCTTGTTCTGAGTTCAAGTAATTATGTAAATCAAAGTCAGTTAGTACATTTGCCTGTCTGAATGACTAATACTACATGTAAATGGTATCTTTCATGTGACATAGCTCTAACAAAACTAAAGGTAATGTTCAGAAGCCAAAGTTTATTCCCTACTGGATACTGAATTGTTAACTTTGTTTTAAATCCATTTTAATGCCCTTTTAAGTGTTAATGTTTAACAGTTAGGTTGGTGATCATAATGATTGTGAGAAAGCTTTTCAATGTGAAACTAACAGATACGTAACACCTTTAGCCATTTAACAGATTTAGTGTTAATGTACTGTATGTTATCCTGCACTAGGTCACTGTTCAGATGAATATTTCAATGTTTATTATTTGAGTTATTGAGTTAGGTGCTCACGCTGTTGTAACTGTACAAGTTTCCCACACTTTATCAACAACTTTGTAACTTGAGTTAGTGTCAATTTTGTAATTATAAGTGTTAGTGATAACCTACTATTTGTGTTTTTGACAATATAATAATTTCTGCATAAGGACAGTAGCTTGGTACATGTTGTACAGTCGCAAGTTCATTGGCTTTGTAGGCAGGTGGCCTGGGTTCGATTCCCACCAGTACCGATTTTTTTTTTACGACGATCTTTTTTTACAAATTTACGACGTCTCACGTCTTTTTTTCTTTCTCCTTTTTTATGAATCTATTACCGACGCAATTCATACAATAATTATTATTGGTATAAAGCAAATAAAGTACTGTTTAAAAACGACATATATACTGTCCTGAAACCCGGGCCTGAAATCGTCAAAGTACGCAGAGTTTGTACGCAGTTCAGCGCTTCAAAGATTTTCAATGATCTGTTTTCCAGAAGTCAAGTATTCTCTAAGGTCATTTCTTCTATTTGGAATTCTTACAAGCTATAAATCGAGCCATTCAAAGAGTCATTCGAAGAAGCTTTATACAAGCCATAAACTTTGAGCCTATGGTAGTCCAAAGTTAGGTCAGCATACTAACAACAACACAAAGGTATCTCTATGTTAATTTTCAGCCCAATGATCGGTGTGTCGAAGTAGTCCAGTGAATAAGAAAAGAGAGATAAATTTATAATTTAACTCATTGGCGCCCGTGCCGCCTCAAACCGGCTTTGCGGAAAACCACCCCGAAATACCCGTGCCGCCTCAAACGGCCATAAATAACACGTGTTGACAAATGCACTTGCCCTCCCTCCCTGGATAGTTTTTGATTCCCCTATTGTTTTAGAGGACAAATAAACCAATCAAAATCCGTCTTTTGCGCAGATTTTTAGAGAACTCTAGGGGTAGTAGAATTGTATTTTTCGGCGTTTTGAAAATTAGCGGAAAAATATTCTCTCGTCGGTATGAACTCTCAGGAGATTTGGTAAGAGTATTTAAGGTGCGGTTGTATGGTAATTCGTCCTCTTGGTGTTCTTCTCTGGAGGCGAGTCACTGTTTTAGACCTGATGGTGTGATACCGTTCAGGCCTCGGATTTTGTTCTCGATATTATCCAAAATGGTTACATGATTATTTTTCCAGGAATCACCTTTACCTTATTCGATTGAAAATAGATCTGCTCTTCGTCGGAATAGCTTGGCCGGGAATTTCAGAATTGATGGCACGTGGCCGCGTAAGAGAAGTATCGGTCTACCTCAATTTTGTACATGTTGCTGTTCAGTCTTCAGGAAAACTACGCTTATTTTTAGATTTGTCTCATCTTACAAACGTGTCGTCAAGAAGTCCGTCAAATATGAAGATTTTGGATGTTTTCTCCGGGAATGTTTTGTCTTCGACCTGAGATGTCCGCTTATCATCACATTCAGTTGATATTTAAGTCAGTCCGTCGTTCAAACTCAGGCTTTCAGTCACGGAGTTCAGATTAAATTCTACGAGTTTTAGAAATTGCCCTTCGGTTTAACTTCAAACCTTTATATTTTTATGCGCCTACTCGAAATTCTGGATATGTCACGGCCACTTTGATGCCTTAGCCTGTTCCAGGCGTTCGGATGGATATACCTCGACGATGGTCTTGGTGGAAATATGTTTATTGAAAGTGCCAAAAGCCTCGGCTTTTCAAGTTCGCGAGGATCTCCCTACGTCCAGGTACGTTTACACCTAATGACGGGAAATCGATTTGGAAGAGAGTTCTGTTTAGATTTTATATTGGGTTGTATTCATATTCACTAGGTTGTATTCTTTAGATCCTCCCTCGTTTCCTGTCTTCAAAATAGTTATTTTACAGCCAGAGATCTTGCTTTCACAGGTCAAATTATTTGTATGTCTTGTGCTGTAGGTATATTACCAGATTGTTAACAATCAATGTTAAGAAGCATTACACATTGGTTGGGAGCTGCCTTCACTTTATAAACAAGTGTATTTATTGTATTGTTATTATTGTTTTTCTTTTTATTAACTTTTTTCCTTGGGTGTATTGCTATTGTTACTTTTGCTAACATTTATACCACACCATCGGTGGCTTGAAGCTTCATTAAACAACTGATGATGGATGTAGAAACATCCCGGAAAACTAGAAGTGTGCTCATTATTCTTTTAAAATTGTTATATCAGTATTGTCATGTTATATAATATTATGCAGCACGTGAACAAGAACCTCACGGGATTAAATTTTGCGTGTTCTCCCGCGATCTGCAATGAGGTATTATTTTGGCAAAACAATATCGATTCTATTTATGGGAAACATTTGTCACCCTTGTTTTTAGCTTTTTTAGTATATTGGATAGATTGTTTATTTATTGATTTTATCTACTTTTCTTTTTAGTGGTTTTATTACTGCTATTTTAGCTTTGACACTTAATTTATGAAGGTTTAATTCATTCATTTATTTACCCAAGTCTAGCGCTGTTGGCGTTGTTTATTGTGATATTTTTTTTTTAGAATCCTGTTTCATTTTGTTATGAACTGGGCCGGGAAGAACAATTATGCGTGTCCGCCTTTTAGCCGCGTAACTGCAAGGCTTCAGGGTCACTTAGTGATTCTGTTTGTGACATTCCGCTCCTTTCTGGCCGATGATTTGTGCCGCGGAGGTGGTGATAGTTCAGTTCCGATTTCGTTATTGACTGGATAACGTGAGATGGTGGAGCTATAGTAAGAAGCTTTCATTCCTGGAAGATGCAATAGCATATTTGGTAATGAGAAGTTGAATGCTTTTGTGTTGTCCATTTCTTTCTTTGTACTCTTGGGCCGTGCGGCCTCCAGTGAGCACACGTTAGCAATATAGTTGTGTTTATGTTTTTTGTCTTTTGCGGTTGCCGCACGAGTTGTATAGTTCTTTAGGGAATTTAGACGAGAGAGAGGGTTTTTCGCCTTGATGTCGCACGGATCAAATGAACTAGAAAAGTATGGCGCGCCTTGTATGTCTCGGCACGAATGTACAAACTTTCAGGGCCTTGTTTTCATTTCTTAACACGGAAAATTATCTCTTTGAAGCTGAAAATGGAAAGGAGAAACACCAATTAATTTCTAAATGGCTTCAAAACGGATGATCACCGAGTACAGACTGAAGAAACCTTGCTGGAGAAGAATTTATACTCTCCTTCGGCGGCCGGGAATTGCGAAGACATCGAGCGGCCGCTTCAAAACAAATATTCACAGACTAATTATGGATCTTCTCAAGACTTCTAAAAGCGAAATGGTAATGTACTTTATTTCTTTGAATGTGGATAGAATTAGTGGAAGGATATTTAAAGCGATCGATTTATTAAATGACTACAAAAGTTATCGCTAAAAATCAAAAACTTTTGCAACGAAATTGACAGCGAATTGAACGGCGGCGGGTCGGCGGCTCCATGTTTTGGAAATTAAAATATTTTTACGCTTTTTAATTCGTTTCTTGGCTTTGGCCTGAATGAAAATTAATATCAAACAAAGTCTCTTTCAAGTTTCTTTCATTTGTTCACCTTTAACGGGAATTTTAGGTTTTCAAATGAACAACAAATCTTGAGTCTCGCACGAGGAGTTATTTGATCTGCGTATTTATGGCAAGTTTATCGCCTTTGTTTATTTAGCTTCTAAATTTGTTTTATTCAAAATTTATTTTCGGGAAGTGACCACAGTATTTCAGAAAATAATTCTGAATGGTTTTATTAATAATACCACCGAGAGAAAAGGAGAAATTCTAAGTGTTTTTTAGCCGTAGAAATTATTTAGTTTCGAAAGCGATTTACGCCGCGGCAACTCGCAATCAGTTTTGTCATCTCGAATTACCACTTTTTGCACGAAGATTTAATACCTCCGTTAATACCAAGCCGTTGAATTAATGAAAGTTCAAGTTGAACAAAATAAAAAAACAACTTTTTACCAGAGTATTTAGAGATATTCTTATCTTTTGTGCAAAGTCTTTCACTTTGTGCTTTCGTGAGTTTCTAAAATGGCGTGCGGTTATGTGAAGAAAATTTTATCGCTGTTTTCAAGTTTTGTAATGAGATATATTTATTCAGGCCGATGACCTTTTGTAGTTATAAATTGTTCTTTCAACTTGTCTAGTTGGAATAAAAGTGTACTAAAGAAGCTAATTATTTGTCTGTATTTACTGCGCATATGGTTTATTTTTTCAGTTCACACATTTCGGTCAAATGCCGTAAAATCTCCAGGTATTTAGGGGTAGGTGCGCGCTTAAAGTCTCCAGGCGCCAATGGGTTAATGCCTAATTTAATATTCATAAATTATTGTTTACAGCCCATCGACCAAGAAAGCGAGCGAGCGAGTGAAGATTTGCATATCTGTTTCCACAGCTATACTCGTTTCATTGCATTCACAAGTAAAAAGGTAACATAATGTAAAGTGGCATAATTAGTTGCGTATTGGATGTAATTTTCAGTCATTAAAACAGTCCTCAAGCTACACTGTAGCCCATCGCTAACCAGTTTTTGAGCATTTTAATGTTCATTTGCCAAGAATGTTATTATTTACCTTTTGTCAGTTATGGATGCATGCAGTCATAGAAGTACAGTCTAATAAAAGTTTTTCAATTTTTTAAACAGCTGTTTGTTAATTTCTTGTTTACTTTTCAATACTTGTAAGGCCGAGTGCCAAGTGAACATAGTTTCTTTGTATATTTTAGTTTGCATTGTTTATTTGTGATACATTAAATACCATTCTCCTTGTGTGACTGGTATCATGGTCTTTTGTCCAACAGAACAGTTACATATTGAGATCTGCAGCTGTGCCTAGCAACAAGCCAGTGGGCTTATCTGTCTACTAACCTGATGTGATTAGTAACTGTGTAATGATTTCTTTGCTGCATATGCATGGTTTCAGATCTGCAGCTATGCCTAGCAGCAAGCCAGTGGCTGTTCCACACAGAAACGTACATTCCTTAGGAAGGGTCTGTATACAAAGAATACAAAAATGAACAATAAAATGATGATTCTTAGAATAGCTGTTAAACGGTCATTATGTTCGTGTGTAACTGAATGTTATTAATTAAGTATATACCAACTTTGGTACTTTCAAAATTTATCACAAAAGTTAGTCCTCATGAAAATTGAAGCACAAAGCTAAGGACAAATAACTTATGACAAAATGTAAAGGTAAAGCTGCACTTGGGCCAAACTGGCCCATTGCCGGAGCTTATCCTAGTTTCCTTAGCTCATGAAGCTGACTAGGAGTATTGCTACTCCCCCTGGATGGGATGCTAGTCCATCACAGGTTACCCTCCCAGCATTTTGTCGCTGATACCCATTTGTACTCCTGGGTGGAGAGAGGCACTTTGCGAGTACAGTGTCTTGCCCAAGAACACAACACAGTGCCAGGCTTGAACCTGGACCCCTCAATCCGGAGTCCAACGCGCTAACCACCACGTCTCCCACGAGACAAAACTATATGTAAATTACCTGAAATAAAATGATCTTCCTGTTGTTCATCCTCGGAGACCCAGGGGTAGTTAGTCTAGCCTGAGATCAGGCTCCTGAAGAAAATTTGCGAGCGAAGCGAGCAGAGTCGCTGCCTGGAGCGAGGAAAAAAGCGACGGAGCCTGAAGACATTCCTTTGATGCCGCCGATCCATGATACCAGATTCTGGTATCATGATTGGTCATTTTGCTTAATATTGACAGATTCGCGGTGAATGATGACAGATGTTGACAACACAATGTCACGCGTTGTTTGTTGAAGTTGAATACATGTACAGGAGAATTGAGCAAGCGTTACGGAATTTATTCTTTGCCATCAGATCTTTCAGATATCCCTCGGCTCAAGGAAGAGCAAAAGATATGTCTAGAATCTGTGGCAAAAGAGCGCAATGTAATTCTCCAGCCTGGTTTTGGCAAGAGTTTAACCTCGGGTGGAGATTAGAACGATCTGCTGTTCTAATTGTGTTGCCGTTGCAGTTTCGATAATGAAAGACCAAGTCGAAGAGTTGTCCCGTTTAGGCCTGAAAGCTGAAGTTCGAAATGGAAGGATAAAAACTGTCAAAAAAAATGGACATGGAGCCGGTTAGCCGGCGATCTTTTGCGTTGGAGTCCTTTCATTTGCGAAGAGAAAATTATGGCTGAAAATTGAACATTCAACAGACGTAGCGTTGGCTAAAATTACATATTTGCATACGCGTATTACGGTAAATTTCCGTCTTCACCGCTTTATACGCTTACTTTTAGCAATTTTTACTTTCAATACTTGAAATGCAACGATCATTTTTGCAGTGGAAAATAATTTATTTAACCATTCTAGTTTAAACAAGAAGTTAATTTGGGAAACACGCCAAACACTCCAGGTGACTTGTTGACATTTTATAACAGGACTGATTACTGGAGGGCGGATCAGTGGCATCAAAGGAATGACTTCAGGCTCCGTCGCTTTCGTTCTGCAGCGACTAGGCTCGCTTCGCTCGCAAATTTTCTTCAGGAGCCTGATCTCAGGCTAAGTTAGTCGGGCACGACAAAGTTTATAATCAGCCAAAAGTTTTTCGATGCATCGAAACCACTCACAAAATTTCCTTCTTGGGTTTCCTTAGGTGCAACACCTGAAGGTACTTTGACTTATTTTACTATCTCCGTTGTCCAACGTAGGCTTAATTATTATTATTTGTTTATTTTGCCAAGAAGGCAAGTGTATGGTTCGAGTATATGCTTTCTTGAATTGATCCCTGGCAGCCGCTTGCCATGTAAAGTTAGTAGGCGATTTTAGGATACAATAAACATAAAAAGAACCAGGAAATTTGTAGTTTGTGATCTTCATTTTAACGTGGGGTATAATTGCCAATTGGGACTTTGATCACCAGGTTGCGATTGTTGAAGACCAAGTGAAACAATTCAAGATCACTGGAATATGGAGAGAGATCGAAAGGTCATACATTGCCATACATTGCCAAACTATAGATGGAAATTCAGGGTTTACATGGGCTGGGACTGGCAAAATCCCATTACTTTTCAATGAGTCAATGAATTTTCCATGGCTTGTGACCCAATTCCATGATCTCAAAAAGCTATTACAAACATTACTGATATTAAATACACAATCACTCACTCAGGACTCAAAATGGCAGGCACATGGGGCATCTATAATACACAATTGTAGAGGGGTTTGCAGTTTTCATGGCAGTTGTAACGCAACAATCGATGGTAGACGTTTTTATCGCAAATCTTGAATGAAAAGTGGAATTTTAATGACATTCTCGCTTGAGTGAGCATGACAAATATGCAAATATTCGTGTTGATTTCTTACTTTAAAATCTTTCACAAAAATAGCATATGAAATTTTCATTGATATTTTGGAAAAAAGAGCATATTTGATGGTAAAAAGAAAGACGTTTCGTGAACTAACATTTTGGACAACTGAAACCCGATATGGAATGTTTTAATCCAGACGTGCATTCAAGCATGTCCACAACAACAGTGAGATAATGCATTTTCAAAAGACTTTTCCCGTTTTACTTTCATGTGTACAAAAAAAGCGAGACCTTGGTTATAAATGAAGGAAGAATATGTGTTTACTTAAAGCAAAATATACTGACTGTTCATCATCAAACACTGACCCCAATGTGTTTTGTACTTGAAGTGGTCTCCTTGTATTGTCTTGAAAAATCCATTTGAAGTCCTTTGGCTTCTGCTAATCTGTAGCCTTCCAAACGCGGACGCGAAATATTCTTCTTTCCATTTCGAACTCCAAAAAGATACACTTTAATTAAAATAGGGAAGAAATACCGTCTTGAAAATTTAGAAGCGAGCCGTGTGAGTCAGTGCCATGTTGCTTGTTAGTTCGCGATCTCGCATTGTGTGAGCCTGCGTCTTGAGTGTGCCTGTGGTAATTTAATATCAACTTAATATAAACTTGCCAGGTTACCAAGTTTAACACTGAGCGATCGAGTGACATTTTATTCCCATACTGACTGCAAGAAGTCGTTAATCACGACTTAAAAAGGGACTTTATTCATACAATATAACTTAATAAAACTATAGTAGAAAAATCCATCAGAGAACTTGAATTTAAAATATGTGCTATGATAAACACAAGCCTCAGATGAAGCCTGCTTTTCTATACAGAAACTATATAGATCCAGGCCCGTAGGGAGGGGGGTGCGATGGGTGCGTCCGCACCCCCCCCCCCCCCCCACGGGCTGTGGAGGTCCACCAATAGTGGACTGACGGTTCAAAAGAAAGTGAAATAGTAATGAAATAGTAAGTGCTTGTGCTCTAATTCGATAACTGGACAGGTGTAGTTTGAAAATGAAGCCTGAATCAAAACAATCGCAGCTTTGAACGTGTTTACATATCGTCTTCATCGACAAAGACAACATTAAGCAAGTCATTTTCTTCATCTAAATATTCACTCCTTTGGCCTAAAAGTGTCTTTAATCAAAGGTCTGCAATATGTATTTTTAGTATTCTTTCATCGATATTTTCTTTAACTGAACAGTTCCCGAAATATTCATGCTTTTACGTTCGCTTTTGGCTGTCTGGTTTCATATCATACTGCCTTCAAAACGCATGAAATGCAGTCTCAGACAACCTAATCTTTCAAAATTTCCTGGACCCCCCTAGTGCCTCGCGCCGCTCGTACGATCCAAACTTTGCATCTCTAACGCACCCCCCCATTCAAAATCCTGTCTACAGGCCTGAGATCTACACAATAACAAGCAAAAAGGTTTTGCAGCCAAAATATTTAAGCTTATTCAAATACCTTACATTTTATATATTTTCGGTTCAAAGCTGTTTAATCGATCGAGCGAATTGTACACCTTCGTATGCCAAAGTTTAATGGAATCAAAAGATCAGTTAAACAATAATTTTTGTTATAAATCAAACAACATTTAGAAATAACATTTAAGCTTACTGTACTTCGATGTTTTCCTTGAAAATCCATTTGAAATGCCTTGAGAAATTATCGAAGGGGTCCAAACGCCAAAGATCAGTTGAACGCTTCCTCTTTTTCGGCCGTCAAGAAATGTAGTTTGCCTAAAATAATTACTCCCTGCAGGAACCGTCCTGTTCCCGGTGCTTCAATGAAGTTGTATAAACCCCTTGATTCATCTCCAAATAATTTGTCGATGTACTTCGATAAAGAAACATGATGTAAATTCGTGAAAGAAGCATTTCTCAAACCGAGGAACAAAGGAATTGCAGAATTTATGCGTTTGTTGGCATTGGAACTCCTAAAAGGTCTATCTTTTAAATGTGTAAGACGTGAGAAGTCAGAGAAATACCATCCTGAAAAATCGTAAGCAATCTGCCATTTTTTTTGCTGCGCAATCGGGCTACTACCCCCGACCCCAAATAACTACCAAACATTGCGCCCACAATGTTGTTTAGTGTTGTGATTTCCCAGGCATTATGCGCTGGTCAGTGGAATTACCAAGAAAAGTTTACACCAAACTAACAAATTTTTCCCAACCACAACGAAACCTCATCCTGAGCTAAAGCTCATGCTGAGGTAAAAAGGTACCTGAAAACAATTTTTTGGTTATCTTTTAATTTATAAATTGTCTTCCATGTATATAATACCATCTTGCGAAAAGGAGAAGGGGGAGTGGGCTAAATAGGGAGGGCAGAAATTGACTTGTTAGAGGGGTTTAAAAGAGAGAGGCCAAATGGCCAAATTCAGAGCCATAACAGTTTTGATGCAAGGTTTACAGAAATAATACAGCTACTCTTCAGTTGCAATGAAGTGCATACTGTAGTATTTTTCAGATGATAAGTAATGGTAATAGGACTGAGTGGAGTCCAATTTGGTCTGTAATCATATGAATGATAACAAAATCGGACGACCGCGCTTCGCGGGAGTCCGATTTGTTTATCACGAGTATGATTACAGACCAAATTGGATTACACGAAGTCCTGTTACCAATTAATCATAACTATAACAAAAATTGAGAAAAAACGTTAAATGGTTAATTGTTTTGCGAATAAAAACATAATGGTCGAGTTTGTTTTTGACCGAGATGCACGAGCAAAGGAACCCATTCAAGTGCAACTGTCCTTACAGCGCGTGCAAATGACACGTACTGTCCAATAACACTAGGCATGATGCGTAAACTATCCAATAACACTAGGCATGATGCATAAACTGTCCAATAGCAGTTATTACAGATATCAGCGGTTTGACATGCAAACGAGGCGAAAGGGTCAATCTGGCCATAGTTATGACTGGCATTGTATATATTGGCCCATTAGCCTCATTTGTAGGCTCGATTACCAGCCGCTGTTCGGGAAAATGAGCCAGAACGAAGACCGGACTCGAGAGAGCGGCGGAAATCGAGCCTAACTCGTTTGCATACTTTTTAAAAACAAAATAATATTTGACTGTGGGCTCAACTGTAATAACTGCTATTAATACTCAAATCAGGCCTGCTGATAACCAATCAGATTCGAGAATTTTGTTATAGTTTTGATTATAAATATAATAAATTGCAAATTGTTATTTATGAGCATTAGTGGTATTTTGTAAGTTCTGAATAGAGGGTGCATGGTAAAGTGGGTAAGTCAAATAAAATAGTCTACATTCAACAGATAATAAAATGCTACAGGTGATGAGTCATTTGGCTAAAATAGGTTATTGCTATAAATTTAAAACTCCATTCTCATTTCAGTAATGACCTATTAATGATTTTGAAATTATTTGCATCTTTTTTATCGCAACAATGCTTCACAACCCCATACTTGTCCATACTTCACTTGTGTCAACCAGAATATGCTGCCCTATGTGAAGACAGGAAGTATGGTATTTCTGATCCCATGCCGGAAAATGGTGTATTAAAGCACAATTTCCCGAATAAACGCTGGGTTCAAATAAACAGAGGGTCTACAAGGTCAAGTTTTAAATCAATGCCTCTGCGTTTTATGTTTCTGATGCTGAACAAAAAATGCCAAAAGGCCTGCTCAGAGAATGTCAACTGAAGCTGAACAAATGAGATAGGAAGTCCATAAATCAAACCTTCATTGCCTTTATTCAAACATTAACGTAATTATTGTGAGCATAACATTTTAACATTCTATGCCAAATACGGACGGTGTAAACCGCAGGTTGCAGGCTGCAGGTTGCAGGTTGAAAAAAAAATTTAAAAATTAAAAATTAAAAAAAATTAAAATTTAAAAAATAATATTAAAATAATTAATAAAAATTTAAAAAAAATAATAATAATAAAAATTAAACAAAAAATGTTCCTTTTTGTCTAAAAAAAAAGAAAAAAAAAGATTATCTTGGAAGATTTAGAACTGGACTGGACTCTTAGTATGAGAATTTGAGGAACCATTTCAGATGTTCTCGTTTCGGATCTTCTGCGGAAATCTTCGGGTCAACTTCGGATATCTTCTGAAATCTTCGGGCCATCTTCGGAAATCTTCGGACATCTTCGGAAGTCTTCTGGTCAACTTTGGAATTCCGCAAATTCTCATACTAAGAGTCCAGTCCAGTTCTAAATCTTCCAAGATAATCTTTTCTTTTTTTTTTTTACACAAAAAGGAACATTTTTTAATCATTTTTTATTTAATTTTTATTATTATTATTTTAAATTTTTATTAATTATTTTAATTTTCAATATTATTTTTTTAATTTTAATTTTTTTTAATTTTTAATTTTTTAATATTTTTTTCAACCTGCAACTGCAACCTGCAACCTGCAACCTGCAACCTGCAACCTGCGGTTTACACCGTCCGTGCCAAATACACACATACATGTAGTGACATACAATATTTTCAAAAATCATTGTCTTATAAGAAGACTAAAATATTATTTGAATGCAATTAAGTCATACCAATACAACTGTACTTATCTATTGAAGTCCCGATCAGCACTATTGTACTATTGAAGTCCCAATCACAAACTACAAATTTCCTGGTTCTTTTTATGTTTATTGTATCCTAAAATCGCCTACTGACTTTACATGGCTGCCAGGGATCAATTCAAGAAAACATACTCAAATCATACACTTGCTTTCTTGGCAAAATAAATAATAATTATAATAATTAAGCCTACGATGGACAACGGAGATAGTAAAATAAGTCAAAGTACCTTCAGGTGTTGCACCTACGGAAACCCAAGAAGGCAATTTTGTGAGTGGTTCCAAACTTCCGATGCATCGAAAAACTTTCGGCTGTAGGTAAATAAGCATGACGGTCCGAATGTACTCTGTGTATGGCGGCACAAAAGTTTCCCGATAGATACTGGCCGTCAATTGGGCAGAAAAATACAATGCCAGAAATTTCCTGCCCAATCAGAGAGCGTGAATCCAAATGTTTCTGGAAGTGGTCCGATAAGAGTCGATGCCCAGGACCTGTTTCACAGCTACTTCGAACTTTCGCCGCTCTGACTTGTGCCGATTATAAACTTTGTCGCGCCCGACTAACTGCCCCTGGGTCTCCGAGGATGCCTGTTGTTTAGAATTTATACAAAATCTTCTTATGAGAAACTTAACAGCTGGACAGGTTGTGTAAACTTATAACTTACCTTGCAAAATAATATCCTCAACAGGTTATTGATAACAGTCTCTAGGACTGTGCTGCCTGTGAAAATAAAATGACAATTTTCATTGTTTGTAAGCTAAGTTATCATAAGTATAGTGTGATTATTATTGTTAATAAGCAAACATTTAGTTATACATTTCATTATGAAAATAAGTGAAAGTAAACAACATTTCAATGTCATCTTGACATCATTTTCAAGTTTGAAAATAACAGATTATTGTGTTAATTTATACTAAACAAGGTGTAAATAGTTGCATGCAATAAATGTTCAGACTAAATTAGGTTTTACAAGTGTTAGTAAGACTTTGAGAATTGTCAAACAAAGACTTTGGCATGAATAGAGTCTGTAAATATTATATTTAACACAAAGTAACATTTATTTTATTGTTTATTTTTCAAGATTGTACTACGTAGCATTGTAAGTAGTAATATGTATCACTTGTTTTATGTCTTTTTAGTGGTCACATTTTATTACATGTATTTATGAATAAAATGTAACAAGGACAATAAAAAAATAAATAATAAAAATACTGTCACTTAGTAATTAATTAATTTATAGAAGTCACTGGATATCAAATGGTTCTCACAAACATCAGGGAGCTACATGTGAGCCTCTCTATGGGTACCTCCAGTCTTCGATTTCGTCGCTTTTTTTAAACAAATCGTCGATTTTTTAGCCAAATCGTTGTTTTTGCATCGGGAATTATTCAATGCATGACAGTGTTAGAAGCAATAAAAAGCCCTGTGGGTTTCAAAGACGGGCCTTTGCGCTTTAATACGCATACTGGAAAGTTCGTATTTCATACGCCAAAGTTTTACGCCACGGTTTTTGCGTAAAAAATTGTTCCGCCAGCCGGCCGTAAAACGTTTTCTAATACGCCACACGCCGGCCGACTTCAGCACTCTTATAACCTGTCCACCACACGAGAATGGAGAATTGGAGATGGCTATGAATCGAAATTGGAAACTTTTTTGGCCCCCTCCTTAAAAACAGGTCTGGATCCGCCACTGTTTATGTACCATAAGCAATGTTAAAATTGTGTGGGTTAGTTTTTTGTTTAGAATGTTTCGGATTTACGCCACGCCAGCGCTTACAGCAAGAAAAAAGCCCTGTGAAATACGCCAAAAGTTGGCGTAAAAACCTAGCTCCACGCCAAAGATCTTCGGCGTAACATATGAACTTTCCAGTATGATTATTGTTTTACGCTTTGATGATCGTTTCGATGTTAGACTTGTTATTGTTGACTGGGAGAAAAAGCTGGAAAACAATGACTGATAATCTTGTCAATCTTCTGACACATTTTTAATATTTTCTATCTGATCATGATAATTTGTAAATCTTCGCTTCAATCTCTAAGATCGTCGTTTTTTAATGGCAATCGTCGCGTCTTCGATTTCTTCGGAAATACCCATAGAGAGGCTCACATGTATGCCAAGCCTAAAACCATGTAAGAAGCCATGCCAAGCTGAACCACACAGCCTGACCATTATCAAACAACAACAAAATAAACTGCTAATATAATTACAACAGTGCTAGTGGAATTTAGTACATGACAACCTTCAAGACGTAAAGTGAACTTAAAAAACACTTGGGTGGGTGGGGCATGTTAGGCAATGGGGGATGGCAACAAATAAACTTCACCTTGGACCAAGCCATGTGATCTAAAACACCCGCACACTAGAACCCAGACTCCCAGCCGTACATGTGAGAAAAACTTTGCTTGTAAGCTTGTAATTTGAAAACAAAAACAAATGGGCGCAAAGTCAAATGGGTGATACAGTGGAACCCAGATTTAACGAAGTGCCAGGGGACTGGGGAAATTGTTTCATTAAATCGGGGTTTCATTAAATCGAGAACCCCGATATAATGTATTTGTTGAAAATTTGCCGTAATGTTAGATGGTATTCAATGTATAGCGCTGCACTCCCCAACACTTCCGTGTCTGGATGTTATACTGCAAAAAACTGTACTATACGTATAGCACTTGTGATCTTGTGGCGTGATGACATTGTATTCATTATATCGGGGTAGATTTTACATTCGGGCTTCTAGATCGTGTTCGTTATATTGGGTATTTCGTTAAATCGGGGTTCTTTTCCATATATTTTATTGTAATTCTGGCAGGACTGAATAAATTTGTGCGTTAAAGCGGGACTTCGTTAAATCAGGGTTTGTTGAATCGGGGTTCCACTGTACTGCGCTTTTTAAGTATAAGGGCTGGCTTAGATGGTAATTTTTGCTTATGATAATAGCATGCAACATATGCTTACTTACCACACGTCTTGGGTCCTATTTATGTATACAAAGCCTTGTTAGTAAGCCAGTTGTAACTTTGATTTAGATATAACAATTTGTGTCATAGGCATGTTATAAGCATGTCACATGCAAGCAAAAAATGTAGCATCTATACAATCACCCCTAACCAAACCTGCTTTTTCTCACCTTCATTTGATGCTCCACTGTTGCCATAAAGCAGGAAACCAATTTTCCTTGGGAAGTACTGGAATGTCTTCAGAACTGCCTGTAATCAAGCAGTTTTAAATAAAATCATTTTTCATTTACAGCGCTAACTGTACTGTTACTAGTTAATCCACCAGATTTGCCTTTTACCAGCTAGATCACAGTGTTAAAATAAAACAATTTTTTCATAACCGGAGAGACATTTTAAGGACTAACCTTTACAATAGCCTGACAAACATCTGAATTACATAACAATCCTTCAGCCTCAGACTGTTGCAGAACATACTGTGAAAAAATCCCAACCAGAAATATGACATTCATTGAACCTCATAACATGAAACATGGGAGGAGATGAATATCAATTCTGGAATACTCTGTTGAAGGCAGATGAACAACTGATAATGAGTTTGAGACCGACAGCGAGCGAGAAGATTAGCAGGCAAGATAAAATGGTTCTTTTCAGAACAACTAAAATGCCTCAGATCTTTTCAGAACCACCAAATCTAAAAAAGTCAATGTGTGTCTTTTATTTGTTATGTTTTAAATAATATTATTGTAAATAAAACTGCAATGATCATTGTTAAATTTTGTTCCGCAAAAATATTCGGCTATAATGGATGCACCCCAATGTGACACTGAAAAACCATGCACCTTACAACCGAAAACTATGGCATGTTATGGTTTTAAATCTGCGAAACCAGTTGGAATTTTATTTTATTTGTCTTGGTAATCTGAAACAAAAGAAAATAAAGATCAAACTGGTTTGTAAAATTTAAAACTACATGCTTGAAATTTAAGCCACAACACATATAAACTGTATTATAAATAATTATGATAAATATAAGCAGTTATATGATTGCTTGATGCAATAATTAAACAAGAAGTTCCGGTAAAAAAGGGGCCTGGCCTGGCCATTCTCACACCTAGTTGTCAATCAACCATCAAAGCGTAAACTGCTGACAAACAACCTGCGCTTTTTGTACAACCGTTATTGATAAAATGTGTCTCATTTTTTCTAAGAATGTTAGCAAGTTATATCTTATTTTTGTTGATGATATATTTTTGTTTCATGAGATTTTGAAGCATGTTTAGTTTGCAGGACGCTTGACTCAACAACGTGCCACGACTGCAAGAGTACAAATTTGCATTTCGCACCCGAAAGGTGTGAAATATGGGAGGTGCTATCCCTTTTATAGCGTAACTTCTTGTTTAAGGATCTACTGTGATTTATTTATTTTATTTACATGTATGACAACTGGAATCATAATCACTTTCCTCTTACAAACATGTACTGTGCCTTCCGGAAAATCTTTCGTACACAATTATTTTTGATAAAACCATATATCATACCCATGAATCCGTGTGCCAACCTCAGACCGCCATGTTAGTAGCCTCTTTCTGATTGGATACAGTTTAACTGAATCCAATCAGAAAGAGGCTACTAACTATTCGCAATTCTACGAACCATTCAGTAAATCCCATACATTCCACTATAAAAATGCAAAATAGCACACAGTCGAACAGTTTGTCTTGGAGTATTTTATAAATGACGCGAACTGGAACTATTGCTTGTGGTTTTCCATATCTCCCCTGTAAGATTCGGGTAAGATTCGCTTCACTCTAACACACAAATGCATGGACAGTCTACAACAGTTTTAATGACACCTTTACCAGTGTACCTAGCGGTATACATTACTGATTAGCATAACGAGGTCACACATTCTAGCATATTGCGATACATTACATCCCCCGGCCTTCGACCTGTAATTGTGGGTCCTGTCCTGCTGAATTTCCAGTGGAACTTGAAGGAATTGCGGTCAGATTGAACATTTTCTCAAGCACAGTTTTTCTCTCTTCGACCCTCCACAAAAAACACAAAGAGTGCGCCCGCGTTCGCAACTGGTTATAACCGGTGATTTGTTGTTGTTGCCTAGAAACGGCCCGGTGCCATCGGAAATAAAGAAAGAAATAAAGAAAGAAATATGACCGTAAACGCCATGTGAGAGTTTGATCCAGTCTGAGCTCTCGGGGAACAACATTATAAACCTCGCTACGCAAGGAATTAATACAACATGGATAGGTCACAGTTCCCATAGAGTGAGTTTAGATGTGGTATAACTACACGCAGTGTGACTATTGGATTAAATTTCATTTAGACCACGGTTATCTTAACGTTGTCTAAAATTTGTTAAAATAACTTCCCTAAGTGGAACTGAAATAACGCCATTGAACGATACAGTGTACAATGGAACTTAATTCAAATTGGATGCTCTGTTATGCTAATGTACATTATTAATTATAGTTATTATAATAATCAATATAATTATTATAGCCAACTGGTCAGTTCACTACCACTTGAGACTGGATAATTAATTTTAATAAGGGTATAATTACTGCAGGTAGTGTCGAAAACAAAGACCCCTAATACGAAGACCCATTCGAAAACAAAGACCCGTTCGAAAATAAAGACCCACTCGAAAACGAAGACCCATTCCAAAACGAAGACCTATTTGAAAAACAAATTACGACGAAATTACGACTGCACAGTTGTTTTCATCGCTTTGCTACCGCAATGTTTTGGGATGAGTTTGGTGTGGATAAACCCTGGGAGGTTGCGTGACAGAATAATGACAGGAAATCAACAATATTAAAGCAGACTGAGAACGTCTTGTCCAAGTTTCATTGAAAACTACAAATATGTGTCGTGAATTTTGCCAATAATTAAACTAGTAATAGTTCTCACTATATCTGCCCCCGCCATTTGATGATATTACGTTTTGTTTATAGAAATATTTCGGACATTTTTGAAGTAGATTTTGTGATGTAGCTTTATATAATGATCAATGGTGTAGCAACTTACTGATCGTTCAATCCTTGAAATAACACAAAATGGAACAAAACTCAGTTATTCAGATAAATAATAACGATCTGGGTTTATTTATACTGAACAATGAAGTTTGTTGAAAAGATGCTGATCCTTTTGACTGGGTTTTACTTTTTTTGACTTGAGATTCTGATCTGTTTGCATCTGTTCGGGTTCACAACAAATGAGGACTGTATCTTTCCAAGTTATAAAATGCGTTTATTCGTAGATTCACAGTTCTTTTAATACACTCACAATTCCGTTCCATTCTATTCACTATTCAGTCTGAGGCTTAACCTCTTACAACAATATAAAGTGTCTTATATACACTAGGAAATACAAGAATGTTGCGGTTGTAACCGCTAATCTTAGTCTTAGTTAATATTATCAGACAGCGTCAAGCAGATTTTTGGATCGAGTCTGTCGACCCCATTGCTGATTTGTGTGTGAACAATTCTATCCGGTACTGTTGAATGACCTTTGTATTCAAAGAAATCACTGTAATGCAAGATACTCACCTTTGAATTGCACATTTTCTTCAGACGAACGGTGAACAACGACAGCTTTCGACAGCTTTTGGTTGTTTGTTCCAAAGTGAGCCGGCCTCGTGCCAAAATTACCCATTACCACCTTGCGGCCCTGGTGAAAAATTACCCGATACCACCCCGCGCGCCCAGTTTTGTCAAATCGGGATTCATTGGCATACTGTAACATATATATCAATATATATATTTATTTTTATATTTTCTTCAATTCCATATACATTGTATATATATATACACACGCGGGGACTACTATTCTGCCTCCTTGGGGTTTTGGCCTCTGGGCCAAAACCCCTCCGGGGGCAAAAAGTGAAACTAACCTTAACTCTTACAATAGTCCCTCGCGTATGTTTGAAACACTAAACTTTTCAGTTGAAAATACTGCGAGTACGTCGTAGTACGTAGAATTAAAACATCTTGGCCCGGTTGTCCCGCTAAATGACTAAAAAAAGGAGTTTTGTGCATTTTGTCAATCTTTATTTAGTTTATTTAAGCATCTTTCCCGGCATCCGAAATAACAAGAAATTAGTCCAAATTAAATGCGTCCAAAATTTTGGGTCTTAATTTTATAGGAGCTTATTGGGTATAAGAATAGTATAAGGATTTAATATATCGTTAATGTCACTGTTCCGATAGTGACTAAAACTTATCAACTATTAACATATATAGACAAAGGAAATCAAGACACATATTTGGCATGATGGGGGACACATCCCCTGCGGTTAGCATAACGAGCGACTTGTAGTTGCGTGACCTTGCAAGCCTCACTTGTCTCCCCAGTACCACATGCTGACAGGCAGAACAAGAGTATTGGCAGGTCAATTTTTGATTGCATGACCTTTTGAACCTCACTTATCTCCCCAGCACTATACGCTGACAACAAACAGCCAGTGCTGGATCGGACAAGAGTATCGGCAGGTGCAGAAATAAAAACACAAGGGCCAAAACAATGCCAAAAAGGCTTGGGGGAAGTCGCTATCGAGACTTAACCGCCACAGATACATGCAGGGCATGTATCCCCCCAAGATAAAACAAAATTAACCCAATGTACCCGGGCCAGGAATACAGGCCATCCTGGGGGCCGCAGAAAGCAATATAGAGGGAGGTGTACGAATGTAGAGCTGATAACAGTCAGAAGACCATCTACCTAGGACTTTGATTAACCAGTCTGGCAAACCGGCAGCCGCAGCCACGGAGGCTGCGCCGATACGAAAACTATGGCCCTTTAAACTTTTGTAAGGGAGACCCGCAGAGCGGGCGGCATCCCGTAGAAGGGATGTGACTGATGATCTGGTCAGAAGCCGACCTGACTGGAAGGAAAATAGAGGTCCCGGTGGTGGCTGAACAACTAGGAAACAAGAATTTTCGAAGAAAATATAACCGGGCTTTCTTTATCAAGCAAGCAAGCCGTTTTACCTGCTTTCTTGCTTGAAATCTATCAGATTAGTCACGGCAGTCACGCTGAAGTCTGATGTTTGCATATAGTGCCTACTGTCAATTTTCTTGCCTCTGAGCAGTCTTTGAAGATCATTCCTCAATATAAAGCCAAAGTTGAATAAGAGGAAAAAACACGACAACATAGGTACGAATCGGTGTTGAACCATCAATCGCAGACGTTCCGCGTTGCACCATCATCATTCGCAGCTATTCTAGTCACAGTGATATTATAATGTAATGATTGTTATTTATAAATCTTCTGCATACAAGGAAGTGAATTGCTGCACCAACACGAAAAAGTAATGTATTTCACACTAAATAAACAGCACAGTATTCATGTTCAAATCAAAAGTAATAGCTTGATATGAAATTTGACCTAACGGCGACCCTGGTTTATCACAGACGTTGCGAAATCTCGTCAAGTCACTGTTAGACGTGACTCATGTGACCCCATGACGTAATCGTCCTTATTTATAAATCTGCATTTCTCAGCAAGTTTCTGTTTTTCTCAGAAAATATACGGAAAAGATATGTATTTCACACAAAATGACAATTATTTAACAGGACAATATTCATAAAATATCATTTAGGCAAAGGATGACCCTGGCGAAATCTAACGTAGCTTGATAAAAAAATTGATCTAATGGCGCTTCCAGTGCATGTGATGTACGTACGCACCTCACAGACAATCAACCTCGTTCCCAGGGTCTCTCATCCACCGCCCCCAAAGAGCGAGGAGGAGAGACCCTGGTCGGGGCTGGTCACGTGGCTCCCAGATTCTGGGAGATTACAAATATACGACAGAAGGGAGGGGCGGCTAAGTGTGAAATTTGTCTATTCTGAGCCTAGGGGAGAACGGAAAGTGTTGTAAATCAAAATAACCGCACTCCCGTTGGATGTGCTTTCCAGTGGTAACATTTTCGCCGTTCCGAGACGCCAAAAGACGATTAACGGACGATTAATTAAAGAATTTTGTAGCCTTCAAGACCGCGATCAAGGAAAGCTAGGGTTCTTAGATGTATCGAAATATCGCCATCTGTACAACGCACATAGTTGATCAAGATCTGCAAAGACGAAGGAGTCGAAAGCGGTTAATGTTTCGAATCCAGGACAGGAAAGGGATAAAGAAAATCTTGATAGCTTTTATTTATTCGGCGGCGATGTTTTGCTTGACTCTTTATTCTGGTTATTTCACGGTCTCGTGTATTTCGTCGCTACCGGCGGCGTTGCGAAAATGATAAAAGGTGACAAAATGATCACCGACAAGTCTCCGCGATCGGTATGAATCTTCAAGAAAATTCAACCCAACTCCAGGTAAATTACGTACTATTGCTTGTTTCTGTTTGTTTTTATTGCACTCGCCTTACCTTCACCTTTTAGGATATATCTTTTAAAGGAACACGCGACATGTAACATGAATTTCACTTTGTTTTACATATGCGATGTGTACGTGATGTGTTAGATTTTACAGCGCTGGAGTCAGCGACTCGCAAAAATATCAGCTTGGTTTATTAAACTTGAATTAAGTCCAGGGTGTCTGAATATTTTTTATTTCCTCTTTGTGGAAATGTTCAGATGTCAGTGTAATTTATATAATAATGACGCCTCGACATTGACCTTTCGAGACCTTGCCTGTCGTGGAGCAGCGCTAGCGCGCTGGAAATTCATCGATTTTCCGTAGCCCGTCAGTAATACAGCAACAACATCTCGGCCACAGTAAATTGCCTCTAACATTGGAGTAACTGCTGCAAACAGCGAACTGAAGACTGCTGTAAAAACATCGCTTGCCTGTGAACAGTGGCCGTTAGCTTCTGGCCTCGGTTTGTTGTCAACAAAAGAAAGCGCGACAAAGATTCGTAATTGTAGGAGCCCTCCCTGGGGTTTCAAAATGTCAATTAGACACGTGACCACCCAACCAGGGTCTCTCTTCCCTCGCGCCTCTGGGTGGGGAGATGAGAGACCCTGGGAACGAGGTTGACAGACAATCTCTTCAAGTCACGATTCGACGTGACCCTATAACGTAATCGTCCAAATATAAATCTGCACGTCTCAGCAAGTTTCTGTTTACATAAATCTGCGAGTCTGGGCAAGTTTCTGTTTTCCTTTTCGGAAAAGAAATGTATTTCACACAAAACAAACAGGACAATATTATGACCCTGGCGAAATGTAATGTAGCCTTGATAAAAAATTTGATCTAATGGCGCTTCTAGTGTATGTGATGTACGTACGCACCTCACAGACAATCTCTTCAAGTCACGATTCGACGTGACCCTATGACGTAATCGTCCAAATATAAATCTGCACGTCTCAGCAAGTTTCTGTTTACATAAATCTGCGAGTCTGGGCAAGTTTCTGTTTCCTTTACGGAAAAGAAATGTATTTCACATAAAACAAACAGGACAATATTATGACCCTGGCGAAATGTAACGTAGCCTTGATAAAAAATTTGATCTAATGGCGCTCCTAGTGTGTCCACCTAGTAGTGAGTACAATGATTTAATATTTTGACGAGTCAAACTCACCGACGTTGCGAAATCTGTACGCCGCTCCGATGTGTTTACGTGGTCCTAAATTAATATTTATTTGGACCAGTCCAACTTTCACATAGGCTCGATTTCCGCCGCTCTCTCGAGTCCGGGCTTCGTTCTTCCCCGAGAAAATCTTTCACAAGGCGAATACATTCATATATATTCATACTCACCCCTAGCTCTCCTCCTAGCACTTTGGCGGAGTAGAGGTATAGGTGATTCACGACAAACAAAAAAAACAGAAGCTATTTTACTAACCGGGCTGGGCCCCAGGCCCACGCCCGGTTAATAATCTTGCATAGCGTTAACGGCGCATAACGAGGCCGAAGAGCGGGCAATGACAAGAGTGTTACCCTGCCGGAAATAATCTGTCTTAGAAGCCTTAAGGGTAACAGACATATGTTGCGGGTTAGCCAGACTGGGATAGAAAGAAATGGCATCCTTTGTTAGGTCAAACTGAGATCTAAAACGGCTAACCCCTTGGTAGGTAAATTCACTACATCGGAGAAAACCAAAAAATGCTAATGTAAATGCAGCCCAAACCATGAAAAAGTCTTTATTCCTTCCCTGAATTTTAATAATATTGTGCTGTCTGCATGGTAATTAGCAGGTTGCAGCTATTTTTACGCGTTCAAGCGATCTGGGAAAATAGAGAGGCTTTGATCAGTCTAAATTTATAATAATTAAGCAAATTTGCAGATTTCAATTTTTATTTCTATTTTTCGAGTGGGTCTTTGTTTTTGAATATATGTAGGTCTTCGTTAAATTTCAATTTTCATTTTCGGATGGGTCTTCGGTCTTCAGTCTTCGTTTTAGGGGTCTTCATTTTCGATACTACCAGTATAATTACTGTGATTTACCAAGAGAACACTTTTTAAAATCATGATGGTAACACCAATAGCCCATTTTCACATGTCGTCACAGCGGCATATTGGTGTTCTCAAACAAAGACATTTCTATCCTTTGAGAAATGAGTTCTATTCTGGTGAAAAAAGTTCCTATTGTTTGGGAACATCTATAATTTGGTACCATCATTTTTCAAAGCTTTCTTGGTATAAATAAAGTTAGTCACTTTTTCATACCTGCAGACAATAAGAGTTCAAACAATGAGAAACGGTTGTAACAAAGTTTTCAAACAGTTCATCCACACACTCCTTGCCAAGCTCAAAAACGTCAATTAGCTGACAAACTGTTAAAATGACAAACAATACCATATACTAGTTACATGACTGTATGCAATCTCAGAGATCAAGAAAATACTCATTGGTATTCAAAGATCCATATTTTCTATCAGCCAAGATAATCAAGCCTTAAAGAAAGAAACTGAAGATCTAAAGTCTGCTAATTTCAATGAGATTAAAAGGATGCTGTCAAGTAGGATGCTGTCAAGTAGGGGTAGGGACAAAACGTGGGGTAGGCCATGGCCTAGGCCATGGGTAGGCCATGGGGTAGGCCATGGGGTAGGCCATGGGGTAGGCCATGGGGTAGGCCATGGCCTACCGGTGGTCAATTTCCTAAATAATAATAATAATTTGGATTTAAAAAATCGCTTGAATGCCGATGGAAAGCTTTCCGAAGCCTCCAAGCCTATTACCTAAATGGTTAGTGGATTTATTTCCAGTTGCAAAACGATCTAAAACGACCAAAATACCTTTGATGGTCGACCTCGTCCCCAGTGCTCCCCCGGGGGCTAGCTGGAAAACAAGACTGGACTCTGGACTGGAGTCTGGACTGGACTGTTGACTAAGTCAATGATGAATTAACTTATTTAAGTTAATGATAGACTTCATTGTACTTAGTTAATAATTACAAATATTAAAATTTAAATTTTGAAATATTTTAAAAGCAGCTCCTGTTTAAAAGTTAATATAATATAATAAAGTTAATATTTAACTGTTTAAAATGTTTCATAATTTTAATTTTTTATATTTTCAACTATTAACTAAGTAGTTAATCATTAAATCAATAAAGTTAATTTATTAAGCTAATCATTAAATTAGTCGACAGTCCAGTCCAGAATCCAGTCCAGAATCCAGTCCAGAATCCAGTCCAGAATCCAGTCCTATTTTCCAGCTGGCCCCGGGGGAGCCCTGGGACGAGGTTAGACAACAACGAAATAGTTCATCGCCTATTAAAGGTATTTTTGGTCGTTTTAAATCGTTTTGCAACTGGAAATAGATCCACTAACCATTTAGGTAATAAGCTTGGAGGCTTTGGAAAGCTTTCCATCGGAATTTGACGGTCTTCAAGCAATTTTTTACCCAAATTATTATTATTTTTTAGGAAATTAACCACCGGTAGGCCATGGCCTACCCCATGGCCTACCCCATGGCCTACCCCATGGCCTACCCCATGGCCTACCCCATGGCCTACCCCATGGCCTACCCCATGGCCTAGGCCATGTGGCCTACCCCACGTTTTGTCCCTACCCGTCAAGTAGGCTGCGGACGAGAACAAGGTTTTGAAGAGGTCCCTGACCACAACAAATAATCAGCAAAAATGGAAAAGGAGAAATTGCTAATTAAAAACAGAATGAAGATTCTGATAGACTCAGAGGAGAACTTGATAAAGAAAACAATGGAATTAGTGTCTAATAGTATCTAATTGTGTAGACTATTTCACGGGTTAAGTTAAATCACTCTAACTGATTAAAGTATCAAGCAGACATACATGTACTAAACATCTTTGACAGCAGATTCATAGCAAGCAAGGGAGTGACTGGATGTTCAATATTATTATCACATAATCTTGGGGTAATTACTATGAATCATATTTCTTACCAATTTCAATAGCATTCACAATTTTGCTGGTAGGAGATGAGAGCAGCTCTTTGATGTTTCTTTTAATTTCACATTTTGCATATTGGGGCTTGATTTCACAAAGAATGCTGAATATCTGCAAAGAAAAACAATGATGTTTTACCATATCAGCAGTGAATTACATTAAATTATTGATTGCCTCTCATTTGTGGACAAGCATTTACTATCTAGGTGCTCCTTTGTCTGTCCATTGTCATTCTTTGCACTTTAATTGGATCTGGTCCTCCTCCCAGTCTGGAGCAGAATTAAGACATCAACAAGATGCTGCCAGTCAGCCCAGTCACAAGCCAGTTGATCTGGTCATTGCATGTCATGAGTGGCATTGCTGCAGGCTCAGTCCCGGCTGGTCTCCCAAGGCTTGTTGAGCTTCTGAAGTTTTTGTTGATGTTTCTGTATCAAGTGTTTTTTAGAGACGGGTTGCTAGCCCAGTGCACAACCCCCAACCTGGAAGGCCAGGGCGTTTTTTTGTCTGTCTCTCTCCCGCAGACCAATCCGGCTTGGTTAAACCTGCCAGGAGCACACAAGGCTCTCGCCGGCATAGCTCTGGGGGTCATAAGGGCACACAAGCTTCCCCGCCACGACAAGGTACAACATCGGTGGAGGACTTTAATTGGAAGGCAGCTGATATACAATATAATATTAATAACAAAACCCAAGTCTGATATAGCCTGCGTAGCGGCGGTCTTGTTAGCGCGCGAAGGCAAAATCGATAGCGGCGAAGCCGCGAGGGTCTGGGGCGGGGGGTTTGAAAGACCGCCTGCAACAAAACCTAGGTATTTTGAATGCAGCCAGTACCGCCCACTTTTATTGATCCAATTAAAAACGGCCAATCAGAGTGAAGCTGTAATGGGAAACCTCCCATTATCTATTTGAGCGCGAAGGAAAGGTGTTCGCGAGAAACAAATATATAATATACTTGTTATTGATGGCGCGTTTATGGAGAACCCCGTGCGTGGAGGAGGTACGCCGAAAAAGCCAGTAGTGAAACGGGGACGACGAGAAAAAGAGGAAACCGCCAATGATTTCTGTAGACTGTGCTGTTGCAAGTTAAAGTTAAAATTCGGAGATTTCGAGAAAACCTCCTATATTTCGACAGAAAATTTGTTCAAGAATTCCGCGAAGTGCGAAGAAGGATGTAAGCTTATAAAGCAAACATTGGCGGAGCTGTGCTCGCATTGGACTTGATGTTGTGAAATCAAACACTCTTTCAGATCGTGTGTGCAAATCCTGTGGAAGAAAAATACGAAACGCTTTCGAGCTGTACAGCTTCATCGAATCTAGCCTAAGGAACAATACCCTAAATACGCTTGCAAAGGATTTGCCTGGTGAGGCGCTCGACTGTCAAGAAAAATCGCCAAGTGAGGATTCCTCCGAAAGATTTAAGCGCTTACTCCCGTCGTCAATATCCTCACCAGATAGGAGCCCTCGTCCAAAAAAGGGCCAGAAGAAATCTATATCTGAAAAGAAATCGCTGAATTTTGCGGACAGTAAGAAGAACTCGGAGCAAGTAACCAACGCGAATAAGATCTCGCCTCAAGTTTGTAATGTTGACAAAAATCCTTTGTTTACATTGAATTTGAACGTGGACGATTCGGCGGGTTCTCGACGACGGAATCCATTACTTCACTGGACAGTTCCAGTGCCGTACAGTTCAGTGAAGCCATCTCAGCTATCTGATCTTCAATTATACTCTTCAATGGAGCAATAACAAGAACACAAGTCTTCGCTGACAACATTTCTTCCCTGGCCAATGCGAAAATCGTGTAGATCAAACTTTTACCAAAACCCGTAGGCAGTACTGCCATTACGTCCTTTCCACAAAGCAACTGTTTCACGGCCGTCTCCTGCTCTTTCTTCATAACAATTTCTCGATTTTCCCTTTGAATATTCAGGAAATTTAACGCTTTCGATAAACTCTCTTTGACCGTCGCCATTTTCGTTCGCTTGGAAATGTGTGATAACATTGGTCCATCTCCCTTGGGGGAGTTCAACTAACATTTGATTGACGTGTTCACAGCTCTCAACCAATCGGAATTTCCCGTCCGCTGGTGGACGGGAAATTTGGCTGCATTCAAAATACCTAGGTTTTGTTGCAGGCGGTCTTTCAAACCCCCCCGCCCCAGACCCTCGCGGCTCTGCCGCTCGCAATAGCGGCTTTGCCGCTATCGATTTTGCCTTCGCGCGCTAACAAGACCGCCGCTACGCAGGCTAAGTCTGATACTTTTGTTTTTCATGCAAAGGATGTAACCTGATACTTTTGTTTTTCATACAAACGCTTGTACCATTTTCATGGAAAGGATGTTTCTTTGGTACTTTTATTTTTCGTGCCACGTATGTCAGTCGAACCCCGTTAATACGAACACCGTATAAATAATAATGTAATTATGTTTTTAACATTTATGTTTGTCACAATTTCCAATACCTGTTACGTGTTATCGTTTCTTTCTAGTCTTCAGCAACTTTATTTATCTATAGCGGCAAACGCATTCAACTGGAACAGTGGATATCTCAGACGATCTCTTCACATAATTTTGTGTAATGATTGTAGGGAATATAAATTAAATTCACTACTAACAAATATAGAGTTTTAATAGTAAAGGACCCAAATCAAAATACCGGTAATGAGATATTCTGTTCCGTGACCAATTTATTGATAATTGAATTAGTTCTTGTTTCTCAGTTGGATAAATATCTGCGTGTTGAATACGAGAGGGCCCCTTTAGGCTGCCATGTTGTGTAACGATTTTTGCACTTTGCAGATATAAATTTTGCTTTTAATTACTATCAACTAACCCACCCCCTCCAAAATAGAAACAAATAATAATAATAAAACAATTATGTAACCATTTGAGTTTTTTCTAAGAAAGTAGCTTACATTTACATGTACATTTAGTAGCCTACAGTACTTGTAAGCGATTAAAAAATTGCAATTGATATACAGTCGAACCTCTACTAACGGCCACCTCTCCACAACGGCCACTCTTTTTTGTCCCGGCGGACAGTCCATACATTCATTCTTGTTTTAACCTCTCTACAATGGCCACCTCTCCATAACGGCAACGGCCACTAAAGCGCATCCCAGCTGCCAAAATAACCTTGCCACAACGGGCACTTAATCAACGACTGACGAACGGTGTATACAAAACCCCATTTTTTTTGGCGTACAGTAATAAAAGGTCACGAAACCTGATCCGTACCGCGCGTCGTCGGCACGTGTTTAGAGCGTGATCACGACATTCAAGCCACTGATGGAAGAGTCACAAAATTAGAAAGTACAAGGCCGCTATTTTTTTCTATTTTCCATTCATTTTACGCTTTTACAGTACTGTATTTTTATTTTCGTAAATCGAGTACAGATTATAAGGCTCTGTGTTTAAATTACATTGCGAAATTGAAAAAAATGCCTTGTAGCACAGTAAGTCACATTAAAATAGAACTTCATAGCCACAATGTCCCCCCCCCCCCCCGAAAAAAAAATAATTGGTGTCATATTACACCCCTACCTCCCCATAACGGCCACCTCTCTACAACGGCCACTTATCTCCGTCCCCTAGGTGGCCGTTGTGGAGAGGTTCGACTGTATTTCGTTAAGAAAAGGGGAAAAAATACCTCACCCGAAACCTAAGTTGGCAAGATATCACCCTCCAATTAAAGACAAATAGTTACCTGAATGCGTTGAAATGTATGGACATGCAGTAGATTCAAAATACATTTCAATACACTTCAAAAAGTCTTTATCTCCTAGCCAACCCTGGAGTATAGGACGGATGGCCAGCAAAACGCTGGGCGTTACCGGTTGGCGCAGAATACGAGATTGCCCTTGGTAACGAAGGATGCCCCGTAGAACCTTTTTTAAAAGTAACTTCCCCTGTAAAGGGTCACCGTGCCCACAGCAAATGTGGAGATTACGCACGGCAGCAAGATATAGCTTAATTGTACTATGGCGGACTGTCCTAGCTAAATAGGAAGCAAAATACGCAAGTGTCCCTGAAAACGCTGAACCTGAAAATGGGAGAGGGAGTCGGCAATAGCGTTAGAAACCCCAGGGACATGTTGAGCCCTAACGAAAAAATTGTGCTTCATGGAAAGAAGAACCAAGGCCCTTAATAAATCCATTATACGTGGGGCCTTGGAATGACCCGAATTAATGATGGCGACAACTGTTTCATTGTCACACCAGAATTGTAGGCGCTTCCCGGCGAAAAACGGGTGCCAAATGGCACAGGCTACCACAATGGGAAATAGTTCCTGCCACTCGATACTAATACCGTGGTCTTTGCTTATGCGAAGATGGGGTGGCCATTTCCCTTGAAACCACTTTCCCTGAAAGTAATCCCGAACCCGACCGTGCTTGCAGCATCGGTATAGAGTTCTAGATCTGGGGTGGGTGTGAGGGTAGAGTCTAAGAAAAAAGAACGCCCATTCCATGAGGAGAGGAACGCTCTCCACATTGCAATGTCCTTAAAAAATTCCTTGTTAAGGCGAATGTGGTGGAAGCGGCTAGGTACGCCCTGGGTGAGGTTAATAATACGTTGGAGAAAGGTTCTCCCAGGGACGACCACCTTACAAGCGAACTGTAATGTGCCAATAAGGGACTGAAGCTCGACCAGCCGTGCAGCCGACCAGGCGTGTGGTGAAGGATTTTAACATGTCCCGAATCCGAGTGAGTTTGTTGTCAGGGAGGCGAGCCTCCATGCGAACGCTATCTAGAACAATTCCCATAAATTCCAGGACCTGGGTGGGGCCCAAAGTCTTAGAGGCAACTACCGGGCTTTTACTGACATGAACATGTTGAGCAAGGCAATGAAACTACCAAGGCAGTGCAATTTTTTGGCTTCAGCTATGAAAAAATCATCAAGGATGTGGAGAACATTTTTAACGCCATAATTATTCTTAAGTATCCACTCTAAGGCGTCGGAAAGCTGGTTGAAAATATCAGGAGCACTGCGGAGCCCAAAGGGGAGGTAGAGATCAACATAAAACTTAGATTGCCAGTAAATACCCAAAAGGTTCCAATCATCGGGATGAATGGGGATCAGACGGAAGGCTGATTTCAAGTCCGTCTTAGCTATGAAAGAGCCCGGACCCAGGGTTTGAAGTAAGCGTATGGCATCGTCCACGCGCACATACTGAAGGGAATACAACTCCTTTGGGATATGGTCGTTAATACTGTCCCCCTCAGGATAGGAAAGGTGGTAAATGGTCCGCCATTCCGAGGAATGCTTCTTAGGAACTACGCCCACTGGGTGACACTGAAGGTCGGGGAGTGGGGACGAAGAGAAACGACCAGCTACCCTGCCCAACTGGATTTCCTTAGCTAAGTTAGATGAAACTAGGTCAGGATGCTGGGAAGCAGAAATTAAATTACGAGATACCCGGGATTTTTGAGGGCCAGTATACCTGATGCGGGCCCCAAACCTTAAAGTGTGAATTAAAGAGTTAACAAAATCGCGATTAGGGTGGTGCAATAGTTCATATTGGAGGCGATTAGTGTCTATAGGCGACGAAACGTCCGGCTTGCTACTTCTTGATTCTGTCACCGTGGGTTGAGTTCCTTGCACCACTGCTGTTGGACCGTTGTTGGGGGCAGCTGGAGAACGAGTGGCTGTTGGAGCTACATCGGCTGCATATGTGCGGGTACTGACAGTTGGGGTGGCGCGAACATCCGGAAGGCCTGTTGAAGTCATAGCAGTAGGAGTTACCTCTGCGAGGACGACGGGAAGGGTCAGCTACAGGGCAATCTCCCTGGAGATGATGTGGACTGGAGCAATGGGAGCAGTGAGGCCTGGCCAGCCCAGAGAACGTGACAGCCCACAGTTCTAAATCTATCTTATCCCAGCCGAGGGTCAGGTCATGAGCTGCTCGGCGACGAAACTGTTCATCATAGGACAGCCAAGCGAACCCCCTGAATTTGGTAGCCGCCAGGCTAATAATCTGCTGGTATTTTAGAAGCTCAAGGGATCTCCGAGGATAGGCAGTTACAATCACGACCATGTACGAGGTAAAGGCGTCAATCCATTTGTGGAAGCTATCGATGGTTGGCTTTCGTTTACGCACCATGGTGATAGGGGAACCCAAGGGGCCTGGGGACGAGTCTGCCAACCGAAATTGGATCTCAGGGATCTGGGACTGGTGAATCGAGTCGGGGAGAAGTAAACAGAAATCTACGTACTCACCCCGCAAGATCCGATCCTCAAGGTTTTTGTCCAAAGGACGGTTGAGGCCCAACGGAGTGGCTACACCAGAGGTACTATAGTTGGTAGCAATGTTGGAGACATACGGCCGACCGTACAGCTGCTGTTGGGCGTTGTGTTGAGTCAGGGCCGCTTGAATAGAGCTTTGGACGGTGTCACGGATTATGCTCAGCTGGTCGCCATTGAAGCCGCTGTTCGCCACTGGAGCAGGATCCCGCTGCTGCAACAGATCTTCGGCAGAAGATCCAGCGTCGGACAAGGCATCCTCGTTTTCTGAGTCTGGATGAAGTGACGGGGCGTCGATATCATCCTCGTCTGACTGAGGAGCCTGGGGTGGTTGAGCGACTTGCACGGTCCGTTTGCTTCTGGCAGGACGTCCTGGTGCTCTTTTATTCCGTTTAGAGACTCGCCCGGCTGGCTTTGGGGCGGCTGGACGGGAATTATCGACGGATTGAGCTTTACGGAGAGCAGCGATTAAGGTTGCACGCGAGCCTGCCACCGGGAGATGCAAAGCCTGCAAGCGAAGCTTTAACACCTCCGATGATAATGACGAGAAGGCGTCTTTCCGTTTACCATGGCCAGTTGTTCGGTTGCTGTTCTTGCTAGGGCGCGCCATGGAAAAAGATTTACAATGGTTTAACGACCTACTAAGTGACTATAGTGTTCAGAGTGTGTACCACGAGGTAACTGAACTTTACACAATGTTCTTGTGCTTTTATAGTCGGACAGAAACTACGAATACAACCAATGGAAAATAATGTACTATAATGGTGCTAGACATCACACAGTAAAATCACTCGCATGCATGAAACATTTGAGGCTTCTAGCGAATTACATTGCTCGAAAGAATCAAAACTAGGCAGTGTTGCAACTCAGTAAAATACCGGGAGAGCAACGTACGTAAAATAAGATAAGACCACACAAAATACATGTGTTGTTGTGACCTTGACCGACCATGGTGTCTAGTTCGTCACGTTCCATTAACCGTGTTTTACAGTTTATGCTGTAAAGCTTTCTGCAAGTACATGTGATAAAACTAGTTATAGTTACCACTAAAGTGCCAACGACATAGAGGAGCGAATAAGGGACTGTGCAATAATTATCAGGAGGGGGGGGGGGGGGGGTTGGAAAATGGGCTTCATGTAGCCAAATATTAGGTAATACCCCCCCTCCTAAAGGAGTGAATTTAGTTATTGCCCCCCCTCTAATCAGTCAGAAATTATGTACGACCCCCCCCCCCCCCCCCCCCCCTTCGCCCCTCACAGTATACACACACCTTTATACAAGTACGCTACATTTTCTCTACACGCACCTGTGGATTAAAATCTTATAACAGAAAGAAGCATGTTTAATTGTTTGACATCCGTGTCTGGAACAAACATCACCTCCGTAGTAATGTTCAACAGAACCATAGCAGAAGGAAAAGAGCATGTGTGTTATTTTCAGGTCCGGTGAAGGCTAGCTAGACCCGAAGGGCCGGAAAATTTTTCAGTCCCCACCTTATAAATAGGTATGGATTCGCCAATGTAATATGTACTTGAAATAAAATGTTAAGCCCCCCCTCTCTTGAGTGACTTATTTTACCTAGAGCCCCCCCCCCTCTCCTTGCTTTGATTTTACTTTATGCCCCCCCCCCCCCCCCCTCTGGTTTTCCAACCCCACCTCCTGGTAATTATTGCACAGTCCCTAATAATTATTGATAGAAAGCTTCAAAATAGATGATCATGAAACATAATGTTCTTAATTATTAAATCTGACCGGCGTTACATTGTAAATATTACAGACAACATGAAAGCCCCAGTTTATTTGATGACAAGATAACAAAATTAATACCCCATCCTAAAGTTGCTTAGAAATCGAAGATGTGTCTTCGTTTGCTGAAATGTTTCGTCATTTTAGTTGCATGAAAGTTGAAAGAATTTTAAAATTATTATCGGAGCAAGGAAGCGTTGCGTGACGGGGCCAGACTGTCAGATGTTTATATTTTGTAATGACTCATTCCAAAAAATTAAGATTTACCTTTTATTTTCATAGCTATTTTGATAATTTAACTGTAGATAATTTTAGTCCAAGAATTGCAACTTCATAAATAACTGAAGTATTTTTCTTTCCAAGAGTTTCGTGTATGACAGAACTGAAGACGAATGAATGTTTACATATAAAACAAGCGCGTGTAGTGATGAAGGAATAAATAATAACAACACTGAATGAACCCTGAAAGGGAATCTCTGTAGCCTGCGAGAGCAGACGTAATTCCCGGCTCGAGTTTCCCCGCCGAAAACTAAGGATTTTTTGGCTTTGGCTTGTAACGCCGATTAACCAGATAATAAATGTACTGAACGCAGTGATCAAGGAATATTGTATACACGCTTTGTCTTGTCAGTAATTTTTGATTACGCAACGCTGGCGTTCAAGGACAATTTTTGTGCTATAAAATGTGTACAGTATTCTGTTCGTTTCGTTCGTGTCAATCGACGAAAGAACACACTGAGAAGCGAACACACTAATTCGGAATCGAGAAGCGAACACGCTGGCTCTAAATCGAGGAGGGAACTGACCAAAATTTGTGCGTATAACCCTATTCCTTGATCACCTGTTGCTTACAATTTACACAGTGAATTAAGGTGACTAAAAGCCCTTTCAATGAAGAAATATTAACCTTACTCACCTGGCCCGCGGCCCTCACGAAAACGACACTGTTATTAAATATTAACTTACACCCAAATATGGGGTATTACTTACACCCAAATATGGAAAACGAAGTTCACGCAGAAGTTGAGATTTTTGTCCCAAATTCAAGAATATGATCTGCCAACTCGGCAGCTTCGCTCTGGCTCAGCTGCCTCGTTGGCAATTAATGCTGTTTGTGCCAAATTAATTAATAAATGTTATCCTTTTTTCCATTTACATGGATCGTGATAGGGCTATAAGAAGAAAATAAATGTACAGGAGTGAAATAAACTGAATGCAAAAAATAGCTTATGAAATAAGGTTGGGATAAATTATCACATGAAAAACAAAACTATCATATTTCATGGGTTTCGGAAAAAAACAATAGTATTATGTTACATAATATGTTTGCGAGGAAAACAACAGCATGATCTTATACGCTTGGGAGCAAACAAAGACAAATGCTGTAGGAAATCGACCCACACAGAAGCATCATAACCATAAATTTTCAGTTTCATTTCTGCAATGTCGCATGGTCCTTTCACTTGCGCATATCAACATCACGTATCTGATTGGCTATGATTAACTTAACTTTGTACCTGTACAAGTGCACAATCCTAAGCTACGTACCAGAAACAGCGATTACAACAGAAATACCAGCTCAAGAATTTGACACTTACCATGAACACAGCAAAATGTAAAAGCAAAGCCTGTACATCGCAGTAACACAGTAATTGCACATCTTTCTATAATTAACTTGAACATTGTACAGGTACAAGTATGTAGCTACAGTGAAAGTGTTCTGGAACATTATAAAAGGAACGCTAAGGGAAGTCAGGGAACGCTCAGGGAATACAAAGTGGAACGCTAATAATGCGTTCCACATATTAAGGTCAAGCAATCTGGAAACTAAAGAGAATGTGTTCCAATATCATACAGTAGGTAAAGCGCATTAAACGTACCGACACAAGATTGTACCGTGTGTTATTTGTGTCCCTGAGATCTCAGGTTTTCGGCAGGTCCTTGCCATCTACATGTAAATTGCCACTAATGGTAATTCGCAATGTCACAGAGTTTATAATAATGACCAATAATAGATCTGGGAACACAAGCTCCTATGTAGACTTTCTTTTGGCTCGTCACCCAGTCTGGGCGTGACTAGCCAGTTTCGCTTCAAATTTCAGATCGTTCAACGGTCGCAAGGATGTCGCAAATCAACCTGCGTTGACTAATTTTGGCGTTTCTTTCACTGTTTCATGCAGCCCAAAAAAACAATTTGGAAGTCAAGGTTATTTTTAATATTTCAAACTGAAGTAAAAATAAATCTCAAATGACTGAGGTTTTTAAAAAAATTATTCTTGAATTACGTGCTCGAAACAGGACTGGAAGTCTGTGTCTATCATATCACTTTTCCGCTTGCTATGTGATCGACCAGCTTTCGACTTATAATTCTCTTTTTTTCCTCTTTTTACTTATAGAAAATTTGCCGATCATTTAGTCTATTTCAAAACCTTGACCGGCTGCCTGTCATTTCGCCACAAATTAAACCTCACAACTTGTATATAATCTGATATACATGCTTCCATTATTTCACACTTTATTCTGCATTTTACCCCTGGTCCAGTGTAGTCTTCATTGCATGCAGTTTACACTCTGCGTTAATACACTGACCGTATTTATTCGTACTTTCTGAAACTATTTACATCCGAGCTAAAATTAAACGAAATCACGTCTTCTTAAGTTCGACAACTTGAAGTATTTTGATACTTGCGTTTGAAGTTAATGAACAGCCAAACGTATAGTGATGTATTAAATCACCTAACCGCCTAGATGCATCCAACAACAATAACACAAATACAAACTTTTACTGAAACACTGCACAACACTACTGAATAAAATCGACGCAACCAGATTTGTAACCTACAATCAACTGTCGACAAGAGATCATAACAAACTCCTAAAGCACATTTCAAATTATCTCCTCAATTTGACCACTTTCCGTAAAAACAACAAAATGTACAAAGAAAGCCTGTACATCGCAGTAGCACTCTCTTCACCATTCTGCTAAACATCAACAACAGTATCAACAAAGATGGCCGTCACCAAATGGCTCTCAAAAATCAATATCTACTCAGATTTACTCGGATATTAGAATCAGCTATTTCATTGGTTGTTCATAGTAGCCCCAATCTGATTGGTGTGACATACAAGGCAGCAAGATTGCCCGTCCATCGTGACAGCTAAGAGTATTTTTTTTAGAAAAAAAACAAAACAACTCAAAATTATAGAATATTAAAAAGCGACTCTGTCAGCCCAATGTTGTATACAGCGCTAACATATGACTTAAAGCCTTTAAAGCCAACATCTGGGCACTACAGGCTGTTGTTGTAAGCCGTTGAAATAAGCTTAATTTGCGCAAATCACTGTTGACTCAGGAAAATTTATCCAACCAAGTATATTTTAAGCTTCAGAAGGTATTTTTGAAAGGTCAAAATTTGATAGGTGTGAGTGTTTACTTATAAAAGAGGAGGTAATATAATTGATAATAATCAACCTTACTTTCACCTTTTGACATTACATATTAAGTATCCACTTTATTTGTATAAACACTGTGGCAAGACTGTTGTAAAGTATCTGCTATTCATTCAGAAAAGTATTACTTTAATTTTTGTATTTCGAATTTATCTCATGAAGGAGGCACAAAAATGCTAGAATCCCAGCGGAACAAATGTTGCTGAAACAGAACACATAGCGGTACCCAAACTAAAATAATTTTAAATGTTTGACTGTAAATGTTTATTTATGAAAATGATCTTGTGGCTCCAGACGTCACAAAGGCCCTGGTAAATTTAATGCTTTTTCAACATACATGTATTTGCATCAGTTTCAGGGCAAATCACGTCAGTGACTTGTAGGAAATCAGGTAAATAAATAGAACTTCTAGTGATTATATTCCGAATTTGGGCGCTACACGCATGCGTCTTTTGCACAAGTAGCTTGTAGTGTACCATAAGGGAAACCGCGGCACAAAAGAAAAATATACCTTGCACTACTGTTACGGTAGTATTCGAAGCGTAGTTAGAAGCAAAATCTCGTACTTCAATTTTCCATATGTTTCTTTAAAATATAACATCATAGACGAAAAAAAAGTTGAGTGACCGAGTGATCCATGACAAAAACTACCCATACGCGTGACACCCGGGGGGGGGGCACTCCCTTATATACGCTATATAGGTACGTGCCGCTGGACAGGGTATGGTTTTTGAGCATTTTGCTCTGGAACAGGGTATACCAAAAGGCATTTTTTGGTCTGGAACAGGGTATCAGTTTCCCAGAAGTTGGCACAAAGATCGGTAATTTATACTCTGGAATAGGGTAGACGAAACGAAACGCGTAGGAGTATTAAGGAAGCTTTACAGCTACACGTTCGCAGTGCTGCTTAGTAGTTAAGCTTTTGGGTTAGAAAAAAAATTGTTACAAATCCTCTGGAACAGGGTATCTTTTTTCAACATTTAGTCTGGAACAGGGTCGCAAAATTAGCGTTTTGTGCTCTGGTACAGGGTAAGGGTTTTTATAGCCCAGCGGCACACCCCCACCCAAATGTTTTGGGAGTACCCCCCCCCCCGGGGCGTGACACAACATAAAAAGGCAATCTTTTCTCTTCAATTTTATCACAAGGATTTTCAATATATGGTATTTATTTCTAGTTTGGTACAAATTTGCTGCAGTAGAAACATGGATATCAAAAACAAAATATAATGTAATTGCGGTCGACGAAGGAGAACGCATACTAATCGCGTCGTTTTTTCCGAAATCACTGTCCCGCGGGTCATTTATGATGTCCCGCGAGTATCTTTCTGGATGCCATGCGATTTCAGGGTTTGGGCGCCATCTTGGTAGGTCTGGATCACATTGCCTCGATCTCGTGCTACCGTTCGTGGCATGGTAACTCGAATTATGTGTTGCTCACTCTGCTCACTTCGATTTTCAACTGCGTCACGGATCTTTTCGCTGTTTTTTCCCAAGGTAAGTGAAGCTGTGTTGATTTTTTAGAACTATCGATAGCAACTATGAGCCAAGCTGTTTATCAGAATATCAGAAAGCTGTGTAGTGGCGTGTTTTCCAAGAAACAAACGTTGCAATTCGCCCCGAGCTGTGATGTGTCAACTCAGCTGTTTTCCATCACAGCAGATAGACCCAGATACTCTTGCCCTCGCTGAAAAATCGGCACGCTGTTGTCTACCGAAGCAAATAAAACACTAACCGAGTTATTGTACTAGATTTCAGCTTATTATTGAGCGATATGACCGTTATTTGTGGTTATAAATCGAGTTGTTTTGCTTGGCGATGGCAAATGAACATAGCAGCTCGGTTCAAAACAATTCAAACTTACATTACTTACTATACCAAGTTGTATACATTTGTAATCTAGCCAGAATTTCAGCCGTCCATCTCCTCTGTCGATTCAGGCTATGTATAATCAAGATTAAGACCGAATCGGACCAATTCAACCGAGAGAAATTAGCGCAACAAATCTTATTTAATATTAACTGGCAAATTCAATATTATGGGTCGTGCATGCACACACTCCTGTTCTCAAGCTTTAGATGTAAGTAAAAATCCATAAGTAGAGGGTACATACATATATGAATGGAAATCACTTCTATCTTTCAGGCCCTGAACAATGGAACAAGTGCAAGGTGTATTTTGTATATTATCAACAAATCATACTGTTATTTCTTAATGTACTGTTATTCAAGTTGCTAAAGTTCCTGTTTTTCCAATTTGTTAGAAAGTTATTTTCAAGCAAAGTACATCTATCAAATTTTAAATATTAGAGAATGAATTATTTTCAATAAATGTCACTGTTGCAATTTGTGCCTCCATAATTTAGTGTATTCATTAGTGTTATTTATTTATCTCCCAGCCATCACTGTCAATTAGCTTTCAACCACATGAAGCAAAGCAAACAGACTGAAAGGGGGGAGCACTTGCAATTGCAGGAATATCATTCCACCATTTCAAAATTATACTTCCTTGGCACAATTCTCAATAAAAAGAATATATCAAGCCAATCATATTGCCAAAGCCAACAGATTTCATATTGATCAGCAGAAAGCAAACGTTCTAAGTTCGTTCGTGACCACTTGAGAACCATCCTCTGTTTGAAATTGGCCTGTCGAACGCACTCTCTTAATTTGTGATTACTACTAGTTTATTAATAGACCAGTTTAAATTTTAATAAAAAATGATGCTTTTCTTTGCCAGGATGCAATCAAGAAATTGAAGGGCCAAGTGGAAAACTATGCTAAGTGAGCAAATGCGCTTTGCTCACTTAGCATAGTTTTTCACTTGACCCTTCAATTGTTTTCCTTCAAGGTACTGTGAGGATTGGCAGTTCTTGGTGTTCTGCTATGTGAATTGTTATTACATTTTAGCATTTTGTATTTGATTAATAAATGCATTATAGCAGTGCTCGAAATTAAAACAAAATCCAAGTTGTCCTTATGCCAAATGCCGGACAACCAAACCCGACTTTGGTTGCCCTGGTGACTGCTTGGTTGTCCTTATAATATTATATGACATATTGCCTGCAAATTATGGGTTTTGACTCAATTTTCATGATTCTCTGAAGTGCATTAATTCAAATAATAAATTCACAATGTTTCACTCATTGAAGTAAGTATGTAACTACTTGTTTACTTTATTCAGTGTCAAGGTTCAATACTTATAACATGTCTGAGTATAGGGGTTGAAATTACTAGTCGCCAAATGCAAATTTTTAGTTGCCAGATTGTAAAATCAAATAGAAGCTAGTTTAATTAAAAGTGTTTACAGTCAAAATACTCAGCGCATTCCGCTTATTATTGAAGAATAACTTTTATTAATCGCGAACAGATTGCGTTATTCATTTCAAACTTCCAAATTTAAATCGAATAATGCAATCATTCAACCGTAGCATCCATTCGAATATCGAATGTTGATTTCATTAATGGCAAAATAGCTCTTTCCATAATCGTGAGAGAGTTGATAGTAAATCAGGAGAACAAAGCGGAAATTTGAGCGGTTTGATAAAAAAGACAGAGATTTGCTTCCACGACTGCAAGTGTTGACTGAAATTTGCATATTTTTACCGAACCTTGTGCATGAAAGAATGTCTGCTGTCGTGATTCGACTGGTCTCAGGTTTTTTTTTTGTAATACATCACTTTACAGCAAATTTCTGACCTTTCCACTTTGTTTTTGCAGTTTTTCAACAATAGCAATGAAATAACTACAGGTAGAAAATAGACGACTACGCTTGGTTCTTTCCTTTGTATTAGAATTGGCAAGCGTGACCTGCGGTTTAGCCGACCGGTAGCTGCCAAATATGCACGGTCTGCTGGTTGAAAAGCCGTCGCAGTCGTGGAGCAAATCTCTGTCCTTTTTAACAAATCATTCAAATTCGAGGGCTCTGGATTAGGATTCGTAGAACTATCTGGTTCTAATGGTAAAACGGTGATACAGTAACATTAAAACCGTGTCTTTTATAATTTAATGCTGCAGATAATAAAGGATTATCAAAGATGCAAGAAGATTAATATTGCAAACACTTAGCACAAAATTCATCCATTTTGCATGAGATACCTCGTGGGAACGGTGAGCGCTGTTGAAACAAACCATTTTGCGCATATTGCGTATTTTACAGATTGACATTTGGGGATATTGCGTATATTGCGTATTTTACAGATTGACATTTGGGGATATTGCGTATATTGCGTATTTTACAGATTGACATCGGTGTATATTGCGTACATTGTGTTGCGTATATTGCGTTGCGTTGCATATATTGCATTGCGTTGCGTGTTTTACAACAAGCCACTGGTTAGTAACAACAGCCCCTTCTAGAATTTCCAGCACATCTTGACTAGGGAACAAACACTGCTCGACAAATTACAGTAAATTATATGTGAACCTCTGTAACTCTGTGCAAACACATACGTACATGTATATTGGATTCTGACAGCAATTGTCCTTTAAACACGGAGCAAGTCTATAAGTCGAGACTGAGGTGTTCAGCCTGCCAATCACAAATCCCAACGGAAAACCAATGGTCTAATTTGATTGGTTAATTCACCAAGTCTAATTGTGTGCAATTATTCAGTATTGTCCAAGTTGTTTGCACAATCACAAACTTAAGCTTGTTAGTCTGAATAATTTTGAAAATCCCCTAAAAGTCATCTTCATGAAACTTGTTCTAGTTCTCGACAAACTCGGATAAATTGAAACAGGTGGCTCTTTGATCGCAGGCTTGAGCTTTGCAGCAATTTTAACTAGCCGCGAAATTTGAATTCTCAGCAACTTGGACTGTACTGTACATGTCGAAACGGGCGAAGGGAATTCATTGTTTGCATTCAGTTCTTCCAAACAGTGGATATATATATAATTATATTATTTTGTTTTGTGCTCAATATTAAATTTTATTATTTAGCTTGTTTTATTTGACATAAATCAATTAGTTGTTTGGATAAACCAACCCCAATTTTTCTCGACCGTTGTAGCTACGACCGTTGTTGTGCGACGTTTCGGCATTCGCCACATGCCATTAATATGATAAAAATAGCCAACAAAGCGCTTCACAGAGGGGGGCGTGTCCTTGCCTTTTATAGGCTCGCTCCGATTATTCGCTCCAAATATACAGAACAGATTCTTAATATACAGAACCATTATTAATATTAAATCAAATTACAAGCGACATGATGAAAATTATAATGACAATTAAATTTACTAACGTTGTGTCATATTAATTAGTAAGCTAATTTTTAGTCACAATATCAATGACATTGTTGACTTTGACTAATTTAAGCAGAGATACCGAGGTTCAAAGTCAGTCAAAATCCCATGTTCTGTACTTTACGCCAATTTTATCCCTAGTTAAGATGGCGCTGGTAACCAGGGAAGGGCTTATTTGCAAAGAGGAGTTTCCCCTTTGCTGAAAGAAAATATCATAATAATATTTACCTTTTTAACTTTTTGACAAAGTTTCAGGTTCCTCAGGGAGCAGAGATAAATTGTACACCAGATGCTGGTGAGAGGAAGCAGGAATTCTTCAGCATTTTCAGATGTGAGGTCCTCTTTCTTGTTAAATACTGAAATCCATTTCCAAACTACATCAAGGATTGACAGTTTCTGCTTGACAGAAGCTTCCCTAAACAAGAGAACAAGTGTATGTACATGTATGTTACAAATAAACAAGGCTGTTTTGCAATCATTGAACCGCCTTTGTTGAATTAAAAATAACGGACTATTTGCGCCAGTCTCTTGCAGCACAAGTATAAATAAGAGCTCTGCATCTCATTTCGACCCAGTTCGCGTAAGAATCCTTCGGCTGTTGGCAGCCTATCTCCATCTCTTATTCAGCGAGCGTGAAAGGGACTGTTGTGAATAGTATGCTATCCCTGGAATCATGTAACATTGGCTATTTACTGTACTTTGCGAAACGAAATGAAACGGAATGAAACAGAATGAAATTAAACGAAACAGAACTAAATAGTCTGCATAAAATAATGAGTTTGCCTAGACCAATAATAATTATTGCCAACATATTGTCTGAAAATTTCATAAAACTTGGATAAAACTTGTTGCAGGCTTACTGTAATTTGTGAAATGGAACAAAACAAAACAAAGCGAAATGAAACTAAACGAAACTAAGCGAAATGAAGTGAAACAGAACGGAATGGAACAGAACAAAATTGAATCAAACAAAATAATTTAATAAGTAAACTAAACTCGCTTGATAAGTTATCTTGTAAACTTACTTGCTACAAATTATTTTGTTAAACAAAAGTTTATTTCTCCTACTGCTGAGAAATGGTTCAAAAAATCTGACATTGACGATAAGACGATACAGCAAATTTACCATTCAGTGTAAAGAAGGACATCAAACTGTCTATGTTTTAGACTACGAGTAGTCCCTAATTTTTCTCAGATCGAGTGGGCGCGCGCGCAAAGCGCGTGGAAATATCCTCGAGCGAGAAACAGAAAATATGTGTTACGATGGAAATATCCTCGCGCGAGAAACAGAAAATACATGTTACGATGAAGGCCATTGCAGGAGATCAATTTTGAAAAATGGAAATTCCTCACGGTATTTTTGTTTGATGTCTTGGTAATCTTCAAGGCAATCCATCAAATTCTCATACCCTATAAATTCGTTCAAAGAGGAACCACTAGCGTAGAAACAAAGTCAGTTTTTTTCGCTTCTAAAGGTTTACAAGCACTTCACGCCTTTGCTGCGCCATATGTCAACACTGTGGATACCGCAGATGCCGACAGCCAATTGAGATGCAGGAAACCCCGCCTGCAGAGTCCCCAGAGACTCTGCGCAAGATACTAGTTGAGTGTGTGACTATAGTTCAGGATTTCTTTGCGATATACCGGGCGGAAAAAGTATTTGAAGCAGAGGGAAACAGGATCAGCAGCGGCATTAACGGGCCCGATCTCTCTCCATCCTAAAGAACATCTGCAGGCAAAATGCGGTCACCATCCGAATAAGACCGAATAATAGGCGTTGCAAACTAGCAGTTCAATGTCCGAGTTCTTCTACTTTGTAGCTTTGATGGAGATTTTTTACGCATAGCCTGGACGCAAGCGTTGAGCGAATCTTTTGATTTGTAGAACAAAGAAGTTGGCCCAGAAAACGCAGAATTTTCGTTTCTGGATGTTGTTTTGGGACGTCACGGGAAGCCCTGCCGTTGACACATTCTAATTGGCTTATGACACTAGCGGGTTATAGACTGGTTATAGGCGTGCGTTTCAAGATTTTAAAATAATTTTTTGGGGAAATGTAGCTAAAATAGTAATGTTTAGTTTGGCCTGAAAAATAAAATCGCAAAAAATCGTCCCTTGAAGGTCTACGGTAACCTTACCACTAATTTCAATGCTACACGACCTTCGAAATCAAAATTCACTTGGCAATAGACTTCCATCAATCATGCGTACCTTACATGGCTTTTCTCCTGCCGTGCGACAAAATCATGCACGCACGATTGTAATGTACTGAAAGGCCACTGCTTTCTACTTTTACACTTCGCTACCGCCATTTGCAAAGGAAAGAACTTTTCTGGATCTGTTGTCGTCATCTACAAACAGTCTACAAACAGAAAAACGTCCGAAAACAGCACTGACTACGATATGATTGCATTACACGACATAAATTTGCATAATAACATCTAGAGACATGTCTAGTCAGTCGTTACGCATGAAGTGTATTGCCAACTTCGTTGGACTTCGAAGTCGCGTAGCAATGAAATCAGTGGTAAATGGCTATGGTACCGGTCTTGAACAATGAAATTCAGGTTTCTTGGTTTGTTTTGATTTTAGTCTGCCAAATTATATAATTCCCGGTCGTGGGGTTTAGTTTATTCGGGAAATCAATCCGATTAATTAACAGTTTAATTTCCCCCTTTTATGTGGCAGACTGAAAAGGGGCTCAAAGAATTCTATCGATTCTACCAGCCGTAAAAGGGTTCTGTGTACCTTGGAATTTCGACGCACTGAAATTCGATGAAATTCGAAACCAGCCAGTATTTATAGCTTGCATTGAGACTCTTGCTAGAGACATTTTCCTCTTTCTGGCTTTTCCTTCCTTATTATTAGATTCGGTAATAACTCTGATAACTCTTACCTCGACCTTGATTATTCTGGATATCACAAAAACCTCACCCAATAATTGTTAATTAAAATGATTTATTCTTTTATTGTGATAATTCTGCAATTACCACAATAAAAGAATAAATCACTTTAATAAGCATTATTATTTATAGGATGCTATGGGGGCAAAATCAATATGGCCGCCGTATCTGTAAAACGTACTATTCAACAATCGTGTATGCCCGATTTTGGCGGGGCTGGCTATTCATAGAGTTATTTTGTAGAGTTAGGGTGTGGAGTTAGAGTTAAGCCAAAATCCTGAATTCAAGATTTTGGAAACGTATGCGTTTCAAATTCTCGAATTCAAGATGGATGCAGCAAGCAATATCGTATATGATCAAGAAAATTCTAAGCAGTCGTCTTCTTCCTTGACTCAACGTATCTTCATAGTCCACTAAGAGTTCATGTTCTGCTTTCTGATCTATAGGCTCTATGTTTATGCCGCCATTGCTTACGCCAGGTTTGTCGGGAGCATTTGTTAGTCTTTGAGACATTATGGTCAGTTTCGATCCTATCTCAGTTGTGGATCTCTTCTCAGACTCTTCACTGAGTTGCCGATTCAAGTTTAGGAAGAGTGATAGAGATGTTATCGGTATCATTCCACAGGAGGCGTATTTTTTCTTGTTTTTATACTCGTGTGTAAGGCGACAGAAAAGATCTATAGCTCCAGTTAACAAAGGCGAAAGATTCAAACATGAATCATTGCTTGATGTACGCAGGTACTTCAAGCCTACTGAGACATTTTAGTACATGCATTTCTCCTTGTGTCACCCACCAGGAGTTAAGAATGGTTTCATCAAAGGAGAGGCCCTCAGACTTCACAGAACAAACTCATTTAAAACAACATTTGAAGTCAAAATCAAACACTTTAAGGTATCAGTATACCCCAAATTTGACCATTTTGCAAGATTTTACTTTTTGTTATCTTCAGATAGATTACATCAAGACCTTTCATTTCCAAAAAGTTTCACGAAAAAAGATTGTTTCTAAAGAAAGTTATGAAGAAAAAATGATTCTCGCCATTAATTATTTCCAATCGAGAGCCGTCAACAGTTTGTCAACAAGTACGTATAAAAAGTCACGTAACATGAGGGCCAACGTGTTTGTAGATTCACCCGAAATTCGAAAGCTGCATCTTGCAATGTTCGTAGAAACATAACAGACTGTGTCCACGTTTCAAGTAAGAATATACCGAAACGAAATGGGAAATTGTTCGGTAAGAATTGAGTGCTCGTCTCAACCGGGTCTCAAGTGACACCGGATCGCATCACTGATTAGGACTCGCGGTTGCATATCCATGTGGGCGAATATCCCACAGAGGGGCTAAATGGAGAGAAAACTGAAGCTATAAACTCTTGTTTTACTTGTACATGTAGCACGATCGGTGAGAGGAGAACTTTCTTCTCTGGCCATAAGAAGCGCGCATTTGAAGTCATTTGTACAAGTATTTGATACGAACTCTGTTGTTAATTAAAGTAAGACGAGCCTTATCTTTACCGATCAACGCATAATTATTTTCACGCGTCTTGTGTATTTAATCTCATCAGACCGGAAGAACGCCCCAAAAATGTTTTCTCCTGTTTCTCGAAAATAAAATTTCAGCGAATGAAGCACACGTTTCAAGTTCGTTTGCAACAAGTTTTCAACCTTTTTCTCTGAAATTTGGAGAGAATGTTCTCCAATAGTCTGGCAAAAAAACAGTGTCGGGGAATGTTATTTTTTTTCCTCGTTCGAAAGTTATGAGTATTTTTGTACAGATAATGCATGTTTTGTAATTCCCCGACACAGTTTTTTATTGAAAGGTGTCAAAAACACGTAGCGATGTTTTTTCGCTTTCTCCCATTCAATTCCGACCGGAAACAAACTCGATTTGTGGACCGATATACTTTTTGAAATTGAGCGCTATATTCGAATAAATACATATTCAAATGAATACATATTCGTAATCTACAATTCTTAAGCTTTCAAGAAATATATACTTTAGTTTATTAGGGTTTTTGTTAAACGTCCGACCGTACAACAGCGCCAACGCTTGATGGTCATTTGCAATATCAGTACCTCTTCTAATATCATACAAAAGAGGTTGGTCAGGTCTCTCAAAGATATACTCGTAAGAGCTATTAAGCTCTAAAAATGGGGTTTCGACAAAACACTGACCCCCGGTCAACTGAACCCTTACTGATCCCCCTACTGACCCCCTAACTGACCCCCTCTAAAATTCACTGGGAAAATGAGAAAAACAAAACAAAAGTCCAGAACAATACAATGAGAGACTGAATCAAGTTCATTAAATACATTTTAGCTTACCTGAAATTTCTAAGATGGCAGAAGTGTGGCTATTAAAGGTCTACTGACTCTACTCTTTCGTTGCAAGAACAGGTGTTGTTCTCGGATAAATGAGCACCAAATATTAAACATCGTAAAGCATGTTAGCTGTCTCCATGGGGAAACTAGCTATAAAAGCAACAAAATAAACACACGCAAGCGTCACGCATGATACAGCAACCGGAAGTGACACTGTTGGATCGTTCCATCATAAGCTAATAAAAAATTATGTGAAAAGCTTATTGTAAGTGACGAATAAATGAGAATCAGTTACCTTATAAATCCTTGTTATTTTGATGACTAGGTACATCAAGGAAAATGTTATCCAATACCACCAAAGGTCGTATTTTAAAATTGGGAAAATTGGCCGGGGACCTGGAACTACCAAGATCCAACAATAACTTCCGGTTGCTGCATTGTGTGTGTGTGTGTGTGTGTGTGTGTGTGTGTGTGTGTGTGTGTGTGTGTGTGTGTGTGTGTGTGTGTGTGTGTGTGTGTGTGTGTGTGTGTGTGTGTGTGTATTTTGTTGCTTTTCTAACTAGTTTCCTCATGGCAACACAGGGTTGTCACTAGAAGCCGGTAGCCGGCGGTCAGGCCGCATTGCGCCGGCTACTGTCGAAATAATTTAATCATAATTATTGATTTCATATTTTCCCTTACCGAATCACAAAGCATCCTAAACACAGGCCTTTTAATCTGGCGACACTGTTTCTTATTAAAGTATGAAAATAAAAGCCATCTTCATCGTAAAATTTTGTGAAGTAGGATCAACGAAACACGATGTGATGTATTATTCACTTTCGCGGTAAATTGCGTGACGCACATGCTAGATCTCGGCGTGTTGAATTTTTCGGCGAAGCAAGATGGAAGGTGGAAGAAAGCGATCAGGCTCTCTACATGATCGATAAACTCGTCAACAGCTGTTCGAAAGTGAGGATCTAGGAGAAGTCAAACACTTTCTTTGCCTTTTTTGTCGTAATATTTTTTCTGCTATTCAATCGAAGAAGACGCAAACGCTTGCGAAAATAAACTTCATCCGAAAATATTTTAATTTGTACACAACATGTGGTCAGAAGCCGAAAGAAGTCTAGCGGCTGTTTTAGTTTGTTTTGTTTATCGAATCATCAATGAAACTTGTTTTGATTTACTTTATGTAAGCATATGAAACTTTTATCTTTCTTTTATTTCTTCTCTTGAAAGAAAAACGCAAATGTGATTTCGCAAGTTTACACATGGTTAATTGGACGACAAAATGTCTGGTATTTCGAGATGTTTATCTCCGTTTACTAAAAGATTTGCGAAAGATACCGTAAAGCGGTGAATTAAACTTGTTCTGGTTTTAATACAGCAACGAAAGCATATGAAAGTTTTGCAACATTTACAGTTTAAAAAGCCAAACTTTACTGTTGAAACGTGAATGCGAAATGTGCCGTGAATTTTTAATACGTCACGCGCGATAAATTTGACTACAAACCGGAACCTTGCATTTGCATAAAAATTTTCAAACAACAAAGATCAACCATTTTTTTGACTGAATTTTACCTCAATATAGATATGAACATTTCCATTGAGAATGTACCCCAGATTGCAGGAAATCACATCTGACCAACTGTACAATTTCAAAATTTTCTGGGGGGCATGCCCCCGGACCACCCTAGGAGGCTTGGTGCTTTGCGCCTCGTTAACCACGCTTCGCATGGAAGTAATTTAGCCGGCTACTTCTATCAAACAGCCAGTTACTCTAAATTCTAGTGACAACCCGCAACAGCTAACATGCTTATCATGTTACAACTTATTTCGGGCTCGTTTATCCGTGATCAAAACCTGTACTTTCGATGTACTTGTAATGAAAGAGAACAGAGTCAGTAAACCTTAGCCACACTTCCGCCATCTTGGAAAGTTCGGGTAAGCTAAAATTTATTTATGAACTTGATTCAGTCTCTCATTGTATTTTTCTTGACTTTTGTTTTGTTTTTCTAATTTTCCTATTGAATTTTAGAGGGGGTCAGTTAGGGGGTCAGTAAGGGGTCAGTTGACCGGGGGTCAGTGTTTTGTAGAAACCCCTAAAAATGGCTATTTTGGAAGCCAAAATCTTGAATTCAAGATTTGGGCGTTCCAAAATGTTGAATTCAGGATTTTGGAACTAATTATATGTCATAACTCTACGTAAATAACTCTATTGCTAGTTAACCTCGATTTTGGCAGGAGAAAAGCCATTTTGATACTCTCGCGTAGCAGTGAAAATGTCTGACTGAAATATATTAAAGCCCACTCACTGCAAATAGTCTTCAGTCTTCACACATATATCAAGCCATAATTTAGGACCAGAGCTTCTGCTTATGAGATTCCGTATCTCTTGAATACACGTGTTTTTCATCCACCATAGTCATTGCTGAATATTCTTTTCGGCGACTTTTCAACATTCATCCGCCATTTTGTTTCTTATGATGCCCAGTCCCAACCTCGTTCCCTGGGAACGAGGTTGACAGCGGTAGACAAATACGTGTATGTCAAGCGCACGCAGCGACGAAATTCGCTGGCGATTTTCGTTGGCGATCAAATTCGCTGCGACGAACGTATAAAATCGCCTAGTGTGTCGAGGGCAAAATGACAACCTCGTTCCCTGCTCAGGCTGATCGCGTATGGTTGCCGAAATGTAGCAAAATTCGATAAAAATATATTTCCATTCGATAAAATATATTTCCATTCGATAAGTATAGGAAATCGTATGAACGCGAGTGCAATTCGTGATTTATGGGCACGAGTGATGTTTTGAAAGTTCTCAAAATTGCACGAGCCTTTAGGCGAGTGCAATTTGAGAACTTTCAAAACATCTCGAGTGACCATAAATCACTAATTGCACGAGCAGTTAAGACGATTTTTTGTTTATAATATTCTCAACAAAATTTTGCTGCGGCCATCACGCTACTCTGCACACGAAACGCTTCACTAGTTTCCAAAGTGCTCACAAGTTTTATTTGAACGCGCAGGCAAACCAAGCGTGAACTTTTTGAAAGAATTGCAGTACTATAGTTTAGAAAACATTTAACCATTAACTTGAAAACTTATTTCAATGCCATTAAGCGGCAAAAACGTCTCTACTTGTTCGGTACCGTTTATCACAATTCCGTATTGCACTCTATAACCTATTTATGCATTCGTCATTGACCAATCAGAAGCTGCATATTTTGTTGAGTATATTATAAAATATATTTCCATTCGATAAAATATATAGTCTGAAGTGTCAGCCGTCTCCTCGCTCTAACCCCCCCGTGGGCAGGTTAGAGCGAGGAGACGGCTGACACTTCAGACTATAAAATATATTTTCATTCGATAAAAAAATTCATTTGATAAAATCACGTGGTAACGTTAGGCCTGGTCGCATAGCTGAAACATGGCGAGGGATGTAGCCCAAACCGGCTTCTTGATCGTGGAAAGACTTTTTCTCAGCAGCAGTGTTGTTCAATCAGTTGGACCAATAGACTGCGAGTAGTCCCTCTTTCTTTCTGATATCGAGCGCGAAGCGCGAGTGAGCTACCCTGGGTACCAGATCGCGTCGAGATCCGAAGTCGGCCGAAGGCCGACGACGCACACAAGAGAGATTTGAAACCGGAAACCGCGCAAGAAAAGCCTCTGGCACCCAGGGTACGAGTGAGCGGAAATCGAGCGCGAAGCGCGAGTGAGCGGGAGATGGGCCGAGCGGAAGTGAGTCACGAAGTGACGAGCGGAAGTGAGTCACGAAGTGAGAAGAGCGAAAGATAGAGGGACTACCGGCTTTCCTCTTTCCGACGCGTGCCAGATAACTCCGCCCACCAAGCCGTAAGCAATTGAAAATTAACTTTTTTAATAACAAACTCTGCCCTTTAGGTCACGTACGGCCAAAAATAAACCAGCCCCCGGGTGCGAAGAAAGGATTCTTGTTACACACGCGACTCGTGCGTTTTTGCGAGGTAAATTGCACGAAAAAAATAACATTGCCTATTTAAACAAGACTGCTTGTTTTGTGTTGAGTTAGTCTGTTCACAGCCTCTCTATTTTCTCAGATCGTTGTAGCCGCAAGCGTGTGTGTTGAGTACCATCTTAGGTTATGTATCATTCAACGAAACTCAGCGCTATGTGGAAAAAGCTGTATTCATGAAGTGAACCATCAGCATTTGTTGTCGCCAATGTCTGAAAGACTGTCTTTATCCTCGTCAGCAACCTCAAGCCAAAATCGTTGGACGATGCTCTTCTGGCGAACAATGATCAGATGCGGAGTAGACCTGTGATCCGACTCTAATGCGGAATCGCTCGAATCTTTCACTCTGATAAATCATCCTCTTCCAGAAGGCCGTGGGAAGAACGGCCATTACATCCTGGCAATATTTTGCTTGTGAAACGTAAGCTTATATATATATATATATATATATATATATATATATATATATATATATATATATATATATATATATATATATATATATATATATATATATATATATATATATATCACAAGTTGTGATATATATATTAAGCAAAGTAATGTATTTATCACGAGATGTGATATATATTTCAAGGAACGATTTATCACAAGGGTAATGATCTTTTTGTCACATTTGGCGCCCCATAAGGTGTGCTTTGATACCGCGGAAAATGATTTTCCGTTGTTATGCAACTTTGGGTTAGTGGCTAAAATTTTTAATAGCCACCAGATAATTTGTGTTCTGTTTAAACCTATTACACTGATTACATGCACCTCAACCACAATAGAGGATTTCTGTTTTGTTTTGGATCGGTCAAATGTCTCAAATGTTTATTTGCTTTAGTTGACGGCATTTGGTTAGATATTACAGTTTCTACTCAGAAAGCTTTAAACTTAGCCAAAACAACAATTTCTCTTCCATATCGACCTTTAGTTGACGGCGTTACAGTTATATTGCATCAGAATTTCTTCCTATTTCCAGAGAAAATTTCGATTTTCGTGTCGAGTGTAAGTGCTCTTTTCATGTAAAGAAACAAGCGAAATATTTAATTAGACAAGGGAAAATAACCTTGTTGTGAGCCTGCCAGCTCGCAGGCTAAACCCGGGACTCCGACTCGGCCGTGCCAGTCTGTTTGGTTACAGACATCGTTTCCCAAGGCTGTACAGGCTGAAATATTTCCTGAAGTTTATCAGCGTACATGTATTGAGTTTATTACAGGAATCGCATTGAAAAAAGCAAAGACAAATGTTCTACAGCAGTGAACAGCAGTGTTGTTGCTAAATGTGCTAAATTTGGCGGTGTGACCTTTGCGCGTTATTCGATCCCAGCGGGGAATCGGCTTCCGGTTTCACGCAAACTGCGGACTGTAGCGAGACTGGCGTGACTACTTGTTTTCATGGTGACTCACCCCAGACCTCCGGTTGCCGTGACTACCACACGGTCAAGATGACGCAATCGGAATCGGCTAAAATTAGCCACTAGAGAATTTCTCTTCCACAAGCTTTCTTGCGAATTTATTCCTACTTTTAGAGAAAATTTCGATTTTTGTGTCGTGTAAGTGCTCTTTTCATGTTTCTTTGGACAGAAACAAGCGACATATTTAACGAGACAGAGTAAACAGAAACATGCAATAGTCATCTGCTTTCAGTTTCAATTCTAGAGGGGTTTTCCCACTGACATGGTAAACATGACAGCCTAGATACGCATGATGTAATAGAGAGACACTATTAATTTGCTCTTATGTGTCCAGCAATCATAGCGCGGGCAGAGCAGTTGTAAAAGTGCGTATTATCCTGTATAGGTTTTGAAAGAATACTTTATTAGTGGGTGTTAAGACATCTATTCTTGGTGTTCAAATGTTTATTTGGCTTTTAGTTGACGGCATTTGGTTAGATATTACAGTTTCTACGCAGTGAGCTTGACTCAAGCTTTTAAAATATAAATATTGCATCACGCAGTCACGGTTTTCGTCACGCAGGTTCGTATGTTGACTCTTAGAATTGGGGGGTGCACCTCAGAGTCCAGTGACCGAGAGGGAGGAGAGGTGGATAATTGTTGTTTCCCTATCGGCTGCTTGTTAACTCCTTTAGGAGTTCTTGTTTTTCAGTGATTTTTACCCCATCCCCACCGCGGAGCCTATCCGGGGTATCCAATCGATGAAATCGATGATCGATGACAATCGATATCAATCGATACCAATCGATATCAATTAATCGATTGATATTGATAATCGATGACCAATCGATGAGGAAGATTTGTGTGGTTATCGATTGGTATCGATTTCCAATAACAATCGATGATATCGATTGGTATCGATTGATTGCAAATTTTGTTACGTTTCAGTCTACAAGGTGACGGAATAGGCGCATAATATCACATCTAATAATCTTGTTAACACATTTTATTGTAATGCTTTGAACGTTTATGAGGAGAACAAGACTTATTTGCTTCTCTATCCACTTTCTCTTACGATTTAACAATTAGACGGCAAGCTCGAGGTTTCTATCGGCTGATAGTTGGTCAGAGAGGATCCACAAGCTTGGACTGTGGGTGACCGAGATGTCCACGATGGTTAACAACTTTAAACGCTTTTCCACGTTCTCCCCTCTTCCGTACTAGCAGTAAAGAGCTCGCCGACGTTTACCTCAAAACGATACACCTTATTATAGATAGTTGAACTTCTTCCCGGACTTCTTTCATCGACATAATGATACGGGAATGACAGTGACGGCCAAGTGGTAATTTGAGTGCACATGCAGCAGGGTATATTCTTTGCGTTGAGAAGACTGGGCCCAACTTGTTTTGCCAACCTCGTCCCCAGGGCCTTCTCAAAATGGCGGCTGATCGGACAAACCTCGTTCGAGGTTGCTGATCGGAGTGTTTTGCCAATCGATAGCAATCGATGAACGGTTTTTGTGTGGTTATCGATTGATCATCGATTGACCGATACCAATTAACTAATTTTATCGATTGATATCGATTGATCGATTGGTTTTCCGATCATCGATTTCCGAAATCGATTGGATACCCCGGGAGCCTATTGATAGGCTAGTTGTTCGCCAGAAGAGCATCGTCGAACGATTTTGGCTTGAGGTTGCTTACGAGGATAAAGACAGTCTTTGGACTTTCAGACATTGGCGACAACAAATGCTGATGGTTCACTTCGATTCATGTCTGCAGCTTTTTTAGTTAAACTTACTACATCATCGTACTCAACATACACGATCGCGGCTACAACGATCTGAGAAAATAAAGAGGCTGTGAACAGTCAAACTCAACACAAAACAAGCAGTCTTGTTAGGCAATGTTATTTTTTCGTGCAATTTACCTCGCAAAAACTCATGAGTCGCGTGCGTAACAAGAATCCTTTCTTCGCACCCGGGCTGGTTTATTTTTGGCCGTACGTGACCTAAAGGGTAGAGTTTGTTATTAAAAAAAGTTAATTTTCAATTGCTTACGGCTTGGTGGGCGGAGTTATCTAGAACGCGTCGGAAAGAGGAAAGCCGGCAGTCCCTCTTCTTTCGCTCGTTCGTGCCTCACTTCCGCTCGCTCGCGCTTCGCGGTCGCTATCGCCGGGAAAGAAAGAGGGACTGCTCGCAGTCTAATTTACAGGCATTTCCCATTAAATATTTAGTTCCAAACGTCGTGCATTATTTAGTAGACTTACAAGTTTGTTTGATTTAGAAGGGCCGAAGTTTTTTACTTAATGATTTGAGCCGCATCTTTTTCCAATTTCACTGTCTCGATCGCGAACAAACCGCCCTAATATAACAAAATTGTCTGAATTTTGTAATCAATCACAAATAAAACCTGTTTTCACGCGATATTTTGTTGTCCATTACAGGGACCGCGCAGGGGGAGGGGCTGGGGGAGCTTTAGCCCCCCACTTTTTCTAAATAATAATAATAATAATAAAAATTTCCAGAAGTTTTTCAGAAGTTGGTGATAAAATTTTCTTTTTGATCTACAGTAGATCGCAACGGACAAAAGTTGCAATGACCATTAGCAAAGTAGACGCGATTACAAGAGGATTTACCAGTTTTCAATCATTTTTATGTTTATGCGTGTTCAGTGTTTTAAAACCTTTTAAAAAGTATTCTGTGGAAACAACTTTAGTCCTAGAAAGCGTTATCTTTAGCTATAGTAAATAGCATGTTTGGTTTAAAGTCACGTTTCCTAGTAATGCTTTTGCTTTTCAAGAAATAAGTGTCATCTTTAGTAAATAGCACGTTTCCTGGTTATCCTGCCACACGAGCGGCTAATTATCAACCTGTTAGTACTGACTTTCCGCGTTGTAATACATTTACTAACACATCCAGTTTCACTAATGAATGTTCGCGCTTATTAAATTAAAGCGCCTCACAATTTGTTAGCTTTTCACTACTTTTAAATTGCTTCGGTAGTTATAAAGTAACATACTTTTAAAGATACTTTCTTCCCTAGGTAACGAACACTTATAACAATAAGCTTTCGAGTTAAACTAGAATTTTAATTAAGTTGCGCTATCCTCAAAGGACCATATCTTCCGTACCTGTTTTTTCACATCTTTATGTTAGCACACTTATTGCACTCTGTTAACAAAAAGACGCGTGTACAATCATATATACATGATATAAGGAAGTAACTTGTAAAGCTTTCTTCGATTACATCCCTGATGACATTGCCGATGAATATATAGTCAAGAATAAAACCGCTGTTGGAACCAAGTTCTGTCTCCTCCTTGACGTCCGTAGAAGTTTCAGCGAAGTAGATTCCCAGGTACCGAGAAATAGTGACGGTTTCTATTCCCGCAGGCCAAGTGGTGCTCCATTTGAGTTAAGTTTCCCCCCAAGTTCAATACGTTTCAGTTAAAGTTCCAAATCGCCGTACACCCGAAAAACCTCCCGTCACACTATTTAGACTGCAAAACAGTCGTATTTTTTGGGTTGGTCTGTCAAACGAATGCGCGCGGTCTTGAACGAAAGGTCTGGAGCGAGTGTGAAAACGGAGAATATGCTATTGAGCAGTTGTATCTTGCGTTTTATAGAGAAACGTTTTTATGACAGCATTTTATCGCCATAGATACTTTAAACTGAAAATTATACACAGCTCTGGACATCGCGGGACACGGGAGTCCTGCGTGATAACCAACAGAGAAGCGCACATGGTAAAATGAGCATACTAGTTAACGAAGACTTCTGGCTGTTAGAAAGAAAATATCTACAAAAATCTCTGATTGCTTTTCGAAAAATGGACAACTCTCTCTGAATTTAAGACTGGATAATAAATGTTGATTCTTGTATTAAAAACAGTGGCTTTTTAAGCGCTGAAAGTTGGTAATTTGCACCACGCTTGTTAATTTTAGATGCATTTCCAGCCATTTTTGAGGACTTAAATTCACAATTTTCCCGGAGGGGGAGGGGGGGGGGGGCATGCCCCCGGACCCCCTAGATGGCTCACGCTGACGCGTTCGCATTAGCCCCCCCCCCCCCCCCCACACTCAAAAAAGTGCTGCGCGGGCCCTGCCATATGTTATAAAATAATTGGTTCATGCTTTAGCTGTGCGTATATCGAGTTATGGATGCACTTGGGAAGTTTGGAGAGCACTCGTGAAGCTGGAGTTGCTCTCGGCTATCGCCTCGAGCAACTCTTACGCTTCTCTCGTGCTCTCCAAAACTTCCCGCGTGCATCCATAACTCGATATACGCACGCTAACCAATTCTTAAATATACCATGCATCATTTCTTTCCAAAGTGAATGCACGTTGCATGTCGTGGACATGGAAACTTTTGAAAACGCCGTCGGTTTTCGTTTTCTCGTGTGGACACCTGAAAACGGAACTTTTCGAAAACGATGACGTCAAGAGGCCGAATTCAGTTCACTGCGCACGCGTACGCTTCCGTCAACATGGCGGACTCGTAGGCTGCTCTTATGAATTTGCAAACGCACTTCAGGAGAAGACATTTCGAATGCTTTTTTTTTCCCCAAAGACTAGCAAAAGCGATAAAAAGCTACAAACAGCTCGCAGGCTCGGCTAAACTCAGTGGTGCGCATGCTCTTTAGAGGCATTTGAAGCGTTTTCTGTCGTTTTTGCGTATACGTGTGGACGGGCAAAAACGATTCGAAAACGCTACGTGGAGAAATTTTGAAAAACGGAAATAAACTTTTGCGTTTTCAAACGAAAACGTGTGGGGCCAACCTCGTCCCCAGGGCCTTCTCTCCTTTTTTTTCAAGATGGCGTCTGATGGAGCGAAGACCCTGGCAAAGGCTGGGTCACGTGGTACAAATACTCCAAGATTCTTGGAGTATTTTATCACGTGACTTTGTTGTGGAGCTGAAACAAAATGGCGGCCAAAGATTACGTGGACCGCGTTTTACGGCGTATCTTTGTAGACGAGGAAACAATACTTCATTTGGAAGACTAATTTATTGTTTGGAAGCTCTTCCGCCTCTTCGGAAGCATAACGCGTGGTCAAAGACTCTGGAAACACTACGGTAACACCGCACATCAGGCACATATTTTTAGCTTTTAATTTTTACGCTGTTAGTGATTGATTTACACATAAACTATCGGCTGTATAAACTGTACACTGCGACTTGTTTTCGTTCTACAACTCACCCTTTCATTTCAGCTTGAGTTTAAAGTTCTGATTTGAACAGTTTGTCGTTGGAGGACTTGGAGAGATAAAATCTCCTGTTTAGACCTTTATACATTTACACCCGTATATTTAATAATGAGCTTATCTAAACAATTTCCCGTAATAATAATTTATCTTATGTAATACAAAATTGGTAATTTGTGACTGCATCCACATCTACATCTGGTTTGTCACTATTTATTTCAAATTAAAAGTTCAACCTTAAATTGAAGTATAATATTAATTATTTTGCTACAATACATTGTATATGACAGAGTATTTTCTTTCAAAACAGGTCATTACTTAGTTATTCTGTCAGTGACACAAGCTACTCTGTAAACAAATTCTCAGTTCCCCCAACAGGAGTTGAAGCTATGACCTTCCGCACACCGGTCGGATGCCTAACTCCCACGAGCCTCCCATAGTTCAGTGGTAGAGTGTCCGACCGGTGTGCGGAAGTTTATAGGTTTGACTCCTGTTGGGGGCCGGGGAACTCGGAATTTTTTCCGAGTAGCTTGTGTCACTCACAGAATAATATCTCATCAATTTATTAGATGTTCAAAGTATAAAAATTAAAGGAAAATGGTGTATATACAAAGATGTACATTAAAAGGTGTTACATTTTATTTGCCAACCTGTCACCAATTACAGCACATGTTTTGGCTTTAAATAGAGATTGATTTCACTTTTGTTCTTTACACTGAATGACTGATCCTTTGTTACACTGAATGACTGATCCTGTATCTTGTTCTTACGCAGAATGACTGATCCTTTGTTTTGTTCTTATAAGATTATGGAGAGTAATCTGGCTCCCCTGCACCCCAAAAAGTATGAACAGCTTCTCCATCTCAACATAATAAATCATGGAGATGCTAAAAAGATACCGCTTTTCTCAGAAGGTTTGGCGGCATTGATAGTCTTGATATAACAACGGGTTTCACTTTAAAACTAATGGTGTTGGAATGTTAGTGGTTGACCTCTGGTGGGCATATCTCTTCTTGCTTACCAGTATGCGGAGGTCATCATGCAACAGTAAAATCCTGGCTTTAAGCCCCTCTCTACTGTTCCTCATTTCCTTACTATGTCCTCACAGAAATTGTTCAACTTTAGACCATATTAATTTTCTTTATTCTGTTTTGTTATGTTCCAGTTGCATTGATGTACTGACTTGAAATTTGTTTTTAAAACATATCTTGATATAATAATTTGCTGCATCAACTTGTTTATTCTGCCTATAAGCGCCCCTCCCCCCCCCCCCCCCCCCCCCCCATTTATAAGCCCACCTAAGACCCCTTACGAAGTTGAATAAGCCCAGGGCTTATGACCAGGATTTTGTAGTATGTGTGGAATTTTAGCAAAATATTGTGTTTCATTAGTGGTGAGAAATTTGTAATAATAATAATAATAATAATAATAATTATAAATTGCTTTTATAAATATAATTATAATTATTATAATGTAATTATTACATTATCTTTCATTTGACTGTTGGGTGGGGAAGAGACTTTGAGATCAAAATGAAAGCAAGCAGGACAGAAAACCAACACAAGCAATAGTGCATCTTTATTTTAAACTACAGAGGTGAATACAATGAATTCAAGTAACATTTTCTGCATAAAAGAAAAAAGAATGAAAACAATAATAATTGTGTCGTGAACATATTTGGTACATAAATTTATTGTTGTAAAAATCAAATTATGGGGCCAACTATTAAGCGGCTACCCCCTATTAAACGGCCAGTTATCAAAGTCGCAAAACTGTTGTCAGTATAATACTGTAAATAAAACCCCTATTAAGGGGCCACCTCTGTTACGTGGCTGTGGCCACCTTTTGGCCCATACCACTGAGGGTTCTCTATTCAGTGGCCTCCGAAATTTTATACATGTAGTTTGGCTTTGTTTGTAAAAGCTGATGACAGATAAGAGTCCGAAATAGAAAGTGATGACTGATAAAAACATTCAAACACACAGTTGTCACAAGCCTCCAAGCGTGTTTGTATTCGAACAAAGTGATGTTTCTACCAAGCCTTGCGCTAATTTCTGACAAAACCCTATTAAGCGGCCGACCCACTTGCCATTTCCCCGAGGGTGGCTGCTTAATAGGGGTTCGAAAAAATATACATATAATAAGGATTTGTGATAATAAGGAGAAGGATTTGAGTCTACAATCCTTACACATAAAAATATACAAATCAGTGTAGGCTTTCCATAATAGTTTTGACTGTCCCCTTCCCTAGCTGAGTGATAAGATGGCGATAAAAGAAAATTTACCAATAGGAAAACAATAATTATTATCTAGAGGAAACGGTATCCTCAGATCTTTCTCCCCATGGGATTACATGTCAGGTTAATTTTTTTTTTCATCCACTACATTTATTTAAAAAAAAATGTTATTTTTTATGACTATGAAACATCAAAAAATATAAATCATCTATTTTCTTGTGCACTACTTGAATATGATTTGAAATAAACTCCCATTCATAAGCTAATGGCTCTGTCAGATCCCCCCCCCCCCCCCCCCCCCGGGCATTTGTCGGGCATTTTACGACTTTTTCATTCCCGGGGTGGGGTATTTGCTATATCAGGTTGTCCAGGGGGCGGGGCATTGTCAAAGGCAACATTACATGTATATCTTTTGGATTTTAAAAGACGTACATTATTTGTTGTGTATTTTAACTTTCCTGATTGCCCGTAATTTAAAAGTGTTAAAACTGAGTTGATATTAAACCTTGTTTGAGCCCTGCACTTTTCAAGTGAACCGGAGCCCCACCACACATGTGCAAAAATTTGCACTGTTGCTTTCCACATGCGAACCAAAGATGTCGGAAAGAAGCTTTGACAACTTTGCGGGAGAAGATATCAAATTCATAAGCTCTTGGTTAGGTGATCAAGGATCGGAAAGCTTGAGCATAAATTTCCCGACTAAATTGGAGGGGCATTTGCAACATTCTGACAAAAAAAATGCCCGGGGGAGGGGATGAGCGGATTGACAGAGCCATAAGACATAGAAGAAAAAAAACAACAGGCTTATATCCTTCAATCGCAAGTACAAAGCGCTAACCGTAATATCGGTACAATACTGACATGAAGGAATACGTGTCTGGACATGGAAAATTTCAATGATTTTCCTACGAATATGAATCCAAGAATATTTAAGCTTAAGCTTATAGACAATTACGATCGAACTCTCCTTTTTGATTTCTACGAAGAACAATCTCAGACGGTGACATAGCTACGACCCCTTCGTCTTTTCTGGGAAGATCGAAGGTACGGGTGCGTACAAATGCTTTAAAGATTTATATTTAGCTTACATAAGACCGATAGTTTCCCGGGATAGCTAGTTTTATACGTGCGGTGGTGTTACAGTTACCGTAGTGTTTCCAGAGTCTTTGACCACGCGTTATGCTTTCGAAGAGGCGGAAGAGCTTCCAAACAATAAATTAGTCTTCCAAATGAAGTATTGTTTCCTCGTCTACAAAGATACGCCGTAAAACGCGGTCCACGTAATCTGGGACACTCAGCTTTGGCCGCCATTTTGTTTCAGCTCCACAACAAAGTCACGTGATAAAATACTCCAAGAATCTTGGAGTATTTGTACCACGTGACCCAGCCTTTGCCAGGGTCTTCGCTCCATCAGACGCCATCTTGAAAAAAAAGGAGAGAAGGCCCTGGGGACGAGGTTGCGTGTGGGGCCTAAAACTCTAAAACCGATTTGGCCTGAAAACGGGTGTCTGATAGGCCCTTTGCATGTGACGGTCACATGACCATATCAAATCATAAAAATAGGTGGTAGAACAACCTCGTCCCCAGGGCCATCTCCGCTTTCAAGATGGCGGGTAGGCGTGAAGAAGGCCCTGGCGAACTTAATTCGACGCTGTAAACAATGGAATGAATGATATGTATGTATGATTGTAAATAATTAGTCTAGTATAGTTTTTATTATTGCCCTGCTTTCTCTTATCTTTAATTTTTATTTAAATATTTGATTTGTAATTTGATATTGTGGCAGAACAGCCCTAGTAAGGGAGCTATAATAAACGTATGTGTCACTAAATAAGTGTGTGTGTGTGTGTGTGTGTGTGTGTGTGTGTGTGTGTGTGTGTGTGTGTGTGTGTGTGTGTGTGTGTGTGTATGTATGTATGTATGCGAAGAGCAGGTCACGTGACCACAAAATTAGCCAATCGCGAGCCCGCCACCATTTTGAAACAATCAAAATCTCCAATATTTTTGGAGACACGTGACCTGCTCTTCGCCAGGGTCTTCTCCGCGCCCAGCCGCCATCTTGAAAGCGGAGTAGACCCTGGGAACGAGGTTGGTGGTAGACGGCAAAAGACAAAAATGGTTGCCAGAAATGGAAAGAGCATGATGAAATTAGTAAGGTTGCCAATTTTGAGACCGCTGATGCTTAAGCGTGACTGATATTTTATAGTGGTTTGAAAGTTTGAAAAATTTAAAGGATTTGTATGCTGTCTATCTTTTCTACCACAAAGTCTCACGCTTTTAGAGATTCCTCCTTTTAGAGGATTCCCATTCCCATTCCCCGTTCCCTGTTTTAGACATAGCCTCCTCTGTACCCTGTGGGGAAATTTCAATAGACAATATTCGTACTCTCACGGTTGGACTGGAACTAGCTTGCAATCGAGGCTCATGCGGGGGAATCTTTTCAAATGCAAATATTTTTAATGATATTCCCCCGCATGAGCCTCGATTGCAAGCTAGTTCCAGTCCAACCGTGAGAATATGAATATATATTGTCTATTGTTATTCTTGTCTCGGGGGATTTCATGAGTTGTGTCTTCACGTTTGGAGATCTGATGTTATGATCTGCGGTTCGCTCACCAAATAATCGTTTGCCAGATTCTTTCCTTAGGAGTTTTCATGTCTGTTCCTTTCATCAAAACTTCCGAATATTCTCACTGGAGCCCGCGCGAACAAACACCCTAATTTTCTATTCCACGAGCCCAGTTGCTTTGGGCAACAGCGTGCGTTACCGCTGACCATGTACATATATATTGAGCTTCCCAGTTCACGTGTATTGTTTTTTCGTGAATTGGTGGAGGACTCAAGCATTGGCGACCCCCCCCCCCCCCCCCCCCCTCCCCGCAGCGATGACCTCCGTGCCTGCCTATTTGGAGCTCTCGCTCCCTCTCACCTCCGGAGTCGCCTCTTCCCATAACTTAACAATACCCGGGGTGATTGGTAGCAAGGGCTCCGGTGGGAATTTATTACCTTCGTTTTTAAACGAACAATGACAAACACCGCAATTCTCCGATGCCATAAAATTTTAAAAAATTTACGTGAGTTTATTTACCTTGTTGGCGGGCTTTAGCGCTTTATTTTAGACCTTGTGGCGGGCTTTTGACGAGCGCTTGTCAAAATGATTGACCGGAAGTTAATTACCATTGTTTCTCAGTTGATCAAGGGCGTTCGTCTGGGGTTCGCGGCATGCTGGCGTTTCCTTTCCTGCCTCGCCCCTCCACCACCCGCTTTATTTTCGCTCTTTTTCGACTTCGCGCTTTCGCGCGCCTCCCACGCCTCGGAAAGGAAACGACTGCTACGCAGGCTAGGTTATAACAAATTAAGGCACAGAAAAATTAACGCGATTTAAATTAACGCGAATTTAAAATTTTCTTGAAATTAAAACCGCGAGCACTTAAAATTTATCTGCTTTCTTGCTTGAACGGCAGCAAAAACCTCAAGAAAGTACGGTAGTCATGCTAACAGATTCTCCGCTGGGATCGAATGGTCAACTGCTAGCTTGTGCGGTGATCAACATGCGAAAAGTCTGTTGACAATTTCATGTCTAGCAGAGTCGTTCAGGGTTTTAAACTCACATACGCGTCTTTAAAATGGAAACTATAATCTCTTCAATCCTCTTCAAGTACAATCTCGTACTTTTCACAGCGGTCAAACGCAAAAATTAACGCCACTTCCGGTTTTCGCTGCCTTTACTTTTCCAAGAGTTTGAAGCGTAATGGCCGCGAAGTTTTGACCGCTGTGGACGACTCGTACTCCACACAGCGGTCAAACGCAAAAATTGCGCGCCACTTCCGGTTTTCGATGGCCTTGACTTTTCCATGAGTTTGAAGCGTAATGGCCGCGAAGTTTGTAAGAAGTTTGTAAGTTTGTAAGTTTTTATAGAACATGCAGTGGTAAACCAAAATACGAACTGAGACACTTTTTGGATAACAATTATTACATTATCTATGCATTCTCCGAGTATAAAGCTTAAGTTTTCAGTACATTTCTTAAGTTTGAGCTTTATAAAGCGGACGACTTCGCAATTTTAAGACATTTGACTGCAAAGTTTTGGCGGGAACTGCGCGCGCGCAGTACGTTTGACCGCTGTGTGCTCGTACTCAGAGTCAACGGTCTCCTCGGTCAGCGGTAGTCGTCTGCTGCTGACTGAGGAGACCGTCGACTCTGTGTACGAGATTGTTTCAAGTAAATACACTTATCAACTCGACATCCGGGGGGGGGGGGGGGGGGGGTACTCAGCCCAAGTTTGAGTAGGGGTGTGCGCCCAGGCTGACAAACCCTGACAAAAGTTTATGACAAAAGTTTTGCTCCCTGCCATGAATTTAAAAGAAGACAAACTACAGGTGTTTATTTGAGCATTTGATTCCTGACAATGATCTGTTGTCAACATTGGTATCATTTTCGTTGGATGCAAGGCGCGACAGTACAAAATGTCTGGGAAAATATTTCCTGGTAACTGAATGGCACCCAAGTACCCGTCTATGACAGCATCGAGTCAAAAACCCAAACCTGTTTATGAGCGGCACATCCCCGTATATGCTATATATGGGAGTACTCCTCCCCCGGATAGACATGCAAAAAGTATGTTTAGAATATATGTCTAGCAAGAGTTGCTGAAGTCAGGATTTAAATTCTCTGCACATAAATGTGTTTCTTCGTTAGGTAGGAGAATTACTTCATTTCCACCAAGCGGAAATATTTATTCGCGAGTAGTTCAGGGCTTTAAATTCACACAGGCGCCTTTAGTTCATTTCCCGTTGGCAGAGCAGTCACTACCAGATTGTGTAGTTGTGTTTTATTCCAATGTATCTATAGAAAGTTACAACTTTTTGAAAATGACACATGAGAGGGTAAAAAGATGCGCCCTCCATATTTTGTAAGCTGGTATACATTCATGTGTTGCGATGGGCGAGAGATATCTTGCGATGGCTACAGCACCGGATCAGCTATCACACCTGGAAAGAACCGCATTTTTGATTCAATTTCTTGAAGTTATAAAAGTACAAACTTCGCACCCTTGCACAAAGAAGATAACGCGTCAGCAATTGTTATTTTATGGAATTACTGAGAAGATTGTTAACATGGTGAAAGTTATGTATGATGGAAGTGAGTGCAGTGTAATAGATGGGTCAGCGAAGCGTCAGTAGTTGCACGTCACCGGGTGGCGTGGCGCAGGAGATTCTCTATAAGTCAAGCGGTCGCGCATCACTCGACTGGACACTTAACGAAAATGTGGTTTGTTTGTGAAACTCTATGTAATGTATGCTGCAAAAAGTCGTGCAAAGCACCATGGAATGTTACCACCGCTTTCTAGCACAACTAGAACAACAATTCAGTGGCCAAATTTAGATGGCCACAAGTTTATTAGCTTTGCTATTATGTGCTATACCCTCTTTAACTAAAGATTTTACTTAATTACTAAATTAGAGGGATAAGATATCGTATTTTCTTTGTTGGAAAAGTAATTTCAGAAACTCGTGCTTCGTGTCTCATTGACTTTCCAAACACTCTGTTTTCTCGTGTTTGAAAACCCGATGAAACACTCGCACTTGTGGAAAGAAAAGATGGTATATTTTAAGCTTGGTAGAAATATGTGAAAGATATTCTGTCAGTGACACAAGCTACTCGGAAAAAATTCCGAGTTCCCCCAACAGGAGTCGAACCTATGACCTTCCGCACACCGGTCGGACGCTCTACCACTGAGCTACAGGAGACTCGTGGGAGCTAAGGCCATATAACTAGGTTATTAGTCGTAAAACATCCACTAGATATACGCTAAGGTCTGATCATAGGATTTTGTTGGATGTTCCGCAAGGCAAAATGCTTTCTACCCTTGGAGACAGAGCATTCGTGTCAGCCGCGCCCAAACTTTGGAACAGTCTGCCAAGCGAAATAAGCCATCTTAATTCTTTAACAGTTTTTAAACGTAATATTAAGACATTCCTTTTTAAACGTGCTTTTAACTTGTAACTTCTATATTTTAGTTTTTATTTCTTAAAATATTTATATCTACGATGTACTTGTTGTTAGTAAAGAACTACAAATATTCAGCGCAGGCGCGAAATTTGAGCATGAAGGAGAGGAAAGTGTCTTCTGGAACAAATATATTGTGCTAAATACAAGTGGTATAACGAGAATATATTTGCGTGCACAGCACGCGTGTCCCCCACGCAAGAATGACTGATTAATTTTAAAACCATTCCAATACTGCAGAGTTGCACTCTGTGCACTCTGCACTAAAAACCACAAATTAATCACGAATTAATAATTTTGAGATAGATAAATTAAGGAACGATTTTCTAGAGAACATGGCGTGGTCTGAAATGGGGCAACAAACAAACCAAGCTAAATAGGTATATTTATAATTCGGCATTTGAAGCAATTTCATCTGAAAATATAATTAACTATATATAAGTATCACGTTTGTCACTTGCAAGACTGTTAGTGATACCCTCGTTATAAAAGATTTTATGTGTTACAGCTACAACTTTACATGACAATACCATTCTTATAAAGGCACATTTTATTTGAATTTCCATCTTGTAAACGAGTACAACTAGCCTGCCTTGTTTTAAAGTACAGCAACACTGCTTTTCATTTCTACATTATTAGTAGTAAAAATCTACTAATATACTAATACAAATACTGCAATCTAATTGGCTGAGCTACTTGTATACTATCAAATATGCATTAGTATATGAGTGGCTGGAGGTTGTCTACCAAATGGCGATTTCTTCTCGTTTCTCCAAAGTTTCTGAGGAGGATTATATTTGGAATTATTACTGGACAATTCAATTCGTTTTATTATGATTTTTACGAAAACAATATGAATTGTCTGTGGCCTCATCAACTGTCACATCATAGAATTCTCGAGCTCATCATCTAATTGCTAATTATTCAACAATTCTTGTCAGGATTATGTGATCCCTGGGATCAAAGGACTATCACATGCTTACCGGTACTACATCACATGAATATCACATGCTTACCGGTACTACATCACATGACTATCACATGCTTACCGGTACTACATCACATGACTATCACATGCTTACCGGTACTACATCACATGAATATCACATGATTATTTTGTCCTGTTGATTGCGATTGGCAATGAACTTGGGCTGCGCCGTCCCCAATAATCCACTGCTACAATGGAATACCAGCCTTGAAAAATAACTCTGGTCTTCTACAAAACAAAGAAAGATAAATTAAACATTTCACACAAGCTAAAAGCAGACATCTACCTTATTATACTACACACGTAACTGTCCAACAAGACATTTATTATCCAACCAGTTGCTTTTAAACCGTCAAAAAACAAAGACTTTCAAGCATGTACTTACAGTTAGCAAACCAACTACCGTAAAACTCCATGTATAAGCCACACCTTTTTACTCAAAATTTGGGTTCAAAATTGGGGGTGCGGCTTATTTATGGGTGCAGATTATACAGGGAGTTTTATGGTAAATAACTAACTCGACAAAATAACTAACTATAGAATATTGCGAGATATTTGTACTTGTTTTTAACAATAGTCCATTTTACAGTTGTGTGCTTAGAATCCAGGCCTTTGAACAGAAGTGAGGCTGGAGGTGACTTTGTTGTGATACAAACCTTCCTTCTTTTCAAATGTAAATTATTCTGTTATTATGTTAACTAGTTTCTGATCTCTATCATCTCATGGTCACCCCAAACCTCGCTTTCATACAGAGGCTTGGTTACATTTCACAGAACTGTAAAATGGTCTATTATTGGATGAGGTTTTTGTGATGTCCAGAATCTGCAGGTAGATGAAGTAGATGCTTTCAAAGGCGCTGATTTCGAAAATTCACTGTACGCTTTCGGCCAATCAGAAAAGAGATAGCGAGTTAAATGTATAATAATTATCAATTATTGGACGAGGTTGAGCAGAATATCGTGATTTGTCAGTGGCGAGAAGATCTATTATTTGCCGAAGCCGAAGGCTGAGGTAAATAATTGATCTGCGAGACACTGACAAATCACGATATTTTGCGATAACCGAGTTCAATAATTGTTTTATCATTCGCAGATCCAATTATTTTCGGGAAGCGGGAAGCCTTGCTGAAGTTATCGCAGAAGTCGGCATTTCTTCTCAATTCAAGAATTTATTCTGTCGACTGTAAATTATACAAAAACATAAAAACACATAAATTCAACTTGCCTTTGTTGCGAAATACGTTCACAGCAACTTTGGTTGCTTTCTTGGTGTTATCGCTGTTTTTGTTCGATTAGACAATTAAGATCGCTCTCAGATAATTCTGGAAATCGGGCTGCCATTGTAGAGGACGGGAGCAGAACAATTATTCGCAGCAAAACAACTTTGCACCGTTGTGCGCATGAGCAGAATTATTCGTAGGCAGTTATTCGCAGGTCACGTGGTGGGCTCTCGGCCAATGAAAAGGAAGAAAAAAATGTACCGAATGATAATGAACGTTATTTGTACTCTACTGACTGAAGTTGGATAATAATACATGCTACTTTTGGTACCTAACAAAAGCTACAATGGTATGTGTCGTTACAGTTTTAGAACTCTACAGTATTTTGAAAACAACAGGTAGGTTGTGTGTGCCGACCTGTCATTCCCATGCTATATACACTCATAAGAGAGTAATCTATAAACTGCACATAACATTAATAATTTGAGCATTAGTTTGTAGATTTTATTTAAGAATCTCATAAAGGACACTATTGGCTAACACTTTCAACAACATATTGTATTAACCTTTAAAAGGGTTAATTACTGACATTGACTTTGATTTACCGTTTTGAGCTCTCTCTTCCTAAACGTTCTTTGTAACGAGTGTTATGCTGACAACAAAGTTGGAATAACTGTGACTCTTGACAAACAGAGCCGTGTTGCATTGGATACAAGACAGTTACACACACCGATGGTTTGTCCTCATTCAGCTTTTGAATGTCACCTTACTGCCCCTTCCAGCATCCAACGCATTAACTTCTTACTCCTATCTATTGTTTGCTGTTATAAGCTAGCATTACCTTGAGACAGCAGATGATGAAAGCTTGTAAAAATAATGTCCACTTCATTCACTTGTTTGAATGGCCCACGAGGACTTTTGACTGAATACAGGACTTCGAAGGAGAGAATGCATCTACAAGACAACAGAAATGGTTAAATACCATTAGAAACCACATGACTTTGTATGGGAGGCAGAACGGTCATGGTGTTGATCAATAACTACAGCAAAACAAAACAGTCTTTAATACGAGTATTCAGCTCTACACTAACGGTATGTAAATAGTGAATCCAAATAAAACTATGCATATCTAATACCAACTTTACATGTAAAGTAGTTAAAGACTGGAGCTAAGCTTAGTTGTTTATCTTATATCTAACGTTTTTTGAATAAAGGAACATCTTGGAGACATTTTTACCTCGACTGCACATCTTTCCAAGTCACAAGTACTTCATAAGAAGACACAGAGATGAGCCTTACTCCTTCAACCTGCCACAAACAACTAAGATTTTACATTACATTAAGATATCTACTACATATTTTATAATTAAGAATGTTTAGAGACAAACCAAACAACATTTTGGGCACAGAATCCTTATCTCTGTGCATGTATAAGGCTGTTTATAAAGCGTCAAGCTGACTTCGTCTTTGGAAAACAGTTAATACCCTGGCTACTAACTCCCTGTCTTCCCAAAGTGGTAAGACAACACATATTTCGACACATGCTAGCTTTTTTCTGTTAACTATTACTGTATATAATTATATTGATTTAGTATAATTTTCAGTGGTGAATATGAGCATATTCACCGTGCTAGGCGGTGAATATGGGATTTCAAGGCGTGGCTGCTAAGCTAAGCCACATTTCTTATACCGGCAAGTAAAGATGGCAACTCGTTTTTGAATGAAATTTTCGTATATTCTAAAGACATCACTCCAAGTACGGGATATTCAAAGCATTGGGAACTTTGGTAAATGACTACCAAGACGTTTGGACGGAAAATATTTTCAAGAAACGATTTTAACGCATTTAAAACTCGTAAACTTGTAAATGTTTTTGTGTGGCCAACCAAGGCGGCCGTGTTCGTGTCGGATGGAGTGACAGAAATTTGCTTCTCTTCAGACCTAAGCTACTTATTTAAGAACGATAACTACAGCTCATGAAATCAGCAACGATCAAACAAAGGTACCTGATGAATAGTGTTCTTTTGTGTATTTTACTGCTTAATTTGATGTATAAACGATGTAACTACGGTAATATGGCGAGTACTTGCGTGTGTTGTTGTTTTCATGTTTTAGCTCGAGAATATTGTGAATATTTACCGAGACGAACACAATATTCACTGAGCCTGAGTTAAGTTAAGTATTCCATGTATACAGGTTACTGTAGTTTGCTAGAATTCATCACAATTTACATACATTGCTGGTTTGGTAATCAGGTTGAAATACTGTATAATTTTCTTTATTATACAACATAGCATTTTAGAGTGTGAATACGCACCAAAACGAGTGCAAATATGAGACCATATTATACTCGTCTTAGTCCCCCTGACCATGCGCTACGGAAAACACTGTGGAAAGCATATATTTTAGAAAATAATTATGTCGTATAATAAACAATTTATTCAGCAGAAATTTGTGTAATACGGCTGAACATTTTTACTCATTAATGTTTATTTTTTCTCGACTAGGGCTCGAAAAAATAAAAACTGACTCGTAAATATACCCAACCGTATTACTGTACACAACTTTCCACTGAATAACCTCTTTTTATTAAATAGACCCAGCATTTATTTGAACACGCCAGCGATTAAACACCAGTATTTTTCATCATTTTTAACAACCTCATTTTTACTCAGGAGTATAGCGTTATGTATTAAGTTATTCATGAGATTGAGCCCGCTATCCTACAATCCCAGACAAGTTAAGTTGGGACACTTTACATATTGCTGATATTTTTGTTCCCATTGTCCTCCTCCCCCTCCCAATGTTGTTTTGTTCAATTTTCTGATTCAATCTTACAAACCAACATTGGAGGGGCAGGGGAGGGCACAACTGTCCCAACTAACTTGTCTATTATTGTAGCTATCTTGAGCTATCTTGAATTTTTAGGAACTGGTCAGGACTGGACTATGGAAAAAAAGAATTTTGCAATACTACTTATAGAACTGCATCAATGTATACATATTCGGATTTCAAGACCAATAAATGATAACATCACTTTGAAGGGTGGCATGTATTCACAAAATGTAAACAATACTATGGAGTAATCTAGTCAACAAATTAGCACATTTATGTTTGCAGCCACTGCGCAGTTGAATGTTCATAATTCTTATTTGACTTGCTTATCAATTTCCATCTGCAGCACTTGGCTTTCTATTAGAAATTTCTAGTTTATGCCTTATAATTCATGAGTGGCTCATATAGGCCTTTGTTTTTGCTAATTTTACATAAAGTTTACTGAATTAAGAGAAACGTCAACTAAACAAGACCAAAATGTAACCAAATTTGTCCCTAGTTTATGACAAGACAAGTTACTTAAATTGTGATACAGTGGTGGTTCATGAACCTACATCGTTGCACTTATTGATCGATGATAATCAGTTGCTGTAAGTTTCACTTCAGATTCATTACAAAAAGTAGTCATTACCGCTGACTACCGATTATGCAGACCTGTTCATTTTAACTCGCCATGTGAGCGTACAAATTTCAAGGTGTGTACTGCTATCATTGGATTCTAAGCACAATAACTTGTAAGTACAGCTTTAGCTCGGTTGTTTTGTTCGTATTTCAATTGTACACAAAGTTTTAAGCTAGCGTATGGTTCTTGTATTGCAGCGAATCATTCAGATGCTCAGACGTGTCACTGTTTAGTTTTCGCCTGGGGTGGCCAATCGATAAAATCGATAATCGATAAATTATATTCGATACAAATCGATAGAAAATTGTTTAATCATATCAGAAATCGATAAAAATCAATAAAAGGGTTTGTTGTGAGTAATCGATAATTATCGATTTTTCAATTAGCGTTATTGATTTTATCGATAAATATCGAATTTATCAATGCTAGCTTATCGTACAATTTATCGAAACGAAATCAACAAAAGATATAAACGAGCTCGCAAAAAACACTAATAACAACTTCCTTAAACGTTTATTAATAAAATTGCTCTTGTAAAATTTGCTACAACTTTCTAAAGTCTTATAAAATTGTCATCCCGTACAGATATTTTTAATACTACTTGAACATGAACAAAACTATAAAAGTACTTTAATGAACTTAACCGACTTTCAAATACGTCGGTTGAACCAACTTAAGGTTTCAATGTTCTGAATCCACGGTTTCCAGAACACAGTTTAGCGAAACTCTTGCTGCGAGCCATAGGCGACTATGTTACGGGGTCTTCGCTAGCACCTTTGAAATCTACAATCAAACGCTGCCTCAACGGACACAGTTTTTAAAAGCATAAACCAACGAACAAATACTAAATTTCAATAATCAATTATTGATTCTATAATGATCGATAAATCTGATAAAATCGATAAAAGCGATAACGTTGAAACTTCACCAGCGTGTGAGTATCGATTTTATCGATTGATCGATAAAATAATTGATAACGTTTAATTTCAAATTATCGATTGATATCGATTTATCGAACGGTTTTCCGATATCTATTTTTATTGATTGGCTACCCCAGGAGTTTCGTAAATAAATGTGAAACCTGGATGAATGCGAGTTACTGTTCACGGCCCAGCATAGTTGACCTCTACAGTTTCATAAGGCCGGATTCAAATAAATGCTGGACCTCCAATAAATGCCAGAACCTCGATTAAATTCCGGGAGTGTTTATTTAAAACTTGACCTGATAGACCCGGCATTTATTTGAATCCAACGTTTATTCAGGGCCCGGCATAAGTCGAGAAAATATGGTAAAACGTATTTAGAATCTCGTTGAAATACAAGGAAGTCGGGAAAATGATTCAAAGTTCTGCTAAAAGCAGTGGAAGCCATGACCTTCTCACATCAGTCAGACACTGTGGGAACATATGACTACACATAGGTTCAAATGTGACAAACTTGCCACATTACTGCTAGGATTAGTTTTCTTGATGTGCATGAGAATGTGTTGAGATAAAAATAAAACAAAACCCCCTTTTGGCCACCATGTTGTGTAACAAGTTTGTCCTTTTCCCAAAAAATGTCCTGATTTGGGGCAAATAACATCAGTGACTTGTAGGAAATCAGGTCAATAGATAGGGCTGCTGATTATATTAGTGGATTCTGAATTTGGGCACTACACGCATGTGCCTAATGCACAAGTGTAGCTCATTGTACCACAAAAAAAACCGCGACTCAATAAAAGAAAAATCTCATAATTCAATTTTCCATACGTTTTTTTAAAATTTCAAGTTGATAACATCATAGCCAAAAAGACAAGTTGAGTGATGGAGTGAATGACAAAAACTAACCAAACCAATATGTTATGAAATGAGTAGGATATTACTCAGTCAGTAACACAATTATTTAAAAAAAAAACAATTCTTTGAAGCCTTTAGAAAGTTGTCGGAAATCTTCAGAAAATATTTGAAAAACCGATAGATCCATACAGTATAATTAACCCATTGACACCCAGGCTTTTCCCAAAAAGCGGCAATCTAACATCCCAGATGCCTATTTCTGGCCATTATCTCGACAGTTTAATGTCAAACTGTCTAAAACTTAGTTTAAAACACGGCAACTAACATCCCTTCTACGTAAAAGCAACAAATTCAATATTTTTCTCGGGCATGCGCAGAAATCAAAATTTGGACATAGTTTTTGGGTTTGAAAAACTCACCTGACTTTAGGCTTTTCTTTTTCTTTTATTTTTTTTGCCGTTCTTGCTCTCCTTTTTCTCTCATTTTATTTTGTGGTTTTGTTGGCCTTTCAGTCGCCCTTGTTCACGTTGAAAAAGTTTTAACTTAAACGTTGGGAAAAGGGAATTTTTTGACAAAGAGTGTCAATGGTAGTGAAGGTCGCGTTTTTGGTGATTTTGGAGGAAAAAATCCAAGTTGTTTTGTGTGTATCTCTGGTCCAATTTAACGTTTTGTGCTCGTTTAGGCATGGTTTGTTAGACATTTTCCAACTCTATCCGTTGATTATCAAAGACATCCTCTGGCATTAAAAGTGATGACGTCACAAGTGGTACAAGTTCGTGGTCTCCTCTTGGCCGGTTATGGCCGGTATGGGCGTCAATGTGTTAAGCAAAACTCCTGAATCCATTTTTGTGGTCAATTCAACCCATTTCAGCTTTCTATGGATAGATCGATCAAAATTATATTAAAAGGGGCCATTTTGGGTAAAACAAGGTTCTTTGCTTAACCCATTGACACCCAGGCTTTTCCCAAAAAGCGGCAATCTAACATCCCAGATGCCTATTTCTGGCCATTATCTCGACAGTTTAATGTCAAACTGTCTAAAACTTAGTTTAAAAACACGGCAACTAACATCCCCTTCTACGTAAAAGCAACAAATTCAATATTTTTCTCGGGCATGCGTAGAAATCAAAATTTGGACATAGTTTTTGGGTTTGAAAAACTCACCTGACTTTCGGCTTTTCTTTTCTTTTATTTTTTTTTGCCGTTCTTGCTCTCCTTTTTCTCTCATTTTATTTTGTGGTTTTGTTGGCCTTTCAGTCGCCCTTGTTCACGTTGAAAAAGTTTTAACTTAAACGTTGGGAAAAGGGAATTTTTTGACAAAGAGTGTCAATGGTAGTGAAGGTCGCGTTTTTTTGGTGATTTTGGAGGAAAAAATCCAAGTTGTTTTGTGTGTATCTCTGGTCCAATTTAACGTTTTGTGCTCGTTTAGGCATGGTTTGTTAGACATTTTCCAACTCTATCCGTTGATTATCAAAGACATCCTCTGGCATTAAAAGTGATGACGTCACAAGTGGTACAAGTTCGTGGTCTCCTCTTGGCCGGTTATGGCCAGTATGGGCGTCAATGTGTTAAGTTAAATTTAGGAAAAAGGCATGGTCAGTACTTGTGACTTACTAAACCAATAGTAAACTTTCCTTTTGTGCATTGTCAAGTTATATAAACACAAGATAATTTTTAAGAACGCAAGAGAAGTGTTAGGAGAACAATTCTTGAACAATCAAACGTTTGTGTCCATGCACGTCTTATGGCGTACTAAGATGAGCTGGTCAAAATGTTAATAAAACTTGAAACCACCTGGACCAAGTGTTCTGAGTCTCTGGATTGCCTCCTTTCCAGAGACTCAGAACAAGTTTTATTAACATTTTGACCAGCTCATCTTAAATTAGTACGCCATAAGACGTGCATGGACACAAACGTTTGATTGTTCAACAGTTTATTTACCAGGCTCCATTGAGACTGATGAAGGGTTTTACCCTAAACATCTGAAATTTATGAACGATGATTCATGAGCACCAGAGACAATTTTACTAGTAATACGTGACTCGCAGGCCTCGCGAAGCTTTTGTTGCCTAGTAACGGGCACGCCTGCGATTTGATCTGCAAGGTTTCCAAGAATCGCTGCAAGGTTTCTGAGAATCGCCGGACGAACGCCGTGTTTTTGCTATGCTACCGGATTTTGGTTTCGACTGGAGTTCGCTCGTCTCTAGATATCTGTAATAAATTGTACTGTTTTCCCCACTTTTCCGTCCGAATGATCTGAAACCACCTCGCTTTTGTAGGTAAAATCTTCTTCGCAATATCGGATCGGCGAATTAATTTCAGACACAAGTCTTCGCGTCTACAATGAAAACTAAGTCATATGTTGATCGCACTTTGAGACATTCCTGAGTCGTCTTTCCTTTTCCTGTTGTTGATAACGGATTTAATAAAGCCGGGTTTTTTTTTCACAAATGACCGGCGTATATAAATTCGTTCGATAAACAAACTTGGAGTAAAAATTGTTATTCTTTTTTTTCAGCAGCCGTTCCTGTTTCTACATTTACGTGTACAAAGATTACGTCGAAATCAATGTTATTAAGCAAAGAAAAGGGGGTTAAAAAAAAACGGCCTGGATTCGAACCGAAAAAAAAAAAAAAAGAAGGACCATAGTAGGATTTGAACTTTCGCCCTCAATCCGAAGATCAGATTTAAAAGTTAGCGCCTTAAGCCATTAGGCCACGAGCGCGTGTGACGTCATGACATCCCCCAACTCCACAAACAAACAAATAAATAAATAAATAAATATGATCGTAAAGGCCACACGAGAATTGCTCTCGCGTGAGCTCTTTGGGACAGAATTATAAACCCCGCTACGCGAGGCCTTCGGCCTCGCTTCGCGAGGAACAAGTATGAACTTCAATGCGAGACAAGTTAACAATATTTGATTACAACACATACTATAAGAGCCTCACCTTTAGAGGGGGTGAAACAGTCTTTGCACAAACATGCAACAAACTTATTCCCGGTAGGGGAAGGGTGAGAAGAAGGTTTAAGATATCGGAAGAGAGAATCCTAGGACCCAGACTTCTAACAGGCTCCTGCAGAATGGATAAAAAAGAAAATACAACCAGTGAGTAAACATATATTTATGTATATCTTTATCTTGGTGATGAAAGTTTTGTGATATAGAACTGCTGGGCCCGGTTGTTCGAAAGAAGGTTAAATCAACTAAACTCGGGTTAAATTTTTATCTGCAGGTTAGTTCTGTTGTTCAAAGGTAGGTTAACGCTAACCTTGTGTTAATTAAACATCGGGTTAAATTTAACCCACCTAGCTAGTTGGGTTCAGTCACTTACCTCGGGTTAAATAACAACAAAAGTCACACAAAAAGGCGGCTTCCAAGGTGAAGGCAGCGAGAAGTAAAAGGGGATGTTAGTTTCTATGTTGCAAACTAAGTTTTAGACAGTAAGGTGTAGTAAACGGTTGCGATAACATAATAACAGCCAGAAATAGACATCTGTGATGTCAGATTGCCGTTTTTTGGAAAAAGCCCAGGTGTCAATGGGTTAATATCTTTATTCCCCCCTCGCCCCTCATCATATTAAATGAACTTTCCCTAATCCATCAGATAAATCATTACCCAATGTACAACACTTATCCACTGAATAGTGATATAACCAGTGAATATTAAAAGCATTATCCTTCCTTTGAACAACTAGGTCCAGGCATCTAAAAAAAAATTGCGCAAACAAATTAGACTGTCAGAAAAAGCTTTTAGTCAAACCCGTATTAAACGGACACCCTCGGGGAATGTTCTACTGTCCACCTAATACAAGGTACGTACGTGTCTGCTTAATAGAGGTATTATTTTACGGTTTACCGTTAATACAGGTTTGACTGCAAATGGAAAGAATCTGTAAAGGAAGTGATTTACCGAAAAAAGCAGGGGTCACCGTGCATCCAAGAGAGTAACCAATTCTCGCCAAGTTATTGCAGCGGCCCGTCAGCACTATATTTGTCTAGTTTCTTCCTTGGTGCGTGCTCTCAATGCATGACATGGCATGCGTGCTACATGAATAGCGTGCGTAGTTACTCCATATTTTCAAACGAGACAGTAGTACTAAGTACCGGTTATCAAATTTACCATGATTTGGTCATCTTGTGATTACAACCGAAATGGGTGAAATGTTTTCTAAAAGAAAATGAGTAACAATTAAACAAATGAGAACAATTCCAGTTCCAGTTCCAGTTCCAGTTCCAGTTCCATTTCCAGTTCCATTTCCGGTTCCATTTCCGTTCCGGTTCCGTTCCATTTCCGGTTCGATTCCTGCTTTTCCACACACCCTATTTTAAATAAGCTACTTATGGAAACCTCCCTTTAGTGATCCTACCCTATAAATAAACAGGCATTACCTGTAAGCAATGCTTCTCTTGGGCAAGTAATGGACTCTTAGCCACTGTGTAAAGCTGTAGTCAGAGCATGGGCTTTTTCCAAAAAATGGCAATCTAACATCACAGATGCCTTAATTTCTGGCCGTTATCGTGACCGTTTACTGCCCAACTGTTTAAAACTTAGTCTGCAACATAGAAACTGCGCAGAAATCAAAATTTCGACATAGTTTTTGAACGTGACAAACACACCACACTTCAGGCTTTTTGTTTCCTTTTTGCCATTCTTTCTCTCCTTTTTGTCTCATTTTATTTTGTGGTTTTGTTGATGGCCTTTCAGTCGCGTTTGTTCATGTTGGAAAAGTTTCCACCTAACGTTGGGGGAAGTGAACTATTTTAACAAAGAGTGTCAATGGTAGGGAAGGTCGCGTTTTTTGGTGATTTTGGAGGAAATTTCCAAGTTGTTTTGTGTGTATCCCTGGCCCAATTCAAAGTTTCATGCATGGTTAAGCATGCTTTGTTAGACATTTTCCTACTCCATCAGTTGAATATCATAGACATCCTCTGGCGTGAACAGTGATAACATCACAAGTGGTAAAAGTCCGTGGTCTCTTCTTGGCCAGTTATGGCCGGTTTCGGTGTCAATGTGTTAATAAGATTGGAATTTAATAGTTACCTGTTGAAGACGGAGTGCATTAAACTGACCATCACTGGGAAAAACAGGAGAACCCATCTCCTTCCACAAAGCAAATGGATTTCCATGGTTATTATCAAGCTTATAAACAACAAATGCCACATCTTGCCTTGATGGTAAATTGAAAATAGACATGTTTTATTTGTGAAACTGAAGTTCTCCCTGATGTATCATTGCTGTTGTAAAGTACTGCAGCCAGCTCCCAGTCAATAGTGTTAGAGAATCTAAGAGGCCTAATAATAGTGGCTATTACTCCAAAATCATCATGATTTTCACACGTTGTAGAACTTTTGATTTGCTCATCCCCCAATAGTGCTAGAAGCCCCATGACACTGAGAACAGGTTTCTTGACAAATTCTACCTTCCGTGGATGAGAGTGGTTCATTTGGAATCTAGCCAATAATGTACGTTGACGGAAGTAGAACGGTGGATAGCTGATAAAACCATTGTCATTACTAAGGAGGCTATATCTAAAAAAAGAAAACACAATAATTCAACCATGCAGAATATTGAAAGAACATGAATCAAGAGCCAGATTAGGCTCCTGAAATACATCTTTTCTGCTCAATTCAACTCATTTCAGCTAGAGAATTCAAGGTGCTTTGCTTATATAACCCATTGACTCCTGTTTTTTTTCTTCCAAGAAACAGCAATCTAACACTCCAGATGCCTATTTCTGGCCATTATCTCAACAGATTACTGTCCGACTTTCTAAAACTTAGTTTGTAACATGGCAATTAACATCCCTTCTACTTGGAAGCAAGTTGTTGGATATTTTCCTTGGTCATGTGCACAAATCAAAATGTACATGAATAATAAGCAAAGCAAGTTACATTGTATAACAAACCTAACACTGAAATTTCTTTTTAATAACATGTCTTGATGCTGTGCCAATATCTGCAATGAGAGCAGAAATTTGTAAGTAATAATATTAATGTATTGCTGGCATTCAACCATGTCAACATACAACATACAAAATTCCATTGCTGACAGCCATTTAATGTTTAAGTAGAGAAAATTTGGTTTACGATTAGACAATATCCACACCTATATGATGATAATGGTGAGGATTTTCTTTATTCTAACCCAGGGAAGGAGATTAACACTCGCCCACTCAACCAGAAAAGTCTCAAACCTTTCATTAAGGTATCAGCCACCCTTCAGGACCCTCCGCGCGCGGATCGCTGTAGCGTTAGTTGTTTTTATAAAAAACCCTATAAACCATATATTTTTTGAAAGTTTAATAATTCCAGATTATGGCTTTTTACTAAAAAAAACGATAAACTTAAATGTGTTTCGAAAATGGGAAGCTTTGTGTAAAAGTACATGTCTTTATAAATCATGTTCCACTCCCTCCGGAAATAAACAGAAGAAAACGATTAACACCGTATTCGCTTCTCAACACGTTCGGCTAAGATTTTTGACAAGTGCGTTTGTTTTTCTTTTATTGGCAAATGAAGTTGGGAGTGACAATTAGTTAGCACTCCCTGTGGAAAAAAAGCTCTAGCTTTAAAATTAAAAGGAGTATTAAAATTCACAGACACGGTTTTGTAGAAGAGATGTATGTCATCATTCTGGCCAAATTTCAGCCAAATTGGTTGAATGGCTGCCGACTTGGAGTTCAAAACGCACAATGTCGCTCGGCAAAATTTTCCTTCCGAGATAAAAAGGAAAATACATTTTTTGCGGCATCTTACCTGGAATGAGATTATGACACCTAAATGTCTATTCTGATCGATACCATAGAGGGATCAACTTTCTCTAACAATAGGACTTTGACAGGTAACATGTAACAGGAACAAACGTTCGCGTAAACACTCATAGCCAGGCGATAGCGAACAGAACGGCGCCTCAAATCAGATGAAACCGACGAGATCACAAAACGGACTGTGCTGTAAGAAATGAGATTAGCTGGGTAAGAAGTTCTTCTATCTTCCACAGTTATTTTTACAGGCACAGAATGCGAATATTGGAGTAAATAAATGCACGCGGGTCGCACGCTAGCGACTTGTTCGATGTTTTGTGTTGAAGAATCAATTCAACCAAAAATTAACTTTGGGTAGTATTTGTACAGGGCGACTTCATTTTTGCTTTGGATTTGATGGAAGTCACTTTTCCTTGACTCTGGAAGTGGTAGAGAAACCTTTGTCGCTCGCTGTGAAATCGGCCGCGCAGCGCAGACAATTATTGTATGTAATTGGATAATTGAAGATATGACTGAAATGCCAACAGCTAATTACAGAATAATAAAGGAAATCTTTCATGTTCAATAACTTTCCACAGAAATAACATTTTGAGGTAGAATTTTTTGCAAATAAAAGCTGTTTGCAAGATCTACCAGAATTTCAAAAAATCGAAATTTCACAAAATGGTAATTTTAGGTGGCTGATACCTTAAGCGAGAAGAAATTGCAGATTGTTTGGTGCAATTTTTAAAGCCCATGCAGATAGCGAATACTATCAAAATGAAGTTTCCAATCCTAGCAGGCTGCTAACCACTTGAACATCACAAGGACCACATGTTTACTTCTGGAATAACCTGCTCCATGCAGACTCGATTACTCTCTGATAAGATGTATATCATTCTTCTCCTAAGATAGCTTACATGTATGAGAACTGAAGCTGTTGGCGAGGGTTCATTTGCAGGTGAAGTTATTTCTCATTCATTTGAGGACACAGAATGTTCCGAACAGATCAGTAACCTGCGAAGAAATTAACACTTTCCCGCATGTTTACTCGCGTCACTAAGCATTGCGTGCTTGCCAAGCTGTTGCCCAGGCTATGAAGGATTGTCATGTTTCATTTGGAACTCATACAAGGCTTGGTGAGTACGAATGGCTTATTGTTTCATTCTACATGTATGCTAATATACACCTTGACAACAATGGCTGCATATATTGTGTCTGCTCTCCAGTCTTCACCTAAACTCCAACCAACCAGTGGGTCTCCTTCATCATTGTATATTGGTTTAGTCTTGTACTCAGGAATCATGTCAGCTATTTCCTCTAAAACCACTGTTTCATTATGTAAAATGGACATAGAGTGTCCCTGGCCTTTGATGTGGAAAGAAACAAAATCAAGTCTAACCCCTCTCTCCCCAGTGAAGAAATTAGTGCCATTGTTGCAGTGTTGTAGTAGAGACTGCAATAACAAACAAACAACAACACATGTCTCCTATTTCCTTCCTGTACTGATACAGGAGTCTGTACAAAGGCTTCTTGATCATCTCAGTCTATTAAGTATTTGATTCACTTTTACATTAACTTTATACAGGCAACTCTCTCAAAGCGGACACCACTGTAAGGCGGACACCTCTCTAAGGCGGACATGGTTGGCTGGTCCCGACCGAATCAAGTTTCCTTATTCTTTTGTAGCGAAACTCTCTATAAGGCGGACACCTCTTTAAGGCGGACAGCTAGAGATGGTCCCGAGTGTGTCCGCCTTAGAGAGAGTTCACTGTATACACTGACTTCATACCATTGCTTGGCCATTCAAAAACAATGGACTCCACTCAATAATGGACTTCATTAACTAACTGATAACCTTATTCTGTTACCAATATTATAGTACACTCAACAAAATTACTCGTTTCTGATTGGACGAGAGCAGTACAATTAATCCCAAATTGTACTCTGAAGGAGTACCTATTAGGTTTCTATGGTAACGATGATTTCCGAAGATCGTCTGAGGATTTCCGAAGAGTGCAAAATTCACCCAAAGGTATCCGACGATTTCCGAAGATGACCCGAAACCTTCCGAAGATTTCCGAAGATGACCCACCCGATGTCTTTATCGCACTAATTTTGCCCTTTATGTTATCACAAGATTAGTTGTCAAATCTTGTCATTTCCGTCATTTCTGAAATTGATGATCTGATACCTTGGAATGTAAATGGTTTTCTTTTTACCAAATAAAGAGTTGTTTGTCTGTTACATGCTCACCATGCATGACGAAGTTGGAGACGCGCGAAGATATTTAGTGCGACACGCGGTCTGCAACTGTTACAGCGAATTTTTTCTCATTTTGTTGAATGTACTATAAATAAAAAATTGCATGACCTTCTCATACAATTAGTGATTAATGGATACTTGTGATGCTTTGAAAGTTCTCAAATTGAACTCGCCGAAGCGGCTCATTCAATTTTGAGAACTTTCAAAACATCACTCGTACCCATTAATCACTAATTGTACTCGAAGTTGTGCGATTTCCTATACAAATACATGTGAATTTAGGACTAGATTCTATTTTTATCCTCAGTGAAGAAAGGATATCAACTACAGCTGTGTATAAGAAGAAGTGTAAGATTTAGGGTGCTGTTTGCATGTACCCAGAATATTGGATGTTTGTCTGGATATCCTGTGGCAGGTCCTCCTAGTCGCAAAGATGGATGGGCCATCTTGAGTCCTTCAGAACAAGCATCGTAGTACATGAGGTATCCTTTAGTGGAAACATGGAGGCCATCAAAGTGTTGTTTATTCTGTGGTTCATTCCAGGATTCAAAGTTCCACTGGGATACTTCCTCTATTCCAAATACCTCTGCCAAAAAATGTTTCTGTAGTCAGTACAGTTGAATCATGACAGAAATCAAGCCACCTCCTTCCCCGACCAAAGGGACAGAAGGAACTGGACGTTAAAGAGGAGTAGGGAAGTAATACAATACCAAGCCCATGCAGTAAGTAAGTACAGTGTAAATCAATGTTGGGATTTATTATTGTATTTAAATATGGGAATAGACCAAAGGTACGACTCTTGAAAATGAGGCTTTAAAACTACATACATTACCCCGCCTGCCCTCCAATGAAAATATGTACATACAGTCAAATCTCGGACCGTAAGTGGACATCCTTGGGACCTTGTCTAAGTGTCTGCTTATAAACAGGAGGTGTCCACTTATGGGAGGTGTCCGCTTATGGGGCTCCATAGGGGGCAATTCAGGAACAGTGATTATCACAGGTAAACAGATCAATAGAGGTGTTGAGTTTGATCATATTGATGGATTACGAACGACTACTGGAGGGGGGGGGGGGGGGGGGGGGGGGGCATTGGGGCCTATTATAAACCAGAAAAACGCTCAAAATTTCTGTGAAAACCGAAAAACCACTGGCAATAAAAATCGCTCAAAACCGCCGAACATAATGATCAAAGCCGCAAATTCACAAACCTCAACCCCCAACCCTTGATACAACAGTGAAATATAGCTATTATATTTGGCACGTAATTTAGTTAATTAAAGGGTCCCTCTCAACCAGTGTGCTTTGCGGTCGCGTGTTATTGTTTTCATCCGGGGAACTCGATCTCTCGTGGGGCTAATGTATGCCATACTTTCCAAATTGTACTAACTTGGGTCGTCTAACTGCTTTTTGTGGCCAGAACAAGGCCAGAATCCTGCAAAAAGTAGTTTTTAACTTCAAGCCGCTATTTTCGCAGCACCCGAAAATGGCCGCCGTAAGAGTATTGGCGCGCAAAGCACACTGGTTGAGAGGGACCCTTTAAATAAACGTGTTTAGTTTTCCTTTTTCTGAGGGATGAAGACATTTTATTCGAAATCATTGGCCGTTTTCACACTACAGTTTTCAAACTTGTCCGAGACGGATAACCCATCTCAGACGAGTTTCCCGTCTCTAATGTGCCTTTTAAACTACATTGAGCCCCACCTCTTCATAGCTGCTTTCATCAAATTCGTTGTCTTCATTATTGTCAACAGATTCACTGACATATTCACTTTGGTTAGGTTCGTTCGCATCTTCATTTTCAAATGTAAAGTTCAAGGCAGGGACGTGCGTGTGATTTTGAATCTGTTTGCACCAAGAAATTATCTAGGAATAATACCTCCTTTTCTATGTCTCTGATAAATATCATAGCAAGTTATTTGCCTCCCGAGATGGCGTAGAGAGAACCCAGACAAATAAGTGCCAAACTTCGCTACATTTGAACTCAGTGCGAAGTTAAATTAACGCTCAAATAGAACATTTACCTTTGCCTATTGAACACAATCTCCATGCAGTTAGTCTGGTGAAACTCGCTGAATGAATCAAAGCGTCTTTACAATTTATTGCAACTTTTCTCAACTCTCCGGTTTATGCCCGGTTTTTACTGCGGAAATCAAAATCCTCAACTTGAAAATATTTTATTTTCAAATCACTCAAAAGTTAAAGCCACCATAAAGCCTTTACCTTTCTCCAACAGCTTACTGATTGGTCGTCTTATTAATCTATTGAAACAATTTGTGATTTTCCCGCCGAGTGACTGATCAACCGGGCCAGGTTTTTTTGTTGTTGCGTATAAACTACAATAGAAAAGTTTAAATCAACTCCCTGACTAAGCTTGCATTGTCCAAATAATAATAATAATAAAAACGTTGCCATGATATAGTGACAAAACTCCCAGCATAGATCATCCACCCGCTTCAGTAGGTTGAATCTGGATGACCAAGTGGTAATTATGGTGATTACATGTACGTATATACCCAAGATGATCTAAGAGAAGCATTCCCATACATGAACTTTCAGTCCATAGCTGAGATATTTTAATTAAGAGTACTACCTGATCAGTCAGTTCGAGTGACGTGATGTCGGAAATAAAAATAACTTTCACAGCATGGCGGGAAACTATTAATAAATTTAAAAAAATATCTGATCATGAGTCACAGGGAATCCTTCTCTTAGATCATCCTCTCTTGATATACTGCCATCTCGGATGCGCTTTTTTTACAAAACTATTTACAAAATACCCAAACGAGTTGCGAAAGTCGCCTACCCGTTCTTGTTTATATTATCCTCGATGATGCAACATTTCCGCTCGTAAAAAAGGCTTAACTACCATATCTGAAATGATCATCGCCATAAAAATTATGTTATGACTGTTATCGTAGCAAAGTAAAACTGGCATTCCAGTGTTTCATACCACCCATGTTTACATATAGCTTCATGCAAATCGGTACGCAACCAAACAGAGCGCACGTTATTACATTTTCTCTAGTTCGTTGTGGGATAAGGATCTCGTCAAACTGCACACCTTACAACCTCATTCCCAGTGCCCTCGTTACCCTTATCCAGCGGCGGAACGGGCAACGAGATACTCTGGGATAAACCGTTCCGGATAACAGGATTCTTGGACTTCTGGTTTTACTGCGCATGTCATGACGGAATGCCTTATACCAAAGGTCCTTGTTGCCCGTTCCTGCCGCTGGACAAGGGTAACGAGGGCTCTGGAAAAGAGATTGGACACCTTACAGGATGACTTGTAGCCTGCGAATAACATGCGCATTCAGGTTTGGAAACATGTGCATGTTTTCACATACGTTTCCAGTGGTTCAATGAATGACTTCTTCCTCACTGGTGACCCGACAACAGCTACTTGTAGGCTCTCGCAAATCTCTCTTAGATCAGCTACTTTCAGCTTGCTAAGTTTCTTTGCTTTTGATAGCTCACAAACATTTCTCTTTCCGACTTCAATGGGATGTTGAGTCACAGTCATGTCATGAAGCACTGCTTTGCGTAAACTGTCGATGGCAATTTCAGATTCTAGGGCTTCTAAGTCTTCCTCTGGAATTTCTTTGTTGACTTCTTCTAACTGACCCGTTTGCGTTTGGCGTTGTTTTGCTGATAGCCTCGAGAAAAAACTGCTAATGTGCTGCGCTGTTCTCCACTCTTCTGATCTGAACAAAGAATGTCCACTCTCGTCCTTGACGAACTTCATTTCAAGGGATACCTGGACTGGATCCGCCTTTAGTCCACTTCTTGCTCCTGCGTCAAACTTCTGCACCAAATATGCCTTTATGTGATCCTCCATTCTTGCTGGATTTTTGGTGGTTTTAAGGGCCCAGCCTATTGACCGGCTGTCTCTGTTGATTGAAGAGGAGGGTTGATCATGATGTGCGGGACTTGATTCATATTCATAGGAAGGACCGGGAACGTTCACACCAGTTACCGTCTCAGCCCACTTCTTTCTGATGGGAATCATATAGGGATTCAGATTCTAGTTCTCTGACGTGCTTCCCTGAATCCATGTGGGCATCGGCTTCTGCCTCTGTCTTAAAAATTAGAACGCACCCAGTTTCGCTGCATGAGAAAATTTCAGTGCTAGGCCTGGCGCTTTCTAGGACAGTACCCCGCTCTTTCGTTCTGGGACTGAACGGCTGGATTATTTTAAGCACGGTGTCTCCTTGTTTCTCGAAACTCAGTTCGTCATACGCAAGAAGGCGCCCAGGTCCAACGTTATAGGCGACTCTTCTGATCCAAAAGAACAGTACATGTTTATGTTTTAAGCTTAAGGGGGGACCTTCTTAACTACCGGTCTATTCTTAGGAAGACTTCAAACTATCATATCTTTGGATCTCCGACTTCTACATATAAGCTGTTTGGCCATGTTTGCTCAATTGAAAGTCCCTTCAAAATTTTTAAGTCACGACCATATTTGGCAAGTCACGTGACCAGGACAGAAAACTCCCTAAAACTCAAACAACTTACATTATTTGACATTAGAAACAATGCCAATGATTAAAGAACATTGCAATGAATGAAGCGACGTATGCATTTGTTGAAATTCACATTAATACCAAAGTTATGACGTCATAAAGACGCAAAATTGTACGTTTTCTTTAATAGATTTGCTGTTTTAAGTGTAAACAGTAATCCCATACGTACGTTTATAAAGGAGGATAGGCTTCCTCTGATCCACAAAATAAATTGAAACTTTATCAATTTTCCTTCGAGTTTTAGGGATTTCTAATTCTCGCGCGCGGTTTGGGACTGGCACTAGTTACGCACGCGCAATGTGCATTTTTTAACACCAAGTGTTCATACTAATATATCTTGCCATGTTAGCTCGTCGCAACACGCAAACTTTTCGAGCAGCAAAATAATGTCCTTCGCAACAAGTCTGAATCCGGTAGTTAAGAAGGACCCCCCTTAAGAAAGAAGGACTAAACACTTGTCGTTTGAGCGGTCTGACCTTTAATACGTGACGCGTCACGCGTTTGTCGCTAAAGTGGAAACTACACAATATTTGTAAACAAACTGTTTGCAATATTTGTTCAGCTAATTTAGAATAGAGTCTGATGTCTACAGATAATTTGCTTACAATTTGTTATTCATGATAGTCAAGAGACCAAAGAACTGAGTTTTATCATGTAGCTGACTTAATGTAACAAAAAAACTTTTGCGGGAAAATTGAGCTGAGTGTCTTACAGACATATTGAAATGTTTAAGATGAAATGTAAATATCGACTCCGCAATGTGAACTCTATTCCGAATACCGTGAAACAAGCTTACTTACTTTCAGGCAACCGTTCTAGTGAATTACGGTCTACCATCGCGGGAAATCGACCAGTAAAATATTTTATCAACAGATGAAAATTTGGTGGGAAATATTTGTGACTGAACATTTTTTGGCACTTAATTTCCGAGGACGTTTTCACCGATTTACTTTTAGATACCAATTTTAACTCAACTGAATTTTTTAATAACAGTACAACAGTCTATTGTAGAATGATTTTACTTTCGAAATAAACTGCCGCACTTTTGTGAAACAGCCCTCTGAAAATGGCTAAAATTTGGGTTAAGCTCATTAGCGATTCGGCGACGATATTCAGCACCACGTAAAAAACGTAGGATTAAAGCAAAGGACGTTTAGTAAATCCCATTCAACTAATAAGGGGATAGGTATTATACAAAATTAATCAGAACTTTTGAAAGGCTTTGAAAGGGTCTTTTAGGTTAACCCAAAGTTGCCCGAAATTTCGGTTATTTTAGGCCGCTGGAGGGCCCAAATTCATGAGATAGTGATATCTTCAAGAAAAAACAACCTCTACCTCTGCAAATGCCACCGTTGTTTATATTTTCGAGTAGCTTTCATACTGTAAAAAGATGAAGGTAAACGGCCGACCTTGATCTTTTGCTCCTGCCCGGTTTCTCTGGTAATGACACTTAAGGACGTTCGCGCCCAATTCTTCCCACGTTCAGATTTTTTTAAACTTTTGCTGCAGTTAGATGATGACCAACTCATGTCAAAAAGGCAAAAAAATTAGGGGTCACCGTGCTCGTTTCGGAGATAAAGCGCATTGAAGACCGTAGTGTTTCTAGAACTTTTGGTCATGTAAGGTGATATCAACTTCATTGCTATAAGCAAATATTAATGTAAAATGCAGAACTCTAGATAAGATGGATGTGTTGATTTCAACGCAAATAGGCCTATTGAGTAAATTTTTACAGCTGATGTCATTCCTTTGGGTAAAATTAGCCTTACAGAAGGATACTTTTAAGTCATGCACACCCGCATTCGTAGAAAAATTTGATCGCAAATGAATAGAAAAAGCGAAATAATCAAAACTTCTCACATTCAGAATTTTTTGTTTTTTGTTAAAATGGAGAATCAATAAAGGAAGTGATCTATGAAAAGAAAAACAGGGGTCACCGTGCTTCCAAGAGAGTAAAATCCTCGCCAAGTTATTCAAGCGGCCTCCAGCACTATGTTTGTCCAGTTTCATTCTCAGCGCGCGCGCTGGATGCATGACGTGGCGTGCGCGTTCGGCATGAATAGCGTGCGCAGTAAGGATGTGCACTAGCAACATTAAGGCAACATTAAAATTTCCCATGTATTTCAATCTTGATCCTTTCTACTGTCCGCTTACTTTAATCTTTAATCAGATACTCCTAAATCCCTGGAGGGTTATTTTGGCCAACTGGACCTTGAAATAGGTGTCCGCTTCCGCTTACACAAGTTTATAAAAATGAACAAAAACAGGTAGTGTTTTAGTAAAGAAATCACCAGGACAGCAGTTTGGTGTCCGCTTACAACATCTCAACAGACAGCAGCCCTCCAACCGAGAATGACAACAAAATCACCTTTCTCACCACATCAATCATAAGAGAACCAGATGGATACCTCACCACCAGCATCTACAGGAAGCCCACACACACTGTTCAGTACTTACATGTAGCATATGACCCTCAGCCAGTAAAACGCGGTATTGTTAAGTGTTTATACGACCGGGCGAATTGTCATGTAAACATTAGCCTTCAGTTATCTCTAAGGAGATTTCATCTTTTCTTGTTTCTAACGGTTATCCTTCCTCTTTTTTGCAGATGATCACAATAGATCACCACCCAGTAGAGAGCCAGCGACTGAGTTCAAATCCATAGCGGCTTTACCCAATTATGTCCAGAAATTATCAGAGCCACTTCACCGCTGCCTACAACAACAAAGTATACCATGCAGTTTTTAAGTATCAACCCTGGCTAAGAAAGATGGCATGGTGGTTTACAACATTCCCTGTGAGAGTGGGAAAGTTTACATCGGCAAAACTGGGAGATCTATGCATGAAAGAATCAAGGAGTACAACCAGGACATTCAACTCACCCGTATCCAGACTTCCGCCCGCTATTCAGGGCATGCCCACAAAACTGCCACTGTCTGCTTTGTAACGAAGTTTATTGATCAAGACTCACACTGGTACACATTCAGGGTCAATAAGACTTCACCTTTAGCTGAGGGTCCACAATAGGGTTCTCAGATCCCGCCTTCCCGCCTATTTTTCTAAGCCTCCATTTAAGCCTCCGTTTTCGCTGTCCACCCTAATACAATAGGGCTCTGTGTTTAAATGTCTCCACTCTGGACAGCTTTTTCAAATGTATGCGTTTACGACGAAAACGCTCAGCGTTTTCGATTGTTGTCGTGTCGTCCGTGTGGATGATAGATGAAAACGCATTGAAAAGTATGCGTTTTCAAACTTAAACGGATACATGTGGACGGAGCCTGATGCGTTTTTGAAACGCTCCGAGTCCACACTATCGTTTTTGCAGTGTTTTCCCCCGTTCACACTAAAACGCTCGAATACGCTCGAAATGCTACAACAGTCATCTGCGCATGTGACAAATAGATGCGCCCATGATGTTTGTGATGTCCACACTATTCCATTTTTGATGAAAACGATCAGCGTTTTTGATCATTGTAGTGTGGACGATGGGTGAAAACACATTGAAAAGTATGCGTTTTCAAATGAAAACGCATTAGACAAAGCCTTACCTTTATACATACGTTTATTTTTGTTTGTGTTTTTCTGTTTTATCAGTGAAAGGCATTCATTTTCGCAGACCGTCATAATACACCACCGTCAGCTGGTGTCGGCTAGACTAACCATACATGTAATAGTATAGCTGTTTCCAACAAACGCTCAATGGAAATGGAAAGGCCAGGACATGCAAAAGAGCTGACTTGTAACTGAGTACTCTTTCTTATGAGGAAAGCGAGGAAAATAGAAATGTCGGAAATCAACCCAAAAGATCACAAAAGGACTCATAAGGTCTCATACTTCAGCATAATGGATAAGTTTGACAGACTTCATCTCCTTTGCTATTCATTAATATTGAAACCTGACACAGCTATACACACAAAGGATCCATTTGTACCAGTACGTGCCTTGGTCAATTCATGCAGTCCGGCATAAAAATTGAAATCCTGTATCCCACAGTTTTCCCCTTGTGATTCTCGCATCCCGACCCCTTCCCGCTATTATTTTTAGCTCGCATCCTGAATATCGCCACAAAGATAAGCCAAATCCCGCCGCCTCCCGCCAAACCTATTGTGGACCTTCTTAGCTAATAACATCAACAGGTATGGATCTAGGGATCATTCATTCATTTACCCTTTTCTACAATTTTGAATCTTTACCTATCAAGTGTCTTCCCACGCTTGCTACAAGATCTCTCCATGCATAGATTTGTGTAGTATCATCGAAATCTGAAAATAAATTTGATGGATTTCCCATCAGTTCAAATCCAGGCTTCAAAGCGTTCCCAACAAGCAAGTGCATTGCATTGTCTAGATATGTAAAGTTATAAACAACTTGGTCCACTTCCAACTCCATGAAAACCAAATCCAATAACCAGTGAATTCTCACTTGTTTTATACCCTTTTGGGTACAGAGCTTATGTAAGCCAAGTTCTGTAGCTCGTCATTGGTGAAGATGAATTTGTAAAAGTCTTGATGAGGGTCTGGTGGACAAAACCCCGTGCTTTCCCAGAAGTGTTGCAAAGGACCAACAACTCTGCTGGCGTCCAACATTACATTGAAATGGTCCGTTTGCTCTGCACTAATGAGTAAAATTAGTACTGTACTAGCTATTGCTTTTATCCAAATCATCGCAACTCTTTCCAGATGCGCTGTTTTAGTCAGCCATTGATCCGGGACCTAGCCCCAGGACTCTCACGGACAAGACGGACAATCGATCCCAGTTTCCCCGCACATGTCATTTATGGTTTATGTGTAACCAGAGAATATGAAGGGTAAGAGAGGTAATGTCCCATACCTGGGTCATTTCTATGATAATCCATCTGATGCTATTTTTAGATCATTATCGTTACCAGTGCACCTCGGATAATTTGGCTTCGCGCGCGTTGCGTGGGTGTTTCGTGCAGTGCTTACATGAAGGCGAAATGAGGAGTACACTCCAGAAGCGTTTCGGTTTGTGGAAGCAAATTCGAAACGGAGAAAGGAAGAGACAAGTTTCTGTGAAGGAGAATGTCTAGTGAAGTATTTTTTTTTACTGAAGGTAAGATAATTCAAGCTTATAGATCCTTTATAGGTTCGAGATAGCATAAACTTACCGTGTAAGCTTGTGGACTTTATAAGCTTAATAAGCTTATAGTTTTCAGTAAACCTCTTTCTATAATTAAACGACTTTTAAATAACTTTACTTTTATTGTTGCCCACAGCTCCTATTTTTCTGAACAGTATACCAAAAGATCTCCTAGACTTCCGCAGTAAAGAAGCGAAAAACTCCACACACTGTTGATGCGAAAACTGGAGAAGAAATCCTCAGCTTTGAATTTTGGGAAGCGTACGAACGAAGACAACCGGACCTTGAATAATTTTCTTGGCGAACGATTGATTGAATTTTCAGTGTTTTCAGTTGGGAATTCACTCTGAAATAGAACTTGTAGCATCTGGAAGCATCTAGCATCTGCCGGCTTTATGTCATTATCGTCAGCAGTTGAAAAGCAGTATTCAGAGCAACATGAGGACATATAAATTATGGAGCAAATAATATACCTGCAATTTTCTTAGAAGAGATTTAATAAAACGTGGGGATATTGTGTGGCCGGTGGACATTTCTGGTTTGCTTCAGGAGAAATCTTATCCAGCCAAAGCAGAGAAGAATAAACTCTCTGACCTGAGAGTTTATTTCTGTTATGCACATCTTGTTCTTGTTGACTATCTTCCTTCGATCCACCTCAATTTGTCACATCATGAGTAAATCTATTTTCAACCCACTTGTATTGCAGTCCAAAATATTTTGCAAATTATATTTAAAATATCCACAAATGGATCATGATGACAGATCCTGAGGATATTCATTTATTTGTGGACATTCATGTGTATCCATTAACATTTTGTAGAATAATTAATACTGTTTATCCTCTCTTAATAGTCACATTATGAAAATTTAATTATCTGTCTTAATATCCCAATGGAATTATTTTTGTATGCATAATCATGACGTTATTACTAAAGCTATTTCCACAGATAATGGACCCAATGATCCACCTCAATCTAGGGATAAATATACATTCCAGACTCTGATATCCTGTAAGTTTAATAGTTTGAATGGTCGGTTCAGTGAAAATTTCACAAGTGAAATAATAATTTAAACATAAACATAATATCCAGTCTTGAGCACTGCAATGAAATTTATTTATTTACATTGTATATACTTTGATAACCTGTATATAAGATTAAAAAAAAAATTTGAATGGTGTGTTCAGTGAAACTGTTCACAAGTGAAATAATATTTTAATCATAAAAATAATATCCAATCTTAGCACTGCAATTAAATTAATTTATTTACACTGTCCATACTCTGATATCCTGTAAGTTTGTAGGGATATAAATATAACATTTTGAATGGTGTGTTCAGTGAAACTGTTCATAAGTGAAATAATAATTCAATCATAAACATAATATCCAGTATTAGCACTGCAATGAAATTAATTTACTTACACTGTACGGACTCTGATATCCTGTTTTAGGGATATAAGATTTTGAAAATAATTTTTGAATGGTGTATTCAGTGAATCTGTTCACAAGTAAAATAATAATTTGAATGGTGTGTTCAGTGAAACAGTTTATAAGTGAAATAATATAAGTTAATCATCAACATAACATCCAGTCTTGAACACTGTACTGAAATTAATTAATTTACACTGTACAGCCTGATATCCGGTACGTTTTTAGGGATATATATAACATTTTGAAAGGGCAATTTTGAATGGTGTGTTCAGTGGAACTGTTCACATATTAAAATGAAATAATAATTTAATCATAAACATAATATCCAGTCTTAGCACTGCACTGCAAAGTGAAATTATACTGTACAGACTCTCATAAGTTTTAGGGATATATAAGATTTTAAAAAGACAATTTTGAATGGTGTGTTCAGTAAACAGTTCACAAGTGAAATGACATAATTTTAATCATCAAGTCTTGAGCACTATAGCTGCAATTAAATTAATTTTTTACACTGTACAGACTCTGATATCCTGTAAGTTTAGGGATATAAGATTTTGAAATTGCTTTATTTAATTCTCAAGATGATGTACATGCTTGCTCACATATGAATGTATTGACATAATGTGGATAAACTATATGCTTAGTCAAAATGCAAATTGTAATAAGCAAGCAATCATGAATGATTACTATCTTTTACTTTTGGTTGCTCTCGGCTTGAACTCGACTCTTTGCGCTTCCCACCTGGTTTGTCAGCCGTCAGTTTAATTTGGAAGCCCTAGGCTTTCATTTATGGGAGGAATCTTTATTTTTACCTCCCCGTCATCGGAAGATGTGCTATAGTCAGGACATATAATATTATCTGACATTTCTCCTTCCCCTTCGTCTAGTTCACTATCGTCACTTTCTAACATAGAACTCAGCAGTTCATCTTCGTGACGTTCTTTTAATATCAGCTATGTCGGAGAACTATTTTGAGAACGTTTTCCCATTGCTTTTGTGGCTGAAACAACTTTACCATACTGAGATTCATCGACAAAACGGATCTCCGCATCTTCCGCCATTTTGTTTTCGCGAAAGAAACGTGTACTCCACGCGCGATCGCGCGGCTATCCACGCAGAAAAAAGAGAAGATATCACGTGTCATAAATAGGGTAATTTGATTGGCTATTGACTAACGCGTAGCTGATCTAAAAATAGCATCAGATGGATTATCATAGAAATGACCCATGTATGGGACATTACCTCTCTTACCCTTCATATTCTCTTGGTGTAACCTGATGTGTATGGTTGCCCCACAGGTCACCAAAGCGTATAGCCGCCTTCTCCCCTCAAAAAAATCGGGGAGAGATTTTTGAGGGGGGAAGGCGGATGTACACAGGCTACAAAGCGTATTATGAGAGTTTGTATGGAGCTGAAATTCGATCGAAATAAAATTTTCACTTTTCTTTCGAAAAGTTGTAAATAATGTGAATTAAGACGAAATCCATTAGAAAATCGAGTAATATTTCTGGCCAGTGGACAAAAATCCTGTACTACGACGCCATAAGCTTTCACGCTTAAACTAGACATTCATCAGCCGTACCATAACGGTATTCACCAAATAATATAACTCCACAATCCTTAAATTGCTTTCCGCCTTGAGTTTTCCTCCCGTGATAAGTACGGATAAAAAATGGAGCGTCCCATATAGCGTTATTTATAGGACTACATGTATGTTTCATCGCGTTGGTTCGAGTTCACATACTTTTCGAAAGTGTCAGTTAAGGCTGTAATAGCTCACAATTTTCAGCCAGGCGTGAGAAATTGGTCCGTAAGCGCGAGTTGGCGCGAGATCGAAGTTTTTGACCGGCAGGCGTGAGAATCACGCCTAGTGCAAGGCGTGAGAGTTGGCAGGTATATCATCAGTTTTGTTCAACGCAGGTTTGTTCACAACCTCGATTCCAGGCTCTCTCTTCTTTTCCTCCCTTGTCTCTACTCAACGACGTCCTCAACGACAAGGGAGGAAAAGGAGAGAGAGCCTGGAATCGAGGTTGGTTTGTTCACGGAGATTGAACCTAGGGGCAATTCCCTGGGGATTTGTAATATGAGGTCAGCTAAAAGCTGATCAGTTCTTTGAATAAGGGCCCGTTTACATGATCACCCTCCCAGCCGGGCTAAAACATAGCCCGCCTTTACACGGCAGGTACAAAACGCAGGTCACAGGTCACAGGTCCAGGTCACAGGTCACAGGTCCAGGTCACAGGTCCAGGTCACAGATCACAGGTCACAGGTCACAGGTCACAGGTCACAGGTCACAGGTCACAGGTCACAGGTCACAGGAAGTGAAGCTGTCGAGTTGCCAGATTCTTGGTATGGGGGAAGAGTGTAAAGCTTGGAATACCGGTAATAACTGATGTCACGTATCCTCTGTATTGTATTATTTCATCTCCGGTTACGTCATAGTCATGCATAAGTGCACCGAACATGCTTTCCGGTTTTCGTTGAAGAGTAAATATAAGTCTGAAGACCTTGAAACGGAGAAGCTTTTGTGTGAATATTAATAAAATGTACCCCTACCTAAGCCTCAAATTTTTTTTAAATTGTATGTTGATTGTATGTTAATTGTATGTTGATAAACATATGCATTCAATAAATTCGCATAAATTGAAGTTTCCTATCAAATTGTTCACTTTTTAGTCGTGCTTGATATGTGCTGTAAACCTATATTTTGCTCAAAAGTTTCTCAGAAAGGTGAAACTTGCTCGACTGGGTTGCTAGAACTGCAAAAAGTTGCTCCAAACGCCAAAAGTTGCTCAAAAGTTGCCGAGCACAATCGTCGTGTTTTTTTTTTCAAACGAAAGCCTCTTATATTACCCATTTTCCGCGCTTCACGCCTATTTACCACGTAACTTCACTGTCCGCTATTTTCAATCGACAAAAAAATAATTACAGTGGCCACAATTGACATTAAGGGAATGTGTAAGTTTGAAAAGACCTGGACCTGGACCTGTGACCTGTGACCTGTGACCTGTGACCTGGACCTGTGACCTGTGACCTGCGTTTTGTACCTGCCGCGCCTTTACATGAGCGGGCTATCATATAGGCGAAGTGATTAGTTTCTAATGAAACTGTGGTGCTGCGTCGGCGGGCAAGTGAAACACTATGTTGATTAGATGTAGATGAACGTTTAATCATTTGTCTCACGATGGAGTCACTTTGAGATGTTGATCGCGACGTTTCGATTGCTTTACTGCTAGTCTTCATCAGGCGATGAGGTCAATTGTTTATGTGTCGCTATATGTAGCACCTTGGTTCGTTGCTATTGGTGCATTTAGATCCTCATTATTATTCCGACTAGAGGCTGTTCCCTCAGTGGGCTGACTAGTTGTTCCCTCAGTGGGCTGACTAGATGTTGTTCGGCAGTTGTGTTTCTTGATCGTAGGCATCCATACTTGAGGAATTTCGATTCCACCATCCCTGTTGATGTTGTTTGGATGAAGTCTTATATGTGTGGCCTCTTTAACCTTTCGAGTGTACCAATGAGGGTCTCTGTCAATAAATTTAACTTCGCTCCAAATAGGAAAGTGCCCAGTCTCGTTGGCATGTTCCGAAACTGCGGAGTTCTGAGTACGAGCAAGCCGTATGTCTCTGTCATGTTCCTTCATTCTTTCACGCATCGATCTCCCTGTTTCACCGATATATACTTTGCCGCATTCACATGGAATCTTATAGACAACACCGTCTTGTTGAGATGACTCAAGGGCGTCTTTAGGTCGTACTAAATGTGATCTAAGTGTTGTGTCAGATTTGAAAACGGTGCGTACGCCTTGTTGTTGTAGGCAGCGGCGAAGAACCTCTGATACACCTTTGATATAGGGTAAAACAGCAGTGGATTGAAATTCCTGTGTGGGTTCTTTCTCGGTTGTTCGCTTTCTAGTCTTTGCCATCTTTTTCACGAAAGAAGAAGGGTATCCGTTAGAAACAAGAACTGATGATAAATGTTTCTTTTCCTTCGAGATAACTGATGGTTCAGTTATGAGATGTTTTGCTCGGTCATACAAGCACTTAACAATTCCACGTTTTACTGACTGAGGATGGTGTGAATCATATGCTAGGTATTGATCAGTGTGTGTGGGCCTTCTATACACACTGGTAGTGATAAGGCCGTCTGAATCCCTTGTAACTGACGTGTCGAGAAAAGGTATACTGTTCTGACTTTCGATTTCCATGGTAAAACGAATGGTGGGTTGTTGACTGTTGAGGTGTTGTAAGAAACTGTCAACGTTGTTTCGATCTAAGATGGTAAATGTGTCGTCTACATATCGCTTCCAGATCTTAGGGTTATAGGGCGCGGTTGTTAACGCCTGTTCCTCAAATTCCTCCATGTAGACCGTTTACATGCAGAAAAGATAGCCCGCCTAGCCGGGTGACCCTGGCAAGCAGACAGGGTGACCCGGGTAGGCAGGTGACCCTGTCTGTCATGTAAACACTTCAGTGTGCTTTATAAAGAAATGTATGAAAAGTTGGCCCTCCCAGTGTAGCCCGGCTAGGAGGGTGACCCGGGTACCCGGGTCACCCTCCCTCCATGTAAACAGGCCCTTAGCCGGCAACGTTTTCGTCGCAATAAAATATGATTGTGTTCAACGCCTGGAACTCCGACAGAACAAAGCTGTTCTTGCTAATTCTTTCAACTGCGAGGATCGTTACGTTTGATATTAGGGGATGGACCATTTTATTTATTTATTTATTATTATTATTTTTTTTTTTTTTTGGGGGGGGGGGGGGTTGGGCAATTTTTCTGTGCTCGAATTTTTTTTCCGTCTTGAGTCTGTGCAATAATTTTTTTTCACCTTTTGCTTGTGAGCGAGCGAGTGAACTCTCATTGCATGATTTTTTTTTTTCTCTACTTTTGCAGTGCAGGATTTTTTTTTTAGTAATTGGCCAACCCCCCCCCCCCCCCCCCCCCAAAAAAAAATAATAGCATCAAAATGTCCTAAAAGTCCTCTCAAACTCAGCAGTGCTTTCCAATATGTTGTACAAGTCTCCTTAAAAATGCACTTCCAAATATGGCAAACTACATATACTGGATGACAGTTAACAAGGGCTTCTTGACCATATAAATGAACATAATTTTTGTGACAATTTGTCGAATAATAATAGTGAATATTCACTTTGCCTTCAAATTATTGTTAACTATTTACTGATTAGTGAAATAATTCAGGTATGCTATAACTGTCATACTTGACCTCATCTAGTAAAAAATAATATGATTATTTGATTATTGCAGCACTGGACTCAATTTCTTAAAATAAATAAATAAATAAATAGAAATACGTAACAATAATGAACTCAATCATGCTTTAATCTGATAGCTATTGAAGGTTACAAGGCAGTACAAGAAAGCTTAAGTACAATCTTTCTTTCGAAACATAGTACAGAGTTGGAAAATTATGAAAATCATCACTAGCTTTAAGGAGTGTGCTGGCATTCAGTTAGCCTGCGAGAGCAGACGTAATTTTCGGCGGGGAAACTCGAGCCGGAAATTACGTCTGTTCTCGCAGGCTAGCATTCAGTGAGTTCTAGTCTCGTGCAAATGATAACATTCTACATTCTTTTTGCTTGGCACTAGTCTCCAGTGTTGCCCAATAATCCAAGTCTTAATCCCGCTCAGCAATAGCTACCAAATGTACATCAATTTCAGGCTCTGTAAGCATCCTATAAAGTAATAATGTGACACAATTACGTTTCAATAAAAACCCTTATCTTTCAACTTGGAACATCAATATTATTCCATTTACAGTCAAAACAGCTCCAGCGTTCCTCCCAAGGCCGAGAAGGGTGAATTAATGAATTATTATTGCAAATTTGATTTCATTAATCGTTTCAATAATCTGCTCTTCAAATGAAGAATTGAAAATTCAAAACAAGACTCGATCCAAAACTTGAATGTTGATTTGATTACCGGTAATGGAAAAATATATCTTTCCATCCCCGTGAGAGAGGTAATTATGGTAATAGAATTTATATAGCGCATTTTCTATATAGATATCCACATGCGCTTTACAATTCAATTCAGGGGTGAGATCGGACGTCAGCTTGTAAAGGCGCCTATGACAGCAACCTCGTTCCCAGGGTCTCTCTTCAGTTCAATCGCGTTTGGCGGGAAGAAGAGAGACCCTGGGAACGAGGTTGCTATGACAGCCGCTATCAGTCCATTCATGATCTCACCCCACCCACCCAACCCATGAAGAGGTGATAGTAAACTGGAAAACAAAGCGGAAATTTGAGCGATTTGATAAAAAAGGACAGGAATTTGCTTCTACAACTTTTCAACCAGACCATTGACTGAAATTTACATATTCAGTATACCGGTATGTCAAACCATGGGATAGTCACAAAGCCACGCTTGTCACGCTTGGCTCTGTCTTTTGTAAAGAACAAGTCGTCTATTTTCTTCCTGTAGTTATGTCATTGCTATTGTCGAAGCGTTGCAAAAACAAAGTGGAAATTTCAGAAATTTGCTGTGAAGTGATTAATTTAAAAAAAACCTTTGATTCGATCGAATTGCGACAGCAGACATTCTTTCATGCACGTTCCACCAATCAAATTGTATGGTTTGATAGTTAGCTGTCAAATATGCAAATGTAAGTCAACTAGCAGATGTAGACGTAGAAGGCAAATCCGATCCCTGTCTTTTTTATCAAATTTCCACTTTGTTTTCCAGACTTACTATCACCTCTCTCACAGGGATGGAAAGATATATTTTTCCATTAATCAAATCAACATTTTCAAGAGTGTTGGATCGACAAAATTTGCAATAATGAATTCTTTAATTCACCCTTGGCAGGAACACTTGAGCTGTTTTGACTGTAAATATCATAATATATTAAGATAAGTGCCTTGTAACATATGTTAGGATTACAAGAAACATAAAAATCCCAGATATAACCCCCTCCCTGGTTATAAGGCCACCTTTCCACTAACAAAAAAAATTCTGGTTGAGCCCTCCATCACTTTTCTTTATTAAATTTCCTTACATTTACTTCTTACAATCTCTCATCAGATCCTCATACAACATTCTGGGGAATGACCCACATTGATATACTACTTAATACATCAAATAGCCATGTTACCCCTTGGATATATTACAAGCCTCGCTGTCACCCGGGGGGGGGGGGGGGGGGTACTCCCTTATGTGGCCTGTACGGGGACGTGCCGCTGGACAGGGTATGGTTTTTGGCCTCCCAGCCCTGAACAGGGTATATAATTTCATGCGAGTCTGTCCTAAACAGGGTATTGTTCCGGGCTATTGTTGCACGGAGAAGTTTGCCGGTCTTTAGCAGCTCATCACTCAACATCACATCATTTTCAAGACAAGATAAATGCTATTGTTGTCGGTATCCTACACTTGTTTTAGAACAAGAGAGTGTGTATTTTGTCGTTTGCCCTAAACAGGGTCCTAAAATGGAGGGTGTTGCCCTACACAGGGTGGGTATTTTAGGTTTTTTTTGCCCTAAACAGGGTCAGGGTTTCAAACCCTCAGCGGCACCCCAATACCCAAACATGGGCCAAGTACCCCCCGGGCGCTGTCAATAAGCCCTTACAAAGTTGTATAAGCCCTGGGCTTATAAACAGGATTTTTCGGTAATTCAGTTTTCCATAGAACATTATTTTAGATTAAACATGTGACTCACTTGAAACGTGGATTATCATTTGTGACAATACCGACTTCTATCTCAGATGGCTTGAAGTCAGCAGACAACACTGATGACAGACAACTGATGGCAGTCTGAAGAAACAATACCACGTCATTAACTGTAACAGAGCTAGCAGTCCACTACAGCCAAGTCTGAATTACCCTTAGCTACTTAAAAACGAATTGTATCATTATTCATCCCGAAATTAATTCTAAATATTGCTTAGCATGTAATCCGTATAGCTACACAACTATTTTAGGCCCATTGTCCTCAAACAGGGCTTACCATGTTTTACTATAAAAACATGTTTATCATTTAATCCCCTTTTGTAAGATGGAATCTAGAGTTCACAATTAATATTAAACAGTGCAGTCCTTTTCCTCTAGCTGTGGTTTCAAGCCCTGTTAAAACTTACAATGGTACACATATGCTGTGTTGATGTCATGTAGAATTGAAAGAGACAATATATGTGGGAGAAGGTAGGTGGTACATGTAAGTGTTGTCCCAGACCTGCCTGCCACACGCGAGGCCAGTCATCACAGATGATGTCAGCAAGTGGTATATAAACCATACATGGGTGTCAAAGAGCACGCTACTCTTGAACAGCCTCTACCCACATGTTGTATACCAAGCTCCTGAAAGTCTTCTAAGTGAGGGGAAGTGGACATCGCCACCATTACTCACTCAAGCTCAGGCAACCCAGGCATCGCTTCAATGTGGGGCTGAAGGGTTGTCACCAGCAACACTTATCCCCCAAAACCATTTATTCCAACTAAAACAGCATATCAAATTAAATGCTTTTTTATTAATGATTAATAATAATAATTATTATTATTATTATTATTATTATTGAAATAAAATTATGGCTTACATAAAAGTACAAAGAAAATACTTGAATTTAAACAAAGTACAAAAGATCAATAATTTAGTGGAAAAACACAAGAATATTTCGGATGTAGACCAAAATAATGTATATTTGTACATTCAGAATGGTGTTTACCTCGATAGTTTTCACTTTGTGTCCAAGCATGTTTTTTCTTGATTTTCTTTTCTAGAAAACTGTTGGCTTCTGTTTGCTTTACACCAATACTACAGCCTTTGAAACCACAGTAATAACCAGCAGGGTCTGTTTTGTATAGTTGTGGGCCTTTTTCCTCATCTATACCAACCAGAATCATACCTGCAAAAATATCATGATTAAGGTGGCTCATCTCTGTTTTGCAACGGCATACCTTCCCTAATGTGAACGGCTGATACTTCGCTGTCAGAGCACCGTCTGACTAGCTACTTCACCACGTTACTAGAAATAGAATGAACTTTCCAAAAAAGTAGTTTTGATTGGCATCGGTGTTACCATAGCAATGCAGCGATGACGTCATGCATTTTACATATGACCATTTTTCTCGACATCTAGACGTAAACTTTTAAAACCACCTTATGTTCCTTGAAGCCTAGATGTAGTTCTTCACGATTAAGAATTTTTAAAAAATTGTATGAGAGCGTTTTGGAATAAAATGCGGTTGAATATTTTCATTAAAAAAATTAAATATTCACCTTACGTTTGTTTAATTCGTCGATACCAATGTCTTCTTAACTGATTGAGGTAATGTTTTTACCACATATTATACCTGTAACATAGGACTGTTTTCTGTCAGAGTTTCTTCGAAATTGCTTCATTCGATTTCATTTCATGTAGACAGAAGTAATCCCTGCCAGATTCGCATTTTACTCAACGTAGTAACATATTTGTTACGGAAGCTGTAATTAAAAAAACTAGTCGATAAATTGTTTTTAATTTTTTGGATGCGAAGCTTAACATCTATTACGCTTTCTCTGGAATTTTCAAGTGGATTGAATCATTTTAAGGGTACGAAATAAAAATAACAATACAAACACTTTTACATTCATCCGCACAATCGTTTTTGCTATATTATTTGTTGACAGCTGATCTCTTTCAGAAATTTCTCTTTTGTCTATATTCAGGCATATTTGTGTGCGCCTACGACGCTTGCTTGCAAGGTTTCGTTGCTCCAAAAACGCCGCTCGTGAAAATTCTGTTTTTCGTTAGTACAATGGAAATTAACATAAATCTGTAGTCACGCAGCCAATTTTAACGCTTTGAATCCAGATCTTGCTTGACTATGGTCAAGCCAAGCTCTAAACGAAAAAGGAAGGCTGCTCTTCTGTTCGAAAACGCTGTTGAGACGAAGAGAGTGAAGGAGTGCATGGTAACTAATATATCAATTATAATAACGTTTCATCTGGCTGCGTGACCCACTCATATATGTTGATTATCGGTGAAGAAAATCATTTTCACGAGCGACGTGTCAGCAGCAGCGAAGCGTTGCAAGCAGGCATGGTAAGCGCACACAAATATGCCTGAATATAGACAAAAGAGAAATTTCTGAAAGAGATCAGCTGTCAACAAATAATATAGCAAAACGATTGTGCGGATGAATGTAAACGTGTTTGTATTTTTATTTTTATTTCGTACCCTTAAAATGATTCAATCCACTTGAAAATTCCAGAGAAAGCGTAATAGATGTTAAGCTTCGCATCCAAAAAATTAAAAACAATTTATCGACTAGTTTTTTAATTACAGCTTCCGTAACAAATATGTTACTACGTTGAGTAAAATGCGAATCTGGCAGGGATTACTTCTGTCTACATGAAATGAAATCGAATGAAGCAATTTCGAAGAAACTCTGACAGAAAACAGTCCTATGTCACAGGTATAATATGTGGTAAAAACATTACCTCAATCAGTTAAGAAGACATTGGTATCGACGAATTAAACAAACGTAAGGTGAATATTTAATTTTTTTAATGAAAATATTCAACCGCATTTTATTCCAAAACGCTCTCATATAATTTTTTAAAAATTCTTAATCATGAAGAACTACATCTAGGCTTCAAGGAACATAAGGTGGTTTTAAAAGTTTACGTCTAGATGTCGAGAAAAATGGTCATATGTAAAATGCATGACGTCATCGCTGCGTTGCTATGGTAACACCGATGCCAATCAAAACTACTTTTTTGGAAAGTTCATTCTATTTCTAGTAAAGTGGTGAAGTAGCTAGTCAGACGGTGCTCTGACAGCGAAGTATCAGCCGTTCACATTAGGGAAGGTATGCCGTTGCAAAACAGAGATGAGCCACCTTAAATATTATCCAACTTCAGTCAGTAGAGTACATATATTGCAAAATGAGTATTAATATCCTGCATTATTATTCAACAAATAGTAACACTATCCAAATATGGTCTTGATGCACTCAATATCTGTCGACCGTACTCAACAGATATCCTGTGATATACTGTATGTAATTTCGCATGCGCATGGTAAAATGTTCAAGTCAGTTCTTGAAATAAAAGTGGAAGAGTATTTTTTTAGTTGTGTCATCAATTTGTTGAATAATAAAACAATTATCCTGCTCAATCTTGCAGAATATCGCCAGATTTTAGCCAACTCAGCCTATGGCAGCCTCGTCGGCTAAGTATCAGGTGATATTCTGAGCGATTTCGCAGGATAATTGTTAAATATTGTATAGTTAGTTATTTTGTCAAGTTAGTTATTTATAACTTTGCTGTGGAAACCATTTAAGTGCATGTTAAAAATTATTCATTTTTCATAAAATATATTTTAGCCCACTGCTCTGAGCCAATCTGAAACAAGAAAATAATGTAGCTAGCCAATCAGAACTGGAAACCATTCAGCTGTTCACTCCATTTTCTTTTTGGCAGCAATTCAAAATGACGTTTGACTCGAAGCACTGCCATCCGCAACTGCAAAGCTATTGTTTTTTAGGTTTATAACGACAGAATGACTGAAAGGGTTAAAACTACGGGAAAATTAGATGGGAAACTTGTCTTAAATTCACATTAGACAACAAAATCAGGATGGGATTTTTGTTTGCTACACACTGGAACTGGAAATTCAGCAAATGTAACCCGGTCTCGTACTCGTCCTAGTCTCCAATGGCTCTAAATCATTTACACATCTACATGTATATTAGGCGGTATTCTGTCAGACGGAATTTTGTCTCAGACAAGTTTCCTATCTTCTAATATGAATTTGCTAATGTATATTATAAAGCAAATTTAGTTGTGAGCGTATTAATTTAGATAGTAGCATTTCAAGCTACTTTGTAATCCATTGTTCAGGAGAATTATTGGATGACAATTTTACTTCTTAACTAGAATTAAGTTTTATTGTTCGTCACATTAAATGTATAGTACATGTACCGGTATGTCAAAATAATATTGTTGAGGTTATTTTCCTTTTTTGTTCCCCCCCCCCCCCCCCTCCCCCTCCCCCAAATATAGCAATATGCATTCATGACATATAACTGTATGCTAATATTAAAGCATTAACTTAAACTAAAGGCACTTTCCTTTCCAGTTCAGGAAATAAGGCAGACAAGCAGATGTGACTACATTGGTTTGGATGCTACTAACAAAACAAACTACTGTTAGTAACTCACTGCATCCTAGGGGTCGCATCTCAGCATTTTGAGTGTAGACTTGTGAAATATCAGCGATTCTTTTGCAGAGCATGTCCACTGGAATTTCATAGCCATATTTATATTTCCAGTTGGCAGCCTCATATCTAGCTCTCTGAACCTGGGAACGTGCATCAGCTACAAATAAAAGCAATAATAGCAAAGTTATCAATGCCAAACAGTAGTCTGTAATGCATGTTTTTTTTGTGTGTCTTTTATATGAACCTCGCAAAGAATGTTACCATATTTGAATACTGCACACAGACACTGGGTGTCAAGTGCACTATAAAATTTATGAGTATCTGCAGAAATGTGTTGTACAGCAGTTATTATGCACAAATCCTTTGTTTCAATGAAAACGATAATCATTATGGTTTTCAAGAGTGCTACATGTATGGACTTCATCTGAGATTAGTGGAAGAAGGGACATACAACATCAGCTTTTAGAAACAATACAAACTTATCGACCTCCCAAAATCTGTCATTAAATTTCATTGTTATATTTCATTAATTAACAAATGTGACCCTATCTGGGAAAACCAGGCTTAACGATAATTGCGTTGAAATGCATTTCAACGAATTTTGAATGCGTTGTCAATGCATTGCAACTCTTGGTGAATGATTCTCAACGCATTTTCAATGTTGCTTGATGAATTCTTCAAACGCAGGCAACGTTCTTAAAATGTTCAAGAATGCTTTTATAATGTTTTTCAATGCATTGGCAACTTTTCACAACGCTTGGGTAAAATGTTTAAAAAAATAATACTTTTAAGCTCAACGCAACGGCACACGTATTTGGATTATTCTTCCAACCGTTGTTTACTTTGGTGTGTCAACTAAACTGGCATCAAATAATCGTTTCACATCGCCATCTACATAACTTTGAAAATTATGTAACTTTTCGTTCCTGTAGCATTGAAAAACGGTTATGTGTTATACAGCTAAACTGTGGGGCCCAAAAATCAGAAAAGTATAATCATCCTCTTGAACGGGTCAATGTTTCGGTTGAACGCACATCTGACATGTACTGATCGAGCGAGTTTATTCAGTAGCAGTTTGACTTATCATTGACCTCTGTAACTTTTAATACACCGTCAAGTAAAAAGCCGGCCAAGGCAGTTACAAATATTTTTTAAACATACACGTATTCGCTGTTACGAAAACTAAATAACTTTTGTAATTCTGTCCGGAAATAGATCATCGATAGCGTTACAAATGTAACCCTATGATCGAACAGAGACAACGCGTTGGCTAAAATTACATTGCATGGCCTCATGCACGAAAGAAAATCGAAAGTATTTGGCTTTGAAAGGGAATTATTTCAATAAACGTTTTATCAGGAAAAGCTTTTGCTCACATTTTATGCCTTTTTATTCAGGTTTCGCTTTCGAAAGTGTCAGCTGTGAAACAAGGGAAATTTGCATACGCGTATTACATTTCGTGGACGTTCAAGCCGTCTTCACCGCTTATTTTAATACGCATTTTAGCAATTTTTACTTTCAAGCTTACTGGTAATACTTGATACACAACAATCATTTTTGCCGTAGGAAATAATTTATTTAACCATTCTAGTTTTAAACAAGAAGTTAATTTGGGAAGTCTACGATGTGTAAATATTTACTACGAATTTCGTTTTGTTTTTAACGTCGTCTGGTCAAGCACGCGACACACGCCAGGTGTAAATGGGTTTTTTAAATCCCTGCTAGCTATACAGAGTACATCGATGTTGATTTTTAAAGTTCGTGATCAAGGTAATTAGGTAGCAGAAATTATAATTGTAGCACACACGGGACAATACGGGATCGAACAGTGAAAGAACGGAGCGATTTATACGAGACGCGGACCGCAAGACTGTGTTTGTGACAAAGTTAGCGAGTGCTCTATTAAAATAGAATAGATCTTCAAAGTTCGATAACCTTTTCAGTTGAAATTTAAGGACTTTTTTAACGTTTTACAATACGTTGTACTAGTTTTTCGGAACTGATGGTAACGTTTATGTGAACAGTTCTCAATGTTAGGCGGTTTCATTGAAATGCATTGTCAATGTTTGAAAACGCATTTCAAATGTTTTGAAACGCTTTTGAAATGGTTTTCAACGTATTTTTGGCTTTGTGGGGGAACATTGCCAATGTTTTGAAACGCATTGAAAATGTTCTTTAATGCATTCTCAACGTTTGAAAATGCGTTGAAATGAAAAAACGGTTCAACGCAATTATCGTTCCCAAATAGGGTCACAAATAAAGAAGCCAAAGGCATGTATAATACTGTGTCATAAAACACAATGGGAATTTGAGAACAAAGAATATATTTCTCAAGAGTTCTCATTAATAACCGGAAACACACAGTATAATACATGGTTTTGGCTTCTTCATATGCTTTAAAATATAGATTTAATGCACATGAAACGATAAAACACAGCTTTTATACTCTGATAAAACATGGTTTTCAACCAATCAGATTGCGCACAGCTTTCAGTCTATATTTTAAAGGCAAAATTAAATCAGCATGCTGGTCAGCTTGAATCAATAAATACTGGAGAAGGATCTGATCTTGAGGCATTAATTGAGTATATTTATTCATTTCCAACTTCTCTTTTTTAGAACCAAAAAGATGTAAGCTTTGTCCAGATAAATGAGATTTCTTTTTTAGGCTACTAAATTTGATTGGTAATTACCAATAACTGGCCATTATTTTCATCCCTGATAAGGTCTGTAGGTACATGTACTGTTTTCAAGTGATTCATTTATCAACCCAATGAGTGATCATACAAGAGGTAATGGCAAAAGCAAGAAATCATTTTTTGAGGGGTCCAAGCCCCCTTAAAACTGACTGCGACCCAGTACATACATACATACATACACTTTATTGAGACTCCCTTATATAGGGCTATTCTGTCACAATGTATAAATTATTAATAGACTATATAAATTAATTATTTAACTATTACCAGTGTCCACACATCCAACTTAAGGACGGTGCCTCCTTTTGTTACTGCGCATACGTTCTGCGCATAATTTCTCGCGTCATTAGCACGCGCATACAAAACATTGTGGAATCTCTTTCAGGCTAAGCTCGGCAGGGAAATATATGGTCGTTTTCTTCATATAACTTACAAAAACGCGTGGCGACCCCTACTTTTTATGTTATAAAATGGAAGCGGTAAGAATATTAAACATATGATTAATTTTTTGTTGTGTGCAAAAGTTATTTAGACTGTATTTTTGGTATACCAGAGGAGAGCTGTCAGGGTTGATAATGGCTACGTTGCGATGATTTTTAATTAAAAAACACATAAACAGTAGTTGTTATATTACCATTTGTTAAGTATTTTAAAGCTTTTTATATTTATTGTTGCTTTTGTGTATGTCAAGGCAAATTCAAAGGGAATCTGCCAAAAATATATTTTTCTTTTTTTTCAGAGAAAACGCTATTTCAGCATTTTTTCCAGATTGAAGCTTGATTATCTCTGGAAAATACGTGGTTACCCCAATTTTCTTTTTGGATTCCAATAGCCCTTGCTAAGATCTGCTTTTCCCGCATAGTCATAAACCGCGCAAAAATACTTTGGTATTAGGAGGCACCGTCCTTAACAAAACCAAAAATAATTCATTTTCAATCCAGAACAAATACATATAGAAAGGTTCAAATGATGCAAGCAAAATCAACAGAGAACAGCTTACCTATAAGTCCAGTCATGACGCATCCTATTCTCTCTGACAATTCAAAGAGATGTGTCACAGTGCTAGAATCCAGGAGTTTGTCCTGTAAAACATCAAACGAGCTAGGCTGATGAGTCAGTGATAAGACATAGCAATCTGCTGCCCCGTACATTATTAAACCTGAACAAAGACACTACAATCTTTGTACATATTGGTCCAGAAAAGGCAGTACCAATACCTGTTTACTGTCATTATACCAGAACAAAATTAATGACAATTTATACTAAATATGTGAGAGTGCTCATTAATTAGGGTTTATTTCCCAGTTTAATTCTAGCACTCTATCATATATTTCACAAAATTAACATTTGATCTTGTTATAAAGCAGCTTTATCTGTAATTAAATGAAGTGCCAACCTTGTAAATATTTGTGTTTTTGACAATAAAATAATTTGCGTTGCAAAAATTATTCCTCAGTTGAGCATCTGCACTCTTGTGTGGAGGCTTTGAGAATGATTTGATCAACTGCCCCTTCCAATAAACAATCATTATTTCCATGCTAAAAGTTTCACTAAATGTCCAAGTTTTGGCACGAAAGTGTCGGGCTTTACAAATTTAAGACATTTAGCAGTGGCAGGCTTGGTGTGAACTGCATGTGCACAGTGCATTAAATGACCTCTGTGAAGGCCTGGCCTGGACCAAAGTGTAAACAGCTGACAAACAACCTAGATGCTTTTTGTACTAAATGTAACTGACAAAATGTGTTTTATTTTTCCTAAGAATATTGTTTAGAACATCTGCAATTTAATATCTTAATTTTGGTAATTAAGGGGGGTCCTCCTAACTACAAATTCAGACTCATTGTGAAGTACATTATTTTTTAGGCTCAAATATTTTGCATGTTGCGACCTGCTAACATGGCAAGAGATATGAGTATGAACATATACAATCGTGGACAAAACTAGTTGAGACAAATAACTTATTCAATCAATCAATCAATCACTTTATTTAAACACGATAAATCAATCAGCAGAGCTGGTGGGGTCGTGCACTTAATTTAGTCAATTACAGAATACAGAAATGCTATTAACCTTAAAATGTATATACAAACCTAAAATCTCTAAACTATATACTTCATTTATCTGTATTTACATTATATGCATGCTTTATTGAATTTCGGAGTTTAACTTATTAATAATATTCATAACTGTGATCTTTATGTTTTATGAGGGCTACGGTGGAATCGAAATTCATTTTACTAAAGTCAAATTTGATTAATAATCGCTTGAATTCGTTAAAATTTTCAGTTGTCGATTTCCTACTAGGTAGACTGTTCCACGCTATTGCTCCTCGATACTTTATGGAGTTCCTAGTCATGTTCGTTTCTGGTCTTGGGAGAATAATGTCTCCATTTCTTCTATTTTCGCGGCTCGAGTTCCTCTGTACAAACAAATCCGTGAATTCTGTGACGGTGTGGCCTTTTATACATTTGAAAACGAACTCCGTCAATCGTTTCTTATATACTTCTTCCAAACTGTCCCATCGTGTACGTGTTTAAGACGTCTTCGGCGCTGGTGTCCCATGGTAGTCCATATACGATACGGCCAGCCCTTGTGTGCAGTTTTTCCAGGTTACTGAGGTGTGTCTTATTGCACGATCCCCAGAGCACTAGGCCATACGTAACCGATGGCAATATGACCTTCGTGTAGAAGTCCTCTAGTTGCTCCTGGGGAAGAAAACGCATACGTCGGAGTAAACTTAGTTTGGACGCAAAGGACTTCGCTACATTTGCAGCGTGATCAGACCAGGACATCTTGTTGTCCACTTGTACCCCTAAGAGTCGTTCTGAGGTTGTCCAGTTTATGATGTTGTCACCAAGACTCAAAGCTTGAATGGGTCCAATAAATGGTTTGCCTTTGCATAATCATTGCCTTGCACTTGCTTGGGTGTGGTACCAGTAAATTCCTGTCGCACCATTTTTTTAGTTCTGTTAGTACATTGTTTAGTGTATTTGTTAGTTCATCAATACTATTTGTGATACAATAGATTGTTGTATCGTCTGCATACAAATAGGTTTCAGCAGAGTGTACTGCATTTGGGAGGTCGTTCGTGAAGAGTGAGAATAATGTGGGTCCCAGAACTGACCCCTGCGGTACTCCGTGTGATATAAATTGTGTGTCCGAGTCACATCCGTTAATCCTGACAAACTGTCTTCGTTCTATAAGATAGTGTTTTATCCACAGCCATATATCTCCCCTGATTCCAAGATCACTCAACTTTTGTAGTAATATACTGTGTGACAGTGTCAAAGGCCTTGGTGAAGTCAACAAACAGTATTCCAACAAATAGCTTTCTTTCCACTGATTTCCTCCACATCTCTGTCATATGTATTAGAAGCTGTTCAGTTGACTTTCCTTTCTTGTATGCCCATTGCCTGTTGTTAAGTAGATTTTCAGTGACCGCATATTCGATGATATTTCTTGCTACACATGATTCCATCAGTTTACTTGGGATACTAAGCATAGATAGTGGTCTATAACATGTTCTATCTTCCTCGCTTCCTTTTTTAAATGCTGCACTGACTCTAGCTGTTTTCCACTGTTTCTGGTGGCTTGCAAGCTTTGGCGCTATGTTCGAATACTCTCTTGAGAGAAGGAACAACAGACTTTCCTGCGGACTTTAAAAGGCGTGCTGATACCCCATCCGGTCCTGTAGCTTTCTTGACCTTTAACTTGTGGATCTTTCCCTCTATTTCCTTCTGATTAATTGTTATATTTGTCAGAGTCTGCATGTTTGTGTTCTCGCCTTGGACTTGTATTGACTGGATTTCGTCTGCAGGGCCGATCAGTTTTTCAGCAACAGTGCAGAAGTATTCGTTTAGCAAGTTTGCTTTTTCGATGTTATCTACTGTGAATGTTCCATCGTCTTTCTTTAATTGGTGAGCTTGTCTGTTGCTTTTTGTTGTTCCTGATGCCTTTTTTAATAATCTCCAGTATGCGGCGGCGGTTTTAACTTCGTCGAATAAGTTTGAGTAGTATTCTGCTTTGGCCTTTTTCGTCATTGTTGATACTTTATTTCTGAGTCGCCTGTATTCTTCCCGCAACAGTGGGTCATTTAAGTCTCGTGCCTTTTTTAGTGTCTTATATCTTTGATTCATAATTATTCTGATTTCTTTTGTTATCCAAGGCAAGCTGTTACTGCGTACTTTTGTCTGTTTAAATGGCGCATGTTCGTTGCATATTTCTGTGAAAAGCAGATTCCATGCATGATAAGCATCAGTTGGATCGTCAAAGACTTCGCAAACTTGGAAAGGCGCACATGTAATTTCACTTTGGAATCTTCCTTCGTTGAACTTGCTGAAGTTCCTGGTGGTGATTATTTTAGGCGGATCTCTTGGGACACTCACTGACAAGGTTGCATATATCATGTCATGGTCTGATATACCCAAAGGGCATGTACCCTTTTGTTTGACCAGGTCCTTTCTTGTCGTAACAATGAGGTCAATCAGCGTTTTGGAATGGTTGGTGATCCTTGTCGGTCCTTCAATAACATTCAGCATGTTATATTGTTCGAATATCCTTCTCATCCTATTTCCTTCGTAGGATGTTTCGCCATGTTGATCCTGTAGTAGATTTGTATTAAAATCTCCGAGGAGTACTATATTCGTGAACTTTATCCAAGCTTTTTCAAGTAATCTTGGAAACACAGAGAAAAATTCGTTGTTTTGGTTTGGTGGTCGGTATATAATTCCTATCAGGATATCCCTTGACCCAGCTTTTACTTGTGCACATATCCCTTCCACTTTGTCTTCCTCCAAATCCGATCGATGGGTTACTTTCAGGGACTTGTGGTAATATAACACACAACCACCGCCGTGTCTATCTGATCTGTCCCTTCGGATGAATTTGTAATTCTCGATTTCTATTTCTCCATCGCCGATTTCACTTTTTAAATGCGTTTCTGTAATTCCAAGTACATCGAAACGGCATAGCTTTAGTAGGATTTGTATTTCGTCCACTTTATTTCTTAAGCCACGGATGTTCAAGTGTGCTATTTTGAGATGTTTTGCGTTTGTAGCGAGTTTACGAACTATATCCTGTAAATAGTCGTCATTGTTATCATTGTTATTGTCGTTTTGGTTTCTGCATTGGGTTATTTGTAAAAGTTCGGCGGCGTCTACTTCGTTGAATGGCATTGAACCTAGTGCATTCTTCCATAAACACGAAGAGCATTCCCAATAATAGTCCAACCTTGCCGAGGTCTCGCGGTATACAGCAGATGTGATTGAACTACACTTGATGTGGGATTGTAGTTGACATATCGAGCAGTCGAGGGCTCTGTGAGTCCTTGCCACCGGTTTGCCGCACACGGAACAGGGATTCTTGATGTCTCCCGGATTTACTTCAACATCCCCTGCCCTGAGAAGTTCCAAGTTGAATGTTGCATTTGAGTTAGGGTAATATGTCACTTTTCTTTGTGAGTATCTCCGTTTCAGGTAGATTTTGACTGCATGCCTTCTCGTTTCAACTGTTGTTAACAGTATTCGCTGCACTTTGTTATCGCATTTCGTCAGAAATTCTTCGTTGGGTGAACTATTAGAGGCTTTAGAGCTGGACACTGTGGTCTTATAGATGTTGTCGATTCTTGGTGGTGTACCTGTCAAGTCAGAAGAGCTTAGAACAAGTCCAATTGCCAGAGCGAAGATTTTTGCGGCCGCCATCTTGTTACGTCAACGTCAGCATTAACTACCAAGAGGGTAGAAATATTTTATCCCCCTCTCCTCCTGTTCAATGTTGTTCCATGGGGTGGCCAATTCATCCTGCTTCGTTTTAACATTGTTTTCACAATGCAACAACATTGAAATGGGGGAGGGGGTTGAACAAATAGACAACTCAAATTGGTTGAAATTTGGTCAAGTGTCTCTATTCAGTTTTGTCCACGATTGCTGTCCTGGTCATGTGACTTGCCAAATATGGTTGTGACTTGAAAATTTTGAAGGGACTATCAATTGAACAAACATGGCCAAACATAGAAGTCGGAGATCCAAAGATATGATAGTTTGAAGTCTTCCTAAGCAATACAGTGGTAGTTAAGAAGGTCCCCCTTAATAAGGTGATTCCTCAGAAATAAAAGCAGTTGAACGATTTTTTTGAAACTTTCCCTGAATGTTCCCTACCAAGCACTGTTTCGAAAAATACAATAAAAAAGATAGGTCACCGTGCTCGCAAAAGAGATAATGATGGACCAATGTTACCCCATTTATGCCTGTACTGGTACTAGTTAGTAGCGTAGTTATTTCATCGGTTCACGTAACATTTCGCGGTAGCTAGAAGCAAAGTTTAAAGTAACACTTGAAAAAACTTGATAAGTTCAAAGTCTCGCCCATATGGAACAATTAATATATAATTTGTGGAAAAAATCACACAAATTCAAACGACATCGACTCAAAACGTTCCTCGCATCGATGTTTCAAGGTCATCATAACTTGCACCCATGAGTAATGGTTTTGTGCACGCTTTTAGCGATATCTTTTTTCCCTTCCGAAAATGTTTTTATTTTATTTTTTTAACTTAAAGAGGATAATTTGAACATCAAAATTATGCAATAAAAAATATAGGTCACCGTGCTCGTTTACGAGAAAACGTTTATTTACCTCCCTGGTGAGCATAGCCACAAAGAAAAAGCCGCCATGTTTTTAATGTGCGCGTGCTAATTACGCGCAAAATTATGCGCAGTAAGGATGCGCAGTGCAATACTGAGGAATCACCTTAATGACCATATACCTTATAATAGGAAATTAACGCTCCATGAAATTAACGCGAATTTTAAAAATTTGCGTTAATTTAAGTCGCGTTAATTTTTGTGAGCGTTAATTTCCGCGACATTAATTAAGTGAGCGTTAATTTCCGCGACATTAATTAAGTGAGCGTTAATTTCCGCGACCTTAATTTCCATTATTATAACCCCAAATTCTGGATCCTTTACAGAGATATTTGACACCCAGGAAACGATAGCTTTCTCAGTTCTGCACACTGTATTTCAATATTTTACAATGTAAAAGCCTTAAAGTCTTAATTACAATATTTCCAGTTCACCCACGCTTTCAGAAGAGCCGTTTTGGACATCTGAGTTGTTGTATTTCGGCCAAAATATCTTTGTTACTTTGTGCTAATCGCGTTAATTTCTTTCATTTTGAAATTTTACTCCCTCTTTCGTGTTAATTTCCTTTATTCAGAAGTACTTTTCTGTCCAATTCGCGTTAATTTAAGTCGCGTTAATTCAAAGACCTTAATTTACACGAGCGTTAATTTCCTATAATAAGGTAGTACTTCTGCTTCATGAGATTTTGATGTTCAGTTTACAAGATGCTTGACTCCACAACATGCCTCGATTGTAAGAGTGAAGCTGTGAAATGTAGGAGGTGCCATCCCTTTTATAAAGGAAACCCACTAGCTCGTCATAGCTTAAACACAGCGCGGTTACCAAGCCAAATATGTCAGTGTAGATAGCTCATGAAAGTTTATAAATCTTTAACGCAGTTTATTGGACTAAAGTATTAATTTAATTAAGGTTAACTATATATATCAAGTTTAAAGCAATCTAATTGAAGAGAACGGTTGTTTAATATCGGCTCGGGCTGGGATTTATATAAAAGTAAAAGAGCTTATTGAAATTGAAACTAAGCTTAAGCTTAATTAAAGCTAAAAATATTATGGACTCCTCAACAACAAAATTCAAGTCATCGAAGTATAACATTAAACAATCGGTGATTCTATTAATAAGAAATTCCTTCCTTATTGAAGATTTAGATTAACACTTACCGGTATTTTCTTTTGAGTGACCACCACTGCTGAGTCAGCCCTCGCAGCCCGATGGATGTCAGTCCGCCTTGGTTTATCGCTTTAAAAGCATATTCTGTGGACCACAGTCATCGAATATTGGTATCTGAAAACCTTAACAAACAATTTTGCAGTAATGAACTTACCAACTTGGTACAACCGTCCTTCTGGCGAAAAGATTGTAATGTGTCGGTCAAATCCAGCACTCGTACCACGCGACATTTTGGATTTTTCTCCAATGGAAAACCGCGCGTAGACTGGGGCGGATGACTCAGCGATGAAGGGGGAAGGGGAGGGACAGTAAATAGGGAAACAGTTAAAATCTCAATGTTTCGAGGGAAACAGCGGACACTCTCGTCTAAGCGGACAGCCTGCAACATGCATATTGACAAAAACCCGGCGTTTGAACTCTCATACAAACTCTATAGTTGAACATTCCCGGAAGCCATCCCGGAAGCGGCCGCGGACACTTTCGAGAGGTTTCTGTTGTTTCTTTAAAAGCTCCCGTAGCAGGTAAGCGGACATCCCAAAGGAACAATCCTCTGATTAGTCCTAGTATATAGTGCCAGTCCTAGTATATAGTGCCAGTCCTAGTATATAGTTTTTCTTTTTTGCCACCATCGGAATTGCATAAGACAGTAAAACAAACTTTATTTCATGGTATTTTTTAGTGTGAGCTGACCCGCATAAAGCGGCTACACTCTTTTTTTTTTAATATAAGAACGTCTAATTTTCGAGCTGAGGCTGAACCAATTAAGACCGAATGTTCTTATTTTGTGGGCGATTTCAGCCTGAAAACGTTCTTAAAATGTTTCTTAGGTTACATGGTATAGAATTTCACAAAAAAGATTCGAACGTGACCATGAAGATGGTATTAACATTTTATGTGATAGAATAATAATAATAACAACTTTATTAATGTGTCGAAGTCTTCTAGCGTGCCAAAAGGCCCACTAATCGGGGACACCTAAACTTAAATATCACAAAATACTATAAAAATTACATTACATTACAATACAAAATACTATAAAAATTACATTACTTTACAAGTCATATAGAAACTCATGTTGTTACTATAAAAAAATGTGCATTCAAGTATTTTGAACTGATATGAACTGCTTATTCTTAAGAATTATTGGATGCGGTTTTTGTGATATCCAGAATAATCAAGGTCGAGGTAAGAGTTATCAGCCGAAGCCGAAGGCTGAGGCTGATAACTCTTACCGAGACCTTGATTATTCTGGATATCACAAAAACCGAATCTAATAATTGTTTTATTATACATTCGGCGAAAAAAATGATGCTTTTGCCAACGATGTTGTCTACTTATAAGCGGCAAGCAACGCAAAGCGCGCGAACTTGACATGATTACCCGTGATTACCCGTGATCCTCTCGCGAACTTGACATGATTACCCGTGACCTTGAGTGATTATTGTATAAATCTGTAGGTAGATGACGTAGATGCTATCAAAGGCGCTGATTTCGAAAATTCACTGTACGCTTTCGGCCAATCAGAAAAGAGATAGTGAGTTGAATGTATAATAAACTGAGATATTTGAAATGTTACATTTTGTTAATTTTTGAAAGGATACTGGAATATTGTATTTAGAGCTCGATGCAAGAAACAAGTGAATAAAAATGTTCTTAGCTAAGTCTCAACCTGGCTATGTTCTTAGCATGTTCTTAAAATTTTGGTCAATCTCAGCCTCAACGTTCTTATAAAAAAGGTTCTTATATAAAATTAAAAAAAGAGTGTACCTTATACGGCTCGTGGCCGCTTACGAGAATCATTCCGTAAGTGGCCAGCTCCAGTTACCGGGACACTTCGCTACCCGAGGGTGTCCGCTTACGTATAGCTGTTTCGAGAAAGGTTGTCGCAAAAAAGCGCACGCGACAATCCCGAAAGGTAATCTGGGATAGGACCAGCAAGGTACGTTCCTGACACTGTAGCTGTCGAACATACTTTTGTTGCTTTCTTTTAGCACTCGCCAAACAAACGTCCATGGCGTCTCGTGCCATTCTCTCAGATTTCCCTGAAATGCTGAAGTCAAGGAACCGTGAACTTAAAACTACCACAATACCTTTCGGGATTATCGCGTGCGCTTTTTCCGACAGCCTTTCTCGATACAGCTGTATACATGAATTCAGTCTCGCTTTGTCTTTTATATTCCAGCCGCTCTTACATAGTGGGACATTTTGAAATAAAAATTTGGCAAGTGGAAATTGCTATTTATAGACCGCTTTGACAATAAATTTGAAGGACAATTGACATCGGACCTCCACAATGGATACACAAAAATAGAGGCACAGTCCATATCAAAACAATTTATTAAGCTATGATGAGCTTGGTTCAAATACATGTTGTTTTAATGGTGATTTGCAAGCTATGCGGATAAGTCATTAGGAGCAGCCGGTTCTGGGCCGGTGCTGTTAACAGGCACTGCAACATACTCAACAGGACAATTATCAGAATAACTGCATTCTTGTTCCACTGCAGCCATGCAACTGTCATCGTGCACTTCAACCTGTTGGAGAGCGGGCTGTGTCGGCAGCACGCGTTTTTGCTGCGGCGCGTGCTTGGAAGAATGCTGCTGACGCGCCGCGTGTTGCATGTGTCTTGTGTTGTCCGGATCACGTGGTCGCTGCACTGGCCGGGACGAGTAGTCGTGACGGCGACCAAAGTCAATGGACCGGGCAATGTACTCCCGAGCAGGGTCTTCAGAGTTGTTGGTGTAATCGTAGGTTTGTTGAGCAGAAGGAGAGGACTTCAATAGATGTTTAAGCTGCACCTCAAGAATACTGCATTCTAACATCTTTTCGCGATACAAGTGCTCCGCCATGTTGAGCTGTGTACGGAAATGCTGAAGCTGTCTTTGAAACTTTTGATTGGTAACCGCCAGTTGAGCAGCTGCCATGGACATTTGACGACGCAGGCCGCCATTCTCGCGCAATACACGGTTCCGGTGCTTCCTGACTTGAGTAAACTGCTTCTGTAATGCCTCTAGCTCAATTTCAAGCTCCCTGTATTTATGCTCCCAGTCTTCTTCCTCATCCATCCTGTTAGCCCAGGAATCAGCAGCTTCCTCGCTATGTTCGCCGTGCATCTTCTGAGAAGATTTCAAGGCTTCCAGCTCATCCTGAAAGTTAACAACTTCACAGCGTATGGCCTCCGTGCTTTCTTGCAGCTCCGTGGTGCGGCAAACGAGTTCCTTCTTTTCACATTCCAACGAATGGAGCTTTTTCTCATTTTCTTCCTTTTCAGTTGTTAACAGTTCATTCTCTAAAATCTTTTTCTCTAACTGGCTCTTTACTTGCTCGATATTTGCCTTGTCATCTTGGTATAGTTCCTCTCTTCTCTGTTTCTCCTCGCTAAGTTTTCTCCGCAGTGCTACTATCTCTTCTTCCGCGGTATTCAGTCGATCCAAAGCTGATTTTGTACTCGCTTGTATTTCTCCATTGTCGCGTGTAACCTTCACAAGCTGTTTCTTTATGTCATCAACGCAGCTATCAGCTTCATTGCTTAAGCTTTCGTTCATTCTTTGCTCAAGCTCAAGCTTTTGCCTGAGTTGTGCTACTTCAGTGGCAGTTTGTTCTTTTAGTGATGACAAGTTTTTCTGTAACTCACTCAGCTCTTTATTTAGTCGTGTTGCTTCTTCTTCGTGTTCTTCTTCAATCAGTAAAATCTTTTCCTGTTCCTTGAGAAGACGCTGATGTATTGTGTTAGTTTCTTCCTCATCCTGAGATCTCAAGCGCTGTAAAGTTTCGAGCTCTTGTTGGAGAGCATCCTTCTCCGTTGTTAACTTGTCAATCATCTCTTTAGCCTCAGTCAGTGCATCATTTTTCTCCTGATTTAGCTTCTGCAATGCGGCAGCTGACTCCTTACTTTGCCGCAGTTCGGTCTTCAATTCATCCGCTGTGACTTGAGCTGTTGGAAGAAGTTTCTCGACCTTCAGACGCTGTTCTTTTTCTGCTTTCACAGTTGCCGTAAGTTCCTCTACGTTGCCATTGGCTGTCTTTAGTGAAGTTTTCAATTTTGTTACTTCCTTTTCGGCTTCCGCTAGCAAATCGTTCAAATTATTCCTGTCAGACTCTAGATCACGCAAACTTGTTTCGCTCAACTTTTTAACAAACATCATGCACTCCTGTAGAGCGCCATCCTGCACCTCATACACTTCTAATACTTCGTGTTCAACAATAGACATATCCTTCTTGCCTTCGTCCGCCATGATTTCTCTCACTGATGACTAAAAAGTCAGCGCGTTTGATAATGGCAAAAACACGTCACAAAGCTTTTATGAGTAATTTGAAGTGTTGATGTCGCGCGCACGTCGTAATTAGAATACAACATACACAATTATAGCTCCGGCCTGACAGTAATCAATATTCTTTCGATCAGGAGCGCATGTTCTTGTACAACTTTAGCTTGTTATTGTATATTTTATGTTTTTGTAATATTTCAAGGGACAAGCAATACCGACTCATTTCTTGCGTTCGACGAAGGAGAGCGCTAACTAATCTGGTGGGTTCCTATAATCTCGTGGGTGTCCTGTGGACCCAAGCGCGAATGACTCAGGATTTTGTAGTCTGAAGTGTCAGCCGTCTTCTCGAACCCCAACCCCCCCCCCCCCCCCCGTGGGATTCGAGGTGCGCAAGTGCTTTTGCGAAAGGACACATTTTTAAAATGCCACGTCATGTGAGAAGTCGCTGTGCGATTCACTGGACTTTCGCTGTTTGCTCGGTAAACTCATACTCGTCAATTTCCCACGCGCATATGTCGTAATACTACATGTTTATATTTTAAACCAGTTTGCGCGAGCTGTCTACACTGATCGAACAGACAGTAGTCTCGATACTGACTCGTCCCCAGTCGTCTCCTTATGAGAAACTTGTAAGACGACTCCCAAACAAGGAGACAAGAGAGACGACTGGGGACGAGTGAGGTCTCGATACGGCTGTATATATCTTGATCTCTCTCACATGAAGCGGCTGTCTAGCTTCATTCAAAGAAGCTGTATTTATTATCTGACAGGCTGTTTTGTAAATATTATATTCATTTATTTCTTAAATTGTCCATAAGTGGGTCGTGCTTTAGATCACGTGATTATTACAGCGCATACTTAATCTCTGAAATGGTTTGCGCAGACAGTACTGCCTTGCCACTGGTTCTATTGACATAATTTGTTGTTACTTATATACAAGTCTTCAATCTCTTTATAAACGTTTCTCTATCATGTCTTTCGTTACATTAATCTCTCTTACTAGAAAATTGCATAACCAAGATATTGGCCTCTTCCAAAGTAAATATATACACGATATAAATAACAGTTTTGTAATAAATATTGACACATTTACCCACAGCCTTTGCAATAATACAAAGTAAATAAGTCTCCATTTGGCATAAACTCTTAATTTTAAACAAATATATGCTCGGTTCAGCCACGATTACAACTTGGTGATTAGGTCCTCCAAAATGACTCATCACGCTCCTTTCTCGTCGATCGCCGGCGGAGTGACAGATACGTTCGTGTTGTGAACATCCCAATCGATCACAGTAACTGAGTACGCTTCAAATGACTTGTACAAATCCAAAATACACCTGACTTCTTCCGTAACAAGCCGAATGAGCTGACTGCAGTGTGATCAGTTTTTACAGTGTGATCAAGTCACAGAATTCCAATTTCTTCCACCTATAACATGAGACTTACAGGCATCAGCTTCTGTCTAGTTTCTGTTTGTTCAGTTGATAGCAGTGTTAGAAGCACGAGCAGTCATCACTGTGTTAAGTAATTCAGTGTAAGCAGGGGTTCGGTTCTCTTCAATGCCCAACTCTTTTATCTGCGAAAAAAAAGAAAACAGATTTGTAGACAATGACAAACAAAACGTTTCAATGAGGCCATTTACAAGTTAATACCGAGTTAGCCTCTCGACGGTAGCTGTCATTAACGACCATAAGGGATAATAATAAACCAAAAGGAACAACGATGGCTAAGATTGGAGATGATTGAGACAAATTATGGACGAGGGAACTTGAAACATTTTGGTGAAATTATTGCAGCATCTGTGACGTAACTCGTTCCTTACCGCTCGTCCAAACTCTTCCGTATCGAGAGTGAACTGGAGCCGAATCTTGTCGTCATCACTCATGGTAGATTGATTTTCCTGGTTGAGCATTTGGCCACTCGCCCCAGATCCCGGCTGTTTTCTCGATCGCTTCAGACGCATTAGACTGTCTTCAGTGCGTTTAATGGACGTTAACACATCGCCTGTAACCGCGTGATACCTGATATAAACCAAAATAGCTTTAAAATAACTTCAACAAATAGGGAAGATGTTAATGTGCAATGGTACATTTTTTTACAACGAACAAGTGTATCGCAGGATAATGTGCACTAGAAGTGGTTATCTGGAACTGAGCCCTCGCTATCTCCAACAACGTGTCACTTCCCTTGGTCTCAACTTTCACGCTTTAAACTCCCCGGTTAAGGTGATTCCTTAGTATTGCACTGCGCATCCTTTCTGCGCATAATTTTCGCGCGTAATTAGCGCGCGCACATTAAAAACATGGCGCTTTTTCATTATAGCTATGCTCGCCAGAGAGGTAAATGGTCATTTTCTTGTAAACGAGCGTGGTGACCTATCATTTTTTTCGCATATTTAAGTGTAGTAATCATCTTCTTTCTATACAAGGAGTATAGACCAATTCTCAGTGCAGAAAAATTAATAATCACTGAAAACGTGAAAAATACGTGTTTTTGGTTGATTTTGTAAGGAATTATGAGGTATTTTTAGTCGATTATATCTCTTTCGCGGGGCTGGTGACCTATTCTTTTTATTCTATATTTTGAAACATTACATCACAATTTTCAACTAAGGAACGTTTCAAAAACTTCCCAGTGTAACTTCTATTTCGATGGAATGACCTTAAGGTGGCCCGCGGTTATTTATTGGAGCGGAGGCTCCCTTTTTAAAAACTAATTTTCCGCATGAAAGCGTTAACCGATTTCTGTAATTTTTGGTAATCTAAACAAGGAATCTTCAAATTATAGAAGGCTTTTAAATTTTAGGGCAATCGGAATAAACGATTAAGAGATACAAGCGTTATTAAAAGACCTTGTTTTTTAAGAAAACGCGAATATTTTCATAAAACGAAGATAGATTTTTTCTAATTACGTTCAATAAGTTCCAAGACTTCAAGGTTTACTGTGAGCAAGTTTCCACAAAAACGGCTGCACAGAAATTGCTACACAGTTCACTGCTTAATTTTCACTTCAAATGATATGCTTGTGTATTTCTTCAGCTGTTGCAAGAACGCTAAAATAATTATTATATCGCACCTATCATTGGAAAGCTTAATGTTATCTAAAACTTTGCTGAATAATCGGAAAAGATCGGAACTCCAAGGAAAAGCTATAAGCGAATGAAGAACAAGATGTTTATGTGCGTAATTTGTGAATTTAAAGATATTCAAGTTTGTTCGACTTTGAAAAAAACTACCGATTTGTTTTCGCTTATTTCTAAGTATGATAAAATACAGCCATATATACAAACGGCCTAACCTTGTTTCAGGCGTGTAGCGTCGATGAAGCTCGGAGAATTTGGCTCGTCAATTTAGCTGCTTCATGTCTTCCATTTTACAAATGCTAGGAAAACCCCTCGTGTTCCGTAAATTATTCAAACTTGCCGCGTTCTGGAATTTATTTGTCACTTGGGAATTACGGATCATCGGAAATTTCCTTGGAATGTCATTGATCGTTCATTATCATTTAAATTTCGATGATCCGTTAAAATTCCCAAGTGCAAAATAAATCCCACAACGCGGCAAATTTGAATAATTTACGGAAGACGAGGGGTTTTCAAAGCATTGGTAAAATGGAGGACATGAAGTAGCTAACTTGACGACTTAATTCGCCGAGCTTCGTCGAGGCTACACGCCCAAAACTAGGCGAGGTCGTTTTTATATATGCTGGATTTTATCATACTTAACAATTACGGAAAACAAATCGGTAGTTTTTTCACAAGTCGAACAAACGTGAATATTTTGAAATTCACAAATTACGCACTATAAACATCTTGTTCTTCATTTGCTTATAACTTTTACTGGGAATTTCCGATCTTTTCCGATTATTCAGCAAAGGTTTAGGTGGTATCAAGCTTTCTAAACAATAGGTGCGATCTTAGCATTATTGAAGCGTTCTTGCAACAGATGAAGCAAATACACGAGCATATTATTTTGAAGCTAAAATTCAGCAGTGAACTGTGCAGCAATTTCTATGCAGCCGATTTTGTGGAAACTTGCTCACAGTAAAACATTGAAGTCTTGGAACTTATTGAACGTAATTAGAAAAAAATCTATCTTCGTTTTATGAAAATATTCGCGATTTCGTAAAAAACAAGGTTTTCTAATAGCGCTTGTATCTCTAAATCTTAAATTTCGTTTGCCCTAAAATTAAAAGCCTTTTAAAATTTAAAGATTCCTTATTTTGAATACCAAAAAATTAGAGAAATCGGTTGACGCTTTCCTGCCGAAAAGTAGATTTAAAAAAGGCAACCTCCGCTCCAATAAATAACCGCGGGCCACCTTAAACTGCAGTAATTATGATGTTCACTGAACGATAACAGGAATTATTATACATTTACTCACTATCTCTATTTTCATTGGCTGAGAGCATACAGCTAATTCGCGCTGGCATCGAATTGTGATATCATATCCACAGACAGTAGGATTTATGCATGCAATTACGCGTCATATCTACAGACATCGAGATTTATACATGCAGAGATTACGTCATGCATGCGTGTCGCGCGTCGCGCGTCGCCCGCTTCATCAAACCTGGTTTTCATATGTCGGGAAAATCCCAGACCATCGGGGATTTTGTTATTTCCCGACCGTCCCAGACATTCCCGACTTATGAAAAACGCGACGAGGTAGATGCCTCTGATTGTCTCCCTGAGTCGGGAATGTCTGGGACGGTCGGAAAATAACAAAATGCCCGATGGTCTGGGATTTTCTCGACATATGAAAACGAGGCTTTAGCGGCAACGGGAAATAAATTACAGGTTTCACGCACAATCCGTGAAAGAAAAAGCTACAAGACGCTGCAAAGTTTACCTCAAAATGATGATCTTTAACAATTATTGGATGAGGTTTTAGTGATATCCAGAATAATAAAGGTCGAGGCCCAGGGGTCGAGGTAAGAGTTATCAGCCGAAGCCGAAACTCGTACCTCGACCTTGGATATCACAAAAACCTCATCCAATAATGGTTAAAAGTTATATTGCATAATTCGAAGAAAATTACTTAAAATTAGAAAAATACTTTCAGAATCGTCACTGATGACGTTGGACGATAAGCGGCCACGGTGACAGATTTACGATAAAGACCGTCGGTTATCAAATTTACAATTCTTGCCAAATAACTCACTTGATGAGCAGTGTCTGCCAGAATTGCCGCTGCCCACGCTTGACGCTGTTGCTGTCTCACAAGAGGTTGGTTCTCCTCAAGGAACTCACGAACAGGCTTTAGTACACTGTTCACAAATGGAGAGGCCTTGCTTGGAGCCTGCAATATAAATACAGTTGCACCTCTCTAATACGATAATATTTCAAAGTCTACAAAAGTATGCATATAAAGACGAATGGAACTGGCACAATAGCTATAACACACTGTACGAGAATATAATACAATGGAACTAAATGCCTGTCAACCGAAAAAAGGTTTATATCCATGGATTGAAGAAATAGTCGAGGTTTATTTGTACACAGGTTTGTCCATAATAAAGAGGTACAGTTGATATGAATTTTTCTATCTGCGGCGAGAGGTGTCGGTATAACCGAGCCTATTTTTAATAAAGAAAATGTATGGGGATTTTGCTGGGAACTCGTGAACTGTCCATAATAGGGAGGTGCCTGTATTAGTGAGGTGTCCGAACGGCGAGGTTCGACCGTATTACATGACTAAGATAGCTGGGAGGCCAATTTACTGGACTAAAATCAAAACAATCAAAATTATTTATAGTACAAGTGGAGAAACATTCAAGCATGCCAATAGCTTCGCCAGAACAGGTTAAGCAAGAATAACAAGCCATTTAGAATTTTAATATTTACTACTTTCGCTACCTATGACTCGTATTTAATCTTCAAAAGTCTCCATAGAACTCGGCCAAATTTAAATTTCCTGTAACTGATCTCTATATCAAGATTAGATTTAACTTAGCAAAGCGTCACCTCTTGTTAGTCCTCCGGTAGAGCCTGGGGATGTTCTTGGCAGCTTCAAGTCCCTGAGTGGCCCTATTTACCACTTGGCTCACAATTTGACCCTCCAATCCTGGTACCAGTTGTTGTAGGGCCCCACAAGACTCTAGGATGGCTTCTAAAAAAAGAGATATATGTAAAGTCGAAGCTCTCTGAGCGGACACTCTCGTAAGCGGACAGGTCTACTTACGGCCGCCTTGACAAAACCCCATTTGAACTCTAGCTCATACAAACTCTGACTTTATACATTCCCGTAAGCGGCCAGTTCCAGTTGCGGACACTTTTTCTACTTCCCGAGGGTGTCTGCTTACGGGAGCTTCGATTGTATAGAGTTAAGATGGAACCACTTGTTTTTCCAGGAGAAAAATACAGTCTGCGCAAAGTTAACCTGCCACGGATGGATCACCTTGTAAAAACTGAACCAGTGCCATCAGGCGAAGTTTTCTCTTACGTAACACTTCGCCTCATTGCAGGTTAGACAAATTTATGCTACATTTGTCAAGTTCGTCATTCCTCATCATTGTTCCTTGTTTGTTAGTATTTTTGTACCTTGGTAAACTATTCTAATTTTTGGCTTGTTAATATCGTGACATTGTTCATTCTATTGAGAAGAAAGGCACCTGAAAGCAGCTCTATGTCCTGAAGGTTTGTTTGACGCAGCTTTGGTAAGATGCCTTGTCTGAAGTACTCTGGAACCTAAAATAAATACAAAGCTCTTACATTTCCCACATACATACTTGTACAAGTGCCTTCATTTGACTATGTAGCTTAGGCCCAGTTCAGACGCCGTACTTCACATGAGCCGAATCAAATTCGAATTTAGGCCGACCCAAATTAATTTAGACCGGCTGAATTGATTCAGACGCCGAGCTTAATTCAGCCGAACTTAAATTAATAGGGGAAAATTGCAGTTATATTGAAAAATACATTATGATAATTATGCATTTGTTTCGGCTCATGTGAAGTTCGGCGTCTGAATCAAAGCCGGTCCACAGCCGTTATTCCCGGCTTAGCCAGGCGGGAAGAACGACTGAGCCGATCCGAATTCATTCAGCCGTTCCGAATTGATTCAGACGCCGTACCTCACATGAACTAATTCATCGAATTCGATTCGGCTCATGTGAAGTACGGCGTCTGAACTGAGCCTTACTACACAGATCAGTGTAACTCCTTTGACAAGCACAAAACATTCCGTATTAGGTAGGTGGGTAGCCACTAAAATAATTGAATTTACAAAAATAGTATTTTATAGTATTTACTAAAATAGTATTGAATTTACAACTCGGATCAACCAGAACCCAACCTCGTCTTCTCTGCTGCACGTGCTGGATGTGCTGCACGTACATGTAGATGTAAAGTGCTATCAACTCTACTAAGTCAGTTATCTTTATAGAATGTTTCACTAGGTACATGTGTAAAGTGCTATCAACTCTTCTACAGTCAGTTATCTTTATAGAATGTTTCACTAGGTACATGTGTAAAGTGCTATCAACTCTACCAAGTCAGTTATCTTTATAGAATGTTTCACTAGGTACATGTGTAAAGTGCTATCAACTCTACTAAGTCAGTTATCTTTATAGAATGTTTCACTAGGTACATGTGTAAAGTGCTATCAACTCTACTAAGTCAGTTATCTTTATAGAATGTTTCAATAGGTACATGTGTAAAGTGCTATCAACTCTACTAAGTCAGTTATCTTTATAGAATGTTTCACTAGGTACATGTGTAAAGTGCTATCAACTCTACTAAGTCAGTTATCTTTATAGAATGTTTCACTAGGTACATGTGTAAAGTGCTATCAACTCTACTAAGTCAGTTATCTTTATAGAATGTTTCACTAGGTACATGTGTAAAGTGCTATCAACTCTACTAAGTCAGTTATCTTTATAGAATGTTTCACTAGGTACATGTGTAAAGTGCTATCAACTCTACTAAGTCAGTTATCTTTATAGAATGTTTCACTAGGTACATGTGTAAAGTGCTATCAACTCTACTAAGTCAGTTATCTTTATAGAATGTTTCACTAGGTACATGTGTAAAGTGCTATCAACTCTACTAAGTCAGTTATCTTTATAGAATGTTTCACTAGGTACATGTGTAAAGTGCTATCAACTCTACCAAGTCAGTTATCTTTATAGAATGTTTCACTAGGTACATGTGTAAAGTGCTATCAACTCTACCAAGTCAGTTATCTTTATAGAATGTTTCACTAGGTACATGTGTAAAGTGCTATCAACTCTACTAAGTCAGTTATCTTTATAGAATGTTTCACTAGGTACATGTGTAAAGTGCTATCAACTCTACTAAGTCAGTTATCTTTATAGAATGTTTCACTAGGTACATGTGTAAAGTGCTATCAACTCTACTAAGTCAGTTATCTTTATAGAATGTTTCACTAGGTACATGTGTAAAGTGCTATCAACTCTACTAAGTCAGTTATCTTTATAGAATGTTTCACTAGGTACATGTGTAAAGTGCTATCAACTCTACTAAGTCAGTTATCTTTATAGAATGTTTCACTAGGTACATGTGTAAAGTGCTATCAACTCTACTAAGTCAGTTATCTTTATAGAATGTTTCACTAGGTACATGTGTAAAGTGCTATCAACTCTACTAAGTCAGTTATCTTTATAGAATGTTTTCACTAGGTACATGTGTAAAGTGCTATCAACTCTACTAAGTCAGTTATCTTTATAGAATGTTTCACTAGGTACATGTGTAAAGTGCTATCAACTCTACTAAGTCAGTTATCTTTATAGAATGTTTCACTAGGTACATGTGTAAAGTGCTATCAACTCTACTAAGTCAGTTATCTTTATAGAATGTTTCACTAGGTACATGTGTAAAGTGCTATCAACTCTACTAAGTCAGTTATCTTTATAGAATGTTTCACTAGGTACATGTGTAAAGTGCTATCAACTCTACCAAGTCAGTTATCTTTATAGAATGTTTCACTAGGTACATGTGTAAAGTGCTATCAACTCTACCAAGTCAGTTATCTTTATAGAATGTTTCACTAGGTACATGTGTAAAGTGCTATCAACTCTACTAAGTCAGTTATCTTTATAGAATGTTTCACTAGGTACATGTGTAAAGTGCTATCAACTCTTCTAAGTCAGTTATCTTTAGAGCTCACCTTTGTTAGGAGAGTGTTTAAGTCACTGAGTAAATGAACTAAGTAAGATGTGGAGACCTCCTCAGTTACTTCGCTTGTGTCGCCATCGCTGATCTGTTACAAATAACATGTGTTAGTTCGGACTCACCAGCACCAATTGAATAACAGCATAAAATAATGTATGTCCAAACATGCCACAGTAAACACCAAGGTATAAAGCTCTTGATTTCCACCTTTCCAGCCGTTATTAACAAACTGATTCCAAGCCACCTCAAAAACGTGCCTGTTTGTGAGTCAATTCTCCCTCAATCAAATGTCTTTACTTTTTCACTGCACAATCAAACTTGTCAGTGTACATCCACACCATATTTAGTATTAAATACACTTACATTGGCTGCTCTTGATAAGGAAAACTTCTTCTTTAATCCACACAGACAAACGTGACAACAGCTAGAGAACAAAATAGAAAGATTTTAACTCGGCATACACAGAGTTGGATGTGCAGTTAAGCGGTCACCCTCTATTTAGCAGTCAGTGGTTCAAGTCTTAATTGTTTTTGACCTTATATTCACGAGACTATGTTTGGATTTTCTTGCCAAAGAGCATTGCAAATCACATAAACTGCCTTTTGGTGAAATTAATGTGGAACATTGTGTTGCTTTCAGAGTTTATATTATTTGTATTGTTAACATTTTTTCGTTAACCTGTATTACGGGGTCAACCTGTATTAAGCAGTCAGTATGTCATTCCCGATTGGTGACCACTTAATACAAGTTTGACTGTACTTGGTTATTCTACTGTAGTATGTGTCGCATAATTAGTATAAACCTGGCCATTTGTACTGCATTCTTATATTTAACAAATAAAGAAGCCAAAGCCGTGCATTATTTGTTAATTAAAGCCACGGCTAAAAACTATACAGCATGCATGTCCCGGATGATCACTACGCTCAGTTTAATTTTGATTTTCAAAGTTGAGCCTGTAGCTTTTCTTGACTCTTTTATCTGATTAAGTTGAATATATTACGACGGTTTGACCAGTAATGCTGTAACCTGTATTGAAAACGAAGTGAAACTATATCATCGGAAATTGGAGGCGACGAATCATGCAGGAAAAAAAATTTCGTTCTCGCGGAGAGTGGCATGGTCTAACCGGCCGACAGCATTTTGTAAACAATAGCGATCAAAGTGATTTAGACAAAATTACGACCGGCAAAGTTGAAAATAGATTTGTCAAACTCTAAGAAACTTTCTAAAAATTTCAGGGAGAAGCCATAAAATGGAAATTTTCGTTGAAGTAAGACGTGTTAAATGTTCAAGAAAAATATCGTACAACTTGGATTTTTTCTTGGCGTGTTAGTTCGCGACTTTGTAAGTTTTGTGTTCTACCGTGCCACTCAAGCGTACAAAGTTTTTTCTTTCAAGTTCCTGCTATTTTAATAGAAGATGGTTTTCTTATGTCCTATAAGAAAATGATGCACTTTTGACGTCTAAAAAAGAAGCTGAATCCACTAGCTGCTTTTCTAGACCTCAAGCGTGCATCATTTTCTTATAGAAAACATAGAAAACCATCTTCTATTAGGTAAAATAATACATGGTTTTGGCTTAGGGGGGGGGGGGGGGGGGACCTAAACTACAAGGAACCACAAGGCTGTTGCTAAGGAAATCTCCAAACCTCCATAACTTTGGTTCCTGGACTCCAGTGGGCATCAAAGTTTGTAGTGTTTTTTCGATTCACGTTCCCTTTAAATGTTTCGAACCATGCCCCATATTTGGTGTGTCACGTGACCAAAAATGAAAAATGTCTTAATTGTTTTCAAAATTATTACATTAATATTTGCCAAAGAACGTCAATATCAACAACTTGTAGCATGCGCTTGATAAAAATGTACAATATTTCAGAAGAGATTTCCTTAGCAACAGCCTTAGACTTGCCACAAGTCGACTTCTTTAAGCGACGAAGTCGCAAAAAGCGAGCGACGAAGTCGCGAGACGAGCGGCGAACGCCGCGAGAAGTCGTTTTCCGACTGACTGACAAAATCACCAAAACGCGAAAAACGGACTTTGAGAAAGTCTAGCAACAGCCTTGTGGTTCCTTGTAGTTTAGGTTTCTCCCCCTTAAAATTAATATAGCAATCACCAATGTCTGCAAAACAATAAAACACGGCTTTTCTGTGTTTTATTTACCTAATAGAAGATGGTTTTTTGAAGTCAAATACAAACAGTCTTCAAGAGGCATCTATCGGTTGATTAGATTGTCACAAATGGAAAGAGCGTATTTCTTCTAATATAAAATATCACTCTCAACAAGGGATAGTGGCCTGAAAATTGGTATAATTTATTGTTGCAATGAAGCAAGTCCTCATGTGGAGTGTTAGAAATCAGCTAACTATCCACCCAATTAAAACTGAGGCAATGATACTAAGAAAAACCTCTTTTGTTGGCCTATACCTCCCCTCTACTTCAACACTGGCCATATCGACCTGGTTAACTACACCACTTGCCTTGGAGTTAAAATCGACAAACAAGCTGACTTGGTCTGTGCACATTGACTCAGTAAAGAAATATTTTACGCAGAAGGTTGGAGCGTTGAAGAGAATGAGAATCCTTCCCAAGAAGGTTCTCGAGGGAAATATACTTTTAAAACAATTATCCCCAGTGTAACGTATGGAATCTCAGTATGGGGAAATTGCTCTCCTTCTGCACTGAACTCTCTAAACCATATTCATGCAAGAGCAGCTCGTATTGTGAATAACCTTAACCTTAATCCGACGATGGCAGATGACACATGTCTCATGAAATCCGATTGGCTGCCCATCTCTTACTTCTATAAAAAATCCGTACTGTTACTTATGCACAAAGTATATTATGAAACAACGACCCAATCAATATGTGAACTGTTTTCTAAAAGAGTAACTTCTAGATCTTCTCGTGTTCCTAACCAATTTAACATCATTAGATTTAAATCAGAGACTGGCAGAAACACCCTACAATACAAAGGTCCTGTAATCTGGAATTTTGTAAATAGATTAGTTAAAGTACCAGAAAAATTCTTATTCTTTTAAACAAATTTTACGTAAACATGTTAAAATTATTGACAATTTCTCATTTGATAAAGGGGCAACAGTAGTCGCTAACAAAAAGGATGATTTTATATATTTTTAAATTTAAATTTATTATTTTGATGATATATGTCAATTTCTTTTCTTTTTATATTAATATTAGTAAATTCCGACTTATTTGTATATACTAGTTCTAAATTTATAAATGTAATTTTTACAAATGTAATTCCTAATTTTTAGTATAGTAGGTCCACATCAGCCCTTTGGCTGCCTTTTTACCAACCTACTCATCAAATAAAGTATGTATGTATGTATTGTTGTTAATTTTCTCACGCCCTTTGTAGTACTGAAACCAATGGACGTCCTTTCTGAGAACTGATTATAGAAACATATTTGGAGACAAGTCTGACCTCTTCAAGACAAATCTCTCTTTGTTCTCAATTTCTGGCAGTTATACAGCGCAAAATGTTTTAGGATATCCAGGTCAAATGACCAACAGACATTTTGCACGGCAATATTATTGATGCAAAATGCCTATTTATGATAATCAAGCTTTTCTGTCAAGTTTTAACATGTGTAATTTCTAACCTGCAGAGTCAACTTCCAAAACCTGTGACAGAGGGCCTGAATATACACTGAGTCCTGCCAACACCTGTCAATACACCACCATAACACACTCACTGCTGATGTGGAGAACAACTCAGAATCTGAGGAATAAATGAACAACCTCATCCACTAAATATACCAAATATAAGTAATAAACCAAATGACACAAATGAAAACATTTTGTTGTCAAATTGTGGATTTGGTATCATAGTACAGAAATTATGAGACTTTTCTTGACTATGGGTGATGTTACACAAAATGATTAATGTATATTAAATAAATTAATTGATTAATGTAAAAATGTATAAGAAATATTACAAGAAACTACTATTAATGTAACATAGCTGCTGCAGCAGCAGCAGCAGCAGCAGCAGCTATGTTACACTGAATGCCTTTTAATGCAACACAAAGCAATGCCAGCATATTGAAGCAACAAAGTTGCATATTTTTCAAGGTAATTAAAAAACATGCTGTAACAAAAATCATCCAGTGTGCTACATTGCACCATGTTGATTAATGTTTTATAAGGCAGTTGATAGGGCCGATAACTAAAATCAGCCAACCAGAATGCTTCTTTGTTGGTCCGATATTTCTAAGTATTGGACTGGGCAAAGTTTCTTACATTTATTGTTATGGTTTAATTTCCACAGCTATTTTTAAGCACAATGAATCTCTTATTAACCAAGCTTGGTCTGGACCGTACTGGGAGAATATCAGCCCTCGGTCTTTTTTGTACGGACCTCGCTGCGCTCGATCCATACTGTCAAGACCTAGGGCCGATATTCTCCCAGTACGGCCCTCACTGGGCGTGCTTGGTTAATAAGACATATGTATTAAAAACTGTGATTGGAAATCATTTCACGTAACATCACAATATTGACAGAAGCATAAATGCAACTGTTGATTGAATTAAAATGTGTTTCTATTACTACCGGTAGGTACAGTTTGTATACTGAGCAAACACCATGGAGAAAATAATAAAAAGAAAACTTAAGTCTCCTATAAAAATTCCTCTTTTTAATAGACAAGACTTATCAATTTACTGTACATTAACTTCCTGACAAGAACTTAACCAGCTTCAAATCAATGGCATCACTAGAAATCAAGCATTGTACCTGTTACAGCACTGTCTTGAGGTGACTGCAGTGAATTTTCAAATTTATTTACCATCTCCTGAAACCTAAAATTATTGTAAAATATAATATGAGAATAAAGTGAATTAACTTCTCCTAATCTCCAGGAAAGGCAGTGATGTCCCACTTCCTCCATGTATGTCTTGAACAGTATTATCTCAGTGATATTATAAACCAAATGCACCTGGTAAACGGCAGGGATATTTTGCAGGTTGCAGGTCAACTGCTAACCCAAACCCCAACAATTAGGCTAACCAAACTAGGCTAATCTTCAGTAAGAATTAGGCTAACCTTCAGTTGGGATAATTTAAGCTAACTGGGCTAACCGTGACACCATTCTCTGCCTACCCGTGTGTGTAATGTTTCTAAAAGTAGTCTCAACCTGCAACCTGCAAAATATACCTGCCCCCTAGTAAATACTCAGCGTATCCAGCATGATAACATTAAACAAAACACTTCATGAAATGATCTACAAAACCTGATTTGAAAATAGACTGGTAAACTCCATCTTGCCATGAATGAAGTAAAGCTGGGATGCAACCTCAATCTTTGCACACTCGCCTTTGACCCACACAGACCTTCAAACTTATTGATAAACCATACTGTGGTCATATATTTCTGTGTGAGGAAGGAATAATTAAAAACAATTGAGATAATGTATGGTATGACAGCTGAAAAACAAGTTGCCAAAAAATATTGCTCATTGGCAAAATAATGACATCACACTGGGCCATTCCAAGAGTACCGTAGCATGTATTCCAGATGGGAGAAAAGCAAGGAGGAGACCCAAGAAAATGTGCAGATGTGTAGCAGGAAATGACAACAAGTTAGTATAATTACAATAAGTAAAAGACAAGCAACACAACCTTATGTGGAGACACGCATGAAGATGATTGAGTGAATATAATGAGTGTGTACTTTCCTTGAGAGGCACCTGTTATACAGTAAACCCCACCTTACGATGACCTCATTATTATAGCCACTTTCTTTTGGTCTAGCTCAGTCAGTCATTTTTGTTATAATTTACAAGAAACCTGTTAATATGACCAGATGTTGGTTGGTGTGCTGCCACTGTCTTATGTTAGTTACAAATAAATGACCAAAAGAAGTATAACAAATAACAACTACACCAAGTAGAATAGGTAAGTTGGCTGTACAGTTGAACCTCCACTAATGAGCACCTCCCATAAGGCGGAGACTTCCAGTACGTGGGCACCAAACTGCTGTCCCAACAATTTCTCTACTCAAACACTACATTAATTTTATTAACTTCAATAAGTGGACACCTCCAGTACGTGAAAGTGGACACCTATTTCAAGGTCCAGAATAACCTCCAGTAAGCAGACAGTAGAAAGAATGAAATACCTGAGAAATTAACATTAATTGCCTTTAATGTCGATTTAACAAGGTGTCCCATGAAACATAAAAAAATTAGTTAGTCATTCCTTATCCATCAATATAAATCAAACTCAGCCACCTCTATTGATCTGTTTTACCTGTGATAATCACTGTTCCTGAATTGCCCCTATGGTGCTATAAGGTCGTCAACCTCCCGTAAGGGTTAAGCGGACACCTAGACGAGGTCCCAAGGGTGTTCACTTACAGGAGGTTCAACAGTATCAATAATATATAATATAATATCCTCAATTTTACAAAAACAAACCTGATGAAAGGCATCTGGATTTCCAGGGGCAAAGATTGATCCAAATCGTGCCTCAATGAGGCTCACAACTTCAGGCCACACAGCATTCACTAAAAAGTCAAAGCCTCTAATACCTGCCCTCTGTTCACCAAACATCTCCACATCACTGGCTACAAATCTGCCAGATGTTATGTTCATCATTTGTGCACAGTGTTTAGGGACAAACTCAAGAACTTTGTTATACACATTGTAGAGACCCTGGGATGGATCTGCAGTCCACATCTTCTCAACAATAACCTAGGGAGCAATTACACAGTCACAGAGCTAGTCAAGAGATACAATTTGATTCATCTCAAACCTTTCTCTGTTCTTTATAAAATTCTCCTGAGGAAAATCCCTAAAGAAATTCTGAAGATCAGGAACCAAACAACAAATTCACTATCTTATTGATGATATGCAATTTATATATTATAGAAAGACAAGTGGATCCAGTTTACTTGTAATACTCTTCACTTGAAAGCAGCTACATACACAACCTTATTTCCTCAAATAATAGCCGGTGGTGATTATTAAATGTTTTCGCTCCAAAAAGGGGCAATTATTTGAGGGGAGGCGATTAATTGAGGGGGGCGACTACTTCAAATATTGCTCGCTGGAAGTGCTAATGTGCTAATTAGACAGCTCCAAGAAATAAAGATAAGAGTCAAATACATGAACGTCACTATAGAAAAACTATGATGAAACCTGCGCTTTTGTAACTTTTCTGTTGTAACAATTAATTCAAGGCTTGTTTCCTATCCAAGAAGTCTATTTTTATCCTGACAGGGAAGAGGTGAAAGAAAGGGGAGGAAGAGGGGGAGTGGGAGGGGGGCATTTATTCAAGGGAGGCAATTATTTCAAATAATTATTTTCACCAAAGGGGGTGATTAATCAAGGGACGGCTATTATTTGAGGAAATAGGGTAGCAGTGGATCACAACCTGATACCAACACATTAAGTGTTGCTTTTGTTGTTACGTCACTTCAAATCCAGATCATGTTTTGATCAACCTGGATGACAGTTAATTTACGTAACTGTTAGTCACCTTCCTTACTAGCAAACCAAGCCATAAGCTAACCTTACCTCGCTCATGTAAGGCTTTACAGTAACTTCTCTGAACAACATTTCAGCATCCCTTGTCTTATCAATGATGGCATATGTTCTTAGAACACGGGGATAGCAGATTCAGTTCTCCTGTCTGAAGTCCTTCTTGAAATGCTGCTTCCAACTTCTTTTGAAGGGTGCTTGTGATGGCTGCAATGCGCTTTGTAAACAGAACAAAGGTAAGAAGCAATCAACTTCTTATATTAGGAAATGTCTGCACCACTAGAAATAATTTTATTTAACTTATTCCATTAACTCACCAGTCAGCTGATTATTCAATTTCAACTAAACTTGTTATCTACAGTTATATAATTAATTTTTACCAAACTGAGCTCAGTTTTTATTATGACCGTCGGTGTCTACTTTTAATAACAATATGTTGTGATGACAGAAATCAAACAAACTACAATGATCAATCAAACAGCAACCTAACTTTTAATCACATTGATGATATAAAATAATTCAAGATAACTATTGCCCAGTGAGCAAACAAAAAAATGCATGCTCAGTTATTGTACATTTATTTATTTTGTAGTAACACCACAGAAATACCACAATACCAGCTGTTAATATATATGTCTACCTTGGATCAAACAATGCAATGTCTGTATGACCAGGACTTAATTATTTCACCACACCATTCAATTACTGCAGCAAATTCCAATAGACAGTCAGTTGTGTTTCATTGGCTTAATAGTAGCCTGGTCATGTTTCAGAGCCAAATATCTGGCTTTATTTAAGGGGGGGGGGGGGGGGGGGGGGAATTTGTGCATCTGAGATTTGGGGGCTTATATTCAGAATTTTATGTTATTCAATAGTCAGTAATGTATCAAGGTGAGTAAGGATTTGCCTTTATATCCTAGCTTAAGAAAACACCCTCAGACTTCACGAGAAAGACTAATACAAGTCAGAACTTTGTCAAGACTTACCCCTCTAATGCTTTCCCACAGTGGATGACCTTGACTCTGAGTAACGTAAAACTGCAGCTGATTAAACTCACTTGCTACTCTCTCAATCAGGTGAGAGTCATCATCACTACAACAAAATACACAGTCACATACTATTCCACATGAACAACTAACATGTTGTTGGTTTACTCACCCTTCAGTCTCTTTAGAAGGCACCTCTTGAGTCAGCCTTGACCCATGCAGTAGTCTCTCAATCTTCTCCAGTGACTTTGTGATGTTTAATAAATGTTGCATGCACATCTTGGACGACAAATCAATAAAATGCATATATAAGATGCTATTAAAATAAAAACAACTGGGGTCTTCACAACCAGGTCTTTACTCTGGTTTCTGTAGCATTAAGTGCCAAGAAAAGAATATTTCACAAAATACCAATTAAAAAAATACATATACCTGCCAACTCTCATGCCTTAGGCACGAGTCTCACGCCTGCGGGTTGAAAACTTCGATCTCACACTCACTGACCAATTTCTCACACCTGGCTGAAAATTTTGAGCTTTTACAGGATTTTACAGCCTTTACTGACACACTTTCAAAAAAAATATAAACTCGAACCAATGCAAGAAACGAATCATCCATGTAAATGACGGTACTTTCCCCAAATTCTCCAAATCTTTGAAGGGAAGAAGCACTGGGGACGAGGTTGCGTTTGGCGAAACACGTACATCTAAACTTCGAAACTTTAGAAAATCCTGGCACTTCCACGATAATCACGCCTTTGACTTGGAAAAAGTTGGCAGGTATAAATACAATCACTTTCATTTGGCATCAAATTTGTGAAAAATACAATGAAAAAACAACACAGGATTTGTGGAATGTTTAACCTAATTGGATAATTTTCAAACATAATATGAAGCACTTTTTGCATCCCATATGCCTGGCACTTATTAAAGTTTCAATTGACTGATGTCAAGTTGTGTAACCTTAGTTCACTTGTGTAAAGTGCTCATACTGCCTTACAGTCTGTACTAAAAAAACTTAAAGGTTACCATATACCTTCAAAGGACAGAATTGGTCCAAAAAACATTCGATATGTAGTTTACATGATGGCCTTTCATATAAAATAAAATTATACGGAAATCCGATAATTAATAACGGAGAAATACAGTGCGAGAGACTTTACTGGAAGTGAGGCCTGTAGTTTACATGATGACCTTTCATATAAATAAAATTCTATGGAAATCCGATAATTAATAACGGAGAAATACAGTGTGAGAGACTTGTGTGTGAGTGGAGTGTGAATCTATTTCGGGCCGATAGAGGCGTCTTTAAAGAGTTACAACTCAAAGGGAATTTGAGCGATTGACCTCAAATTTGGACAGTATCTAGATTAACATATTTCGCTGGGAGCAGTTTCCGCGTGATCACTCCATATTTTTCCACCCTATTTTATAGAAAATGCTCTGTTACTTTTCACTGCAAATTGGAATATGGTAAATACCCGACACGTTTTTTTAGCGCTTTGGGTCCAGAAACCTGAGAACAAATCAAATTAGCAAACAACACAATTCGCTTTGAGTTATAGCTTTAAAAAGCTGATTCAGACCTTTGTATTTAGACATCGCGAAAAATTCGACAATTCATTTTATTACAAAATGGTTAGTATATTTAGATAGCCAGCACTATAAGCTTTAATTTGATATGGGGTTTTATGTATCTGTAGTTTAATCCGGACGCACTACATTTTTTAGACTTGAGATACCCCTGAAGGTACACAGTAAACCTTAAGTGAATTGAGGCAGCTGTTTTTCTCATCATTGCTTTTAGTTTAAGCAGTAGAAGAAGACATTTAGAACATAAAGTACTTTACAGGAAACGATAGGTTTCAGATGTATGGCTCCAAAATAAAATAAATTGCATATAATTTAAAGTGCTATTAATAGCACTTTGTATTGTATCACAGACACATCCCAGGCATCAACAGGTCTGCACACGACTGTCCCTTGACTACAGTTAAGATTTCTCATCATGAAATGTTAGAGCTATTTAATAAACTACATCATTTACGATAATGTATAACTAATAATACCTTTTTCTGTCTTAGCAGTGCTCTTTCATCCAGTTTGTTTTCTATTGAACCAATCGTTCCATCAAGATCAGACTTGATGAGCTGAAGATACAGACATGTTCATGTTTGCATTAAATATGTACAATTCTTTGCACAAATCATTGACTTTACTGTCATTAATGTTCATTTTTACATCTCTGATCTCATCAAGCCTTTCTTACACATAAACATCCTTTGATAATAAATTACACTGGTGCTGACTGCCTCCATGTGATACAGTGAACTGTCTCTAAGGAGGACACCCCCAGGACACAGACAAACAAGACTTTTGAGTGAAATTTGGCTGGGACCAACCACCGACCGTGTGAGAGGTGTCTGCTTTAAAGAGAGTTTAGTCACAGACAAATAAGTGAAATTCGGTCGAGACCAGCTAGCTAACCATGTGGTGGACATACACTTTTAGAGAGTTGGACAGTTAACACTTACCAATACTTCTTCTTTCAGTTGTCCTAAAGGAACTGACAAACTGGCAATGTTTCTTATCCATTCCAACCTGCAATAAAACCAGCACACATAACAGTGCAGTTCAGAAACAGTTCAACTCCAATATGATAATCACACCTTGTGAAACACAGAGCTGCCAACCAGCAGGAACTGGAAAACCTGGAGATTTATTCTTAGGTGAATGCAGTTGTTTTTTACAACTCATAATATATCATGTAAACATCCTTAAAACGCTTACTCTCTAGAGCAATAACTACTTTGTATGTAACATCCTTAAAACGCTTACTCTCTAGAGCAATATCTACTTTGTATGTAACATCCTTAAAACGCTTACTCTCTAGAGCAATAACTACTTTGTATGTAACGTCCTTAAAACGCTTACTCTCTAGAGCAATAACTACTTTGTATGTAACATCCTTAAAACGCTTACTCTCTAGAGCAATAACTACTTTGTATGTAACATCCTTAAAACGCTTACTCTCTAGAGCAATAACTACTTTGTATGTAACATCCTTAAAACGCTTTATACTCTCTAGAGCAATAACTACTTTGTATGTAACATCCTTAAAACACTTACTCTCTAGAGCAATAACTACTTTGTATGTAACGTCCTTAAAACGCTTACTCTCTAGAGCAATAACTACTTTGTATGTAACGTCCTTAAAACGCTTACTCTCTAGAGCAATAACTACTTTGTATGTAACATCCTTAAAACGCTTACTCTCTAGAGCAATAACTACTTTGTATGTAACATCCTTAAAACGCTTACTCTCTAGAGCAATAACTACTTTGTATGTAACATCCTAAAACGCTTACTCTCTAGAGCAATAACTACTTTGTATGTAACATCCTTAAAACGCTTACTCTCTAGAGCAATAACTACTTTGTATGTAACATCCTTAAAATGCTTACTCTGTAGAGCAATAACTACTTTGTATGTAACATCCTTAAAACGCTTACTCTGTAGAGCAATAACTACTTTGTATGTAACATCCTTAAAACGCTTACTCTGTAGAGCAATAACTACTTGTATGTAACATCCTTAAAACGCTTACTCTCTAGAGCAATAACTACTTTGTATGTAACATCCGTAAAACGCTTACTCTCTAGAGCAATAACTACTTTGTATGTAACATCCTTAAAACGCTTACTCTCTAGAGCAATAACTACTTTGTATGTAACGTCCTTAAAACGCTTACTCTCTAGAGCAATAACTACTTTGGACTGGCAAGTGATCAGATTGTGCACTTTGAAACTGCAACAAAATATTTGTGTGTGCAACCAAAATGATACATGTACAAAGAATGAAATCAATGACTGCCCCAATGGAAACAATGAGTTTTGTAATATTAACAATAATTTTATTGTAATTTAACTATATAATAGATTGTAATTTAACTACAGAAACATATGCTTCATGCTATATTTTTAAAATTTACTAGTCATTTTTAAAATTATATTGTAATCTTAATTAGTCGTATCTGATATTTTATTGTAATTTTATTTGTAAAATAAGTGTCCCCAATTAGTAGTCCACTTGTGGACAGCTAGAAGATAAGACACACTACAGTGGAACCCCGATTTAACGAAGTGCCAGGGACTGGGGAAATTGGTTCGTTAAATCGGGGTTTCGTATCGAGAACCCCGATATAACGAATTTGTTGAAAACTGACCAAAATCTTTGTTAAATCAGGGTGATTAGATGGCCATGACAGTACTATTTTTAGCAACATGTATGACTGTAATGGACTGCTGACAACTTTCTTAGAGAATTAAAATATTTTACTGTAGTCGATTATTCATCTTCTGTGGCGTGATGACATTTATTTGTTATATCGGGGTAGATTTTACATTCGGGCTTCTAGATTGTGTTCGTTATATCAGGTATTTCGTTAAATCGGGGTTCATTAATTCGGGGTTCTTTTCCATACATTTTATTGTAATTCTGACCGGGCTGAATAAATTTGTGCGTTAAATCGGGGACTTCGTTAAATCGAGGTTCGTTAAATCGGGGTTCCACTGTAATAAAGTTATTGATTGATTGATTGATTGTTTTCCACCTGGAAACATTGATGGTAGAGAGGAAACAAAACTCTCTGCAGTGTGGCCTAATAGTTAGCATGTTGGACTCTGAATCGAATGGTCTGGGTTCAAGCGCTAGCTGGGTCATTGTGTTGTGTTCTTGAGAAAGACACTTAACTGTCACAGTGTCCCTCTCCACCAATGAGTATAAATGGGTACCAGCAAACTGCATCCCATCCAGTGGGAGTAGCAAATTACTCCTAGTCAGCTTCATGCTATGGAAACCGGGATAAGCTCCGGCAGTGTGGCCAGTTTGGCCCCAAACTGCTTCTTCATATTAAAGGTCAAATGCAACGAAATTTGGTATTTTTTTCTTTTGTTGCGAAAACTGTTCTTTATACTAGCATCAATCATACTCAACCCTCAAAAGCTGCTTTGGGCGATTTGTGGCGCTTATAAGGCACGAAATTTGACAATTTCCGAGAATTGCCGACGGCTGAACGAAAACGAACCAGAAATGACCGTGCTTGGAATGGAAACGAATGTATGTTTTTGTGACGTCATATGTGTTGAGCTTGTTTCAGTCACACATGTTTTCGCGCGTGTTCAGGGTTCAAAATAAAATCACAGCTTTTAGCTTGAATTTGTAGGCTTTTTTTGTCAAGGTTCATTTTTTCCCGGCTTTCTGTTCTTGGCTCTTGCCGCTTGTTCTTCCTCTTCCAGCTGTAAGGCATGGGCATGAAGTTTGCTTGTTCGTACGTGTTCAACAACAGCTGATGATTTCAAATTCTTGGAACCCGTAATGAATGCATTTGTTCCCGGTAATTTCGCCGCCCACTTCTTGCAAATCCCGCATGTTAGGATCATATTTGAAGAATCAATTGTGAGATATTTGTTTGTCTTTTTCCAGCTTTCGAATATAGATGCCTTCACCGACATCGCTGATTTATGTGTGACAGAAATGGCACATTCTATGAATCACTTTTTTTCACTTTCCGCGATTTGCGTGTGCGTACTGCTACACTAATTAACGGGAATCTGCAAAGAACCCGTTGCCTACCACATGACCAAAATCTTCCTGAATTGAAATTTCACTTTCTTCCTTGAGAAACCTTGAAATTATAAACTGATTTTAAAAAGATTTCGCACATATCGCATGCTTTGAACTGCTAAAATAATGTCAGCGTCAGAATCTTCATTTTAATTAACGTGTTTCGTTGGAATGTAACTGTGTAAATTCTTGTGTAAATTCAAGTGTAAATTCTTTGCAAGGGAAATTGAGATCCGAGGACATCGCATTACCCTAGACGGTCGAACACCTATTAGCAAAGGAATAGAAGCAATCTTAACCATGCCTACTCCAACTAACATTTCTGCAGTCAAGAGAGTTCTTGGACTCTGTGGATATTTCAGGGACTTTATTTACCGTAAAAGCTCTATTAAGCCCCTGGGGGGCTTATTTAATTTCAGGCCTCAAGAAGGGGGGGCTTTAGAGAGGGGGCTTAATAGAGAGGGGGGGCTTATTTCAAATCATAAATTTTCAGGAAAATTCACATTAACTTTTCAAACTTTACTATTACACCACTAACTAAAACAAAACAAGAAATGGGTTATGTATGACCGTCTTACAAAGGAAACATCATTTATACCCTAACTCGACGATAGTTCTGGAAATTAAAGACCACGTTAGTGACTGAAAGTCTGAAACGCCAAAAAATATTGCTGAAAAGTCATTTACATCAGCCTGATGGAAGGAGGGGGGGGGCTTAATAGAGGGGGGGGGGGGCTTAATAGAGAGGGGGGCTTATTACAAAATCTGACTTCCAAAAGGGGGGCTTATTAGATAGGGGGGGCTTAATAGAGAGGGGGGGCTAAATAGAGCTTTTACGGTAATGCATGTCTACCCGAACACAAGCCTTACGATGCCTTCTCAAGAAGGGTGTACCATTCCACTGGACAGAAGAAACAGAAAGAGAATTTCAAGACTTAAAGCAAGCAATCACCAGCCCAGATGTTATGTTGTTCCACCCTGACTACTGGGACTCTCAGTTTGAATTACACATCGATGCTAGCAAGCTTGGATGTGGAGCAATGTTGACTCAAGAGAAGGATGGCATACTTCGACCAGCTGAGAGATTTGCTTCAGGAGCATTTTCACCAGCTGAATCATGTTGGACAACTATGTCTATGCACCAGGAACGTTTTGCTGTGAAATGGGGACTTGAACAGTTTCGCTCTTACTTATTACTTGGCCGAAGAGTTAAGGTCGTTACTGATCATGCAAATCTTAAGGTGGCTCATCTCAGTTTTGCAACGGCATACCTTCCCGAATTTGAACGGCTGATACTTCGCTGTCAGAGCACCATCTGACTAGCTACTTCACCACTTTAATAGAAATAGAATGAACTTTCCAAAAAAGTAGTTTTGATTGGCATCGGTGTTACCATAGCAACGCAGCGATGACGTCATGCATTTTACATATGACCATTTTTCTCGACAGCTAGACGTAAACTTTTAAAACCACCTTATGTTCCTTGAAGCCTAGATGTAGTTCTTCACGATTAAGAATTTTAAAAAAAATATATGAGAGCGTTTTGGAATAAAATGCGGTTGAATATTTTCATTAAAAAAATTAAATATTCACCTTACGTTTGTTTAATTCGTCGTTACCAATGTCTTCTTAACTGATTGAGGTAATGTTTTTACCACATATTATACCTGTGACATAGGACTGTTTTCTGTCAGAGTTTCTTCGAAATTGCTTCATTCGATTTCATTTCATGTAGACAGAAGTAATCCCTGCTAGATTCGCATTTTACTCAACGTAGTAACATATTTGTTACGGAAGCTGTAATTAAAAAACTAGTAGATACATTTTCTTTAATTTTTTTTGATGCAAAGTTTAACATCTATTACGCTTTCTCTGGAATTTTCAAGTGGATTGAATAATTTTAAGGGTACAAAATAAAAATAAAAATAGAAACACTTTTACATTCATCCGCACAATCGTTTTTGCTATATTATTTGTTGACAGCTGATCTCTTTCAGAAATTTCTCTTTTGTCTATCAGTTCAGGCATATTTGTGTGCGCTTACCATGCCTGCTTGCAACGCTTCGCTGCTGATGACAGGTCGCTCGTGAAAATGATTTTCTTCACCGATAATCACGAGTGGGTCATGCAGCCAGATGTAACGTTATTATAATTGATATATTAGTTACCGCGGAAGCAGTGCGTTGTTTTCATGGACGGATATTATTTTGATTGTTGTTACAAAGTTCTTATTCAATTACAAATGAATGCAGAATGTGGATAATCGAAGGAGTTTTTACATTTTTGCGATTATGTGATTGTCCAAAAAGTTTATTTTCTGCGTGACTACAGATTTATGTTAATTTCCATTGTACTAACGAAAAACATAATTTTCACGAGCGGCATTTTTGGAGCAACGAAACCTTGCAAGCAAGCGTCGTAGGCACACACAAATATGCCTGAATATAGACAAAAGAGAAATTTCTGAAAGAGATCAGCTGTCAACAAATAATATATCAAAAACGATTGTGCGGATGAATGTAAAAGTGTTTGTATTTTTATTTTTATTTCGTACCCTTAAAATGATTCAATCCACTTGAAAATTCCAGAGAAAGCGTAATAGATGTTAAACTTCGCATCAAAAAAAATTTAAAAAAATGTATCGACTAGTTTTTTAATTACAGCTTCTGTAACAAATATGTTACTACGTTGAGTAAAATGCGAATCTAGCAGGGATTACTTCTGTCTACATGAAATGAAATCGAATGAAGCAATTTCGAAGAAACTCTGACAGAAAAACAGTCCTATGTCACAGGTATAATATGTGGTAAAAACATTACCTCAATCAGTTAAGAAGACATTGGTATCGACGAATTAAACAACGTAAGGTGAATATTTAATTTTTTTAATGAAAATATTCAACCGCATTTTATTCCAAAACGCTCTCATATAATTTTTTAAAAATTCTTAATCGTGAAGAACTACATCTAGGCTTCAAGGAACATAAGGTGGTTTTAAAAGTTTACGTCTAGATGTCGAGAAAAATGGTCATATGTAAAATGCATGACGTCATCGCTGCGTTGCTATGGTAACACCGATGCCAATCAAAACTACTTTTTTGGAAAGTTCATTCTATTTCTATTAAAGTGGTGAAGTAGCTAGTCAGACGGTGCTCTGACAGCGAAGTATCAGCCGTTCACATTAGGGAAGGTATGCCGTTGCAAAACTGAGATGAGCCACCTTAAATGGTAACTACCATGGCACCACAACAGGCAAAAGTCGCTAGATGGTGCATGAGTATGGCCGAATTTGACTTTTTCATTGAACACAGGAAAGGTGAATGAAATGTAATGTGCCAGATGTTCTGAGCCGTCACCCTGTCAATGAGTACATTTCTGAAGAAAAGGTTGTTATCCCGGGGGGGATATATAGCTATGTGCTGCCCCAAAGGGTATGGTTTTTGAGCCGTTTTGGTCTGAAATAGGGTATGTTTTGTGCACTCTGGCCTGGAATTTGGTTTGGCTTTTAGACGAAACTATTTTTTTCCATTAATATCGGAGAATTTGAAGCCCTTTTCAAATGTTTGCGCAAATGGAACCCATTCCTGGGTACCTGAAGTCATCTATTAGACATGTGTACTAATTTTATAGGTCTGAAATAGGGTATCGATTTTTGGGTCAAGTCTGAAGTAGGGTATGGAAAATCACATATTTTGGTCTGAAATATCCCTCCGGAGAATGGTGTGGTCACATTCATGATCATTGCAACTGCAGTTCACACTCCACACCATACCACTGACCTTATTCGTGGAACATTTAACAACACTATGGCCTGTCTACACAATGCGTGTCTAATGACTCAAGTTGATTGCTTCGACCCAGTTTGTCTCGCAACTGCTCCAGAGAAAAGCCCAAGACTCCACAAGTTGTCAAATCTCAAGAAACTCCTTCTTCAGACTGGAACTTTCAAGACTTTGAAAATCTGGAATCTTTAAATCGCAATCAAGCAAGTTTTGCCCCTATCTATCCATGTACGGCTGTTCACATGGAGTAACTTATGTTTTAAAACTTGACAAAGACATGTTTGCATCTTTAGTTTCGCAAAACTAAGATCCCTTAAAGAAGGGGTGGACACATGAGGATTTAAGACTGTTAAGATTTTCTTGTTACCGATAGTTTTGTTTCAAATTCAATATTTCATTCAGCATGTAAGCGTTTGTTGTAAGTTTAAGTTTGCTCCCTTAAAGAAGGGATGGACTGTAGTGGAATCATGGGATTGCTACAATGTATGTCACGTGATTGAGGAGCACATGCTCTGGAGCGAGCTTTGATCTTCCTTCGTTTTACAAGTCATGACACATGTTTCGCCTTCATCTAAGTTCAGAGATATTCAATTAAAGTTGAGTTTACACAGCTAAACCCTGTAACATCCATTTACATCTACGGAATTTCCGTTTTCTTTCCGACCCCTCTGGAATTCCTGTTGGACTCCCTAGCACCTCCAACGAACTGGAATTTGTGCTTTCTCTTTATTATTCTAACAAGAAATTCATCATCTTTAGGGCCTCTGGAGCTTGCAGCACAACCCACATTTGATCTGACCCTTTCTTCTGTATGAATACAAACACCTGCCTGCTGATCGATCTATACGGCCTGCATCCGCAGTATTCAGTTCGTGCTTGATTTACGAACTAGAAAAGTCAACAGATTAGCTTTTTCAAGCAAAAGTCTCCCTGTGTCCCCCCTCTGGAAATCCAGATCTGAAACCTTTGGAATTCCAGTCCTAAACACCTCCCCATGCCTTCGGAATTCCAGTCCAAAGAACCCTCAGTTGCCCTCCGAATTCGAAGATGCCGCCCGTGGTATGGGTATGGATATTTACTGGAATCGTCCATTAGAAATGACATTGTTGTTATAGAGTTTCTTATATCAACTTGGGGGATATAGTATCCGTAGTATTTCCGGTTAGCGTGATCAGATGCATATTTTTATACACGTGATTTGGATGATATTTCATAGGTCTCACACTATTTCATAGATGCAAACGGATCAGGACAAATATACCTTAAAATTATGTTATTTAGGGAAAATAATAGACATGTTACAGTGTAAGCCGTAAGACGCACATGTTTATTGTGACCACTTGAGAACTGGCCTCTGTTTTAGATTAACCTGTCGGACATACTCTGTTTATCTGTGATTACAACTAGTTATCGGCAGTGAATGAAAAAAGGAGGAATAATGTATCTTGGCGTGAATGGTCTATGTTAAGACTGCTTGCAGTCTGTTTCTCTCTCAAAATCATTAATCAAAAGGAGCACGGCGCGAGAAATTGGGACGGGAAGGATTCAAGCAGTCTAGGGGCTGTTTGACTGAAGCATAGCTTGTGTAGCAGTCATTTCCTTTTGGAGAGCACTGGAGGTGCATGAAGGCATGGATTGAGAAAAGGAGCAAAACAAATTGGGAGGAGTATTTGTTTGTTTTTGGTGAAACACGATTGAATAAGGTTCATCTAATTCAATTCGGCTCATATGAAGTACAGCATCTGAACTGGTCCTTGCTGTATCACATTCATCTCCCAGCGTGCAAATAATGTGACATGAGGGAGGGGCACCAAGAGGTTCTTTGATTTTATTATTTTCCTGTTAAATTTATATAGTGGTCCACAGAGATGCCAACCTCTGGAGGTTTGAAATAGGGAGATTTTTTTGAGAGTGATAGGGGTTTTTTTTAGGGGGGGGGGGGGGTACAATGCACGCTGAAGGCGTGCAACAAGCGCCGGAGGCGCGAGCTTCTAGGGGGGCTTCTAGGGGGGTCCTTGAGTTTACCCTCTTAAATTGCCATTTCCTACATTTCTGAGACCCGAAAAGCGTTTGCGAAGTCAAGATATAAACTCTGGAGTTTACCTTAATTTTCAACCAGAACACCAATTTTGTATTTATTTATTATTATCCATGACATCGGAACACGTGTTTTCGGAAAAAGTTTCATTTATTTCTTCACTTGTATGTAGACATCATGATCATTGCATTCGTTAATATTTACAGTATCCATACATCAGGGTCTTCATTAGTCTTCCAGCCTCAAACAAAGAGTCATCGTTAAATTATCCAATATACATTCTTGTTTGTTAGCTTCAAAATATATCATGTCTAGTTATACTTCTGAATCAAAATACATCCATGAAGGATCAGTTATCGACAGTTATAATAATTATAATATTATCTCAAACAAAACCCCTGTCAGCAGACCCCCTCCCATCATGAACTGGAGTGAAGATTATTATATTGCTTTGTGGCTTTCTTTGCTGCACTGAGGACAGTTGGTGGGAAATCATATTTACGTGTTGAGCCACCATTCTGCAACTCCATCTTAACTGTGACAATACTCCCCAGGGTCTCTTTCGGATCAAGGTTGGGCCTAAATGCAGTTTTGTTTTTTCGTATGAGTGAGAAGACTCTTTCTTCTGCAGCATTGGAATGCGGGATAGTCAAGACCAAGAGGGCAGTGTTTGACAGTCTTGGAAATCGGCTCTGTCCATCAGGTCTTTTCATGACATGGCCGATGAAGTTCCATATTACGTCTGCTCTATATCTGCCATCACTGGTTTCAGCCCTTGCCTCTTCTCTAACAGCAGATGGTATTTCATCATCTCCCAGCATCACAAAGTCATTAAATTCCTGGGAAAGCTCTTCCATTTCCAGGGCAGAGCAGTATGGCAACAAGTCTGGATATCTGCAAGATGACACCATAGACCAGGCAGTCAGAGGCAACCCTTATAACAAACATGCATATATAAACATAGTAGGACGTTAAGTGGAAAAGCACAAACTCTGCTATGCATTTTAATTAAACAAATTTAACCTTAATACCTTTGAGCAAAAAACTGTGGCATAGATAAGGATGAGTGCTCTCTATCCTCAAACTTCACAAACTCGGCATTAAGGAGGACAGGATCGTCAACCGGGAAGCGTGAAATTGCATAACCATATGCCTTAAGAAAAAACGTCTCCACGCCCCTAAAGAAAACTTGCTCTTTGTATGGAGAAACATCTCCGGATGAAATAAGGCGGTTCAAGGTGGTCCTTGTAACAAATCCGATATCCATATCAGTAGCTAGAAAATGAAAAAGATACAAAATGCTGAGTTCCAATTAGTTATAAAGCTTCTCCGGGAAGGGAGAAAGAACAAGGCCTTGAGACTTTGCATGATATTCTAATATATTTTCTTACCTTCTAAATGGTTCTGGGATCAAGTAGTTCCTCATACGTGTTGGCAGCTTTGACAGTAACTGGAGCGACAAACTTGCATGCCAACAGGCGTAAAAATCGTTTCATTGCCTGATTCATTGCACCAATTAGTGGTTCCTCTCTTTGTAAGAACAGGTTAAGTTGCAAGAAGATCTGAAGGGCTGACTGAAAGAAGAGCAGGTTAACTTCTGTCATTGGATCACTGAAGGCATCCTTCAACCTCTTGAATCTGGCTGATGATTCTTGCTCAGATAGAAAGTAGGACTTCAGCGAAGCATATTGCCTTAGCGTTCTGGTAATAGACTGCTCCAAGCTCAGCCAGCGAGTGCTCACATGCTTTAAAACTTTACGATATTCTTGGTCACAAAACTCGGCATATTCAGCTAGTTTGTTCTTTCGTTTGGTGGAGTAATCAAACCAGTAGTAAAGATCGACCATCATATCTTCCACATCAAAGCCAGTGGCACAGGAAAATGCTGAACCTGCAGAAGCAGACGTATTGTGGACAATGTGGCATGGACAACCATTGAAGTAAACAGACCTGTTTCGTTCCAGAACTCTTGTCATGATGGAGTTCTTTTTCCCCAAATTCACACTGGCATTGTCCACTCCAACAGCTACACAGTTATCCCAGGAAATTCCAAATGACGACATGCAATTGTCTATATTTGTAAAGAGTTCCTCTGCTGTCCCTCCTTTTGACATACACATGTCAAGAAGGCTTGTTTTCACTTTCCAAGATTTATATCAAAAATTCTCACTGTGAGTGGATTCATTTTCAGCATTCCGTTGTCGTTGGATCCATCTGTTGCAAGTGAAAATGGTGACTGTTTGCATCCGTGTAACCAGGGAATTTCTAATAAAAAGTGTACCACAGGAAAAGAAAGAAAGAGTCACGTCAGTTTCTACATTATATAAATTCTAGTTTGTTCAATGTTCAGTTACTTGTAGTATTCACGCGGAACGATATTGCCGGACATTGACTAAATCAAAATATTGTCTCAAACTGCAATAGTAATTTTGTATTTTGCTACTTTAAATGACTGCCATCAGCTTGTCAGCAATGCTGTTATGTGTCATCATGGTCACAAAATAAAATTGATTTTGTATAATTATCATGACTTAGATTTAATAAATTGGTCACATTGGAATGTACGTACCTGAAGTATGGTTTTAAGGCTCCATTAACAATGCATGTTGTCTTAGTTCTTGCTGAGGCGTAGGACTTTGCTATTTCTGAATCTGGAAACATTTCTTTAAACAATGGGCTGAAAGTGTCTGCTGCCGCAAACGGAATGTTGTTGTCGACTATTGCTGCGGCCATCTTAACTTCTGCCGAAGTGACCTAGTAAAAAAAGCTCTAAGTAAAATTTACGTTCAATTTTTATAAAAAAATGTGAGCACTTTAAAGTAGACAAAATAAAGAATAATTAATAATAGTTATGCATGTAATTAACAATTAGTGTAACATGAATTAATACTCTGAAAAGCTTACATTCTTCTATATATTGTCAGTTTTAAGAACAAAGCACACTTTGCAAACAACACTACACATCAAATGGCATGCTTACAAGCACTGGAAGATTAGTAACATCATGCTACAAACAGAAAAGCTGATACATACCTTGTCCTTCTTATTCTGTGCTGATGCACATACTTGGAACAAAGTTGACTGGTTCTTCATTCCCTTTGCATTATTTTGATGCATGTTTGTTTCGATGTGGATCTTAACATCACGTACACCTTGTTTAGCACAGGATACAGTTCTTTTGCATACTTTGCAATGGAAGGAGTGTTTGGATTCTGGACATGAAACAATGCATGGCCATTGGTCAGTCCAAAGTGGATCAAAGCTTGTCTTATATTGAAACGATCCCTGATATTTGGTCTTCTTTGTGTTGCCTTGTGTCACCGGAGTTTCTTTTCTCTTTTCAGATGTTCTTGCTTTGTGTCCATGTCCTGCGCTGCTTGTTTGTTTGGACAGTTTTTCTCCAGTCTCACGTCCTGCTACTTTGGTTGTTGAACTTGATGTTTTCTTCTTACTGTTTTGTGCTGTAACTTGTGCGTAGGTCTTGCTTGACGTCGAGTTCGCAACTAAATCCTGAGGCATCAAGGGCACAAAGTGGTTTGGAAACCAGCCTCGGAGGTCTGTCCTCTGGGTGTTTGTCCACATGATGACAGCTGTTGAGGAACACCGATTCTTAATGGGATGAATGCTGATATTCATGTAATTGCGGTCAATGAGGGAGCCGTGGACACAGGGATAGATTGATGTTATAGAACACCCAATCACATTAGACAGCGCAAATATGTGCCACATATTTGAATACCTGGATGGCTTGATGGTGTCTAGAATGCCAGCCTCAAAAGCCTCAAGATATCGTTGTTGCTTATCCTTGCCCTTAACATTGGACGAAGTGTCAAAACTACTGTCAAAGAGTTTTCCAATGCAGCCATCTAACCCTGTTAACTCTTTCAAAAAGGCATCCCTGAAATACTGGGATTTACCGAGACAGAGCTCAATAAAAGTCCGTACCCTTAGCTCCACGTGCATGTCTTCATCGCCACATAAGATTCTCGACACGGCTCTATACAGGCAGTTTCCATCACTGTACGTTTGAAAAGGTACATGTCCTAGTGGGACATCTGGAGGAAACAGTTTCTCAGCAACGGTATCCTTAAAACCTAAGCAGATAAATAAAGAAATAACGCTTTAAAGCGCGCCGTTGCAATAAAAAAAAGTCCGCTAAAACATTTATTTATTTACAACAATATTTATTCAGGAGCATCTAATTTAGCATGGCTAGTTTAAATAGAGCCCATGGCTAGTTTAAATAGAGTTTTAACATGAGCCCGCCAAAACATGAGAGCCCGCCAAAAAAAGATAGCTCGCCCATATGATAAGTTCTTTTGTTTTCTTTCAAACTCAAACTGAAATCATAGCATTTCGTGATTTCCAAATTAGTGTACGTTGACAGGAAATCTCGTTATTAATTTAGAGCTTTTGTACTTTTAATTTACTGCACTCTTCAGAGTGCTGCCTAAATCCTGTTTAAATATTGAAATAAATAACAAAATTAAAGGAGGTCGGCCGGAAGGTACCTTCGCAGCCGTTGCGTGACAACCCAAATAACAGTCATATATCAGTGGTTTTGTTTTGCTGTAATTTAAATTAATAAGACAAAAGCTAAGTAAATACCTAACAACGCGTGTCTCGACCCGGACCATGACCTTCCACATTGTAAAAAATACAAAGCAAACTTACCTTGAGTATTTGAGACATTTGGTTCGAGGGCTAAAGGAGGTATGATTTTCATCTGCTCAACCGTAAAATCTCTTATCTGCTTGAATCCAAGGGGCACGTAGCCCAACAACTCCTTCTGAATAAAAGAAAAGTCTACCGCCATTGTCATTGTGAATCTTGCATATGCACGAGACACAGCGGGAGCGGGAAATTGGCGGGAAACTGTGGCTTCTTTCAGTTGCGGAATTTAATTGGCTGAACGTTTATCCAATCAGACAGTCGCTTATATGGGCGTATTGACGACAAAAATATTCTGTGTGTGAGCCCCGTGTTTCTGTGATCGTGAAAGAGCCGGGAATCATAACAGGATTTGGAAGACCAATTTTTTTTGGTTTTGGAAAATTTTTGGTAAGAATCTTAGCCTATTGTAGAGAAAAGATCCAAAGTCACTTTTATCCGGGAGAATAGGTGACCCGTACGGGAGACCGGGAGATTCGTTCCGTATCCGGGAGACTCCCGGATAATCCGGGAGAGTTGGCATAAGTGGGTCCATGGACCAGGGTCAGTGAGTGGTCCATGGACCAGGGTCAGTGAGTGGTCAATGGACCAGGGTCAGTGAGTGGTCAATGGACCAGGGTCAGTGAGTGGTCAATGGACCAGGGTCAGTGAGGGGTCCATGGACCAGGGTCAGTGAGTGGTCCATGGACCAGGATCAGTGAGTGGTCCATGGACCAGGGTCAGTGAGTGGTCAATGGACCAGGTCAGTGAGTGGTCCATGGACCAGGGTCAGTGAGTGGTCCATGGACCAGGGTCAGTGAGTGGTCAATGGACCAGGGTGTCGTGGGTCGGGCATTTGCACTGCTCCTGAAGCCCCACCGTGGGGATATTGTGCATATAGCTGACCCCACCGTGGGGCATTTTCAACCTTCTGACAAAAAATGACAAATGCCCGACAAATGCCCGGGGGGGGGGGGGGGGGGGGATGAGCAGGCTTGGAATTGACGGAGCCATTACCTTTATGACTAAGTTTGTATTAATTTATAGAAATTTATTTTAATATTAGTATATTGTTATAATTTGTATTTTAAAGTTAGATTTTTATCATTGTATTTTAAGCATTGTTATTGTAATTTCTTATTAATTCAATATTGTAAATAGTATAAATATCATTAGTTTTTGGAGTTTTTTATTAGAGGGCCACAAGTTTATTAGCCTCGCTATTACGTGCTACCCTCTATAAATAAAGATACTACTACTACTACTACTACCCAACGTAACGAACCAATCACTCACCAGATTTGTAGACAAATTCACGAAGTCTGCATAGTCCTCGTTTGATCAACTCAATCAAGGCATGTTTCAAAGACTTCAAATAATCGTCTAAGTTTGCTTTCAGTGCATCCAGAGGAACGCTACCTTTACAGCTTCCAACAAAGCTGTCCACGCTAAAAGATTCTTTCATAAAATCTGCTCTAGTGAACACAGCTGAGCTCGGTTCTCGGGGAACGATTTCTTCATGAGTGTCCGCCATTTTGTTCCAACTCATCACAGCGAAAAAGTGCCAGGCATCGCATTCTCTCTGGGGCTCAAGGCTCATTTGTAGGCACATCGAACATCTACAAAATGGGCCCCAGATGTACCTACCGAAAGGATCGTGGCCTCTGGGACGAGAATGCCGCAACATTCGAATCGAAAAGAGCAGTTTTCAGTTTTTTCGTCGTCATTTATGGCAAACGAGGTAGAAATTGAGGTTAATCTCAATGAGTCAGGAGTCAGTCAATCTATGAATTCAAGACTTTTAAGGGGCTGTATCGAATACCTACTCTATCAGAGGCAACAGCTTCCGATACCTTACCACGAGCTGGTAAGAATTGTAGAAGATCAAGAAAAGTTATGCGATGGCTTAGAAGCAGGCCTTATAGAACGCCCATTGGCCAGCCGGCGATCCCTTAATACTGAATACAAGAAAGCTAAGAAAGTGTACGAAGACGTGGAATGTTTGTTTGACCACATAAACAAGTTGTTCTTGTCAACAATAGTCAAGTCTGCTATGGTTTTACTGGGGTCAACTCCGGTCAGCCCAAAGGAACGTTATTTTGTAAAGTTTCCAGTCGCTAAAGAGGTCAATACTGCGGACAGCTCGGCCAGGGTATGCAATTCAGCTTGTAGAAAACTGATACGGAGCTTGATTTCGAATCAAGAACTTGGTTCTTTCAAGGATATCTCTCCTACTTCAATGTTAGTTTTCATTCAAGCTAATAGATCGTCCGATGTTGAATGGTTTCGACCAAAGCCAACGTTCAAGCCACCTCACCGAGGTCAATCCTGCAAAATAACTGTCAGCACTACAAGCTGCAGTGAGCAGCTGGCTGTCAGTGACCCCCCTGACCATAGCATGGATGAGTGGTTATGGTTTCAGGCTCCAGTTATTATCAGGGGTACAAAAACAGGACAGGAGTCGGTCTCTAGTTTATAAATATTACACTGTACAGTAGGATATTTTAATAATGTGGTCACACCGTAGAATTCCAAAAGTAATGCCCCCCCCCCCCCCGAAAGTAACGCCTCCTCGAAAGTAATGTTAATTTTTTACCCAATGAAATCTTATTCATTTCAGGTAATGTGGTATATGGCAAAAAAATATAAATACAACTTGGAACTGAACTGAATAACTTAATTGAAAAAAAATTGCCTCCCATTAATTTACAGCGAATACCAAACAACCGTCTCCAACTTTAGGACATGCAATGAAATAACTAGAACGTGAAAAACTTGTGTCTCTAATACTACACCAATTTCATTCCAAATAACTGTCTCTATTTGCATGAACTGACAATGAAATAACTGTAATGCAAAAAAATATGTTAGTAATGGCTACCCAGAAGTAGCGGCTACCCGAAAGTAACAGCCCCTTTGGCCTGCCCAATCCGAAAGTAACGGGGACCGTTTCTTTCGGAATTCTATGGTATTTATTATTAGTTGGCTTGGAAGCTAAAAACCAAGCAAGCAACTCACTGATACCAAAGTAGCACTAGTGCAAAAGGCAAAAAAATATATGTTTTATAGATTTACAGACATACATACCCTGGGTGCCATACCTTGGGTGCCAGATGCGAGTGAGAAAAAACAAACCTCTGGTACCCTCCACAGCGGTCAAACGCACTGCGCATGCGCACAGTTCCTGCCAAAACTGCCGCTTACAAATGTCTTAAAATTGAGAAGTCCTCCACTTTAAAGCCAAAAGTTAAGAAATTTACTGAAAAGTTTATGTTTGTATGCCGCATATGCATAGATTATTTAATAATAATTGTTATCCACCAAGTGTCTCAGCTCGTATTTTGGTTTACTACGGCATGTTTAGTAATGTATCCTTACAAACAACGTGGCCATTACGTTTCAAACTCTTGGAAAAGTCAAGGCAGCGAAAACCAGAAGTGGCGTTACTTTTTGCATTTGACCGCTGTGAACTGGTACCCAAGGTAAGACATACAGGCCTCTCAGAATTATTGGAATGAATAAAGTTTATGTGAAAAGCAATGATTGTCTTGTTAAGCGGTCAGCTGTGGGAGGTCTGGAACTGAGAATCTTCGGAAAGCAGTGTTTGTTTGCATGATTGGATATTCTGAGAATTTTTGGATTTTAATTCCCTCACACAGCAGACTGGTTATTAAAAATTCAAAATGGCCACCACACAAACAACAAGACATTCATCACATGCCATGGTAAGATAAACTTTATTTTAATTTGATCTGAGAACCCCCTTTTCTGACACAAAAGGCTTGCAGTCATTAAGTGACAATAATAATGAATCTATAAATAGCGTGCGTAGTAGTTGCAAAAGTTCAGAAATTATATAATAGAGGTGCAAGTTGCAGAGGGTGCGCTCCAAGAAAATGTGTGCAAGAGTAAAAAGAGCAAGTACCTGGGATGGCTGTACAAAAACGCTACAGACTTTTGTAGGTAATTTTCAAAAGTGTACAGTCGTGTAGTTTGCAGTCTGAGCTTTTAAATTCATGTGACAAGTTTGAACTTCATTTCTAACATTTGTATAAAATGCAACTGGAAACATTAATTTTTTTTAATCAAATTTCTCTGAGATTTTTTTAAAATAATTCTCAAAAGTAGCAAAATGACAATATTAAATGTTTGTTTATTACCTCTATCATCGACACCAACAGCTGAAAAATCTGAAAATCAATGTATCCCCGAAAGCAGTAGGTAAAAAACGTCCCCTAAAAAGATGGCAACATACTGTTTGTTGCTCAGTCGTCGTAGGAAAATCAAATCTCTTCCTCGTCAATTAGCAAATTCATATTAGAAGACGGGAAACTTGTCTCAGACGAAATTGCGTGTGACAGAATTCCGTCTAAAAATGAGACAGGTAAATGACTTAGAGCCATCAGAGACTAGGATGAGTATGAGGCCATGTTACATTTCTATCCCAGAAGCAATAAAAATTTTATTGCTGAATTTTCAGTTCCAGTGTGTAGCAAACAGGAAACCCCAGGTGGTTTTCCGTCTAAGACAAGTTTTCCGTCTGAGTTTCCTGTTGTGTTAGATGGGAAAATGGATGGATAAATTTAAGAAGGGAAACTTGTCCTTCACCAGATTCATATCAGACAAGTTTTCCATCTCAAGACGAGTTTCCCATCCAAGACGGTCATCCGTCCCTAATATGAATTTGGCTAATGTCCACACTACACATGTTTTGGTTATTTATAATTATGCAATTTCCATTGACTGAGAAGTTATTTCCTTGGGTTCTCTCATCTAGTGGGAATTTTCAGGAAAACCAACTTTTGAATGCCTTTCCAGCAGGTGCTTTCTATTTTCCCTGTTACACATAATCCGCCCATAATGCCTCCTCCCCCCCCCCCCCCCCCCCCCCCCCACCAGAGTTGTGCCTAAATATATTTGCCTCTTGCATACTAATCTATAGAAGATGTCATTGTCATGGTTGCACCATTTTCAAAGTACAGCAAACCTGAATGTCAAGTTATTTGCATAAAATGTAGTATTCCTGCAAGATTGTACACATCAAATAGTTGTAAATGCTGAAAAGCAAATATTCAGCTTCCCATACATTTGTCTCTAAATTTTCACCAGTCTACTGAAAGCCAGTTTCAGACTTGCAGATAGTCATGATCATAAAAATCTTCATTTGCAGCTTACTATACTCCACGTGATAAAGTTTTTCATTTTTAGTGCAGACTATACCAATATGGCAATGCTCTAATGTTGAGAAGATTTTTTTTTTTCAATGGAAAATTTTAATAAACAGTCAATAAATTGTTATTGGGAATTGATGGCTTATATTTCTGTGAGATCGAAGTTTTTGACCGGCACCTAAGGTGGGAGAGTTGGCAGGTATACAAGTACCCTCACCCCCACTCCCTCAGCCTATGTTTTGACACACTCAATTCTCCCCATTCCTCTCTCTTGAATGTGTTTTATGTTTGCAGTTTGAGCAATATTATTGCAAAGAGCATCTATCAGTAGTTGATGATCAATAAATCATTATTTGTCAAAGTAGCTGTGGATCCATGAGGCGGTCCACTCGCAGACTACTTTGACAATGTTTTATTAGATCTATTATTATTATTGATCATCAACTACTGATAGGCACTCTTTGCAATGATATTCCTCAAATTGCAAACATAACCATGATAACTGCGAGGTTCATTTCTCAACACTTTATCCACAGTTTCATACCATAAACTGCTCCTTATAAGCCCTGGTCTTATACAACTTCTCAAGGGGTTTTGGGTGAGCTTAACACATCGACACCTAAACCGGCCAAGTCGAGACTAACCAGCGATCAGGCCAATTTTTCGCACTGCTTACATTCTCTTTACAGATGTCAGCGCGACCACGTAAAGATGAAGAGTAAATGAGAGCGCGGAAAAATTCGCCTGATCGCAGGTTAAGTCGAGACCATGGACTTGTACCACTTGTGACATCATCACTATTGACGCCAGGGGTGTGACGAAAGCTCAGACCTCGAAAGCTCAGACCTCAGACCTCAGACCTCGAAAACTCAGACCTCGAAAACTCAGACCTCGAAAACTCAGACCTCGAAAACTCAGACCTCGAAAACTCAGACCTCGAAAACTCAGACCTCGAAAACTCAGACCTCGAAAACTCGAAATGTGTATGTACTAGTGTGTATGTAGCCTTGTGTTTCAACAGATAAGCTTACAATAAGCTTATATATGCGGAGAGGAAAACAAATATTTGAGGAGGCCAGAGGGGTCCAAGAAAGTCACTGATCACGCTGCACTGATCATAAACACAACGCACCCAATCTTCGTATCGATTCTCGGTTGCTTACGAACAACTAGACTGTGAACAGTCCCTCTATTTCTTTGCGGCCACGTTCTATCTTTTAGCCGCCATCTTGAATAAGCGGGTGCGCGAAATCTGGGGCGAGGGAGGTGCCATGCATGTGTCGCAGCGACTGGATATACGTAAAATTTGTACAGTTGAAGAACCTCTCCACAACGGCCACCCTGGTGCATAATTATCTGGCCGTTGTAGAGAGGTGGCCTTTGTAGTGAGGTTTCAATAAGAATAAAGTGTATGGATCGGCGCACGGTCGGGACGAAAAATCCTGGCTGTTGTAGAGAGGTGGCCGTTGGTGGATGTTCAATTGTATTAAAAAAAAATGCAGCAATTACAAAATTACGTAAACAAACAAGAGTAAAAACATTATATTTGAAGGTCGTGTTTTCTTAAGTCTTGTGTTCTTAAGCTCAGACCTCAGACCTCGAAACCTCAGACCTCGAAAACTCAGACCTCGAAAACTCAGACCTCGAAAACTCAGACCTCGAAAACTCAGACCTCGAAAACTCAGACCTCGAAAACTCAGACCTCGAAACCTCAGACCTCGAAAACTCAGACCTCGAGATGGTACTTTGCGAAATGTGTATGTACTAGTGTATATGTACCCTTGTGTTTCAACAAGTTGTTGGCGAACACAATATGCGGAAGGAAACAAATATTTGAGGAGGCCAGGGAGGGGGTGCAAGAAAGTCACTGATCATAAACATAATGCCCAATCTTCGGATCGATTCTCGGTTGCTTACGCACAATTTAATTGTGAACAGTCCTTCTATTCGTATAGATAACAAAAGCAAAAACGTGGCTTTTTTATTATTGTTCGTTGTTATAAATATAGACATATAGACCTCTGGTACGGGTTGGAAATCCGGAATCATGCAATAGGTTAAAGATGTTCAGAAAAAGGAACTCCTTATAAGCCTGCTGGCGGGAGTAATAAATAACAAATTCCCAAACAAGATTGCGGTTGACCAACTCTTTTTCGGCTGAAAGGAGTGAAAGGAATAATATTATGTTTATTACATGTACATGCAGCTTTGTCGTTTACAGTCGACATTGCCTAAACTTACCAACAGAAACTACACAATATTCCAGAAAAAAGAACGATAACTAAGAAAGAACCTAATACAAGGGCAACGATCACACAAGACGAAACTATATCATTTTTTATTACGAAATGCGAAATGCGAAAATGCAATAACAGAGCCATAACAGTTATTGCTCTTAAAAAATATGTCTCGCACTTCCAGTGACTCCGGATACAGTAACCGTTTACTCATGTCCCCTCAGAAGAGCTGCCGGAGAGGACATGTCTCTCCGCCTAGTATTGTGCCGTTCACCAACAACGTTTTATAGATGACGTAAGCTTATCTGTTGAAACACAAGGGTACACATTAGCACATACACATTTCGAGTTTTCGAGGTCTGCGTTTTCGAGGTCTGAGTTTTCGAGGTCTGAGTTTTCGAGGTCTGAGTTTTCGAGGTCTGAGTTTTCGAGGTCTGAGGTTTCGAGGTCTGAGTTTTCGAGGTCTGAGGTCTGAGGTCTGAGCTTTCGAGGTCTGAGCTTTCGTCACACCCTTGACGCCAGAGGATGTCTTTGATATTCAACTGATAGAGTAGGAAAATGTCTAACAAAGCATGCCTATCCGAGCACGAAACGTTGAATTGGGCCAGAGATACACACAAAACAACTTGGAATTTTTCCTCCAAAATCACCAAAAAACGTGACCTTGCCTACTATTGACATTGTTGAAACACAGGTCGCCCAAGCTAAAGATAAGAGAACAGTGTCACAGTATAAGCGGTATATATTGTGTTACAACGGCTCGATTTATAAGGGTTTGTATGGGAACGCAACGGTTATGTTTTAGAAGATATAAAATCGAATGTTTTGTGAATAAAAACGACTTACCCTGTTGCTGTGTTGGATTCTTTGTAGTTTGCCAGCTTCTCAGGCCGGTTTGAGGCGATTTAGGCGAGTTTTAGTTTTCGAGGTTTTCCGTTAATATAAATAAATATTTATATTAACGGAAAACCTCGAAAACTAAAACTCGCCTAAATCGCCTCAAACCGGCCTGAGAAGCTGGCAAACTACAAAGAATACAACACAGCAACAGGGTAAGTCGTTTTTATTCACAAAACATTCGATTTTATATCTTCTAAAACATAACCGTTGCGTTCCCATACAAACCCTTATAAATCGAGCCATTGTAACACAAATATAAGTATAGGAAATCGTATGAACGCGAGTGCAATTCGTGATTTATGGGCACGAGTGATGTTTTGAAAGTTCTCAAAATTGCACGAGCCTTTAGGCGAGTGCAATTTGAGAACTTTCAAAACATCACGAGTGACCATAAAACACTAATTGCACGAGCAGTTCATACGATTTTTTGTTTATAACATTCTAAACAAAATTTTGCTGCGGCCATCACGCTACTCTGCACACGAAACGCTTCACTAGTTTCCAGAGTGTTCACATGTTTTATTTGAACGCGCAGGCAAACCAAGCGTGAACTTTTTGAAAGAATTACAGTACTATAGTTTAGAAAATATTTAACCATTAACTTGAAAGCTTATTTCAATGCCATTAAGCGGCAAAAACGTCTCTACTTGTCCGGTACCGTTTATCACAATTCCGTATTGCACTCTATAACCTATTTATGCACTCGTCATTGACCAATCAGAAGCTGCATATTTTGTTGAGTATACTAAAAATATACCGCTTATACCGTGACACTGTTCTCTTATCTTTAGCTTGGGCGACCTGTGGTTGAAATAGTTCTCTTTCACCAACGTTTACTGAGTTTACAACGTTTACTAACTTTTCCAACGTGAACAAAGTCAGTTGAAAGGCCAACAAAAACGCAAAATAAAATGAGAGAAAAAAGAGAAAAAACGGCAAAAAAAAAAGAAAAAAGAAAAGAAACGAAAAGCCTGAAGTGTGGTGAGTTTTTCATGCCCAAACACTGTCCAAATTTTGATTGCTGCACATGCCCAAGGAAAATATTGAGTTCATTGCTTCTAAGTAGAAGGGGATGTTAGTTTCTTTGTTGCAGACTAAGTTTTAGACAGTTGGACAGTTAAGGGTCGTGATAACGGCCAGAAATAGGCATCTGTGATGTTAGATTGCCGTTTTTTGGAAAAAGCCCAGGTGTTAAAGCGTATTTTAAAAAAATGTTTCATTATGAGCTGATAAGGAACAAGTTGATGCAATACCAAGAAACGTTTTCCATTTACTGATCTTTAAGTCAGTCAATATATTGGGAACAAAAACAAATATAAAGTACTGAGGACGTTTTATAACACCCCCTCCCCCCGCTGCAGCGAAGAAGAAAAAAACACTTGGGTGGTTGGCACAATTTTGAAAAAATATTGGTTATGATCCCAAACACCCTAATCAATGTCAGTTTTGTGCTGATTCTACCTCAATTTATTGTAAAATTTTAGGAAACAACATGAATAGCAGAGGTGCTAGTTCTAACATGTATTGCTCTGTTACTTTGATCAAATAAATGCCAATTTTTAACACAGGGAACCCATACAAGCGGTGTGAAGACTGTGTGACCGTTTGTTGTTTCAAAATTAAAAAGGATTGTATGGGATTACGTAACAACAAACGGTCACACAGTCTTCACACGCTTGAATGGGCTCCCTGTGATCTGGCCCGCACCAGAGTGAGGTTTACAACTCATTAGTCAGTCAAAAAAGGCAGCACTGAAGGTTTGTTATGATACACACATTTATTTCTTCATCCATAATCACACTATTGCTGCAGCTCTACATTCATCATCAACTAGTTTTTATTCATTCAAAAATATTACTACTTGATTAACTAAAAATATTCTATGACAAATTTCTGGTAAAATGAGAATTTTCAAAATAAATAGTTACGATAATTATTTATTATCAATATTATTATTCATGTGATTATTATTCATGTGATTTGAAAACCTGTGACCACCACTTAGAAATTATAATACTTGTGGAATTTTTATTGTCTCAAATGGATATACTTTAGAAAGGAAAACTCTCCTTGTCTATGTAACCTACTTTATCAACCATATTCTTGCTGGTTGCGGCACAATAAACATTCCACAAATGACAAAAATTTGTTAGAGTTGTCAGAAGCATCAGTGGTGTTGTAACTGTGAAGAATCATGCTAAACTAATGTGTTACATGTATAATAATGAACGTGTGGTCTGTTTTATCACTAGTGATTAGCATGTAGCCTGCAATGCAGGCAGTTTGTAGGCTTGATGGTTTATCTCATTCGAATGTTTAGCCGCCATCTTGGATTCGCAAAACGTGGAGAGTAGTCCATTTTACAGTTGTGTGTTTAGAATCCAGGCCTTTGAACAGAAGTGAGGCTGGAGGTGACTTTGTTGTGAAACAAACCTTCCTTCTTTTCAAATGTAAATTATTATGTTATTATGTTAATTAGTTTCTGGTCTCTATCATCTCATGGTCACCCCTAACCATACAGAGGCTTGGTTACATTTCACAGAACTGTAAAATGGTCTGTTTAGACAAGTGAAAGAGGGCGAGTGAGTAAGGGGGCGTGGAAGGGAGCGGGGAAGGAGTATCCCCCCCCCCCCCTCCCTCACCTTTCTCCTCCCCATTTACCATTCTTTTGCACTCGCCCCAAGCCTCCAATGTTTTCCTAATCCAAGATGGCGGCTTATAAACACATGAACGCATCAAGGCTTCACAACATGTGTTCTAAGAACCGTTATTATTATTATAAACACTCGATGGAATATTCAGCGCTATCTCGCACAAAATATGCCTGTTTTGCAGGCTAATAAGCACAAAGAAGGCAGAACTGCCAAACAAAAGTTATAAGTTCCAATTATCTGCCAAGTTTGCATGAGAAACATTTGTCAATCCCTTTCCAAGAGTTTATCACATATTCAATATGACAGCATTTACAAGTATGTGTACGTAAATTGTTATATGTCTATTATAAATTAAAAGTTAAGAGCTGACAGCTGTATTTTTTTTTCGTCATTTGAAACTCATTTCACAATGTTTTGTACATGTATGTAAAAAATATTTCCTCCTTCATAAAAATATGTTATGTACAATATTCATTTAAAAAGGTACCTTGCTTCTCTTTGTCTAATTAAAATATCTTAAATAATAAGTTGTTCAAAACAAACAAGTACACCTTACGACAACACAAGAAACTTGACTTGTCTTCAGTCAGGCATCAACTACATGTACTTCAAATAGACCAGAAGATGAATGAATTTTTCTGACAAATACTAATTTTTACTGCTTCTAGAATAAAGAGGCACTGTCAGGAGTTGCACTAGGCTCAGTCTCCAGCCGTGGGTGTTTCGGTGCGCCGCGATCCTCTCAACCATCATGGCTGGGCACACGGGTTGTGCTTTTGTTTAAATTGACCAATCAGGTGTAAGCCCCCTGAAATTCGGGGGCACAAATTAGCTGATCAGTGTTAAGATATGGTGGACGCTTCGAGTCAAAGATGCTGCTTGTAAATGAGCTGTGGAAACGTTAGTCTGGAAACGTTTGATGTAGCTCGTTTCCAGCAAAAAAAGTTTTGGGCTATAAATGAGTTGTTTTCTGGATAAACTACATTTGCAAATTTCAATTCATCGGTATAGGGTTTCAAGCGGATTGCCGTACATGATGTGATAAATCCTGCACCCAGCAAGTGCTCCTCGTAAGAACAAAAGAACAAGGATTGACTGAGAACAGATGGAAGTCCAGCACCTAGGCCTTCAAACAACATGGTAAATGTGTCTTGTTTTCGATCTTCTGAGTTTGAGAAATACAAATTTATTGCGTACAGTTCGCGTTTTGTTTGCTTTCATGGATTTAGCCAACCATAACCGGCCTGCAGTTTGTTTCCATGTTTAATTCGGCTTTTCGAGTTTTCATCGGGTATTTGACGCTGCAAATAAAATGAATTGAAATAACATAAGTCCATTAAATTAGCGGAAGTCGGATTTAATCTTCAGAATGATGCATTTGCTCCCATATTTGACAATAATTATTTGTAAATCCGAATCGACTGAATAAAATCTCAAATTTATGCAAATTTTGAAAATAACGTATTTTTGAATATTTAATGAGATGATGTCACAGACACGCTTTGAAGCCCGTGCGCCCAGCCGTGGTGGTGGAGAGGATCACGGGCGCACTGAAACACCCACAGCTGGAGACTGAGCCTAGAGTTGCACATGCATGAAAATGTCTGAAAAAATGTTTTCAAGTTTGATTCAAAAGATTAAAAATGGTGTCAACTAGTGGCAGGTACAAAACACAGGTCATAGGTCACCCTAAGGCTTACCCTACAGTTCTCTAATGCTAACCCTAACCTTAATGCGGTTAGGGTTAACCTTGACATTAGGGTCAGGATAAGCCTTAGGGTGAGTATGACCTGCATTTTGTAGCTGCCATGTTAACTACTGGAGGCAGTCATGGTTGGAAAAGGAAAAACGCTGGTCGAAAAAGGTCGTTTTTGGTCAAGAGTGTAAAGACTACAAGAAAGAGTGGGATTCATCTCACAAACGCATTTCTCTGGAAATTTGCACATGTGCAACTCATGAAAGTGTCCCTTTAAGTAAGAAGATACTAGCAACCCAACATAATAAGCAAACTGAACCAACACCTGGCAAGTATACTGACATCCGCTTCACCACAGAAATGATGACGATTTATCACTTATATTGCCAAAATTATAAAGTCCATATGCTGTTGCATAATTATGCAGCTAGTATTATGATTAGTATTATGATTTTGTATGTGAATGGCTTTTTTTTTCACTATATATGAGTCTGAAATCCTCTTGTGGTCTCTTTAGAAGAGCAGCAAGATATCACTGGTGGAATGGCGAATGAATTGCAATGCTATTTGATTGGCCATTGACTTATTTTTCAGGTACCCTGCATATCACATCCTTGGGATTACATCACAATAGAAGTGATAAGAGCAGATGACTTGCAGTCCTGTGCTATGTACATGAGTCACACCAATCAGCACCAACCACAGAACACAACTGACGTCAGAAACCATGACCACCGCCTCGCTTTGAGTTATCAATTGCTGGTAATGTATAATGTCCAAACTTTTGGCTTGTTTGGTTCTGCAAAAAAAGGCAATGATTATTTTCTGTATATTTTACTTACATTCAAAAATGGTCAAGCGCTGTACCCTAAAATGAGTTAATAGCTATTTGATTTAATTCTTCATTTAAAACTTCAACTGTTCAAATGAAGAGTTACATGTAAATACAGTAGACTCCTGCTATCTTGAACTCTCAAGGGGAACGGAAAATTGTTTGAGATAGCGGGAGTTCAAGATAGTGAGGGTGGTGTCAAATTTTGTAATTTTCAACAAAACTAAACTACAGTCGAACCCCAATTAAGTGGCCACCCTCGGGGAAATGGCAAGGGGTTGGCCACTTAATCGGGGTTTTATTTACAGTATTATACTGATATTGGGACTTTGATAGCTGGCCGCTTAATCGGGGTTGGCCGCTTAATAGGTGGCCACTTAAGAGGGGTTCAACTGTAGTATACAAATCATCAACCTGTCGGTGCTTGCAGAGTCTGCTCTATAGGTCTCTTTCCTGTCTTTGTACAATATATGCAATAAATACTGTTTATCAGTGTTTCTTTTTTCTCAATGCACAAAACATAAGTTATTTGTAAAGAAAAAAACCAGTGTATTTTATACAAAGCCCAGTATAGGTCTAACTGTAACAATTTTTATCCCACTACAAGAGTTTGAGAAGAAAAAAAAACGGCTTTGTACAGCAAATACTGAAACTTCACATCAGCGATTGATGAAGATTGAAAAAAACGAATTTTAAGGTTTTGCTGGTGCTGTGAATTAGTGAAACTGTTCTCTATAGGAGATCTAGAAGAGAGTTGATATGTGCATAACCACAACTCCTAAGCATGGTCGTCGATAAACATACTGTACAATGAAAGAATGTCTATCGCACTCAACATCATAATTACCACAGTTCAAGGTAAGGGTGTTAATTTAGGTCACAGGAAGTCACACTTTGTTTGAGATAGCCGGGGATTTGAGATAACCACGTTCAAGATAGGCAATATAGTAAATGACTGAAAAACAGTAAACAAAACCAGGGGGAACAGGTTACAGTTCAAGATAGCGGGAGATTCGAGATAGCCGGGGTTCAAGATAGCCGGGGTTCAAGATAGCGGGAGTCTACTGTATTTAAAATGAGACTAACCAAAACTCCACTTTGTTTTCCTGATTTATCTTTACCACTCACCTTTTTTTACCACCACCCCCTGAGAATACCACCCACCCCCAGAGAATACCAAAACACCTTGCCTCTGTTTTGGTATTGTGAGAGAGTTGCATAATGGCAAAAAGAATGAGGAGAAAACACCATGGGAGACTACATTCACAGCCATAATTTATTTTGAGCTCCAGTTACTCAGATGGAAAACAAAACATTGGATTCATTGAAATAAAATTGTACTACTTTATTCATTTCTCCTTTAATTAATTCTCTTTTTCTTTTATTTCCAGCTCTCTACTCTGGGATTTCTTTATTTATAACTGCTTTAACTTAACAACTGTAAAGATCTCTTTCACTTGCATTTATTCATCCACATTTCACTAGCCTGCTTAGCAGGTGCTGGATTGGAGAAGAGCACAAGTTTCTAGGGATGCGCGAGAGAGTAGAGACACATGAGGAAGAAGGGAAAAAGCGCCTGCCTGAAAGGCTCTGAGAGAATGCAAAATTCCCCAGACTGAGAACATGTGCAGTTTGTAATGTAACATGATGGACAAACTGTTGGAATTATACTAGCAAAACGTTTTATCAACACTTAAAGAAAAGGGCTTCAATTTCGTTTTGCTGTCACATTGTTCAAACTTTCATCGAGAGTGCAAAAGGTCATCTCTGTAGGAATTTTCATGGCTTTTGTTTTGAGGTCTTGAGCAAGGTTATAGTTAAATTCATTACCCAATGGCATATAAAGCTTGTTTTGGCTATTGCAAGATCTGGGTTTAAGCCATTCAAATTTGACTCTTCAGGACAAATGAATCAGAAATATTTTGTTGGCCATGAAGGATGTTGTTCTCTTGTAATGTAACGTCGGTCCTGGCTGTACTATTTCAAAAACGAGTGCGAGTGTTTCATCACGATTTCCAAACATGAGAAAACAGATGAAACCACAAGGTCGTAGGCCAAGTGCTTTTATTGTTTTCGAGTGTTTGGAAATCGTGATGAAACACGAAGCACAAGTTTTTGAAATAGCTTCTCAAACAAAAGCTTTAGTAGTTGACCCGTGATAATCCATGATAATTATTTAGTTTAAGTCTAAGTCATATAAATGCCGCAAGAATCTTGATATCCAATAAAATTGGATATTAACATCACTATACAATACAATACATTTATTTGCATTTCACTTTGTCTAAATTTACAATTTCTTATAAAATCTATATCATCTTAGTAGTGATGTTCATATGAAGATCACTTAGTGATCTTCATCTGTCATTTCATTGGATATCAAGAATCATGCACGTGACAAACGTTCCCGCCACATGGTATTCATCGGGTATCAAACCTGATACACATGACGAAATGCGTGGCTTCTCATAGGTTAATTAGCTCATGAATTATTAATGAGTTTGAGAAGTTTAAATCAAACAGACTGTACAATGTAAATAGCTTTGGAAATTCCCTCAGCGTTCTCTACAATTATCCCGATCTGATCGAGACTCCGAGCAACGATATGGTTGCACTACCATAATTTTTTATTGTAAAATATTTGGGTTTTCTTTGCCTTGCTTACCTCATGATATGAAGCATGTTACAACTTTCGGTTTCTGTCATGTTTTTTGGCAAATGATACAGCATAATTTGTCACATAATTTAAATCAGGGGTGGAAATGATTCTTGTAGGCCTTTCAGGCAGGCGGTAGTTTCCCTTTTCTCGTCTCGTGTCTCTTCCCTCGTATGTACCTTTCCAACTTGTGCTACAGTTAAACCCCTATTAAGCGGCCACCCTCGGGGAAATGGCAAGTGGCTGCTTAATATGGGTTGGCCGCTTAATAGGGGTTTTATTTACAGTATTATACTGATATTGGCCGCTTAATAAACTCTCGTTCTTATTTTTACTGTTTTTAATCTTTTTGGGCCACAATGTAAACTACATGTACTGGTTCTCCAGTAATTGTGTTTACCCATTAAAGAGTTTATTTATATTTAATAGGTGACCGCTTAATAGGGGTTCAACTGTATACATCACCTGCTACACAGACTACACAATTGTGTACATTTCACAAAGAAATAGACAATAGACAACAAATAGTACAATCAATTACCTTGACTTTATTTTTTTCCTGGTGAATGATGGAAGGAAATGATGTTGGGAAGGTTGTCGTATGTGTTGTAGTTGCAACTGGTATCTTGGGCAGATGAGTTGCGCCGTAAGTGCTGTGCTTGTATCCAACACCTAGAGATGGTAATGATGGCTGTTGATGTGCACCAGTTAAACCAAATCCATCCTCTTTTGGAAGAATAGACTGCAAGAAAACATGCATCACATTACTACTGATTTTGCTGTTACTTTAACCAGTTATCAGTGTATGGAACTTATAAGCAAGTTGATTTATCAAGTTACTGGCTCAATGTCTACTGATTCAGGCTAAAAGCTGTGTACATTGTATATCTCTGACTTCACAAAACCTTACCTTTCCTTACCCATTATTTTGGACCTTTCAAAATATTTACCGTAAAAGCTCTATATATGGGAGGTTTATTTAATTTCAGGCCTCAAGGGGGGGGGGGGGGGGGGGCTTATTAGAGAGAGGGGGCTAATTAAATAGAGTTTTTACGGTAAGTGAAAGAGAGGAATAAATATTAAATAATATTATTATTATTTTATTGTCGCCTTCTATGCACAAGGTAAAAGTCTAAACAAAATAAACCAGTCCATCTTGATTAAAGTTGTTTGTTTCACCATTTTGCCCAATAGAAATACAATGTAGCTGCTTGACATACCTCAGTGGGAGAGTGTGCATGACTTCGGCCCATCACATGTTTTCTCTAAAAAAGAAGACAAACTTTTTTAAAAAGGTAATAAGATTTCTGACAAGAATATGATTTTAATATTATTGTTTATCTCTTAAAAGTAAATACCGGTATATACAGTACAACCCTGCTAACTCAAACTCCCAAGGGAAACAAAAAAATAGTTAGAGTTAGCGGGGTTGGGGTTGAATTTCAAATATCCTGTTAATATTAATAAGGAATTGTGGTTTTATCATTCATTCACAATCACGAGTCATTTTGGTACATTATTGGTCTGTTTTATAAAAGCTGTTTGATAAGAACGTTTAGTTTGGGAATTTTAGCTAAAATTTTAAGAACATATTATAAAGGACAAAAACAAAGGCTGAGATTTAGTTAAGGAAATGTCATGGGCTTGAATTACGTTTCCATATATTATCACATTGTTATCAATAAAGATTAAAGATTTTGACACATCAATCAGCTATGTTCTGACACTTTGAGGTTTACTGACTGACGTTTTAAATAGAGTTTGAGTTATCGGGTAAATTTGAGCCATGGGGAAGTAAAATTAGTTTGAGTTAGTGGGGAGTTCGAGTTAATCGTTCGAGTTAGCAGGGTTCTACTGTAACTACATGACTGTATATATCCACTGTCAATAAACCAACAACAAGCCCATTTCATCAGCTATCAGGATGATTCTACTCCAGATATTACAAGCAATCATTTTGTTAAAAATGCTGAATGTCCACCTCATGAATGTATGAATACAGACCAGGAAGAATATTATTCTTTTGGTCCATCTCTCCTGCAAGATACATACCTTCTTTTTTACCATCCTGTGTGGCTTAGTGATAACTGATGCCTCAGAAGGTGATGACAACCTTGTATTGACAGCTTGTCTCTTGTCTAACTCTCTGTTAAAAAAATATAAGAGAAGCAATCAATGAGTATCTTGTTAGCATACCTGCACAATTCTACACACGCACACCTTGTTCTACCATAGGAAGCTAAAAGAGCAGGCAACTCATTTAACATATGAATGTTGGTTCAAATTTGTTTTCAGGTTGAAAATTTTCAAACCAGTTTGATTTTGATTTTTGTTTGCCTCATAATCAAAATTAATATAACATAACCTGAAAAAAAGTTAACAAAATTAACAGTTGTGGAGAATGGAATTGAGAATGGATTGTTACTTAAACACGGAGCGAGCCTAATCACAAATCCCAACGGACAACCAATGGTCTCATTTGATCGCAGGCTTAAGCTTTGCAGCAAATTTAGCTAGCCGCGAAATTTGAATTCTTAGCTAGGGACTTGGACTGTACTGTACATGTCAAAATGGGCGAAGAGAATTCATTGTTTGCATTCAGTCCTTCCAAACGGTGAATATATATAATTTTGTTTTGCATTGAGTATTTATTATTTAGCTTGTTTTATTTGACATAAATCAATTAGTTGTCTGGATAAACCAACCCAATTTTTCTCGACCATTGTATCTACAACTGTTGTTGCATGACATTTGGCTTCCACCACATTCATTAATGATAAAAATAGCCAACAAAGCCCTTCAGAGTGTCCTTGCCTTTTATAGGCTCAGTCCGTGTTTAATTTGTTTTGTACATACCTGAGTTGTCTAAAGTAAGGATGCCTCAGGGCTTGTTTGGCTGATATTCTGCAATGGTACATAAAATACATTAAACATTTCTATCTTACTAACTTTCATCAAATATTTCTTGATTAACAGTGCTGAATGGTTTTGTAAATTAATGAGGTTCCTGACCATAAGCAGACTTTAGCGACTGTCAGTGAACAAAGGCATGCAAAAAATAATCCCTTCCTTCACCATACATACATGGAAGGATCAGGTTCATACTCTTTTTCAGCAACAGTTTTCCAGGATTTTTCCAGGACTCTTGTAGATTTTCTAGCCTCCAAAATAAAATGCACAAGCTATTTGTTCTTCAACATATCTTTTTCGAATGTTCCAAGAATTTCCTAAGAATTTCCTCCACCCAATTTAGTTTATTTTGTGACCGTTCTTTCTTCATGTCACTGAATTTTCCCTTGAATTTCAATATTTCCTAGACTTCCCAGGACCTGTCAAAACAATCAGTCTCGTTTTCCAGGACGTTTCAGTCCTGGAAAATGCCAGAACAAAATTACTGGATTTCAAGGACCCACACGAACAATGAAGGATTATAATGAAACATAATTTTGAAAAGAATATTGACTATTATAGAGCATTATTTTGGTAAGGAACATTTTGGCTTTAAATTTGTGGGTAATATTTTGCCATTCCACTACAGTTCTAAGACCATACAATTCAAATGATTTAACGTATCAGCTACCTTTCATCGGGATCATAAGCGCACATGAGTTCAATAAGTTCAATGCACTCATCAGAGATATGATCATGAGGAAGCAGTATCCTGATTCCAGACCCTGTTTTTGGTGGGAAGTTGAAATTCATGCTACGTGATTTACTGTAAGGCAAAAGCAAAACATTACATAACAAAGATAATTTACTTTTCAGAGCAACTGTCAGGAAATTTGCTCATAAATAGCTATTAGGTAGAAAAGAAACCTCACAGATCTAGTTTGTTAATCTGCCAGAAGCTATTTTATTTCAAGAAATAATAAGAAAATATATTTTTCACGTTCAGACCGTCAAAATAGCCAAAACTACACCAAGAGGTTTGGACACTCTTTATCAACAGAAAAACCCTTTTTCATTCACTGGAATATTAGCTACTTTCCTATAGAAATTGAAAAAAATTGTTGGCCATGATACATAACTTGAAAAAGATTTCTACTTATAGAAAACCTTTGCCCAATGTCATCATAAAAGCAAATCAACAAAACTAATCTGTGAGCAGTCCACCTTAGCAGTTATTGCAACATTCAGACTGCACAAGGAACCAATTGATAAAGAATTATGATCCTTTTATCAGGGATGAATTTGCCAATGTCATAAAAAATAATAATACAAACATAATCTATTAAGAATAAATATTGAGATATATAATTTTGTCTTTAGTATTTCTAACTCACTTTTGTAACTTTTTAAGAATGTTTGCTGATGGTGTTCCAAGAACACCATGGATCTTTGCAATCTGATCAACTTCATTAGAACCAGGAAAGAGAGGATGTAAGCTGTAAAAAAAAAGTATCAAGAATTAAAATTTACCAACCGCCTGCGAATGTAATAATCATTAATGATAATCATTAACAGAGATTACCACATGCAATTTTTTTATAAACGTAATTTAACAATACTTACTTACAATACGTACATTACAATAACATTGTTTCTTAAGAGAATAATTTTTCCATAGTTTCCACTTACTTAGGATTTTATCTTGATGATAAAAAACACATGCAAATTTTTCAATGATATAATGATATTTAAGATAGCTTTGTAGGCCAGGAAAATCAGGGGAACGGCCTTCCATCTTACATTTTGTAAATGAAAAACTTGACCAAAAAATAATACAATATTAATGGCATTTTTGTAAGGCATACAACTTGTATATACCAAGAGAACGGATTCAAGGGAAAAAGCCATTTTGATTTTTGTTAGCTCACAAATCCAATTTGAGAGGGCGCTCCAAAGGGAAGTATCCTATCTCAATACCAAGAGATGCTTTTAACTGTAAACCTTCAAGCGGACAATTTTTTGAAAAATTTGTTTTTCAAGCCGAATTAAAGACTACTATTTTATCTTCATTTTCCAAAAAGAATAATTTGAAAAACTTGAAATGCGCGCGAGTTATCGACAAAAACGTGTTTTCAAATAAAAGTAAAAAATCCGCTTAAGTGTTATAAGGCAATTAGAATGTGTCAACCCAGAGCTCCCCGTGACGTTTTTTCGCATCACTCCCCGCCAAGTATTTCACGTCGCTTTGATTCTTGTGTTTATACTTGTGTCTTGTAATTTATGACACCAAAATCTACGCTTCCGTATGCCGTTTATGGACAAAAGAGAGGAAAGGGCTGTTATCAAGGAAAGCTTTAATACCGCGTGCATTTATAGCCGCCAAACAACGCTTGCTTTGGATGAATTCCAGTTCCGTCGCCAGCCTTTTTTTTCCTTTGTTCTTCCAGTGCATTCCGCTGCGGTTATTTTCTTTTCCACTGATTCGGTTTCGCCGATGAATTTTGTGCTCCAGACTTCGCTTTCCCCAATATTCTCCTGTCGCTAAGCATGGAAATGTCGTTCCCGGCGAATTTCAATAAACTGCCTTGTCACAAGGCTCTCTGGGGGATTCCTATGTTGTGTTCTATTGGTCGGCGCATTCACACCCGCTTTGATTAAGTGTGAAAACTACGAAAATGTTTTCAGCCCGAAAACTCCGGATTTGTTTTTGTGCGAGTTCACTCTCTTCAAATGAATTAACAGGGTATGTAGATTTGTTGGATTTTATTGAAATTTGGCCAAAATGTTTGTTAGACAATAATGAACTAAAGTGTGTGAGGCTTTCATGAAATTCGACATATTTTTCGCGTGGCATCCCAGCGCGTGACACGCATCGAAAATATATCCATTGTCTAACTTTAAAATAGATTTTTTCGGGAAACCAATGAGAGTATTGGAAAAGCCTCACACACTTTGTTAGCCCATTATCTCCTGAATGATATAGTCCAGATTGTTTTTATGTCCGCTTTAACGCGAAGGCTTGTAACTCAGTTAAGCAGACACTGTCAGTTTTGCGTTCGAAGGCTTGCGCGCGCCTAACAGAACAAAAACGGACAAAAGTAGTGCTTTTATCGGATTCTTCATTCTATTACCTTTACAGTGATATATAGTTTTCTAGGGTTTCTCGTTTCTTCTAAAACAACGCGCATAGGAAAGATTTCCCGGAAGGCACCCTCGAAGGTTTACAGTAACCTTAATACCCATTTTCATTAACAATACATTTGTGCCAATAGTTTCTATGAAAAATCCTATATTGAAAGCTCCTCAACTTACTAGCACTTGTGCATAAGAACGGGGTACTGTAATAGGTAGTACAATCTCTAACCGGGGAAGGAAGAAGGTTATTCCATTCACGTTGCACCTTAGTTGGCCGTAAGGCAACAGACTTTCGCAAGGTGTCATAAGTAAAACTGGTCACCCTTTTTGTTTTAAATAGGCCCTCTATACACTGAGATGTGACCGCTTGCAACCTTTTACCGAAATCCCTGATCTCAGTTATCCATGAATTTGGAATTGAGCATATAATACCATATACTTGTAAGAAGTTGCCCTTTGGATTAAACTTATTCATTATTTCGGTTGGTGATAAGAAAAAACAGATTCATCTACAAAATCATTGACGTAGCGTAGATTCCTCATATACCACGATTTATAGAAAACCGGTTTGTTGTCAATCTTAATAAAAACATTATTCCACAATGGCTGTGACAAGAAGTCGCTGGCTTCTACAGGTTCGCGGACATACTCTGCCCATGATTCAACAACATCCCTCCAGAAAGCAATGTGCATAAAAGAGCTACCGAAGGCGAATAATGATTTTTTTGTTTAATAACCAAACATCCTCCCAATAAAAGCAATCAGAAGTCAAGAGCCTTTTCCAATCTGCTTGGTAATTTACAACGCATACTTTTTTAATCCAAGAGATCTTTAGAGCCTTAGCAAACGGTCAAGTGTTTCGATACAGTTTTTCGGGTGCCATACCAACTGTTTTCAACCACCTATTTAGCAGACTTTCCTCAGTCGGATGGAACACTGGAACACTTTTAAATACCGGAACACTTTTAAATTTAACGATGAATAGAACGTATGAGACAACAGAAAGCTTTTGTTACAAATTCATGGTCAGACATATAAAGCTAATGTATTCAAATCAATGCGCACTGCATTCCGTCCTGATTAATTTTATGGTAATACATCGTTCTACTGTTAATTTTTGTACTTTTTTGTGATAATATTGTGTAAAGCACGGAGGAATGTCGTAAATATTAACTTGAATATATTAGCATAACTTGTCAATGGCGAATTTATCACGCAAACTTTATTGTCCGTTTGGACCTTCTATTCATCGTTGAATTTAAAAGTGTTCCAGTAAATCAATGCTTTGGCATACAACTATTCACATTATCAAGCATGCGAGGGGAAACTTTTAAAAAATCTATTGAACCGTTAAAACCTCACCTGTTGTCTTTTCCTGTGTTTTTATCGCTTCCGGAGGCCGTTTTGGGCGAATTTCCACCTACGATCGAATCTGCCACTGTAGTGTACTAAGAGAAGGACAAGGTCGGAAACGAATTTGAGCATTTCGCCAACCGTTTTTCGAGGTCCGGTTCGAAATGCTCGATAAAAATATATTTCTTCCCCAGCCGGCGCTTTCAAATCACACTAAATCTCAAGAAGGATGATGTACGTACCTTTCTGTGTGATTCAATCGTCAATAGACCGATCTCTAGAAGCACAGTTTTACGTTGAAAACAGCTACATTTTTTCAATGGCGGCCATTGCATGGGACGAGGTTATGTTCCAAAAAGTGAGTCAAAAGCAACGGACGAGCGCCAAAGTATACACCACCAGGGGTGACACGCGTAACCTCTGTGTCGCTCAATACCAAACGCACTCCCTCCCGGGTAAGTCGGCAAGCTGGCGGCCGGCGTTCAAACTTGGCAGGAAATTCAGGTACAGAACTGTACAGTAAGTACAGTTCTGGTTGGCGAAATGCTCAAATTCGTTTCCGACCTTATCCTTCTCTTAGTACACTACAGTAGCAGATTCGACCGTAGGTGGAAATTCGCCCAAAACGTCCTCCGGAAGCGATAAAAACACAGGAAAAGACAACAGGTGAGGTTTTAACACTTTAATTCACATTATTTACAACTTTTTGAAGGAAAAGTGAAAATTATTTTCGATCGAATTTCAGCTCCATACAATAATACAAACTCTCATAATACGCTTTGGTGACCTGTGAATACCCCAGAGTTACAGTTTGTTCCACTCTGTGCTAAAAACTAAATTTAACCCTAAAAACTAACCCTGACCCTGACATTAACATTAACTTAAATCACCTTAACACTTCAAAGAACACACAGCCAACACTCCACATGTCCATCTTGTGGGTATAATAACCATCAGTAAGCAAACATTCTGGAGCACGATACCTACAAACAACAAACACAGAGCTACAATGGCTGGACTCATGCATCTGGACAGTAAGCCCATATACATGTAGTGAGATTCAAGTGTTCAGCCTGCTAATCATAATCTACATGTACAATGGGAATGTTTTATCAGAAAGCTGAGTTTCCTTGAACAACAGGCGTCCATCAAATAATCACCCTTTTTTCAGAGTGCATCCTGTCCTTTTTATATTAATAGCACTAACAGAGAATTATTAACAATAAAAGACTTAGAACATTCTCTACATCAATAAGACACCGTTTCTATATGAAATAGAATAAGAATTTTACACAACTAATAGCAATAAAATATTGAGTGTAATGTTCAAATCAGGGAGTCATATGATTATTGCCAGCTTACCATCTTGTTGATATATATTCTGTGTAAGGTTGTTTTGAGTAAACACTACGACATGATCCAAAGTCGGCAAGTTTTACAACTTCATCCTGAAATACATGTAAAATAGGCTTTTAGGCAGGCCTAATTTTTATTATTATTATTATTATTGCAGTTGTTGTTGTTTATCAGAAGGAATTATGTGCCTTGCCAAGTCTATTTGGATGGGATTATGCCTGGGGGGGGGGGGGGGGGGGTACTCAGGTTTATTAGTAACGGGGAGGTGCGAATGTGGCCAAACTTTTAGACCCCAAAAGTGCCATAAGCTAAAACTAGACCCCCCAAAAGTCCAACGGCCCAGAACGTAACCCCAAAAAAGTCCAGCCGTTCATCGCTTTGGCAGTGAAATGATTTTAGTTCAATGCTTGTGTCAAGTCCGCGGTCAAGTATAATTTTACAATTTGAACCAAAAAATGTTCATGGGCTGGGTGGCACTTGTGTAAAGAATAGTTAAAACAAAATATTAAATTAATCAAAGGCCCCTTCAGGTCGCCATGTTGGGTAACGATTTTGCTTCAAGGTCCTCCAAGTGTGTTTCTAATGGGCAAAATATGTTTTTAAATTATGAGGAGGATTTCAAGTAGAGCCTTTGACTGTGTACATTATAGCAAATTGTTTTTAAGAGGTCATGTTTGGCTTCCTTTCAGGCTTTCTTTCGCCCTGTAAAGTTTGACACCTCCGTAATTTACGATGTTTTGCTAAGTTTTGTTTCGGCTCATTAATTTATATTGCAAGATATGATTTTTGGCTCTCTTAAACTGTTCTCTCTGCTAGCTGCAAGGACTAGATATGAAATATTCCATGTAGGATGTTGATTTATTGCATTTCCTTTCAAGCCGGGCTCGGCATTTGATTTGATTATACAAAGCTGTTGCAAGATATGTCGTTTGGAATAACGGATATCATATTTGTCTTAGTCCAGAGGCTACTGCTGGAGCTTCTACGAAGCTACAATAAATTACATGTAATAGGGGTTCGACTGTATACACTATAATAATTATTTGAATCTGTTAAAGTGCATATGAAGTAAAAAATAATTTTGCCTGGTATGCTTCTCTATGTGTTTATTAACACAAATATGTGGTTTTTATTGACCAGAAGTATTTCCATCGAGTATTTTTTAAGCCTCAAAGATCGCGTTTTGCGCCTTTGGGGTGTCTCCATTTGCGCGCGGCCAAAATGGTCAAATTACACCGGATGTGATGTATTTAGTCATCCACAAGACGCGAGTGTCATGGAGGACAAGGGAGTTTCAAAGAAACAAGGAATAATATTGCATGGCTGGAAGCCCTAATAAAGCCCACTGATCGGAAAAGCCTTGTATACTGTATGGTGATATAGATGCATTATTTCCCGAAAGACAGAACTTAACGGTAGAAATGGATTATGTTCATCTGAAATAATTCGTCCAGACCGCATCAAACTTTGTGCGTGTTCGGCACATAGGTTCATATGTTGATGTTGGCAAAATATGTTTGATTTCGATTGTAGCAATTTATATGTTTTAGGGCGGACTTATTCTAGATATTCTGGATGAACAAGTCGTGATGTTTTTCTTAAGTTAAAAGGGTATTGCAAGGTTTGTCTTAACAAGTGTAGAAAAGGAAGAGAAATTTAAAGGGACAGGAAAAAAATGTTTCCCGATCGATCGATTGATACATACATATACATGTATATAGTTACATACAATTTATTGAGCATCCCTGAAAAAGGCTTTTCAGCATCGATCTCATTCATGTTGTTCTCTTCTCTTCGTCATATTAGAAGAAACATCATCCGAAGCCTTCGAAGGGTAGTGAAGACAGTTCATAGTCTTATGTATGATTATATATTAGGCCACAGGATAAAAACCTGTGCATGAAATATGTTCACCGTATGTTAAAACGAGGGAAACAAGCTGTCTCCTAAGTGGTACGCACACAAGACCTTCGCTCGCTCGAAGTTTGATAGTGTCAATTGATTCAGCTAAAATTTTTCTTCAAAGTATAATAATAGTACCCTTGTCCTCAAGGTTTTCTTTTAAATCAAACGAAATCTAGTCGCAAAGAAATCGTCGGGATACACCTACTGTTCGTGACAAGATTTTCTCTTGAGCACTGTTGAGAAGAAAAGCAAAAACTGTTCAGTGCAAACAAACATTTATTCTCCACGCCACGGGCTTGCTGATCGCGCCTTTGCTAGCTTTAATAAGGGTATTGAAGGTAGTTAAATTAGTGAATTCCCTGTATGCCTCCAACAAATTTACATTTTCTGGCTGGTTTGAGGGAACTCTTGATCATTCTGAAGCCGAGTCAATGCAATCTTCCCGCAACATACACGCTCATGCAGAAGCTAAACAAAACGTCAAGTTTAAAAATTATTTGATCTCTGATACGTTTAGTCTACAATATACAAGTCATGTATATTTAAAATACTGACTAGCAGACACTTCAGTCTTTGTGTGAAACACCACGATCTTGGACCTTTTCGCTAGCACTACCGCAAACACTTCTCCACTGCCCATATCATTTTTATTTCATAAGAATCACTTTCATCTGATTGATCCATGCTATAATGGGATTCAAAAGGCTTTTTTTATGGTTGTGGCTTAATGCAGCTTAGCGACTAACTACGTCATCACACCCAATTTCATTCCCAGTCTCCGGACCCACTTTTTTTGGTCAACTGGGCCACTTTGAGAAGCAAAAAAACGGATATTTCTTTCTTTCCGTCAAATTTCTTTTACTATTTCTGAATAAAGACATAATAAGGTACGAAATTACGTGAAAATATGTTTTACTTCATAGGCACTTTAAACTGTAGTCGCTTTTGTCACTGTTTGTTTATTTTGTTATTGCCAAATTTCGTTTTAATAATTGCGCTGTGCGCCATTACTAAAAATAGATCACGTCACCTTAGACCCCCACATGACTCAGACAATAGTTAGGCTAAAGGTTTTGTATGAATGCAACGTATTCTAGACAAGAAAAAAATGCAAAAAAGGCAATAGTTGTGGCCTAGACTTTTGATAGCCTTGAATAATGGTAGATACCAAAACACTGTTGCTGTGGGTAGTGTAAAACAGATTCAAGGGATCCATAAAATGGCCTAAAATTGATAAATTATTCGAAGATCCGGCAATGACATCTTGATTCCCGCCCAGCAAAACTACTCAGGACGTGGCAGATAGCGACTTGCCATGATAATACAGAGAAACATATTTCGAAGAAAACTATGTTCGCTTCATTCGAAGCCGGTCGATTGCCAGAAATTCCCGAATTTGACGGCACACAACGAATGATAGAAGCCCGGTAGAAGACATTTTCAATTATGTACAGCGCTATTGTACAGCGCCATTGAACCTATGGGAAATGGTGCTATATAAATTTATTATTATTATATAACTTTACAGTTTGGAGGACTTGGATTTTAATATAGCAGTTTGTCATCCCCATAATAACAGACTGCAACTAGTACATGTATAGATGTTTCAGTCCCCAGGTTTTCGCTGCGGCTAGTTGTGTAATGAAATTGACCTCTTTGTCCGTGTCACGGCAAGGCAACCCGATTCGGACTGGTGTTTCGTTATGCGATTTTTTTTTCCTGGCATGATAGCTTAGTTCAGCAACATGGTTCAGCTCTGAACATTGTGTTGCACGATGAACCTCCTAGGACTGTGTGAATCTCCTGAATTTCTCGTACAAATAAATATTTTCTTATCAGTAATCGGGTCTATATAATTCATACAATAAATGTAGGGAATGCCATACAAACATCACATTTTTAATTTTAAAATTTCTAAAATATGTGACTTAGAACAGCTAAAACACTGGTTTAAAAACAGAGGTTTGTCAAACAGAGAGGTTTTTCAGTACAGACTTAAATCTACTCTCCGGCGTTTAATGTACTGTACGTATTAACTGTAATTTAAAACAAAAAATGGATTTACCCGGGAATAAATAAACCTTCAGAGCTTGCACACATTTATAAAGAAGATCTGTGAAAAAAATTGTGCAGAGCTTGCACCCCTAAAAAAATAAATACTGCAGACAACTCAGGCTGAAAAAAAATCATACACTGAATTTTTTTATGTATCTTGCGCCATTGAGTTAACATATGAACCCGTACGAACAACACAACACAACGCTGCTGCAGCGCTGCGTTAGTTCACTTTTTTCGCTGCACATCACCGTCGCTAATGCAGCACTCACGCAGTCAATTTTCGGCACTGCTGCAGCGCAACGAAAACAGCGTTTGTGCAACCTTTATGCAGCGCTCGTTGCAGCGCTAATGAGTCGCTAAAGCAGTGCTGTGTAAGCATATTCTGTTTCGTACGGGAAGGGTTGTTAAAGGCAAAATCTCGTAATTCAATTTTCCACATGTTTCTTTAAAATTTCAAGCTGTTCACATCTCAGGCAAGTCCAAAGTCCACAAACCCCCCATATATATCAATTTTGTTGTGTAATGCAATATGCATTACCAGGGTTCTCAGTGGAACCTGTCACCCGTAACACCTGTCACGGGTGTAGCTAGTAAGTGTTACGGCTGTGACAGAGCTTCGATCACGACCAAGATAAACTTACTGGTCGCTCGTCCGGGCAACCTGCTTTTTCAGTTCTAACTTTGCTATAAAATCAGTCACACAATAAATTAAAGTTAAAAAACCAATTCTATTGTCTTGTTTTGCTTTCATCACGAGAAATGTGGGCCAAAACACGTCAGCAAAGTTTCTCTCCGTTCATAAAGCAGCCATATTTGAAAAACGCCCTATAATGCTTTGCAAACCGTGGAGTAAATGTACGTCATGTATGCTGATGGATTATGTCTCTGGTGATGTCTAACTGAAGAAAAGGCAATATTCTAGTTGCAAAATAATTATTTTGTCAGCAACTATTGCTGTAAATGTATGTGATGGTCCTGTTGACATTAAAATTTACAACTTTTCAGTATATTTTGAACAGATTATAAGAAATGGCCTACATAATCATTCATTTTATAATAGACCATTTTACAGTTCTGTGAAATGTAACCAAGCCTTTGCATGAAAGCGAGGTTAGGGGTGACCATGAGATGATAGAGATCAGAAAACTAGTTTACATAAGAACAGAATAATTTACATTTGAAAAGAAGGAAGGTTTGTATCACAACAAAGTCACCTCCAGCCTCACTTCTGTTCAAAGGCCTGGATTCTAAGCACACAACTGTAAAATGGACTATTAAGAGTATTTTGCCCCAAAATGCAAGGAAAAACACATTTCAGAGAGTCCAAATTCAAAACTTTTCTGGGGACCCCCCTAGAAGCTCCGGCCATGTTACGCCTGTGTACACCAAAGAAACGGCTGTTAATTTTTCTATTGAGAACCCTGATTACCCAACATAAAAAAGTGCCAATGATTGAAACTGTTTCCAAACGTTTTGGGCTTTGCCCTTCATCAGTGGAATTATGTCAGTTAGGCAAACATCATTGTTTGTAGCAACATCAAGATTTGAAACATCGTGCGTGTGAGGCCGTACAGCTAACTGGATCCAAGTTTGAAAATTAGTCACATCTCCTGGCGTTTTCTTTGCTTGTTGCTGCAGCAGAGCTTGTATAATGTAATATTATACTGTTAGCATTTTTTCCTTTGATTGCATCCTTGGTTAATAAGGACCAAATCACTTCTTTCAAATTATAATAATAAAAGCGACTGAAGCAAGTGTTCAAGTGTGTATTTGATTCTTGTATCAAGCCAATGTCCCATCCAGAATATGGGTGCAGTCCATTGTAAGCTCCCACATTTCACGTCAGTTATGATTAAAACAATACTGTACCCTGTAATCCTTATCTTGGCAATATTACTTTGCATAACGCATGAAAATCTCGTTTTACATTCTACATGAATTAAAGAAAAAGCAGCCGATTGATTCAGGCGTCTCTCTTGAGAGTAAACGACGAAAGAGACAGCTGAAATTCAGGCTAGCACCTTTATTCACTTATCATGCAACTGTCACAAACTATAGGTAGACTGTACAGTCATTCTTTCAAAGTGGGGAGCAATACATTATTGTTCAGGAAAACCACAATATTGTTTGACATAAAACCAAGAATAAAGTTGAAAACATCAAGAGAGTACACTTTTTATCAACCCTAAAAAAAGTCCCTGCCAAAATCAAAAAACAATTTTCAGGAACAAATTTTTTTAACATAATGATGTGAAACAAAACAAGTTTAACAGATATCTTGAAAATGATCATCCAAAAGTGAAAAATGTCTTCCGCAAGTGTTCTACAGTTGGGGCATTTATAATCAGAAGCAGAAGAAATAAACATTGTTCAATAAGAGCTTAAATTAAGGGACATACTGTACAACATATATTATCCAATGGATTTTTGTTTTTAAGATTTTGGGGACTTACCTTGTTTTCGGGGGGGTGGGGTATTTTGAAGTGATTATGTTCAGAATGTCATGGTCTAGTAAGCTAACTAAGCCATACTACCTCCTTACACAGAAGGGTAAACAACCAAGCTATAATTTCAGTTTATAGCAACTGATTGAAAAACGTACCTTGATCAAAATATTTTCTGGCTTGACATCTCTGTGAAATATTCCATTCCTGCATTTGTTTATTTGAAAAAGTGGACATAAAGATACAGTCAAACCTGTATTAAGCTGATATATAACGAGAGTTGACTAGATACAAAGATTATATGAGTGTCAATTTTGCCGAAACAAACATTTGTGTCCCCTTAATGGAGGTGTCCCAAAGTAGAGGTTCCAAAGTAGAGATTCCACTGTACAGTACAAAACATGGTTCAATTAAAGTATGACAGAGAAGATAAACATTGGATAACAAATCTCTTATTACACATTTTAGTGTGTAACATTACTGTTTATTTTTTTCTGAACGGTCCGTATCCCAAATCCTTGAATTTGATTGGCTAAGTGCGTGATTCAGCGGTCCGTATCCTACAGTACGGACCCCAAGTTATGGACTGCTCCGATCACTGCGCAATTTACTTGGGTAGAAAATGTTGCTTAGCTTTTTAAAACTGCCAGAATACCTTTAATACTGTAAAACTCACAAAAACATATTAATCAAGCCAATATTAGTCCCGGGAGTAGGAAAATTACCCGTAAGCAGCATGTGAAGGTCGATGTGAAGAAGCTTTTACTGAATTTCTCACATTATATTGCTCTCTTATCATTGACATGAGAATGGAGAACTACGCAGTGGAATTAAAGAGCTTGCATTTCTTCAAAAAGGCGAGTGTTCGTTTGATTTTAACTGACATAATTTTAGTTTGTTGTTGTTTTGGAAATCCGTTTCACCGTCCATGCTCTGTAGCTAGCTGTCTGTAGCTTGCTCTCCGTGTTTAGACTCAGGCCTTAGTTTTAATCATTTGCTTTTTGTTTCTCTTTTTCCGAAACAAACCTTCAGTTAAGTTTCATTCAAGAAAGATGGTAATTTTCCACTGGCTGAGTGAAACGAAAAAAGTGGAAAATGTTTTTCTCACACACCGCTGGGACCTGGGTATAGGTCATGTGACCGGTGAGGCGGGCAGTTGTTTTTGTTGCGTCCGTCTTTACTGACCTTCCCACCCACCCACCCAAAGAATTTCAGTAGTATTTTGTTGTATTTTTTAATTTCGGCATTATACAATGTAACTAATGTACAAACCTTGTAATTTTTGGAAGCTTCCCAGTTTTAGCGTGATATGTGTACAGTTTTTGATTTTACAATACATGTAAAGGTCAGGCTTGCGGCGGTCGGCTTGACATGGCTACCAGTGGTGTGTGAGAAACTTAGTTATTGATCAACGGTACGTAGTCCAGAAAATAATTCTTGGCAATTCAGTTGTGCCATATGTTGAAACTGAATGCAAGCTTACAGTTTGTCATTATTAGGCTTCGCATAAAACAAAAATTGTAAATTGTCACCGAATGGCAAAAATAAGATTAAACACGAGAAATGAAATATTATTGTAGAAAACTGAGGAAACAGCTTTGCTCGAAAATGCTTTTAAGAGTATTGAAGATTGTCCTAAAATTTGCCGGTTGCGACTTTGAATGATTTTTGTGTTAAATTTGAAATATGTAGCTTCTCGTTTCAGCTGCTTTTAGTGGTGAAATTCCATTTGAGTCTCCATCATCTGTTCTTCACAGTTACGTACATACTTCTGTATAAAAATTAATTGTCCGAGTTTCTTGTTATTTGGATTCATTAAGTTTTATTTATTCGGTAGTTTTATAGCAACCTTGCGATAAGCTAAAGGAATACGCACGCAAAACAGATTTTGCAAAACAAGATTTCAAGATTTCTAGCATTTATACAGAACCAAGTAGCAAAAAAATAAACACGTTATTCACCGGCCTTGATCGGTCCTATAGGGAAAAACTGTGCCCTCGGCCGCAGCAGCCTCAGGCCATACTCGAGACCTCAGGCACAGTTTTTCCCTATACGGATCTCCCGGCCGGCGAATAACATCTATATATTTTGTATTTTGACTCATGTGCCAGACCACTTCATGTCAAGGCATGTGAATATAAAGTATTAACTTACCTATGCATATGATCAATTGATTTACACAGCTGATACATATAGTTCTTGACTTTAGCTTCAGCTAAGTAATGTCGCCGTCCTAAAAAGAACAACACCGTTTCAAGATATAAAACTGAAATATTTTATACGCAAGCAACTAAACTTACTACAAGATAACGGGTGGCAAATGGTCTATCAAAAATAACGAATCTCGGCAAATTTAAGCTGAGTCTCGGAGTCTCGGCGCTTAAAAAACGCGTCTCAGAATCTCGAGCTCGCCAGAAATAGGACGGTCTTGGAGTCTCGAATTTTGAATCTCACAAATTCAGCTTCTTTTATGCTCTATTTTCTCGGAGTTCAGGATCACTGTGTCTCGGGCTCGGATTTTTGGAGCGCTAAGTCTCAGGCTTGGATTTTTAAACCAGCTGGGTCTCTGCATCTCGGCAAGTCTCGGATTTTACCATTCACCACCCCTAAGACAGGCATTTGGGTAGTAACAAGATATGACAACAGTACACTTAAAATATATAAGTTGTATAATTTCCATGTACCTCGTATCAATTCATACAAGTTCATATCCATCAGCTCACAAATCAATGCCAAAGTTCCATTCTTCTTGTCACTAAGAATTCAGAATACAATCAACTGGTTAGTAAGTTTGTTTTATTAACCAACCTGGGGCTATTGTAGCCATGCAGGCTCTTGAAATGCACTTGGTTTTGGTGTTTCTTTTTGTTGGTGACTCGGCCCATACCCCTACTCGGCCGACATGTGCCCTGGTTCATTTCTTTGAGGTTGGCCTGTTGAACTTTGTTGTGTCACAATTATTTTCACTTTGAATTTAATCATTTAAGACATTTAATAACATTTGTAACATTCGGATAACATGTAATAAAATGAAAAGAGACAAGCAGATAAAATTCATGGTATTGTTGTCCGTGTGATCGTTCTGTCCGGGAGGGGTTTTCTTGTTGTTTTTCTGTCCGGAGTTTAAACCCCTAAACTACTCGCGAATATATATTTCCGCTTGGTGCAAATGAAGACTAAGTAAACAGTCGGGAAGCATATCTCTCTTCTCTTTCCACTCCACGATCCACTCGACGCCACAGTTCACAGCAAGATTTATCTTGAGAAGAAAGCAAAATCACTGGCACTAAATACTGCTCAGTGCAAATAATTAATTCTCCATTCTCCACCATATTTCTTAAAGAAGGAACATGGGACAACTTTCCAATTTTCAATACCCCCGTCATCAAATTTTAGAAATCTCTGGATTCAGGCCAAACGTAAAGCTTTACACAGAGTTTCCACGTTTGTTACTCGCAGACCACCTCTTTTATAATCTTGGTATAGAACAGCTCTTTACAGTCAATGTTCTTGTCTCTGAGCAGTCTTTGAAGATGGATTATAGATAATTCAACAATATAAAGCCAGAGTTGAATAAGAGGTAAAAACACAGCAACATAGGTACAAATCGTTGTTGCACCATCAATCGCAGACGTTCCCTGTCGCGGCACTGTTCCATGTTCGACAAATTACGTGACTCAACATGTGATCTTGTGACGTAGTGGTTGTTATGACATGCAGCATCAACACGAAAAAGTAATGTATTTCAAATAGGCCAATGATCATCACGACGATCCTGGTCAAATCAACAGTAATAGCTTGATATGAAATTTGATCTAATGGCACTCCTGGTTTATCACAGACGTTGTGAAATCTCTTCACATCATGGTTAGACGTGACCCTATGTGACCCCATGATGTAATTGTCCTTATTTATAAATATGCGGGTCTCAGCAAGTTTCTGTTTTGTAGAAATCTGCGAATCTCAGCAAGTTTCTGTTTTGTAGAAATCTGCGAATCTCAGCAAGTTTCTGTTTTTCTTAGAACGTATACGGAAAAGAAATGCATTTCACACAAAACAAACAGCCGAGTATTCATAAAATGCCATTTAGAAAATGTAACGTCAAAAAGGGGGCAATCGGGAAATTTTAAATAAACAACAAAACGTGTACATCTTTTAAAATACGAAAGATCGCGTTGCCTTTGACAATGCCCCACCCCCGGGCTGCCCGGTTATAGCAAATGCCCCACCCCAGGGATGGAAAAGTTGTAAAATGCCTGACAAATGCCCGGGGGGGGGGGGGGGGGGGATGGTCGGGCTTGGAATTGACAGAGCCATTAATCGATTTTAAGCTTTGTGATTAGTTTCTGATTTTAATTAATTAATTAATCAATAAGTCAATTATGAATTAATTAATTAATTTTCTTAATTTTCTTCTGGGCCACCAACCTGAGCCCTTTGGGCTCCCTGCAATTTTCTTAGAGCACAGCCTTGAGTCATATATGCCAAATCTACCAGTTTGATTTACAAAAATCTGAAAGAAGGAATATCAAATTTTGTGTTGATATGTTGATCTTTCCATAGTTTGCACAAGATTAACCAACCAATCACATAGGAAGAAGTCCCAAGGTAATATCAATTAGTGTCCATTACATTTGACAACAGACATGAACATTGATGAATAAAACTACATTTTATATCTGCATGCCGGCTGTTGCCCTATCTTATGAATATCTCAAGACCATTATTGCAATAATCATACCAATAATGTTTCTGGTTTCTTTGAGGCTGAGTGTAACTGAAATATTCTTATAAACCATTTTAAAGTAATTGCGCCCTAGCTAGATCACATAACAAAAAGATAAGAGCAATCGTTAATAAGAACATATAATATCTCAAACATGACCAAATACATATATATATCCACACAAACGTACTAACAGTGTACAATTTACTGCTTGAAATCTCGTTAAGTCTTATACTGTAGCTAGATGTGTTCGGTTTCTGTTCCAGTGACAGTGCGACTGAAGCTCAGCAATCACGGAACTCGGGATCAAAGATCGCTTATATAACTTTTCCCGTTCGAAAGGTAACATATTTGTACTTACAAGATAATCTCCTTGAGTTCAACCACATTTCCATGGGGACTTAATCGTCTCATGGCCTGGATTTCTCTCAGGTTGTTCACTTGATCAATACTGAAAAAACAACAGATAAAATGCTCTAGTAAGCTTAAATGTACTCTATTCTCAACGTACAACCAGTTGCATTAAACTGAAAACACAATTTAGTAAAACTAACCTTAATACGAAAGGGTTTCACCGTTCAAAAGCAAATTCAAAGTAAAGTATATGTTCTCAATTCACTGTTTAGAGCATGCGGGTCACCGCACTAGGAGTCATGTCGTGACACAAATCTAAATATTCTTACCTTTCGTAGCGTTGTTTCATCTTCTTACAAGCAAAGTAAGTCCCATCTCGAATGTCCTGAACTTTTAGGACTTCCGAGAAGGTTCCTTCTCCTTTTTTCCCGAGGATACGGTATTCTGTGGGAAGAAAACAAACCCATAAGAAATAGTTAACTAAACAGCGCGCGCTGGAACGCGATCGACCGAACACTCTGCACGTCAAGCAAATTCCATATTGTCACTTACTTTGCATCGCCTTCCGCTTTCCGTGAATCTACAGAGTCATTGCTTACGAATACGATGTGTATATCGCATCCAGAAACTTTGCAAGATAGGCGTAAATGCGATAAAAACTATCACATAAATTTAGAAACGCCGCAAATAGTCCAAGAGCTATTGTTTGTTCTTCACCAGTGAGTTTGCGTATGACGTCGTTGCTATAGAAACAGGAGTAAACGACGGCGCACGTAAATAGATTTATTTACCAACAAATAACTAAAGTAAATAAATAAAATAGAGATATAAAATAGGGATATGTTTAGCATCCTAAAATTCTCAGCTCTTTACATTTTCCCTTCGGAAGATTGTCGTCAGACTTTTTCCTCGCGAAGCGAGGCCGAAGGCCTCGCGTAGCGGGTTTATAATTCTGTCCCCAAGAGCTGACGCGAGAGCAATTCTCGTGTGGCCTTTACGGTCATATTTATTTATTTATTTATTTATTTATTTATTTATTTATTTATTTATTTAATTGTTTGTTTGTGGAGTTGGGGGTTGACATGACGTCACACGGCGCGCTCGTGGCCTAATGGCTTAAGGCGCTAACTTTTAAATCTGATCTTCGGGATTGAGGGCGTGAGTTCAAATCCGACATGGTCCTTCTTTTTTTTTTCTTTTTTTTTTCTCGGTTCAAATCCAGGCCGTTCTTTTTTTTAACCCCCTTTTCTTTGCTTAATAACATTGACTTCGACGTAATCTTTGTACACGTAAATGTAGAAACAGGAACGGCTGCTGAAGAATAACAATTTTTACTCCAAGTTTGTTTATCGAACAAATTTATATACGGGTCATTTGTGAAAAAAACCCGGCTTTATTAAATCCATTATCAACAACAGGAAAAGGAAAGACGACTCAGGAATTTCTCAAAGTACGATCAACATATGGCTTAGTTTTCATTGTAGACGCGAAGACTTGTGTCTGAAAATAATTCGCCGATCCGATATTGCGAAGAAGATTTTACCTACAAAAGCGAGGTGGTTTCAGATCATTCGGACGGAAAAGTGGGGTAAACAGTACAAGAGCGCTACAATTTATTACAGATATCGAGAGACGAGCGAACTCCAATCGAAACCAAAATCCGGTGGCATAGCAAAAACACGGCGTTCGTCCGGCGATTCTCAGAAACCTTGCAGCGATTCTTGGAAACCTTGCAGATCAAATCGCAGGCGTGCCCGTTACTAGGCAACAAAAGCTTCGCGAGGGCCTGCGAGTCACGTATTACTAGTAAAGTAATGCGTCAGTCAATTCCAGCGTGCCCATCCACCCCCCCCCCCCCCCCCCCGGGCCATTTACTCAAACAAGGCATCGTTTGCTGACTTTATTGACAAGAACGAAGAGTTTGGTTATGTAATGGCTTGTCCAGCAAGGGCTTCAAAAGCTTGTGAATATTTTTAAAGGTGTTTTTGCCCATTTTTGTCTGTTCACTGGCTATAAAAGACAAATATTTATATGTATCTGTGTCTTGAATCTTTGCATTGATTTTAAACTTGAGAACAGCTGATGAGCCCGAGGGTGGGGCATTTGCCTTCTTTTTTGGCCTGACCGTGGGGAATTTGAACGGCTTGCTTGTCCCCACCGTGGGGAATTTGACCAAAATTTTTCAAAAATGTCAAATGCCCGGGGGTTTGCCAGGGGGTTTGCCCGGGGGTTTGCCCGGGGGTTTGCCCGGGGTTTGCCCGGGGGTTTGCCCGGGGGTTTGCCAGGGGGGGATGGGCACTGCTGGAATTGACTGACGCAGAAGTCCAATCGTAGAGAGATCTTCGCAGTTTATATAAATGAAAAAAAATTCAACGGGATTCCAACTGATGACCTTTGCGATTCTACCACTTAGCTCTGGGTCCGCCATTTTAGCAAAAAACAAGAACTCCTAAAGTAGTTTACAAGCGGCCGATTACCTTAATAATGGGGGAAACAACAATCGATCTCTCCTCCCCCGACTCCCCCTCGGTCACTGTACTCTGAGGTGCACCCCTAAAATGAGCGAGAGTCAGCATACGAACATGCGTGACGAGAAATATAAATATAAGAAATATAAAATTAACTCTCGTTACTTCGTGTCACGGACCCCTCCATTTCCTGCTCTGTAGTGGCTCTTCTCGAGTAGTTGAGGTTATTTTCCCATGTCTAATTAAATATTTCGCTTGTTTCTTTACATGAAAAGAGCTCTTACACGACACGAAAACTATCCGCGGTCACTGGACTCTGAGGTGCACCCTCCAAATCCTAAGAGTCAACACACGAACCTGCGTGACGAAAAACGTGACTGCCTGATGTAATATATTGCATCATGCTCTTGTGGTTAATTTTAGCTAATGTAGATTGCATCATATTCAACGTGGGCAAAGATATGTTTTCGCTCAACGTGAAAATAAATTGTGAATGACATATATGCTGTGGAATTGTGTTAAGAAAAACTGTTATGTTTTTGGGTAACATTTTTATGTTTTTTATGTTTTTTTTTCGCTAGCCCTAGTCCTCTACACGGTTGACATGATGTTATCGCATCTCGGTCTAAAATTAGCCAGTAGAGAATTTCTCTTCCACAGGCTTTCTGTAGTGTCGTGTAAGTGCGTACATGTATTTAGTTTATTACAGGAATCGCATTGAAAAAAGCAAAGACAAATGTCCCACAGCAGTGAACAGCAGTGTTGTTGCAAAATGTGGCCGCTTAAAAAAAGATTATCTTGGATTCTGCTACCAAAGTCATGAGTTTTCACTTCGGAACGCTTTAGTTATCATTTTAACGTATTAGCATGTCTGAAAAGCATTTTAAAAGCGGCAGGGATATTTTGCAGGTTGCAGGTTGCAGGTCAACTGCTAACCCAAACCTAGTCCAGTTCTGGCCCCTCTCTGTCACGCAATGTGACAGAGGGGCCAGAACTGGACTAACCCAAACCCCAACAATTAGGCTGACCAAACTAGGCTAACCTTCAGTTAGAATTAGGCTAATCTTCAGTTGGGCTAATTTAAGCTAATTGGGCTAACCGTGACGCCATTCTCTGCCTAACCGCGTGTGTAATGTTTCTAAAAGTAGTCTCAACCTGCAACCTGCAAAATATACCTGCCCTTTGAAAAGTGCGAAAATATCGCCGTATGTAACATTTCAGATCACGTTGAGCTGTCTCAAATTTCAAAACGCTTTATCTCCAAAACGAAGCACTCTGCTGGCACACAAATTTCCCCAGAAATTATTAGCAACACTGATGTAAACAGTATAGAATATACTAAAAGAACAGCATTGCAGGATCAATAGTTTTGAATTTAGACTTTTGATGGCGTCAACATTTTTCGTTTCACGTCACGCAGAGAGGCGTAAAAGTAAAAATATTTCAAATTCACACTTTCGTGCACCGATATCTGACGATCATTTTGGTCAAATTTCTTAAAAATCCGACAAATCTACACACTTCTTCGACGCGGGTAATTGAATGTAGGCTCGATTATCAGCCGCTGTTCGGGAAAATGAGCCCACACGAAGACCGGACTCGAGAGAAATCGTAGCCTGCGTGGCAGGCGTAGAAAGGAGAGGGAGGAGGGGAGTTCGAGCGCGAAGCGTGAGGAGAGAGCACGAAGTGCGATAGGCGGGAGGGATCGAGCCTAGTATGAATGCGGTCCAGAAACTGTCCTTATATAATGGACTTGGCCGTACGACAGACGGAGCCCAATCTCGTTCCCAGAGTCCTCGTTACCCTTGTCCAGCGGTGGAGCGGCAGCTTCGCTTGTTGTTTCACGCTGCCGAGATATTTCTCGGCGGCGTGAAAGATTAGGCCAAAAATCATGCCACCCGAGCTGCGTTTGCAGGCTACACACTGCCGCTGCGAGCTTGAAAAAGTTTCCCGAAGAACGTCATTATTAGCAACGGCTTGATAAACACAGGACTCGATCGCTATGTCTTCAAAGAAAAGTTCCGGCTTTCTATCCCCCGACCAATGAAAATTAACATAAGGCCCCCAGCCCTAGAAAGAGGCTCGTGACAAAACAGTCTTGAATTCGCTTGAAAAGGGGTAATGCCTTCATGATTACCATCACGAATATAGTACTTCATATGGACTTTTTTATTTATACCGTCGTAAATAGTTTACTCAGTTCGTGTAGTTCATGTATCTGTACTGTGGCAGTGTAGTTCAGTAGGCTCGATTACCAGCCGCTGTTCGGGAAAATGAGCCCACGCTCATCCACCGAACGAAGACCGGACTCGAGAGATCGGCAGAAATCGAGCCTATGTAGTTCAGTAGTTCTGGTAGTTCCTGATAGTTCCTGTACTTTATATCATGAGCTCTTGTTGCTGGCAGCAAGCTGGGTCTTCGTTAGGCTCGATTTCACGGAAATAACGGAAAAGGAGACTCTGCTAGCAGGGAATTTTGGGGTAGGGACCGCGCAAGGGGAGGGGCTGCACTTTTCTAAAAAAAATAATAATAAAAATTTCCAGAAGTCATTTCACTAGTTAACGTGTTTTCTGGAAATTTTCTTTTTGATCTGCAGTAGTTCGCAACGGACAAAAGTTTAGAAAAGTTGCAATGACCATTAGCAAAGTAGACGCGATTACAATTAACTGAACAAATATGAAGAGTTAAGATAACTTTGAGTTGACTGACTTTATGCTATTGAGCAGTTGTATCTTGCGTTTGATAGAAAAAAACGTTTTTATGACAACATTTTATCGCCGTCCCTCTTTTGGACAGTCACTGAGCGAGCGCAAGCGCGAGTGAGCGGAAATCGCTCGCGCTCGATTTCCGCTCACTCGCGCTTCGCGCTCGCTCTACTATCTGAAAGAGAGACTGCTCGCAGTCTACTTTAAACTGAGAATTATACACAGCTCTGGACATGCATCGCGGGACACGGGAGTCCTGTGTGATGACCAACAGAGAAGCGCACATGGTAAAATGAGCATAATTAACGAAGGCTTCTCCTTCGCAGCCGTTACTTGGGTCGGCTACGTAGGAGACTATCTGGCTGTTGGAAAGAAAATATCTACAAAATCTCTGATTGCTTTTCGAAAATGGACAACTCTCTCATTGTCGCTTTCTAAGCGCTGAAAGTAGGTAATTTGCAATTTTAGATGCATTCCCAGCCATTTCAAAGCTATTTATAGATTAGCACCACCATATATATGTGAACTTATTACTATTAGGTCTGGAAGTAGATACAATCTTCGCTCTAATGGTAATGGCATATTACTAAGTAGTGATACTGTTAAGGCGGGACTTAACCTAAATTTCAATGAAATTTTAAGAGATTTAAAGAAAGGATAGAAGAAAGAAAATAATTTTTGGAACACCAACAGACAGTTGATACCCACGCGGGTGCTCTTGCGTGGTTATCAACTGTCGTCAATTGTCAATCTACTAATTTTTAACTTCAAATTCTAATTTTAAAACTACATCAAATCTTCAATATTTCTCATTTTCCTAAATTTTACAACTCCTTTGAGAAAAACTATATCCTCCCAAATATACCCAAAAATCACCAAAAAATTTACAAAACACTCCATAACATAGATTCATGGGATGAGCATAGAGTTTTTGGATTGCTTGAAACGTGAACGAGATATTTCCATTTAACCCATGTTAAGTCGCGGAAAAATGGCATTTAGGTTAAGTCCCGCCTTAAGTCTCTTGTAACTCTAGGGGATAGATCATTTAAAGTAGCCGCCCCTAAGTTATGGAATAATTTGCCATATGATATTAGAAACATAATTAATATTGATCGTTTTAAAGGGGCATTGAAGTCATTTCTATTTAAGCAAGCATTTTTTAGCTGAATTTTCCATATTGTGATTTTCCATATTGTGATTCAATGATATATTTTATATTACATGTTATATTTATATAATTCGAATTATATAAGAATTTTTATTTTTTTATTTTTTTATATATATATTTATAGGTTCGTTATATTGTGTTTACATACACACCAATGCATGATAGTTTTTAATTGTTATGTATATATATTTTATATTCTTATATTTTCATTTCCTATGTTACTTATATTACTTTATTTTAAGAGCGCATTTGAAAATTCTCAAATTGATATTTGCGCTATATAAATCAATAAATTATTATTATTATTTCAGAGGACTTAAATTCACAATTTTCCCGGGGTGGCATGCCCCCGGACCCCCTACGTGGCTCACGCTGACGCGTTCGCATTATCCCCCCCCCCCCCCCCCCCCACTAAAAAATGTGCTGCGCGGGCCCTGTAACGGTCTCCAACGAGGCCGTTATTTGTGTCGTCACGCAACGCTTCTCCCCAGTCCCCACTAAGTGGGGAGAAGCGTTGCGTGACGACACAAATAACGGCTGCGTAGGAGACTAGCCCTGTAATTGTAATTCGCAATTTTGGGTAGCCTGCGAAGCTGGCGGTCTTGTTGGTGCGCGATGCAAAATTCGTAAGCGGCGAAGCCGCGACAGCGGGCGGCAAAGTATTTCGACCCTGTCCAACTCTCGCGGCTTTGCCATCGCGCGCCAACAAGACCGGGGGGGTTTAAAACGGACGTTCAAATTTTGGCCCAAACAAGCATTCCATACGCTCTGATACACTGGTAGCAAAGGTTTCTTTCTTCTTTTCGATTCTTTTGTCATCCCGATCTGGATGACGAGCAAAAGAAAGGACAACTATCGCAGTTAAAGTATATGATAGTTACACAACGTGTCTACGGTTAAAATTAGAGCCGCTGATCGGCTCGGGCAAATCACGAATTTATCCGAGAGGTAGCCTGGACCTAGTAACTGCAAAATCTGTTGCAACCAGCACTTTCCTAGAAATTTGTAAGGTTGTTAAACTTAAAAAAGAGATATTTTGATGCGGTAAATGTGGCTGAATGTCCACTGTTTTGAATGGGTGCATTTCTAGATAAGCCAAAGACTCAGAAAGTGACAAAGTCTGCGTCGGGAAATGGACTTCGCTATGGACTCGCGTCCATGCAAGGTTGGCGTATTGAAATGGAAGATGCACACACGGATATCACTGGGCTGAACCAGGAGCTTCAAGAATGGTCATTTTTTGGCATTTTTGACGGCCATGCAGGCACTAATGCTAGCCTTTATTGTGCAGAGAATCTATTAGAGTGTGTTTTATCAAATGATGATTTTAAAGCAGCCTTAAAAAGCGGGCCATCTTCGCCTGATTTGGAGCAGCTTAAAAACGGGATCAAGATGGGGTTTTTTGAGCTGGACAAAACGATGCGAGAACTCCCAGCCTGGATAAACGGAGACGACAAAAGTGGCACAACAGCAGTTACAACCATGATTACTCCTGAGCAATTTATCTTTGCAAACTGTGGAGACTCTAGGGCTATTTTATGCCGTAGCGGCAATGAGAAAGTGACTTTCCACACAGTCGATCACAAACCAGCTAATCCAGACGAGAAAACTCGCATCGAAAAGGCTGGGGGTAGTGTTATGATTCAAAGGGTTAACGGTTGTTTGGCAGTTTCTAGGGCTTTAGGAGATTACGAGTACAAGATGGATAATAATTTAGATGCGGATAAACAACTGGTTACACCCGAACCGGAGATTTCTGTGATTTCAAGACAAGATGATGTGGATGAGTTTATCGTTATTGCCTGCGATGGTATCTGGGATGTGATGTCTAACGTCGAAGTGGCAGAGTACATTAGATCAAGGATGCTACTTTCTGACGATTTAAAACTAATTTGCAGTGAGCTTCTAGACACCTGTCTAGCTAAGGTGAGATGGTTATTTTCTTTTGTTATTGTTATTTTTCTGCGATTTATCCACATGGTTAAAACCGGTATATTTAGCTACAGTAGGCCTAATAAAATTCTACGTCAAGTCACAAACAGCTCTACAGAATTGCAAGTAAATATAACAAATGTTTTATGGTATTTAACAGAACCTGACAAATGTTTCCAGTAAATTTTCCTGTACGTATAAATTAAGTGTCAACGTATTTGTACACATGTATAGAAAGATGTGTTTTTCATAATCCCCCATCTATAAGGCTTAATACCGTTCCAGAAGTTTTGATAGAGATGACTAAATTGGACTAAAAGTAATTTGTATGGTGTTTTAAGGCCAAGTCTTAAGAAGGTGTATTATTTTTAAAAGGGAAACTATTTCAGGAAGTTCTAAGGCTTCTCATTATTAAATCAATGAGTTTATAAAAACCTGATCAACAACAGTTATTTTGGCACTTTAAAGATATAATAATTATTATTATTTTACTGGCCCAGAGATTAACACATTCTTGTGTAATGGCTGCTTTAAGGACGGTGCCTCCTTTTGTTACTGCGCATACGTTCCTGCGCATAATTTATCGCATCATTGGCGCGTGCTCTATGCACATACAAAACATTGCGGTATTTCTTTCAGGCTACGCTAGGGAAATAAATGGTCGTTTTCTCCATATAACTTACAAAAACCCATGGTGACCCCTATTTTTATGTCATAAAATGGAAGCGGTAGCCTATTCAACATATGATTAATTTTTTGTTGTGCGCAAAAGTTATTTAGACTGTATTTTTGGCATACCAGAGGAGAGCTGTCAGGGATAATGGCTCCGTTGTGGTGATTTTTAATTAAAAATCACATAAACAGTAGTTATATTACTACAGTTGAACCTCTCCTTACGGACACCTCTCTAATACGGACACCTCTCTATTACGGACAGTTCCCTTGGTCCCGGTAAAATGCCCATATATTCTCTATACCCCAGGGATCCATATTCGCAGTCGTCTGGTCGTCCATGACGACCAAAACATCGTACGGACGACCAAAATAACTTGAATACTCGTAAAATCTGAGTCCTTAATTTGCATATGAGTACCTGCCTTCTATTGATTCCTCATCCAACTGGAACTTTCAGAAAACAGAGACAAATCTGTAGCTTTCTTACGTGATCGAATCATAATTTTGGGCGCCATGTTTGATAATGCGGTATTTTCATGAGTCACATGATCGCAGGCTCAATTTTCATGTTGTCAACCGCTGTTATTTCTCTGATGTACTGCAGCATTCAAACGCGAAAACGTGGCTTGACAGCTGATCATGTAAACAACATGTGGTGATATTTGGATGGCGTATCGCTGCCTCAGCCAAGAAAAAAAAAAGTGAAAGTGAAGCTGGTGAAAAACAAGCGAAATATGAAAAGGAGGAACGACAGCGTGCCTTCCTACCTTCGTGGCAGAAAAACAGGCCCTGGCTGAAATTTGTGCCTGCATCGCTCAGGGCGCGACGAAAACACTGTCCGATAGCCCGGGGCTAGTGGTCCGACTTGTCGGGCTAGTGCTTTTCTATCACAGGTTGCCCGACGGGCAAGCAACGTTCGGTCCGGCCCAACAAATTTTCATTGTCAAATTTTCTGCGAAAAATATCGTACACAAATTTTTAAACTGTGTTTTTCGCACTTGAAATAAACTTTTGTAGTGGATATTGTCAAAATGCCATAACTAGCTACGAAAGGAAATTCGTGACAAACAGCTTTTTGAACAGTAAATCATTTATTCCATTTCAAAAAAACAGTAAGCTTACAAAATTAGCGGAAACAATGCACAATGCTTACCGCATAGGTTCTACAGCAGGGTAAAAATGTCCGTGCAAAGTAGAAGAGCATTTTATGTCCATACAACTTCAGACTTGGCTTGAAACTTCTTCCCTAAATCGAGCAGTTCGACTTCGAGGTATTGTGAAAATAAATCCTTTCAAGTCTTTGAATTGGCCTCAAAATTCGAACTTCTAGAAAGGCCTTCTTCTCATTCAAATAAAAGAATGTTGGAAAAATCGCTTTGCGCATCTTTGCAACACTTTTCGTTGTCTGTTCTTGTCACCAAAACAGGCAGCCATTTTGAGGTCAAACCATGTGACTTTTGATTTCCATATAAGGAAGGTAGGTCCCAGTCTTCAACAAATAAAACCAGGGATCTCTCGCAAAGACAAAACAAAGATAAAAGAGTGTTTCTGTGAGTTTGAGTTTGAAAGAAATATTAAATTCAAGAGTGGAAAATAAAAACTCAAGATTACAGTTGGAAAAATGCACATGACCTATTAAATACTAGAAAAAGCTTTTTCTGCTCAGTCAGTTGTTATTTGCATAGTAAATATTAAACAAAACTATTTCCAGTGATTTTTGTAATTAGTTGATTAACATTCTGAAAAGAAAATGGTTTGGTGATGTTTTTTGAAAAATTTATTTGCATAGTAAATATTAAGGGACATTCGTTTATTACATCCCAGGGGGGTAGGAGGGGGGTAAAACTTAAATACGTTTTTTTTCTGGGGGTAAATGCAATTTAAAGATATTGCAGGGGGTGCAAATTTTATTCCATGTTATTTTTAGATACCTCTACCCCCCACCCCGGGAGTAATAAACAATCGGTTCGTAAATTTGATTATTTTTAAGAAAAATTTTGGGCTAGCTCCTCAGGGCTCCGGGCTAGTAAACTGAAGTAAGAGCTTGCCCGAAGGGCTAGCCGATTTTTTCATTTTCATCTCGCCTGATCGCTATCATCGTCTGCCTCATCGCAAACTGCTTCGGCTGGAGGCAATATGTTTTGCAAAATTTGCCAGTCAGTCACTGGCCCAGAAAAAAATGTTTTGTAGATGCTGCTGCACTGTGACATCGCTTCGCCTGGAGTCCATGAAGATCCACAAAGCGTCTTTCAAATCACTTAATAACGATCGTGGCTGCCAAACGTCGTTGTTAACCTACATGTACATTGTAGCGCGATGCATTATACGATGTTAATAAAAAACGCAAACGTTTTTAACATGTAGCCATTCTGTCGCTTTTTTTTACCAATAATTCTCTACTTTTGAAAGGGCAACCAAAATGTTGCCAGGGCAAGTATGTTTTTTGGAATACTTGCCTGGTGGACGACTTTGAGAAAAAACGAATATGGATCCCTGATACCCTATTCATAAATGGCCACCATCCAATATTTTGCTTGACTAAGTTTTACATGTAAAGAAATTGATGATACCACATTGATGTGCACTGCAAAATATATCACCTTTGGACGTTTGAGTATTTTTGGTTAATTGGCTGCAAAGTTATGGCTCATTTAAATTTAAGACATTTGTATGGGAAATCACAGCCTATCCTAAAAAGCCTTGCTTTCATGTTTTTTCCAAAACTGAAAAGGCTATAACTTCTCCTCAAATATGAATATGGCTTAAAACTACACATAATGATTCATTTTGACATGCTCTTTCTTGTTATTCAATTCATTCTTTAGTTATAGACATTTTAATTTTTGCAACACATGAAAGTGAGGCTAGTTAGGATAGGTTGTGATTTCCCATACAAATGTCTTAAATTTGAATGAGCCATAACTTTGGACCCGTTGAACCAAAAAAGCTCAAACTTCTCGAGACAACATATTTTTCAGTGCCTTTTAATGTGACTAGCCTAAATTTCTTTCAAAACCTAACCAAACAAAACATTGGAGGGTGGCCATTTATGAATTTGGTGTATACGGACCTCTATAATACGAACAACGGACACTAAATATCGACCCCTGCGAGCAAATTAATACAAATTTAACCACACTCCAGTGATAACAGTTCCTATTCAATACAATATTATTTCATGTTTGTGGTTCCAGATCAAAGTTAAGTAATGATCCATGCAAGAGGTAGGCATCTGAAATGCATGGAACGTAGAAAGGTGTCTTCAATTAATTATTGATCAAATTAAAATCTTGACCTCTGATTGGCTGAAAAGTCAAACTTGGGCCAAAAATGGTCGTAAAATGATTTTTTGTCCTATTTTTAACGCTAAATTCGTTCCAAGCACCATCATCTTTGTATATGCAGAGTTTTGTTACCATGGCAAATGGGGAACTGGCTCTAATCGAACGCAAGAGTTTCCTGACATTGGCCGCCATTAGATCGCGAAGTAGTCACTCAATTTTCTCAGAATCGTTCACTCAAATTTCTATTATTTTTCTCCATCTGAACGTCATAGAAGTTAGATAGGGCTGTTTCCGTTTTATTTTCAAACAAGAGCGGTGATACCTTCTGCCTTTCTCTTGATCCATTCCCTTGGATGTTTCGCTTTTCAGTGCAGTTGAAACATGTGAATTGGGCCTTGTAAACACAAGCACTCGTGAGCGAATACAGGGTTAGCCTCGTCCTGATGCAAAAATTGTGCCCGCTTCACATGTATTCAGCGATTTTGTAAAAGGAGCGGGAGCATTTGTTTACAATCAGTTTATCGACATGCTATTGCCATTTGGTCCCATTTATCATCAAGATTTCTTATCGTCAGTGGAGCTTTTAAAGTGATGTCATATTCATGACCTCTCTAATACGGACACTTTGCTCCGTCCCTTCGGTGTCTGTATTAGAGAGGTTCAACTGTATTTGTAAACTAAGGCAAATTCAAAGGGAATCTGCAAACAAATATTTTTCTGAGAAAATGCTACATCAGCATTTTTTCCAGATTGAAGCTTGATTATCTCTGGAAAATGCATGGTTACCCCCAATTTTCTTTTTGGATTCCAAAAGCCCTTCAATGGTAAGATCTCCTTTTCTCGCATTGTCACAAACCACATAAAAATACCTTGGTATTAGGAGGCACCGTCCTTAACATAGTTATGAATTATTGTATTCAGTTACCCATGATTTACTCTTTGTTGATTTGCTAGAATTAAGGGTAGCTATCTTGGTTAATAATAATATTTATTATTTCTATTGCGCAAATTAACATACAATGTAAATATGGACAAATGCGCCTTACAAACTATGTGAATGAAATAAAATAAAAGATATTCTATGAATATGAGTAATTTAGAACTAGTCAGAATATTTACAATTATGTTAATTCATGCCCAAACAAGTTGTGTTAGCTTTTGTAATCACTTATTGTTCCCAATTTGCTACATTTGCATTAAATTTTATACTTTTACTTTTGACTTTGCAGGGAAGTCGTGATAACATGAGTGTGGTCTTAGTCGCCTTTGCTGGAGCACCTAAAGTTTCTGAAGAAGCTATCGAAAAGGTAAAATGCAAATTGGTATATTGTTTTTCAGGGATTTTGTTTTCTAAATAAGGTTGCAGTCTATTAATTGACTCTTTAAAACATTTATAATAAGTTTCCAATATTACAAGTTGGTAAATTTGAATGTTTGATGTAAAATGACATATTCATGAAATCTCTGTTCCTATAAGTGTTTCATTCTAAACATGCTATCAACTCTGACTCATCCCCATTCGTCTCTTATGAGAAACTTGTGGTGGATGATGGGAAGGAGCAAAGAAAGAAGGGAAACGACTAGCAGATCGTGTATCGAAAAGTTGGCAAATCAGTCGAAAAGTTGGCACGGCAGTTTTTTACTCAGTATACACCTATTTCAATTAACGTTGTCGGATAGAAATGCTTTTAAAAGCCTGTAAGGCAAGAACGAAAGGTAGCATGGGTAAAAGTAGAAAACTGCTGCACGCACTGAATACTAATGAGAAGTAACATGAAAAACAATATTTCTAACGTTTCCTTTTTGTTTTATAAAGTTATTACTGTAGAAGTAAGCAAATTTTAACCAAACTAAATTTGAGCAGAATCAGCTAGTGAAAAAAACAAATTATCTAATTAGGGGCAAACCATCACGTGGCGAAATAAAAACTTGTAGATTTCTTTTCCACCAATATGCAAATTCTAATGAATACCCAGACTACCATTCGGTCTTGTCTTGAAGGCTTTATGTTTCTATCTGACAATGTTAATTGAAATAGGTGTATACACATGGCTTTAGGGAGATTGTCTAATCTGCGTGGGTGGGTTGTGCGTCATGTGTCATGCATCCGAGATTGACATGTCATATACATTTTTTATACTGTTTCAAATGCCATCTCACAACAGCAGTTTTTGCCCCAGTGAATTTCTGGCGTGTATGCCGAGTCGGAATTTTCAAATTACCTCAAAATTTGTGGTGCTTACATGTAACAATAATAATATTTTTAAAAAGGGCCATAGAATATTCGCCAATGAAAGAGGCTCTTAAGGTTGTGTGCTTTCATTCAAATATGTTTACTTTGGCGAAGGTGTAACATTGACATTATCGCTGTTCTAGTGGTTCACAACATCTTTTTAGCTCAGAGTAACTCTGAAAGAGGAACTCTGGGGTATACGAATGGTAGGCAGATGACCTTCACTAATCATGTCAGCATGTAAGGAAGTCAGGCTCTATGGGGTAAACTAATCGATAATCAATCGATAATCAATTGAACAGTCGTGACAGGTCATGCACATCTTTGCATGCACATACACCGATATGCGAAGAGTAAATATACTTTGAATCGAAACCTAAAGTTTGCCTGGTGCGTTCCTGTTTATATACACCGTAACATAACTGCGAGAGCGAACGGCTTTTTTGGCTCCCGTTTGACGCGCCGAGAATGGTTGTCAAATACATTTTCATGTGTGAACTGTGAAGCGTAAATCTTTTGAATCGAAATTAAACCTCGAAACAACTAGTCTTGACTCAAAATCGCATTACATTTGCAGCAAAGGGAAAAGGAATCAAGGGAATTGAACGTAGCCCGCGAGAGCGAATGGGAGCGAACAGCTTTTTCAACTCCTGTTTTTAAAATTTTCAAGACATGTCGCCGCCGAAAATGTTCAATGTTGTGAATTTTATTATGAATGAACGTGTGTGCGAAGTGTAAATACTGGAATGATTTCAGCTGTGATTTGAATCGAAACTTAAATTCCCTGTGCATTCCTGTATGTTATTCAAGAACGGTACACATCAAGCGACAACTTTAATGACCGCAGTGGGGTATATAAAAAGCAAAATAACAATCCTGATGCTTTGAGTGATGCTTTGAATTTGCATAACTCAGCTGTATATAAACTTCGATGGGCGAAATTTTAAAAGTCACGCTTTCCGCCGACTGTGTTCGGACTCCCCTTTTCACAAAACGTTTATACATTCGAAATAAACCGAATAGAATACAAAGAGCTTTTAAAAATATATGAAGAGTTCAGAAGCAAACGAATTAGAAAAACAAAAAAGCCTTCATTGTTGATCTTGTCGCGACATTGTTTTGTTTACACGGGCGTAGATTCACTGTCAGATAAGAAATAACCTCGCTGGCCAAAAATCGAATTACTTCAATAGGATTATTTTAAAAACAACAACAATAAAAACTTTCTTATTGTTGTTTAGTTCATTTATTGATCAATAAGGATGGAATATTACTGAACTTTTAATCAAAAGTATTTTGAGTTTCGAGTCGAGAAAACAAAGAGCTTATCGCTCGATTAAGTTTTCACAATACTAGTCGGGGAAAAGGCCGCACTTCTCTTCATTTCTAGATCGAATTTAACGCTAACCATGTTGCAGAAAACCGCTTTGACATCACGCTCTCATCTGGAAAAGAAAGTTATTCGCCACGCTCACAAACAAACTTTGGCCACTTAGTTCTTCCGTGAAAATATCATGATAAATTATTTCTCTCTTCATCAGTTCATAGCGCTTTACAAGGAAGTTTTCATTCCTGCAAGCGGAGACTTTGCAATGTTCAATGCGTGACAGAATACATGTTTGTTCAGGACGCCGTGACATCTCGCCAAAGTTTTCTCAAGCTAGCTTGCATATTTAATTAGGTGCATGTGAAATGGGTTGAAGGAAATTTCCTTCTAAAACATTTTCAATGCATAGTCAATTTCATCATGAATAGCTGAACTAAAATATTGAAATAAAATTATAACTTTTATTTCACGAAAAGGAGCTTACTTTAAAATAAAACTCAAACCCGAACATAGTTGGCGATCATGTGTTTATTTCGGGTTTATTTACATTGCACAAGATTTTAATCTACGCGTAAAAATTGATGGAAAGAAAAACTAAAAGTAATTCGGCAGTAATGGATGTTATTCGTTTGATTTTCGTGAATTAATTTATAACCAAAAGTCATGTGATTCTTTTGAGGTTTTGATTCAAAAGATTTCGGTTTTTACGCATCGTGCCGCAAATTTCACACATGTCTATTTATATACGCAAGAAGCCACACGCGAGAAATTCTCAGAAAACAGCATTTCACGCGCAGCAGCCTACGTTCAATTTTCAATTTTTACTTTGCTGCGAATGTAGGTCAGTGTAATATGATTGTGATTAAAGACTTTTCGTTTGAGTTTCCCTCCCGATCAACAATTTGTATGTGAGTACGAAATAAACTTACACTTTCGTGAATAAAAAGAAGCCGCCCGAAATCACTATTTCATTGTTCTTTGTTAATATTGTTCTGTTTCGAGAAATAAATCGTTTCCTCAAAATCCTATTCGAGTCACTCGAAAAATTCTTTGAGTCCCTCGAATCTCGATCCTCAAAACTCAAAACTCGAGCCCCGAAACGCGATTCTCGAAGACTGTCAACTTACATTTGACCGTTACTGTATTTTCATACACATGAGTCACATGAATCTCGACTACAGAGTATATTTATCGTAATTTTCGATAATTGCCGAGTATGTCAAGAAACAAAATGATTCCATTGCTTGCTTGACAAATATTTTGAAACACTAATTACACTGAGTTTCATCGTCGCTCAGCACTGTGGATACACTGAATCATGTAAATATACTTTGAACAAAAGAAACGAAACGTTTGAAACAATAAACGCTGATAAACCAAACAAACGTTTAGACACGTTGTAAACACTATTAAAACACTGTAAACACTGCAAAATATATTTGTGAATGAAAATGTCACGTGGCCTATGAGAATTTTAGTGAGTCGACTAACTTTTTCTCCTTGTTACTCGCTAACCCAGCGAAAGAGAGGAACACGAATAGAGAATCTATCTATTTATAATATGATTATTTTCGCTTATATTCAGTCCATATTCAGGGTTTGTACTCTCACCCACCACTTTAGGTTGGTTGGAGGGTTGGAATTAAATAAGGGAGCTGGTGTTCATTTACTCTGGGCTGCCCTTAGGGTCTCTGAGTTTTATTAAAGACTGAAAAGTCTTGAAACATACAAGAAGACCTTCCAAACAATTTTATAGGCAAGGACAACCTTCCTCCGTTTGGCTGATAAGCCAATCAGTTAACTTCTCAATTACAGCCAGTTGTATGAAATCAGAACACTTAAAGTCAAATGCAATGATTTTTAATAAGATTATTTTTAAGGATACTTCCCACCTTCAAGAGTGAAAAAAATTAATTTTTTTTATTTGACTAGATTGAAGCTAAGTATTCCTAACATTTACAGAAAATGTTTTTTTAAATCTTGAAAAGCACGCGAGTTATTTCGGAAAAGGTATTTTCGAATAAAAATTAATAATTCACAAAGGTGTCATAATCTCTCAAATGCGTGGACTCCCCTGGGTAATTTTCGCGGCAAAGGGCTTCACGCCGGAGCTCGTATTTCACTCGCATTTCAAATTCTCACATGGAATTAGTTGTCCCGCGCCGGGAATGTTTACATGCGATGAAAAAGTCTAAAAACGAAAGAAGTCCTTGGGTAAAAGTCAAGAAAAAAACAGGACCGAAGAAGAAAGCTGAAAAAGCTTTCGCTGAAGAAAGTAAACAAGAGCTAGCGGAAAGCGACAAAGGAGGCTTGGTTCGGCCAAGATCCTTCAAGCTGTCCAAGCTTGACATCGAATGAAAAATGATCGGAGCGGCCTTCTGGAGCGAGTAGCTTAAAAATAAAAGCTATCGAAAGCACAAGTTCCAAAGAGTATATAATGTCGGAATCGGACATAAGCTTATCCGATGAAGAAGAAGAATCAGAAGCGAGCGAAGCCAACAAATACTGGAGCATTGTTGACATTAACTTCGGCAGATTCGCCGGTCTATTCGTCTTTCTTCTGACTGTTCTTGCCGCATTTTTTCCCAGTGTTTTTTACCTTCCCCATTTTGCAGATTGATCTTTCACTTGAACGTGCCGCAGCAAGGAAGCAAACATGACGGCATTGCGATACTTTTCCCCGGAAATTCTGTTCCATTGTAGTTGACGCCACGGGTCCTGTTTCTTGATTGGCTCGCAATGTCATGAGGCGATATAATCTCCTGTAGAGGTGCAGTTTGTTTACGAATCTTTATGAGCTGAAATCTCGCATTTGATTTTGGGAAGAATATATCGACTTTGAACAAATTTATAGGGTATGTAGATTTAACAGATTTTCGTCAAATTTGGCCAAAACATTACAGCGGTAACGACGAACAAAACCGTGTCAGGAAATTTTGATATTTCAAATAGTTTTCCCGTGGCGACCATTTACGCAACACGTCTCGTATATTTTTAGCCACTCCAACTTTGGACAAGGATATCTAAATAACCAATCAGAATTTCTAAAAAGCCTTACACGGTTTTGTTGATTGATGCCTTGTGAATAGCACTGTACAGGTCTTTCGCTAATGCAGCGGCATTCGATACCCGATAAATTCAATTGCACAACACTCAGACGTTTGGGGTTCTACCAGCTCCTGACACTTTGTAAAGAAAAAGTCGCTTAAATTATATTTTTATCGAAAACTACAGTTATTAAGCTTTCTATTGACATATAGTTTGGTAACGTTCTCTTGAAACTGGCGCGTGTACAAATTTTTTTCCGATAGGACACCCGCGAAGGGTGGAAGTATCCTTAAGTCGAAATCATAGGGAATATTTTGAATAATCATATTCTGAAGTTTGAAACGAGTTAGACAAAATGTCGCCGAGATATTTGACTTTGAAAACCGCCTTTTTTTCGCTTCCACAAACGGAAGCTTTCGGGCAAACTTCGGAAAATTGTCGGAAATGGGAAGCTCACCACATATGACGTCACATACACGCGCGAGTCCGCAAGAAGAGCGGGAATTGAAATTCTGCAGTTTCAAAACATCAACAAGTGTGGTGTTTTGTGCTGCTTTTAACTGTAGCAACTGTTCAAAAACGTCACTTAAAAAGTGAATTCACATTCCTATAAACTATTTCGCGATTATTCCAACATGTCCAGGAGCTGAATTCGCAGGGACAGAGTTCAAGTCCAGATAGAGAAAGGAAAATTCACCGTCGTGTGTTCACGTTCTCCATAATACCGTGAATTTGGTCATTTGATGTTGTTGTTTTGGAGAGGACGGCAAAGAAATCTACTAAAATGCAAAACGCACTAAATCTAATTAAAATCTATTGTTTTGTGACATTCTCGTTTCCGTCGCCGTCGTGTTTGTTTAAGGTCCCTAATCAGGCGTAAGCTTTTTTACATTCCCTAACGACGAAAAGGAATGCAAGGAATGGATGAGATTAATTAATTTGTTGTATTTGAGCATTTTCAAAGGAGATTTCAAGGTCTTCATCCATTTTCGTCAATACCGGCTATGGAATAATCTCCGAACAAACCCAGAACACTTGACCCAAGCAAATTACAAGCTTCAAACGCGCGAAAACACGAGCGAAAACACGCGTGAAAATAAGTTCACCACATATGACGTCACAAAAACATACATTCGTTTCCATTCCAAGCGCGGTCATTTCTGGTTTGTTTTCGTTCAGCCGTTGGAAATTCTCGGAAATTGTCCAATTTTGTGCCTTTTAAGCGCCACAAACCAGCTTTTGAGGGTTGAGTATGATTGATCCAAATATATTAAAGAACAGTTTTCGCGACAAAGGAAAAAATACCAAATTTTGTTGCATTTGACCTTTAAGGACGTTCACGCTAATATTATTGTTTGTGCGCATCCTTACTCCGCACGTTATTCATGTCGCACGCCACGTCATGCATCGAGCGCGCGCGCTGAGGAAGAAACTGGACAAATATAGTGCTTGGTGGCTGCTGCGGTAACTTTGCATGGATTTAACTCTCTTAAATGGCCGGTGACCCATACATTTTTTTCGGTAGATAACTTTCTTTGCCAATCTTCTGCAGATTTTCAAAAAATGAGGGGAAAAAATCGATGTTGGAAGTTTAAATTTTTTTTCGATTTTTCTACTATCGAATCCTGCCAAAATTGCGGGTGTCAGACTTCGCAAATGCCATCCTTAAAGATCTGTTCAATAGATACAGTTCTGTAAAATTTGGCAAAGAAAGTTTGTCTCCAGCGATTCATTTGCAATATTTTCAGACTAACAGTCACTGAGGCCATATCGAGGTACGAGGACCTGTCCAATTATTCAAAATTACAGTGTTCTTTCACTTATCATATCTCCGAAACAAAGTTGGTGACACCCCAATTTTTTTGCATTTCTGACATAAGTAATTAATTAATATCTAACTGTGGTAAAAGTTAAAAAAAATCTCAATGTTAGAAGATTTTTGCGTGAACATCCTTAAATCAGGGAAGAGTTCATGGAGTGGATGTGGGGATCAGTAGGAAACTGGTGTTGAAACATTTCTGTTGGGTTTCTTGGGAGAATGACTTCAATAAAGTAGTTCTGATAACTCTTGGCTAATGTGCACGCCAAAGTAAAGCATGCAGATATTTGCATTGTTTAGGCCACTTTCACAAAATTGTCCGGCAGACATGAAGGAAAAAAAAAACGAAATTGTGCGCGAGACATTGAAGAAAAATGTTTTTTACTTATTGTGTCATTCCAGAAAATATCCATACCCCCACCACGGAGGGTTATTTTGTTTGGACCCCCCACCCCTTCGGAATTTCCATTCCAGCGGGTGTTTGATGAACCCCCTACCCTCCGGAATTTCCATGAGTTTTAATCTGAAAATCCCCTACCCCCTGGAAATTAAAACCCTTTTTATACTTTAAAAATAGCGACAAAAGCTTACCAGTTAGCGCAACATTTATTTTGATCACTTTCATCAATGCACACGGCTAACACAGCTTACAGCAAGAATAAACAATGAACGTGAATCGCAAATTTAATCCAAAAAAAGAAAGAATATCTTTCTTTCCAATCAAAAATTTAACTTACTTGTCTTGAAGTCTGATTATGTTTTTGTTTTCAAGAGATTTTGCCATTGCTAGCGCTTACTCGACGAAGGAATCGTTCGCGTTCGTAACAAAGCTGAGCAACCTGGCTTTTCCAAGAAACAACGGTCAGGGGACTGGGAAGGAGTTTTGGTCGGCCATTTTGATACGGTTCGGTTCGGAGGTCTTCAAGAGACATTTTTTGAGAGGCGGTAAACTAAGAAAATAAAAGATACATGAAAGAACAAGATGTTTGGGATTATTTCAATGGCCAGAATGTTTGATTTGGCTTTATTTCATTCTCTGATAATAGAGACAAAGTACGTAATTATTTCTTACGAATTTTGATGTGCTTGTTCAGAAGGGAAACCCTCTGGAAAGAAAACTTTTTTGTACCCCCATCCCCTTTGGAAATTTATCAATTTTAGACCCCCCTACCCCTCGGAATTTCCGTGACCCTCCGTGGGGGGGGGGGGGGGGGGGAATGGATATTTTCTGGAACGACACTGTAATAGAAAAAAAGTTTTCCAAAAGGGAACTAATCAGTGAGAATCCTTCTTCTCATCATGGGCCAGTTTGCCACGACACACGACCCATGACCCACGACCCACCCACGCAATGTAGCCTCACCCGGCTTTAGGTAAATGGCCTCATATGAGCATTTATCATCAATTTTGTCAGCTGGGACCGTCACAAGAAGCTGATAACTGGGAAAATAATATCTGATCTGCATGAGAGCTGTTCCCCATAACTAGCCAAGGGAATGTATAAATATTCGGCTTCACTAAACTAGTATGCAGCTTGAATTTATGAAAAGGAGGATCTTCCATGGCTCAAACTTCCCTTATGCTTTGTTTAACTTCTGTGCCTTCTATTGTGTACGAGAACATCAATGTTTGCTAAGTCGAGTCAGTAGGATTTTTATTGTGATGTTTACAACTCTTCGACAATATACAAGTAGAAACGCATGCTGAACATTTGAAGAGAGGAAGTATAATTTTGTATTTATCGAGAGGTATTGCTCTGTCTGCCATATTGAAAACAGGATCTGTCAGTCGTCTCCGCCCTTTCCTCCTTTCCATCATCCTCCGCATCTAACATGTTTCTCATAAGAGACGATTGGGGACGAGTAATAATTAGCCCTGGACTTATTTTTGGAGGAGTGAGACCTGTTTTCAGATGTTTACAGTATTATTAATTATTTCAGTCTCAACATTACTCATACCTATTCTATGTTATGCATAAATTAAATGGCTAAAGAATACGTCCTTTTAAGTCCAATTTATTGTTTGATAAATTCTTATCACATTGCAGGAGTAAAAAAATGGTTTATTGGAGTATTCTTCTTTCAGTAAAATGAATTATTTGTTCAGATTTTAATCCCCAAATAATAGTATTATTATTCTTTTTGCCTAAGATCTGGACATGTTTTCCTCACAAGTCCTTGGACGGAGTCATTAGTCTTGAGCACTTGCTCATTTGTTGCTTTCTCTCTACAGTGCTCGAAATTAACTTTTGCGTCTGGTCGTCTGTGGGACCAGTAGGCTGAAAATGTACTGGTCCCTGGGGCAAAGTCACTGGTCACTTGGTTATCTAAAAAAAAAATTATTTGTACGGTATGTCATTGTATGTACTGCTTAGAGGCATTCAAATAAATCAATACTAATCAGTAAATAATGTAAATGAAGGAACAATTA